>OY978224.1:21681282-22281282 GCA_963854785.1 Vaccinium vitis-idaea | reverse complement strand
GGTCGTTGCTATAGTGGAAGGTCCCCACGCCGAGCGGTCATCTGACTCGGTGGCATCACTATCGTTCAGAAATCCATCCGAGACATCCCCTTCTTCCTCTAATTCAATGGGCTCTTCGACCACAGGGTCGGGGTTCGGAGGAATGGATTGAAGGGGCCTCTCGTCTACGGGCTTAGTAAAGTCATACTCCTTTGTCACTATCTCTCGGCAAGGGTTCTACCGAACTCTATACTTATGGAGGAGGTGGGCAATATAGGAAGCAGCGGTGCTGGAAGTCTCGGATCTTGAACTCTCGGAATCTGAGGAGATCTCAACGACCGGTGGCACCAGACCTAACAAAAGAACGCATGGTGAAAGACCATTACCTATATGCAGTGGGTCCTAAAACCAATGCCGAACAACCTATCCCTCGGCGGCCCACCAGACGTTTGAGGTCCCAGATTAACAAGATGCACGTGTGAAGTGATATCCCTCGGCGCCCGTGGCCGAGGGGGGAAATATTCTACGCTCTATGCCTCTCGGCATCATCTTCAACCTCATGAACAAGTTGAAGATGACTGTTCATCTTCGAAAACTCAAACCCAGAAAATGCAGAAGAAACTTGGGGAAAACTTGACAAAAATACGTAAAAACAAGCAAAATGTGTAGAAACAAAGTTGGGATGAAGTTTTACCTGAGGATCTAATGCAGAACTTGTTGTAGCAACTTCAATCCGTGAGAAAATCGCAAGATCTTTAGAGAGAGAAGGTCCGGGAATCGAGAAAATAGAGAGAGAAAGTGTTTTTCCATCTCTCTTCCCGATATTTATAGAGGAAGACGGAATTCGAAAATTAATGGCTGAGGGCGGGAAAATCTCAGACGATATTGAGGAACTCGGATCGGCGTGTACTCGGCCAGCAGGAGTGTGACACGTGTCCAAAAGGACGGTGCACCGTAGCAGCCCTCTCCCAATACGTCAGCAATGCGGCGCGATGTGACTACAGCTGTCACATCGCTGCAGAAACCCTACTTGTAGGGGACACGTGGCAAAGCTCGGATGGACGAGAGGTCGGCGATGACAGGGAATCTAATGATGGGCCTTATCTCGAAGTTTGGGGCTCGGATCGGACCCTGCTCGGCACCCGAGTACTCAACCCCTCCTGTGGAGAGTAAACCACACGGAGGGATCGAGGGGCTATTGTAGGGGTCCGGATATACCGAGCACCTGGCTCACTTTTAGAGACACTTCTTTGATAGTTGCCGAGAAACTATCATAGAGGGACTCTTCGTATAAATGATTCAACATGCTCAAAAGAAACATAGTGGGGCTTCGGTCCCCTATCTCGGATAAAATTCTGAGACCCATCCTATAGTTGACTCATTAATGACCTTTTAGGGTTAATATCAGCAAACCTCGGGGAGTGCCCGAGGAGTTACATCAATTGACTCAATAATTCTGGAATATGCCGAAGGACTGAATGCTGAGTCAGCAGAGCAGTTAATGCTGCATGTGTGTGTAACAAACCGTGATCATGACAAGTGACGTCATCCGAGCGGTTATGACACGCGTCAAGATTTTACTGGAAGCATGCGTTCGCAGTGTATTCCTTCGGGCTCGTCATCGTGACGTCAGCCGAACGGTTAAGTCACGTGACGAGCACAGCTGTGCTTGGAGGCCAAGCCAAGGCTCACTTATAAAAGGTAAAACTTGATCACCTAGAAAAGGTACGCACAACTCTCCTCTCAAAACCCTAGATCTACACTTCATCTTCTTCCTCTACTAACTTGACCGTCGGAGTACCGTTCTGGACTCAACGGTCCAGTCCGGTGCTAACGGTGCGTTGAGTGTGCAGGTTTAGGCATAACTCAAGAGAGAGGGTCTCATTTCCGTCGTTGATCATCATCAGGAAGAACTACCAGAGAAAGAGGGCTCCACACTTTCTTTCCATCCTTTTTGGAAAGAAATCAACCCCCTGGCGATCCAAGTCTTTAAAAACCAAGTAATTGGCTCTGCATTCCATGCACAAGCATTCTAAAAAGGAAGCTTCAAGCATAGGAAGATGAAACTGCTTAAATCCTTTTTGGGATGAACTCTCTGATGCATACTTTGGTTTGTTGTTTCTGTAAGAATCATTTCGAGGTTGACCAACTCTAGGCCTTCCCTTACCAAATTGCACAGAATTCATTCGAACATGCACCTGCTTATTCTGCCACATTTCTTGAACAGTTTTGGCCAAAGATGTTGGCACATTGGTGTTAGCAGTTACTTCTTCAATCTTTGGAAATGGATCAGTATCTATCCCCATAGCCTTTTCTGGAAACATGATCCTTCCTTTCTTGATCTGCTCTTGAATCCTATCACGGAAAACATTACAATTCTTAGTTGAATGAGTCCAAGAAGCATGTCATTTGCAATAACTTTTCCCTTTTGTTTCTTCCAATGTTGGAAGTTTAACATTCTCAGGAAGTTTGATAAACTTTTTCTTCAAAAGGTAATCAAAGATTTCATCTGCTTTAGAAACATCAAATGAATATACTTTTGTAGACACCCCAAAATGAGACGTTCACGTACATTTTAATCCCCGATGATGAAAAGAAACGCCCGGAAAGTCTCTCGGATTGAAATTCTCAAAGTCAACTCAGTCAACAGTACCGCACGGTACTCATCTCTCACGCACGGCACAGCCCCAGTCCCGTACAACATTCTTTTGAACTTTGGCGGTGGAGGTGTGCCGCACGGCACAGTTTGTGTGCCGTACGGCACTGTCAATTGTCAAACAGCTTTTGCAGAATTCCCAGCAGCTCAAAATGTTGACGATTCGTTCCTCTGGTTATCATTGTTGCGTACGAGAGTGAAAGGCTATGAAGTAGCCATCATTTCCTTTGTGTGGAGAGGAAGAAAACATGGAGGCCAAGCTCACCCATCGCCTATATAACCCGATCGGTTGCTGTAGAAGAAAAAAATCGAAAAAATTTTGGTAAACAAAAAAAATCATGAAACTTCACCCTTGAATTAAAACACCATTTCTACTGTCAATCATCTTCACTGCCACCTCTAAACTCCAGAAAATCAGCCTAACCCTCTCCAAAGCAAATCCCAATCAAAAAACCCAACCCTCTGTTTTCGGTTCCAAAGCCGTGAGGTCGTCATTCCAAACTTGCTCAAATTCAAAGCCATCAACTCTCTCTGCAACAATACTTGATTGAAGCTAGAGGCCAAAGGGAGTTCAAACCAAGTTCAGAAGGTTTTAGAAGTATTCCAATCCGAGAGTTCAAAACCGAGGTATAATCCCGTTTCGCCAAATTTCATAACTTTGGTACCCTGAGGGGAGGGGTGCCGAGTGTGGGATGATTATCGATATCGTCTCCGCATTCGGTACGCCCATGTTATAGTAAAAACCGTTTAGTTTACATGCCTCCCGGTTGCGTCATACGGTGAAAATATCGCCTCGTACGGAGCAACTTAGCAAGGAGGAACATTCCTTATCTAAGCACATTGTTTTCTTATTCAAAATAGTCCATTTTTAATCATATTTCATGCCTTGTATGTGCCTCCATTCAATCGTATCGAAAAAATCAAAGTTTGAACTATTTGTGAAGAAAACAATGTCGCACGACACTCATTCTGTACCGCACGGTACACTTGGAGTGCTGTACGGCACTCTTCTGAAAATTTGACCGTTAGGTTGATGAACAGTGCTGCACGACACATTTCTGTACCGCACGGTACACCTAGTGTGCCGCACGGCACACATTTTTGTAAAATTTGAAATTTTAATCAGTGTCTTGCACGAACAGTTTGAATCTTTGATTGGTTATTTGATTATTATCTTTTGTTTCATTATTATCGTCTGTTTTGCTTGATAAAATTGTTCATTTGAATAAAGTTCGGCATTAAAGTATTTTCTAAAAATCCCACAAATGTTTAGTAAAGACCGATGTTTAATCAGGCAAACGGGGTGCATTAAAACCCTTCCCCGTTCGTAACCTGGCTCCCGAATCCAAAACGAATCTCTGGTTTCCAAATTATTTTCTAAATCATTTTCTCAAAACGGTTTCTCGGGTCCTAAACCATTTCCCAAAAACCCGGGTGGCGACTCTATTTTCAAATCGAAAACCACAGGTGGAAATCGACCGTCCACAACTTTGCTAGTTGCTTTCTTATTATTCCATGGTGCTATAGAAGCATCTTTTCGAACCAAACATTCACACACACAAGGATCATGTTCAACAATTTCAGTTGCATCGATTTCATAAGTAGGATCCTTATAATAAGTTGAATAGGAAGAATTATTCCTATCAACATCTTCTTCTAGCAAAGATTCATATCTAGATGTTTTATAAGTTAGATCAACCAAATCCCTAAATTCAGTAGAATCAAACTTTTTTCTAAGTTCTCTACTTTGGCCATCTTGTGCTATTCTGACAAACTCTACTTCTGGTAGTTGAAGTTTGCACTTGTTTCTAGCCCTTTTAAACCTAGCAATAAACTGGGCAGCCTTTTCATCAGATTTTTGTTTCAATCTTGCTAAATCAGCCATAGTGACTTCAGGTTCAGTTTGGTAAAACTGTGCATGGAATAATTCTTCCATCCTTTGCCAATTTGGAACTGACTCTGGTGTCAGATTAGAATACCATTCGAAGGCTGTTCCTGTCAAGGAATTAGAGAATAATTTCAATTTAATGAACCCATTATTACCTAATTCCTTACACTGAGCAGTAAATCTAGCAATGTGTTCAGTTGTTGATTGTTTCCCATCCCCATGAAATAGTGTAAAATCTGGGATCTTAAATCCCCTAGGGACTTTGAACTGCCTATCTATCCATTCTGGATAGGGTTTTCTATAAACTTGAGTTTGTACCCCCCGGTTTATAGGTCCATAAACTTCTTGCATAAGGCCAAGTATTTCATCTCGAATGGTGGGATTTTCCCCTAAATGAACTTTTGGGTTAACAGGAGATTCCCAATTCACATTTCTTGCCGTATGATCTTCTAGGAACCTATCAAAAGAACCATCAAAAGACTTAGGTTGTTTGTAACCTACTTCTTGCCTTGTAAAAGGTTCGTAAAGGTGATTCGAATGTACCCTTCCTATCTCTGGTATTCCTGGATACCTATGAACTCCAATTTCTGGGTTAGGCCTCCTTGAACTAGCCCTATCCCTGTGGAATAATTGTATTCTTCAAATCCACAATCATCATTTTTAAAAAATTTGTCCCCACCTATACTATTAAAACTAGGTTCGAAAGGGATGTTAGTAGTTTACTTGAAAATTTTCTTAGGCTTGGAAGTTTGAGAATCATAAATCTTTGCAGGTTCATACCAAGATTCTGGTATTTCATCCACATTAATAGGCTCTTTTCCAAGCCTAGATTTATGTTTTCTAGAACTAGCCTCTCCTTTATCTTTTTCAGATAATGGCAGAGGTTCATTCCTGGATTTTGACTGTTCTTCCAATTTTTGAAACATAAGTTTTTGGGTTTGAGCCAATTCCTTAAATGTAGCAATCATTTCGGCAAACTGGCCAGATAACAAACTTCCTCCCATTTATGGATTCTTTGGGTCATCAATTTGCACTGTTTTGTTATTCCTAATATTCATACGAGAACTCTGGCCAATTCCAACA
The DNA here is from genome assembly GCA_963854785.1 of Vaccinium vitis-idaea. Lineage (NCBI taxonomy): Eukaryota > Viridiplantae > Streptophyta > Magnoliopsida > Ericales > Ericaceae > Vaccinium > Vaccinium vitis-idaea. The sequence goes on along the minus strand of OY978224.1, from coordinate 22,275,676 downwards.
TTTGTATCTTGACCAATACGGGTCTCTGGACCTGTCTGAGGTCCTTCAACCTGTTCATTTTCTTTAGGATTAACATTATTCTCACTTCTGGCATTTGGCCAATTTGAGAATCATCTGCTTGCTTCCTAAGTTTTGGAGCCATTCAACACTTTCAGGGGTCCCACTGGGCGTGCCAAAAATGTGTTTGGTTCTTTTACTTCTTTGCAATGGAAAATAATTGAGTGTGAGCGTGCCAGAGAGAGTTTCAATCTCCTCCCTCATATTAACTTTGGAAAACCAAATCTAATCAGGCGATTATGTTTTAATGGTTCAACTACCTCAATTAAGAGGATTTTTCTTTCAAAGTGAAGAAATGCAAACCAATATACTTAGGAAATTAAAGAACAACAAAGAAACAAGACACTTCGATTAATCAACCAAAGATAAACTTACTTCGAAATTGCCTTCAACTTCAAATAAAAGGTAATAAGAACTTCGAACAGATGATTTGTACAAGAACAACCGAGAGTAATCCTAACTACTTCCTAATCTACTTCCTAATCTACTTCGAACTGAGTTCGAAATCCTAAACTATTTGCCAATAAACAAACCAAGCATCATTTGTTTGATAGCTGTTTGTTGAAGATTTGTCCGGGCCTTTTCACTCTTCAATCTCTTCTATTTATTGACGCTGCTTGCAATTTGAACTTCCCGCTCAAAATATTTGAACTTGGCTTGCTTCGAACTCTATCTTTAATTCTTCAAATTGGCAGTTTCTTCCTTCTTCTACGTCAATTTGAATTCCTTTAATCTTCTTTCAAAAGTTTTAGTTTGAATCTTCACAGTTATTTAAGATAATTCAAATGATTACAAGGTAAGGGCATAACTGCCTTGCATGATATACTCTAGGGCTGCACAAAAAAACCGGTGAACCGTGAATCCGGTCCGGACCAAACCGATCCGTACGTTTTGGATTTTAAACGTGGATTAATGGTCTGGACACGGATTCAAAAAAAAATAAACCGTGACTCGCGGTCCGGACACGGATTTTGATTTTGAAACCGTGGATTAACCGATCCGGACCATGAGATTTTTATTATATATAATTTTAAAATATATATATATGTATGTATATATAAATAATTTTATCACTTTTATAAATATTGTTAATTTGATATAGAGTAATACTGTTATCTCCTATAAATATTGTCAATTTGTATTGGACTTTCATGTATTCCACTGCCTTACATTTGTATTGGATTTTGATGAATTTAGTAGTTGTTCACTTTTTTTTTCGTATTAAACTGTCTTTGTTTCTATTCCACTATGTAACTGAACTAAGTTATATACTTCTACTAGTGCTTATTTAGGCCTCCATCACGTGCTCCATGTAAGATCTCTTTGTTTTCTACTTTGGATTTTTTTGGATTTTATATTAATCAAACTATTTGTTACTTATTTACGTATGACATGTAACCCGTGGATAAAACCGGAACCGATCCGTGACTCGTGGATCGGATTGGAACCGAACCGTGAGACTTTTGGTCCGGACACGGATTGGATTTTCTAAAAACCGTGACTCGCGGATTAGGATTGGATTCATGCTAATCTGATCTGAACCGTGTACACCCCTAATATACTCCACATGTTGTAACTGCTCATTGTCTTGTTTCACAAGTTTACACATGGAGTTCACGTGTTTAGCAGTTAAAAATATGGCTTCGAAGTCGATTTCCTATATTGACAATAACTCGTAACTGCCAATACCTGCTTTTCAAATTGAGAAACAATACGACATCGTATTCACTCAACTTTATTCTATTAATCCAGTGTATCTTCATTGACAGATATTTGCCAATGTTTGGCATCCCTAATTACGTGTCAATTAATTATTGGATTTGTTAATTTTATATGTAAACAATAATTACGTATTTCTTTTAAAGCTAAAGCCGAAAGAGTGTCCACGATCATTAGCGAGATCAGGTCAAGCGTTCGACTCGATTTGGCTCGAAAACCTAGAATATATGAATAGAACAAAATTTTCATTTATGAACTTGGTTGTGTATAAATTTATATAACTTGAATATGAAAATGTATAAACTTATGTGTGCACGTAATGCTTGTATGTGTATGAATATTTACACGTTTTATAACTTGCTATAGTTGTTTTTTTCTTTCTTTTTTTTGTTTGTGTACAAGTAAGAAATCTAAACCAACCTAATCTAACAACACCACACACGCTCCTAATGGGACTTGAACCCTGACCACCGCTAAGGGAGGCATTGGGCCATGCCATTGAGCTAAGAGCTCGTTGGCCTATAGTTGTTTGTATATACGTTTGAATCTATTTCTATCCATGGCAAAAGATTATTAGCTTATCTAGTGTTTTAGTCCCTATAATTGTGGACATATTTCAATTTGGTCCTTATATTTGTAAATATCTCAATTTCGTCCTTATAGATTTATGCAAGTTTTAATTTGGTCATTATATTTTAAATGTTTCAATTTCATCCTTAAGATTTATGATTTGTTTCAATATGACTTTTTCTCTAATTACAAAACTGCCCTTCAAGTTTATATAATTATATATTACGCCTCTAAAGTTAATAAGATTATATTTACTAGGTTTTTAAACACTTTAAAGTTTTTTTTAAGGATTTGAGTGGAGCTCTACTAACTAGAAGATAATAAGTGTTGAATACTGCCCATGAGTTTTTTTTCTTATCTTCAAACTCGATAAATTTTGTTAATACTTTTTATATATACTTTTCGTTAGTATTGACGTTAGCCTTTGGCAAGCATAGTAGGCATGCTATTGTAAGTACATTTATTTTTTAATGAATTATGTGAACAAGTAGTATTTGAAATAGTTAGTAAATCTACTATTGCAAGTATTTAAGAAAAATCAGATTTATTATAGAATTTAAAGAAATATGTACTGGTTTGGAGAAACTCACTCCAACTCATTTTTCTTTATAAATTTTTTTTTGAAAGAGTTGAAAAACATAACTTAGGGAGTAATTCATAATTTTATAAACTTGAAAGAACAGTTTCGTAGTTAAGAGAAAAAAATCAAATTGAAACAAACAACAAAACTTGAGGATGAAATTGAAACATTTGAAACACAATGACCAAATTGAAACCTACATAAAACTATAAAGACGAAATTGAGACATTTGAAAATATAAGGACCGAATTGAAATCGACCCATAACTATAGGGACTAAATGACTAGATAAGCCAAGATTAATTTGCACCTCTAAACCTTTATGAAGCATAAATATAGGAGTACCACATTTATAGCTGGTTAAGGCTCGTGAACAAGCTCGAACTCGACAGCTCGGCTTGTCAAATTTTCATTGCTCAAGCTTGAACTCGAGCTTGAACTCGAGCTCGTTAAAAACTAACATACAAATCTAAACATTCTGAAAATCGGCTCAGTTTGGCTCGTTGACATTCCTACCAACCTTTGGCTCGTCGACATTCCTACCAACCTTATAGGGACCTGCTACTTACATCAAGCGCGGTATCCTTCACGATTTGATCATCATAATCCAATGATCAAATCCGAACAGTTTAATGAGAAATCCTTGAGTTTTTATCTGTAAAAAATTAAATAATCGAAAACAGTAAATATACGACAAATCAGGATTGCTCATTAATTAGGCAGACAGAACAATATAAGTATATGTCTCGATCATGTGGGAGTCATTATTGCCCGATCAACGTAAAATTTTGAATAAAGAAAGTTTTTTGTGCATTAGTTGCACTATTGGGATCGACATCATAACTCTATTTGTAATTATGCCATATTATATATGTTTGTTGGCTCGGAATGCCCCTATGAATTTGGTTACACAATGTCATTCTATGCAACCATTCTAAAAACATATTTGCAACTCTCCATGAAAGACTTAATTGCAACTCTCCCCAACACCAACTGATTTTAGGAGAGACGGTGAAAAGCCATAGTCAGCCAGTTTTTCATTAAAAAGGTTCAAGTCGTAGCAACGTCATCATGAGAGAGGAATTGTTGGGCCTGAGTGTCCTCATGGATTTGGTTAAACAATTCCACTCCCCTGCAACTGACGTAAAAAAACAAACTTGTGAGTGCATAATTGAAACCCTCTCTAACACCAATTGGTTTTAGGAGAAATGGTAGAAAAGCGGCCCAATGTTGTTCTTCCTATTGTCCAACATTTGAAAGCTTATTTGACTGGGTTACAACCTCAATTATGCCACCCAACTCAAGTGACAACCTCCTAATTAGGCGGTCAAGGGGTCAAATCTTGTTGAAGGTAAGAATCAATCATTTCTCCCTTTAGAGGTGCTCTTTCCTTCTTTCTTTCTTTCTTTCGTTCTTCCATATGATGGGCTTATTTCTTATATTAGTTGAGTTGTTAGGCTTGGTTATCTTGTGGATTCACTCTTGTACACTCTAAATTGGGAGGTCAATGGGTCAAATATTGTCGAAGGCAAGAATCGATAATTTCTCCCCTTAAAAGACTCTTCCTTTCTTTCTTTATTCTTCCCTACGATGGGCTTATTTCTTGTATTGGTTGAGTTTTTAGGCTTAGTTATATTGTGGATTCACACAATTGATGTAAATGTCCCATGGTTTGTATTTTGTAATTCATGCATGATGTAAATGATCTCTCCTATCGATTGATAAAAAAAGAAACTCAACCGACAAGCTCATTAATTTAGATTTAACCCATTTTTTGGATCTCACATTTGTTAATGCAATTATTTCTATTGTTCTTAATTTAGTATGGAAATAAGTTATACCGGTCCAGTTTTACCGGTATTCACGCTCCACTCACTTCTCAACAACTTGGTGCATGAAAATTTTTATTGGCAAAATTTTAGTTAAGTGTAGGAAAAGAAAAATTATTTTTCGCCGTGTTCAGGCTCCATTCAATTTCAAATAGAATTAGCAATTTATGGCAACGTGAAAAAATCTAGACACCATAAATCTGCAGATTTAAGGTCTCCTACGGATCTCTTCAGAGGGGGAAAAAACAAAGGAAAATGCTACAGGCACTAATTAGTGTACCAACTATTACACTAATTGTCCATGTGGCACTCTTTTAGTGGATGAATCTATCCATGTATTGAATAGTGTATTGATGTGGTAATGACATGTGTACATTTAGTGTAATTGTTGGTACACTTGTTAGTGCCTGTAAAGGTCTCCTATAGTGTTGTATTAAATAATAAAAATAAATAAAAATTCTCTTATAGGGCTTGGATTCTCTCCCGCCCCTTCCCGTCCAGTTTAGAGCTTTTGTGGGCCCTTCTTCGGCTAAGATTGATGTTCTAAAGTTCTCTTCAACGAGCTCTAAAAAGTGAACAATTTCAATTATCAAAGTGGCTAGAGAAGGACCCACAAAAGTTTGAAACTGGGTGGTGGAGAGCGTCCAAACCCCTCCTATAAGGACTTCACCAATTTTTTTAACCCTGATCAGCAAAGAAACAAATGCTGCAACAAGCCACAGACGGAGTGTTTCCGATAGCTTTTTCTTAGATTTTAGATTGTTGAAGTGTTTGATGCAGTTTTGGATTGTGAATTACAAATTCTAGAATAGTGCTTGCTATAAAACCACTCCCTCCGTCCCCAAATAATAGTCTAGTATTCCATTTTTGGACCGTCCCTTACTGAGTGTCCATTTTGGAAAATTAATACTCTCTCCATCCGGATTTGTTTGTCCCTCGTTTTATTACAACTGGATAAAAAATTAGTAATATCTTAAATTGGTAAATAATTATATATCCAATATAGATCTTGTTTGATAGATCTCGATTAGTTCTATAAGACAATTTTTTTTCAATTACATAAAACGTTATAAATTATAAGATATAATCATTTGAAAACTGACTCAAACTCCCAAAATTTACTAATAAATCCGAACGAAGGGAGTACGTAAAAATTTATACAACTAGTATTCTGTCCTTTTGAAAAGTTAATGGTAAAGAATTAATGGGGGAAAAAGTTAATGGTAAAGAATTAATGGGGGAAAGTTTTAAGAAAAGTTTTAAAAAGTAAAGGTAAAGTTTGATGTGAAATCTGTGATGATAGTATTTCTTTAATAAAAGTGGAATTACGAAACTATGCACTTAAAAAGGAACGGAGGGGAACACAAAATAAGCATTTTGTCGTGAATTAATCTGTTTTATCCTTGACTAGGGATAATTGTTAGATTAGCAAGGAATATTTGTCCTTGCGCTAATCAAAGCTTCGCCAAATCTGTTTTATAAAATAAAAAATTAAAAAAACCTACTAATCGTGGCTTGTAAAAATCACCTTTTAGCCTTAAAATCTGCAGCAAACACTTCATTGCAGACTTTAAGAAGCCAGAAACCAATAATCTACTCTAAAAACTTTTCATAAACAGGCACTAATGGTTTATGACTAAATAACTTCGTCCTCAAAAACACAGCCTGTGCGAGGTTTCCGTAAGACGGGAAGCGTGGAAGAGAATGGATGAACAACTGTAACAGGTCAGAATACTATGACTTGATGAACGACCTACAGTTTAGCTTGAAAATAAGGGGTTTAAAAATAAATAAGTTAAAATTTGGAACCGCCAAAATAAAATCTATTCCGTATGTACTAAGGTTTCAATTCCTATCTCAACATCAAATGATGGAACAGAAAATATAGATTGATGCCTTTTCCAGTATGGTAAGCTCAGTAGCATTTCTTTACCTAGCTTATTACAGTAAGCTTCCCACCCTGTTGCTGCAGCAGAAAAACGGCTCCAATCGAAGGGCTGTTGATTGCACTCGCTAGCAATTGTGCTGCTGAAATGTGTACCTGCTAATCCTTCATCCTTTAGAAACATATGTTTCAACCGGTTAACTTGTTCCTTCTGTGAAGGGGATAGTGGTACCACACGTATTTTCTTGTCGAGTGGAGATGTCTGCAACTCAGACGCCTTCCAACAGTAAAATTGAACTGCCTGTTCCAGCGCACAAGAAAACAAGCAATGAGAAACTTCATCTGAAGCAATGCATTTTTCAAATAGGTTACACGTAGTTAATTGGTTACAATAAAAAAACAGTGTTCCCAAATCAAATACGGATCAAGAGCAAAAATGTGAGAGATCCTATTTTAACACGATTTCCGCAACTTTCAGCAACATTGGCTGGAACTTCACAAATTAGGAGGCTCAAAACAAGCATGCAAAAGAAAATAGTACAAGAGAGAGGAAGAAATAGTCCACAAAATACCCAAAGAAACTGACATACAAATAACTAGCTATGTTCCCTTCGGAAAAAATAAATAAAATAAAATAAAATAACTAGCTATGTTTATTGCAATATATGAGGCTAATGATTTATTTGGCCACTCATTCCTTATGATTCCTGTATTAAAGCTCGTATTAGCAACTTGTATTGTTGTGTAATTTATGTCCTGGTACCAAGAAACAGTGTCCTATGCTTGCTTTATTGTTATGGATTATCAATCTAATAGCTTTCTAAAGATCCTAGACAGCACAATTGGCACTAACATGGCTAGTTGTATTAGCAACTTGTATTGGTCTCCCAGGATTAGTCGAGGTGCGCGAAAGCTGGCCCGGACACCTGGTTATAAAAAATAAAATAAAATAAAATAAATAAACAATTGGTACTAACATACCAGATGAAATTCTCCATTTTTCGCATTAAAAAAGTAAGGTAAATAATAAAACATAACTTCAAGAACCAATGTTTTTAGGTGCCACAGTTTTAATTAATAACCATTACAAATAATAACAAACAAGTATAAATAAGACTAGAAATTGCTTATCGGATGGTTTTTCATAATTCATAATTTTCTAGTGCTAAAGAGGAGTTCACCAGTTTTGTTCCTGAAACCCATTTCACGCAACAGGTATGCCAACTGAGACCACTGTTTGGAATCATGTCTCTTGGTTTTGGAAGTACTATTGGGTCTAGAGAAGGTCGGAGCAAAAATGCATGCAACCCCTTTCGTGGTATGGTTAAAAAGCTGAGGCAGGGTCGTCACGTGCTTATACATTGTTTAGCCATTCAAATCACCAAACTTAAGTTACATACAAAAGATTACCTGGAGAACATGTAATATATTGACAAATTCCTCATCAAACAACTCATTTTCCCTTGCTAGTCTCAATGGCGCCATCAGTGTTTCTGACAAGTCATTAGATAAATCTAATGCTGACAAACAACTTCTGCATTGAGGTGAATAAAGATCATACCCAAGGGCATTTAATCTAGCAAAGCAGATGTCAAACCCTGACTCATAAGTGGAAGCTGTGTCAGGAGGAAACCAGTACATTCTACTTGATGCTGGCTGAGGTAGCAATGAACGAGTCTCGTGAATTGAATGATGTAATTGTCTTTCGGATAGAAAGGAAATAAGTTTAGCATCCTCGTCGTGGGACCCATCACGAGTAAACCATAGTGTTAGCGTAAGTCTCTCTCCACCAGTAATCTGTTCCAAATGAAGAAAGAATAATTCAAAACAATGTTTCGCAAATAGGGCTACTACGGTGAAGTTTGGCTAAATAAGTTAAGTTACTTTTTACTGTTCATTTTTTTTGTCCTTATTCATTTTTTTTTTTGTATTTTTAGTTTTGCGTCAAACTTTTGCGATCTATACATCCGTCTCGAAGAGAGGAATCGGAAAAGTAAAATTTTTTGACCGAAACTCTTAAATTTTTTAAAAAATACAGAATAAGTCAAAATAAGCTGCTTATTTGGACTTATTCTGTATTTTTTAAAAAATTTAAGAGTTTCGGTCAAAATTTTTTACTTTTCCGATTCCTCTCGTCGAGACGAATCAATAGGTCGCAAAAGTTTGACGCAAAACTAAAAAAAAAAAAAAAAATTGAATAAGGACAAAAAAAATGAACAGTAAAAAACAACTTAACTTCTTTAGCCAAACTTACCCTACTTTCCAAAATTAGGAACTTCAAAATCCCAATTTTGATGGTCACTTACGTGATTTAACTATTCACATTTCTCATTTTTGCACCTATAGATGCTAAATTTTCCCCATTTGGCTTGACAACATTACGAGATGGAACACAAAGTCAAAACAGAGTACTTGAGAGTTACCTCATCAACAGAATGAATATTTCTGCTGTCGGCTGTGTACATCACAACATCCTGCCAAGATGCAGAATGAATCAGTAAAATGAATTAAATAAGTAAAACCGTTAACAACTAAAGGGCACTTACATAGTAACATACCCTCACCATATTTGGTTTTAGGCAGTACTAACTGGTCTCATGCAGCAATAAAATAGTTATTGTTCATTTTTTCCTTCAAACAACAATGCCACTTGAATTATATAGACATGGAAATGAAATAAGCCAAGCCAACCTTTAAGGGGCTCAGTCATGCTAAAGACTGTTTTACGGGCTCATGATGAGCCAAAACATTCTAATTGGGGCTCAACGTAGTGAGGATTTCACGAGCTTAAAAGCTGAGCTCAATGCAACTCAGCTTCATAAACGTATATTTAGTGCACATCACATGTCAGGTAGGGAGTGTAAGTAAAGAAGAAAACTCAAGTAGTGGAAGGAAATATAACGTGACATGTCACATTCTTAAAGGTTGCAATAGTGGAAGAACAAGGACAAAAGCTGCACAAACTAAAAACTAAAGACATCAATGGGTTGTGGGCCTTGGTTCTATTTTATAATGGGTACCATACACATATCTTTCTACCTATGAAGCACCGGTACGTCAAAAATGCCGCCGTACGAGTACCGGATACGGGTACGGGTACGGTTGGGTACGGCAAAATACGTACCGGGTACGGCAAAAACGTGCCGGGTACTTTTGCACTATTCCGGGTACGGGAGGGTACTTCGTGGGTACGGGAATGGGTACGAAAATGGGAAAATGGGTACGCGGAAAGAAAGAGAGAGAGAGTGGAACTCATTATTCAATCGTCGTCGTCGAATCACCTCTGAATCTCTGATCATCAGTCGTTGACTTCATCGAATCACCTCTGAATCTTCATCAGAGAGCAACGTCAGTCGTTGACTTCATCAGAGCAACGTCGATCAGTCGCCAGACGTCAATCGTCGACTTCATCAGAGCAATTTATCGATCAGTCCGTCGTCGTCTCTGTCTGTCTCTATTTCGTCGATTCTGGTGAGCAGTGAGCGAGCTCTCTCTCTCTCTCTCTCTCTCTCTCATTCTCTTTTTTTTGGGTGCTGGTTGTGGGCAATTAAAAATAGAAGAAAATGTGGGAACATTGACTTGGGGTCTAATACCCTTTTGATATTTTCCAGCCACGCACGATCTGTTGCCCTTGTTTTGACGTGTTGTGGACAATAATATAATATTATGAGTGTGACGGTGGAAAGTATTTTTTTTTTATCAAGATGGTGGACCACTGGACTGTATGTGCACATGGGTTGCTGGAAAAGGGCTCCTAGTGCTGCTTGATTTAGAAATGATTACAATTTACCCTAATATTTTTTAGAAATATCACATTTACCTCAGAAAAATCTAAAAACCATGTGGGCCTACATCTAAAAAATAGGAATTTTTTTTTTTATACTAACGTACCCAACCGTACCCGTACCCTACTTTTTTTGGTTTTTGCCGTATCGCGTACCCGTACCACGTACCATACCGTACCGCGTACCGGTACCCATGCTTCCTAGCTTTCTACAAACCTTGAATTTCAAGAGCGATCTAATAGGTCTCTATTTTCTGAGAAGCAATCTAATAAGGCTCCATTTTCTTTTTCTTTTTTATCAAAATAGGGGTCCATTTTCTGATAGACTTAAAAAATAACCAAAGAGACCCTTGTCATGGGCCCAGACGTGCCCAGGGTTCGCCCTTGTATTTTTAATGAGCTAAGAACTAGTGCTCGAGTGCAGTTCATATGATAATATCCGATCCTGAATAAGCCTTACTCCTGTACTTTGAAACACCCTCATGGTTATAGTAACCATACTGGTATACGATCTTACTATTGTGTTCATACAACAATAGTCTTTTTTTCTGGTAATTACCCTTTTTTTTTTAATTCTTGGTTTTTTTTTTTTTTTTTGCTCGGAAAAAAAAAAAGGTACGCCCTCCACTTTTCAAAAAATTGTTCATAATTGTACTGTATGCTAATTTTTTATGATTTTGAAGTCTTTGTATTAGTATAAAACAAAGTTAACTCTAACGAACAAAATCCATATTGCATATAAAAAATATTTTAAATTAGAAAATATAAGCATTTTTTTATGAGGTCCAAATGGTAGACCATGGACATTTACTTAGAAGAGATTCTTGTATATTACCTTCAACACATCTAAACCTTCTATCAGTTATTTCCTTCTATGATCTCTTACTTCTAATTAACTTGCAGTTTGCTTGTGAAAATAATGAAGCCTTCTAATATAAGTAGAAGGGTTTTCTATACCGCTTCTTTGAAACATAATAGTCTGTTATTTTATGTAGATATGCAGGTATATTTATGCATATAGTTCCCCTTCCTATGTCTTGATAAATGAAAATGGCATGTTAGTCTATGCTGCAGACAAGTTTAAGATTAAGATTTACTCTTATGCAATTTCTAAAGCACGCAGACAAGTTTACGGAAAGCATGCAGACAAGTTTACGGAAAGCACACAACAAGTTTATGGAAAGCAGCAGACAAGATTACGGAAAGCATTCAGATGTGAGAAACCACTCACTCACTCCGGCCATTGGCACAATAGTTGCAGGTTGCCAGTCCTGGAAGTGAAAAAGCCCGCCTTTGAAATCTTCACCATGGCTATTCAGATAACAAACTGCCTTCAGCCCCACCAAAACCAAAAAAAAAATTAGGAAATTATTAAGATAAACAGATGATTCTGCAACTAGATAACCAATGAAACCATATTTGGCCTGTGATTGATACACTTCAACCTTAATTACTCAAAAGGTAAATACATGATGTCATGAACCAACCCCAAGGAACAGCAATGTTAATGCATGTGAAGAAAACAAGACCTCAACAATCATTTAGCCTATTACTTTTATGTAAATACAAAGAAAATGAGACCTCAACAATCTTTTCTTTCTCTATATTTTGGATTTACAGCCAGCCACTCAGAATCAACAGAGTTGCAATATATCTTTATTGAATTCAGTAAGAAGACTTCAAGCATGGTATCACTTGATTCAAGCACGCCAAGCCACTACCTCACAAATCAAAATTACAGATACAAATCTGTTGATACCGGATTTATAGAAGAGGAAAAAACAAAAATATGCTAAAATGACAACTGTTAAAAACCGATGGGATATACCACCCATGGATTAACGGGATAGAGGGCAAAGGGATTGTTGACCACTCAAAGGAATCCACCTAAGAGATACAGAAACAAGGAACAAGAAATAAAGGCCTTGTTCCCTTCCATTTTTTCCCCATTTTCAAAAACAATTTTCAAAAAGATTCTTTCTTTCTAAAAAGATTCTCCCTCCACTCATTACCTTATTATTTCATTTTCTTCTCTATCTCTCTCTAATCATTACCTCATTATTCTCATTTTTAAAAACTCAACCAAACACTATCTCAAAAATTCTTCTCAAAATTTTCTTTTCAAAATCTATCCAAACACAGCCAAATATACTTCAGAAGGCTATATTTTACTCAAACACACTCTACCCAATTTCATTCATGATCAAAACATTGTATAGGACACTTTTGGAATGCCCCTCCAACCATAGGTAAAAATTTAGGTGATGAGGGTGGTGATTTTGTCATGGTGGTAGAGTTTGTGGGTGGTGTAGGGTAACTGGTTGTCGTCGATGGTGATGGCCATGATTGGGGGGAGAGAGAGAGAGAGAGAGAGAGAGAGAGAGGTTTTAGAATTCAAACTCTTACCAATCTCAAAAGAAAGGAAAGAATCAACGCAAGCATACTGCACCTAATCAGGGTCGAGATTCTTGTTATCTCGATCACTCATTGTAACACAATTCGGTTTCACAACCTCCACTCCCAACACCTGGCTCGCCAAAGTTGTAAGCCCCATATCCCTCGACTTCTTGTTGTGAACTTATGCCAACAAGAACCCAATCACGGCATTCGCCACCGGCAGATGACGGTCCTTTAACTTCACCACATCCTTGTCAATGCCCACGCTGAAGAACATATTTGAGGGGTTCACGAGAAAATCAATTGGGGTTTGGGGGATGCAGGGGGAATGGAGTAGTTGGAAGACCAAAGATGATGCAGCGGCGACCGACACAGAGTTGGAGGGTGCTGACGGGGATCTTTTTGTCACGGGCACAGTTGGGACACCACTCAATGTCGAGGCCAACGAGGAGGAAACGGGTGGGGGTGAGGAGGGAAGGGGTGGGATTGCGGAGGGTTAGGGTTTCAAAGATTATGAGTTGACAAAGGAAGGGGTGTGCATCACGAGGGTGGTGATTTTGTCGCCATTGAAGTTGATGTCATAGAGACATCGTAGAGTTTGCAGGTGGTGTAGGGTAACTGGTTGTCGTCGATGGTGATGGCCATGGTTGGAGAGAGAGAGAGAGAGAGGAAGTTAGGGAAGAGAACAGTGGAGCGAAAATATTTTGAATGAGAATTTGAAGTCGGCAAAATTTACCATCCGCTCAGTGCAGGCCCGATACCCATTACATTTTGTACATATTCCAACAAGACGTGGAAGACTGTAGGTGAACGGAGTAAAGATAGTATCACAAAAATGACGGAAATAACTCTCCTAACACTTTAAATCTAAACAATAATCAGGTGGGTACTTTTTCCCCAAAGGTAACTTTTCCCTCTTTTTCTTTACTTTCCTCTTTCCTTTTCACATTTCACTTTTTCCAAGTTAACAATTTAAGTTTATGTTACCTATGCTCGGAGGGATGTTCCAAGAGTGTCCTATATAATGGGTCATGAATGAAATGGGTAGCGTGTATTTTGGAAATAAATAGCCTTTTGCTTGACAAGAAGTATATTTGTTTCTTTCTTTCTATTTCTGAAATTGAAGTATATTTACTTCTTGTTCCTCGTTTTCGTATCTCTTAAGTTGGATTTCTATGAATGGTGAACAACCCTACGCCCTGTATCCCCGTTAATCCTTGGGTGTTGTATCGCATCGGTGTTCAACAGTAGTTAGTGAGCGACAATCATTCATCCTTGTCATTTTATCATATTTTTGTTTCTTTTTTCCTCCTCTATAAAAAAGGTATCAGCTGTCATATAGATGACACAAATGGTAAAAAAGAAAATTGTAAATAGAATGTCAAAGAATGTTAAGGGTGCAAAAAACAAGTTCATTAGGTGCATAACCACTGCGAAGTCCCGTTGCTTCAGATAAGGTCTGTTATCATCACTGTGCCAGCCAATGCTTGCTCCTGTACTCCAGCTGATTTACCATATAAGGTAAGATCAGTCAGATCAACGGTATCAGAGTATAAAAGGGTAAATGTTGTACAAAAAGCACCCCTACCTAGTATGAGCACAAAAATCTATCATCAAACACAGTAAATATATTCACAAGATGCAAACACAATAAAGAACAACTAAATGGATGACATCAAGTTTATGCCGTAAACCCATTTTGAATTCCAAGACTAACACACACCACCACCACCCCCGCGGTGCAAACGGGGCAGGTTTATACCAAAATTTTGGGTATATAATTGGGGCCGGGGAAAAAATCATCAAAGAATATTATAGGTAATGTTTGTTTGGGCTGGTTCAAAGAAAAGTTTTGGTTTGGGCTATGGGCTGGCCGGCTAGGCCTTACTCTTACTACCTAGGTCAAGTTTCAAGAGCACAAGTCAGTACTCAGTGGTCTCACTCACTACACGATTGAGAGCAGCGCAGCGGCGCTACTTCCTCTCAGCTCTCGCCTTCTCGCCTCACCGGCCTGCCGAAAACCCAATTAGATCATGTCCCTCCCTCCCTCTCTCTCCTCACCGGATTGGTAGTTTGATTGCTAGTTGCATTTATGAGGGTTTATGTGTAGTAGTAATGTAAAACTATGGTGGTTGGATGGGTAGTAGTTCGTTACCATGGTTGGTTTTTGGTAGCAAGGATGGTGGTATTCAAGGTTTCTACTCCATTCGAAGAAAATTTGCTATTTGTAGAGGGCTACTTGCCTGCTCTATTGTCCTGATCTTACTGCTTTTTTTCTCAGATGGGGGAAAAGAGGTGCCCGGGCGAAGCGGGAAAACCCGTCCCCTGAATGGGGCAGGAACGAGGTAGACTTTGCGTTACCCAGTCGGGTTCGGGGCGGGGCCTTTCAGCACCTTAGGGTCAGGTAGGGGTACATCAAAACCCGCCCCAACCTGACCCATTGCCATCCCTAATCACAAGGCTGGTCTCATGAGCCTACTGCAACTGTAGAATCAGATTATGTACCATACTGACAGGCGTTTCCATGTATATCTTTGCAATTTGCAGTACATTGCATTCTAGCAACATAGCCTAAACAAAAGTACTCCATCTAACTGAAATGTGGAAACGCAGATACATGACCATGCAATTTTGATTACATCTCTATCAAAAGAGCTTTTACTTCGTCCATTCCGCTAAGAGAATCTCATCTCATTTCATTTCATCAAACAAGTGATCTTTCAAAGAAAATCTCAAACAGCCAAAGAAACTCAAAAGTGCGGCTAAACCCACTCCGTAGCACTTAAGACGCTGTAAAGGTCTTCCCAGCTAAACATACAGCAGCAGAAAATACGGCCTGACTATATCCATATATGAAGTAGCATTTGCCGTACTAATGGCGTGGGATGTATCTTTAGTCCACATATCTGGACTACAATTTATCCCCCTGTAAAATATAGTGTTCTAAGATTGCTAACAACTTGCCCCATGTTTGATTGGCCGGACTAATAACGAGAAGATAAATTATTTCATAGGGATACTAATAACGAGAAGATTAGCAGTGCAATACCCAAAGGTACCAGATATCCCACGCTCTACACAATTGGTTGCCCAACAGATATATACATTTTCCACCAATCATTGCATTCAAATGGTGAAAATTAGCCCCACGAGACTTCTCATCCAAGCCATGTCTAATCCAGCCAATCAAATGAACCTTTGGAGAAAGATTGTACATTAATCAGCATCTTGAAGGAGGTAATCAAAACCACAGTTCTCAATTGTTCATGAGTTACAATCTTCCTCTGTAGTCGTCCTACCATTTCAGAATCCCCAGAACTTATCTCACAAGCATTTAACAAACAGAATGAATGAAGAAGCTAACCTGATCAAGCCAGTGAACTCAACAAAGAGCTCGAACTCGCACCCGAAGAACTCCTCTGCCTACTCTTTCAGCCTCTCTGCAATTCAAACCATCAATAACCATGAAGACCCAAATACGCACTTTTTCTCATTTTCTCCTACTTTCTCAGCAACCAAACCCTAGGGTTTACGAGATAGAGAATAGGATATAGTACCACGGATGGGCACGAAAGGCATGATCAAGTGAGCGCAGTTAGTCGCGATGAGATGTGATACAGTCGTCGAGAACACGTTCGGTCTGTACCCCACTGTTCCACAGCTCTTGTGTATGAACTCTAGCTCCTACAATATATCACCCAACTACAGCTAAAAAATATATACACATGCGTATCTTTATATACAGAAATCGACATTCATACCTTGCAGAGGTCTAGAGAGAGAAAATTATGGAGGATGAGACGGGGATACTCTGGATTCGCCATGGTTAACAATCGAGTAATTCTCTCAAGCTCTGATCGTCAGTTCAGTTCAATGGTAATTAGACCCGGGTGAAGCGGTTCGGACCCTGCTCATGGGCAGACAAGCCCGCCGCCTAGGGCCCCAATTTTTGGGCCTGATTTGGGGCCTCTTCTTGCTTTTTTTTTTGAACACCACCTTGCAACATATTTGGGGCCTATTCAGCCTCTTCTTGCTGAATACTGAATTTATGAACTACAAAATTACATGGTCAATACTCAAAATATGTTGTAGATCTAGTGGGTGTTTGCAAAAAAATCGTAGGAATAGAAGCTAAAATAGGTAATAAAATCACATTCTAGAGAAGGAAAGTTTGAGGTACTTCTTTCATATCAGATTTTAGATTCTAAATAGTACTCTGGAAGTTGATTTTCAACTTTTTGCAGAAGAAGCAGTACCAAGTTCTACTATAGCTTAATTATAATTTCACAATTATAGAAAACATGTATATTTGCTTCGATTAAAATCTGAAATCTAAAATCTGCAACAGAATCTAAACTTTGTATCCCCAGCTATCACAAACACGCCTCTATACTGTCTAACTTAGATGGAAGATCGTGTATAAATCTCAAGTGTTTTCCCAAGTTCGATCTTGTGTCAAATCATTCTCGTTCCTTTTTCTTTTTAGGAAGCGAAACATATCATATTTTTAATAAAGCCAAGTACAAGCGCTCGTGCAAAGGAAGGGCACTACCAATACAAAAATAAAAAAAACAAACAAAAAATTGTTCAACTTCAATGTTGGACCCAGACTCCGCTCGTGGAGGTAGTTGGATGGAAGATTTCCACTGGATCTACGAATTCACCGTCAGAATAAGATAGCTCAAGAAACCGTCGCCAGAATACCTGCTTCAAGAGCCGGTACCTAAATCTTGAAATTCCAATGTGGATCTCCAATGCCCAAAATGATGGGAAAGTGGGAAATTTTTCCTCCCTAAGAAGAGAATATCAATCATCCCACGATCATGAGGGAGCAGAGAGAGAGAGAGAGTGTACGGATAATCAATAAGTCTAGTACCACTCCCAACTTAGAGCAAAAACAACAGCTACTCTAAATTTTTAGGCAAAAAAACTGGCGCACAGTGTATGTAGCTATCCTGTCATTCTCAACACTCCAACAATACTATCTATTTTACTTATCTTTTATTCAAATATTAATTTTTGCTTTTTTAAAAATATCATAATATATTACTCACACACACATATATACTGCTATATATATATAGGCAAATTTTCTATTAAGGACCTCCCGGATTTAAGGAAAAATGTAATATTTTCACATAAAAAATTATTTTTGGGAAATCCGAACCGTCCAATGTGTTTAAAAGGTGTTTTCAAGGGTCAAAACTGCTTGGATCAAGCTCTTCCTAGTATTTTTTTTTGGGAGATTTTTTGAGTGGACCCTTGAAAACACCTTTTGAACACATTGGACGGTTCAGATCGTCAAAAAAATGCTCGGATCATAGGGGTCTGCAAGTCCGGAGTCCGGACTAGAAGCGGCCCCTATATATATATATATATATAGAGAGTGAGAGAGAGAGAGACACACACACACACATCTAGACACAATCTGTGTCTGTCGAAGCTCTCCCCTACCCAAAGCTCCATCGCCGTCGACCAAAGCTCCATCACCGTCGATCCTTGCGTGCATCTGGTCGAAATCTCGTCGGAATCCACTCAAAATGGTGTGAAATCAGAAGCTACAACCTCGAATCACGCGATTTAGGGTTTCAATCGTTACCTCTGGTTACAGTTGATGGTCATCGTAGCATTCTTTGTCGTCGCCGTTTACCGTCGATGGTCGCCGTAGCATTCTTCACCGTCACCATCATGGGTCATCGCTGTTGTTGTCGTTGTAGGAGAATGAGAGGCCGGTCTTCTGGCTGTAGGAGAAGGAGAGAGAAATGATATAATAAAAAATTGGATGGAGGGTGAATTGTACCTAGGTAAATTTACCTAGGTACTGTAGAAATATGTGTGGTGTACAGTGTTTTGCCCAATCTGCTGGAGTTCAATTTTCTCACTTTCCTTCTCTAGTTTTACCTCAAATCTGCGTATGGAGTATCTGCTGTTGATGCTCTTATAGATCCAATTGCATACACACTTACATATTTTGTGGCCCTTGCACACACTGCGCTACATAAACAAAAGGGGGAGAAAGAAGTGGGGAAGAACTATTGGGATGGCAATTCCACCCAAAATCAAAGGGTCCCTGTGGGCACCCGTGACCTCCGCGAGAAACCTTGAAAGTACTAGAACGCGCGTTCGTTAGAGTCGCCACTTGATTTTAAGGTTAACCAAGCAACCGAATTCAACGTACAAAATTCGAGACTACCGGTTTATCTTAACCAGAGTGACCTTGGTTCGGGAGGTAAGTTACGGGATGAGAAGGTTTTATTTGAAAAATGCACCCATCCCGCCTAATCAAAATGATTAGTCTCTAGTCATAATTACGGGATTTCAAAAGAAGATTTAAAGTGATTATGGGAAAGGGAACAAGGAAAAATAAATAAAATTAACGATGCATGATGCTAGATTTAGAGAAATGAAACATTACCAAAAGTTAACAAAAGGGCGAAGACTGAACTTCTTTTGATCAACGTCCGGATGCTCCCCTCAAAATCACGAATTCGGCGAGTATAACTCCGTTCGCCACGAAAAGTACTTTACTTAACTAATGTTTCGAAAAACTTGGATTAAGGACTAAGCTTTGGGTAATTTTGGAGACTAAGCTAAGGACTAATAATTTTGGGATATTGGTGGCTGATTTTTTAAAAGATTTTTCTTGGTTTTTAGGAAGAGAAACACTAAAGGAAAGTTTTGGATGCAAAGAATAGGCTAGAACAAGGTTTTTAGGCCAGGATTTCTTGAGGTTTGTTGTTGTGTGGAAATGAGAGGCTTAAGGTCTTATTTATAGGCACCATGGTCTTATTTATAGGCACCATGGAAGCTTCTTGAGTTAATTTTACACCAGAATTTGGATGGAACTTAACCTTGTGTCTGCAAGGTATAAGTGTTGCGTCCGCAAGGTTGACCTTGCATCATGCTCCTGCGTGCGTATGTCGTTTGTTCTTGTGATATTACGTCCGTAAAATGATATTTTGGATCAGAAATTGGGCTTTTTATTAGGCTAGAACTTGGGCTTATTTGCTGGGCTTTATAGTGGACCAAATGGATTGATTTGGGTGGGTTTGTTGGTCTTTTTCTTGGTGGATGGTAAATCCAAGTTCATCGAAGCATTGATTTAAATAAAATAAATTTCGCGACGTCGTCAGTAATTTTTCATCATTGGGGATACACCCAGACTCTTGCTTAGGATTCACGGATAATCAAAATCGGGGTGTCTACAGTCCCCAAACCGATCTGATCCTATCAGAGCGGATTCTTAGAATTTTCCAAACTATAGGGCGGTTTTGGTTTTAAAATCATGATAGCTATTTGGTTTGGGTTTGAGTTTAATATATGCAAGTATCCGGTTCGAACCCGAACCAAACCCAAAACCGATCCGTATGATATTACTATCAGGAAATATACATATATGCATATGAATATATACAAATGTATAAATATACAATTTTCTTACGTTAGTGATAGGCGCGTGGAAAGCTTGCTTTTGAGCGCCTAAGTAGGGTGGTTTAGCATGTTAGACGTGCGATTTAAGCTTTATTTTCCAGTTGATATATGCACGTGGTGTTTTTGTGTGTTAAGCTTAATTTGCAGGTAATCTAGGGATGTGGGCGCGAATTTCGTGACATTGGGAGTACATGCACATAGACCGAGAGTGAGAATCAAATGTTTTTGCATGGAAGTGATCGTAACCCGTCGGGAGCGCTACCCCATTTCTCTAGAGCGCTCAAGGATGGCACAAAAGGGCGTAAAAACGAACAGAAGGTTTTGGAGCGCTACACCAAAAGTGGTGTAGCACTCCCGCGGGACTAAGGGGTCAGCGGTCAACGCGAGTCAGCGGTCAAGGAGGGAGCTTAGGGGCACGGTAGCGCTACCCCTATTTCTAGGTAGCGCTACCGAGAGCTTATGTTGGCATGGAACGTCGGCGTTTTGGGGATGTCGAGTGAATTTCGTTTCTTTTTCCGATTACTAGTATAGTTAGCGAGGATTCTCATATATATACTCTCTTAATACTCGAAACTAGGGTTCCAGACTTTTAACTTAGGTTTTATTGTTCTAAGTTTCGGCTACAATTTTCAGCATTCAGCATTCAACATTCAAGTTTACTTCAGATTTTGAGATTTCCAGCTTTTGGATTGATGTTTTGGCGTGATATTCAAGTTCGCTTCCCTTCTTGCAATCAGCGGTATTATTTCCTGTTTCTATTTTAATTCTCAGAGCATGTCTAGATCTAGGATTAGTATAATTTCTGCAATATTAAAGCCATGAGTGAGTAGTCGTATAGAGTGCGGCTGCGGGGCGAAGGCGCTTCGCAGCTAGACTAATCGATGTTTTACCTCGGGACCGAATTAACTTGATTTTTGAGCAATTTTAGGAAACGAAAACTCTTCTAACAAACAAAACCCAGGCATCGCCGGAATTCGAATGCGCACGGAATCTGTTGACAGGTGGTGCGCATTTGTTAGGGATCCTTTTACTTATTCTAAAATCAGTAAAAAGAGTAATTGTGGCCCGAGTAAACATTGGTTAGGCTAGTCGCGGACGCTGGGTTCCCTCAGTTGTACTCTCATTTTTAACCTGCATTCAGTAAATTAGTCGGTAACTTAGTTAATTAATCTCATCGAACAAGGGGTGGCTACCTAAGAGCTAGGTTAAACTATAATTCCACACTTTTGAGTCAAACACCGTTTGTCGTCTCTGTGGTTCAACTCCGGTACTTCCGGATATTGTGCTACACTGGTTGAGAGTCCTACGCTTGGGACGCGTCTTTATTTTTAGTCACCTGGTCGGTCAAGCATTTTTGGCGCCGTTGCCGGGGACGGCGACGTGTGCTCAAGAGTGTGATTTTTAGTGTCTTTGTCTTTTAGTTGAGTCACCATAGGTAGAAAGAAGGAGGTGTCCCCTAAACAGGACCCTCTTTATTATCGTGATCAGACCCACCGGTTAGTTCGAAGAGAACTGGAGTCGAGTCAGCCTGTGTTTTCTAGTTCGGAGTTAGACTTAGCTAAACATCAATCAGAGTCTATTCCCATTAGTGGTCTTTTTATATAGAGTTGTTGTTTGCGTCAGTTAGTGTCAACAATCCACTTTACCAGTAAGAGTTAGAGTCAGTTGAGATGGGAAATCAGCAAGTAGTGCCTCCGCAGTCCTTGAGGCAGCACTTACATCCCGAGAGGACCACTCCTCCCGAACCCATTGTGTTCCCTCGAGAGACACAAGAGGCACGCAATGCCTTCACAGTAAAACCTGGTGTCCTAAACAGCCTCCCTAATTTCCATGGGAGGGAGTGCGATGATCCGTACGAGCACGTGCAGACATTTGAGGGGTTAGTGCGCAACCTTGCGTCTACTACCCAATATGAGAATGCTTGCCTCAAGCTGTTTGAGGCAACTCTGAAAGATGGCGTGCTTAGGTGGTTCCGTATGCAAAAGCCTCAATCCTTCACCACTTGGGCACAAGTGCGTGACGCGTTTTATAGGAAGTATTTCTCTGAGGCCAAGACGAATAGTTTAAGGCATCAAATTCAAGGCTTTAGACAGGAGAGGGGTGAATCGTTTCTCACGGCATGAGAGCGCTTTAAGGACTTACTCCTAAGGCTGCCACACCATGGCTTTGAGAGAATTCAGTTAGTCAAATTCTTTCATCTGGGTCTCAATGCTGAGACACTCCAGTACATAGAGTATTCTTGTAAAGGGGACGACTTCTTGTCCAAAACAGCGGATGAGGGTTGGGATTTTCTAGATGACTTAGCGGATAGGCAGAGGGCTTTAGAGCCATCCGATTTTGACCGGTCTGGACCTTCCGGGTCCACTGTTATTCCTGTCACCATCCGTGACCAACGACTTCAGGCCCAAGTAGATAAAATAACTCAGGAATTCGAAGAGTTTAAAGCAAAACAGGTCCATCAGGTTAGTGAAGTAGTTCATGAGGAGATTTGTGCGTGGTGCGATTGTCGAGGGCACATCGTGACTGCTTGTCCTGCGTTCATTGCCGCCAAGGGGGCGAACCAATCTAATCAGGATGAGGTCAATGCAGTCCGGAGTTGGGACAATTCGTATAATTCGGGATGGAGGGACAACCCCAATTATGGGTGGTCTAACCCCAGACCTATAGGTGGAGGCCAAACGCAATTCCCTGCGCTACCTCCGCCGCAGCAGTTTCAGCAGTCTCAATCTTCTAGGCCCCCGCAGGGCCAGGTCATTCCATTTCACTACCAGCAACAGCCTGGTAGGGGGCAGGTCCATCCACTCGTGGTCCACCCCCAGGTTATTCACAGTTGACTGCGCGTGACCATAAGTTAGATGAGACACTCAATTCCCTAATGCAGACTCAGATCACATTTCAGACGGATACTAGGCAGCAAATTGGGGCCCTTACGACCCAAATGTCACAACTTACTGCAATTTGTACGGGGATAAAATCCACGTAGCCCTGGATCACGTGCTTCCTTGATTCAACCCTAAATCTGCAAGACAGAAAAAGGGTTAGAGCACCTTTGCCTCTCGTTGGCAAAGGCCCTCCGATGCCTAAGTTAGTATCTCGTACTTGGTGAATTCAAACCACGATGCGTATGAAATGGGTTTCACAGCGTACCTTTTGTCATGGTTCTTGTCTTGTATTTATAGGTGTAGATGTTCTTCATATTAGGCATCTCGTGCCCCTCTTTCCTATTCTCTTTAGGAATCATTTTCCTAATAGGACTTTCCTATTAGGGACGAGTCTCCATGTCCTGCTAGATCTCGTCTAGCAGGGGTCTTCCTTTCCATATAGGATTCTTTCCTCTATGGGGTATACTCCTAATCACGTTAGGACTTCCCATTTTGATCCCCCATGCCACGGGATTGCTCCTTATCTCGTAAGGAACCGCTTTAGATTATTCTGGAATGTCTCACCGCCCTACTCGTGGCGGTGTCGTGCTTCCACGTAGCTCGGAATAACTCGTACATAGCTCAGCTCATCACGCCGAGCTGAATTATGTATTCCAGAATACTGTTTAGGCTTTATACATAGCCTTCCTAGCTCGGCCATATCAAGGGCATCATTTATGCCTTACGTCGAGCTAGTGCATCCTGATTTATTAGTTTTCCTCTCTATTAGTTCTAGCCTTATTCGTGGCCAAACCAGCCCGGCACAGGGTTTAAGGACTCCCTACGTGGTGCCGAGCTATGCACCCTCTCGTGGTGACTGCTACAGGCACGTGCTATTCCTATTTGTAGGGTAATCTGATTTTACCCACTCCAATTGCTCCCCAGCTCTGCTATTGCTGCCATTCGTCAGCGATGCGCAGAGCTTCAACGGTTCCTGATGCACCTCTTGCATGCCTTCCCCCTCTCGTGGGGAACAGGGTCGTTTTCGTATTAAATGCGAAGTGACCCGTTAGGGGCTGGATAAGCCCAAAGGACGCCTTTGCTGACATAGCGAGACGCGTCATGGCCTAACTTTTGGGGTTTTGGGCGGGATAATCATTATTTTTCCCCAAAAAATGTTTTCGAGGCTCTAAAAACCCTTCCCCTCCTTCACTTCCTTTTTCCTTTCATCCAAAGCAAAAAAGACCAAGAGCGAGAGAGAGAGAAGAAAAACTTCGTCCGCCATTAACGTTGTTCCAAGCTTTCTGCAACCAAAACCCTTCTCCAGTCTTCATCAAAAAAACGTCCGCCGTTCCCGTCGGAGAGTACCATCTCTAGGCCTATTACCTTCTCACGTAAGTAGCCCCTTCTAGATCTCCATTTCTATTTCACGTTTTGTCCCCTTCGCTGTTTTTCAGCGCCTGTTCATCTTCTTCCCCCTGGGTTTCAACTGTGGAACCCTAATTCCTAGTAAAAATGGGAAGGCATAGGGCTCTTCTTAGTACCCCGGAAAAAGTAATAGAATTTCGTAGGAAGTATGAGATTCCCGCCGACGTCCAATTCCGGCTAAATAGATCCGAAGATTTAGAGGAGGAGGGTCAGGATCAGGATAAAATTCACATTCCCCTGATCTTCATAGTGGAGGGTGGCTTGAGGTTTCCTCTGCACCCGTTCTTCCGTGAGGTCTGCTTTAGGTGTAAGTTAAACCCCATGCAGCTCTGCCCCAACTTTGTCAGGGTAGTCATGGGCACAGTAGCCCTTAATAGGCTGCTCGGCCTCCATCTCGATTGGTGGGACTTGCACTATCTCTATAGCGTAGTCCCTACAATCGACAATAATTTCTACTTCAAAGCCAGGGATCCCAACCAGAAGCTTATCACCGACCTGCCAAATTCCTCAAAGGGAGAGGCAGATGACTACCTTGTAGTCACTGGCAACTGGGAGCCCAGAGATGCCGAGGGGAGGACCATCGGCTTTGCCTACCCTACAACTCCTGGCGGACTACGTTAGTACTTTCAATTCTGCATTATTCCTTTCTTTGTCTGCTCTTCTGAAAAATCACAATTAACCGCTTCTTTATCATGTTGTTTTGCAGCGGACAACCTTAACCACGGTGGCCGTTTGATTCACGGCAATCTTCATCGCAAGGAGATTGCCAGTGCCCTCTACTTCGACGGTTTTGCTCCGACTCTAGTTGGCCTCGGCCGTGCTGCTCACCTGTTACTAGGCTACACCCCGTCCTATTGGGGGGGAATTCACAGAGTAGGCGAGCCACGCTCGAGACACCCCTGGCCGCCAACCGCTCCCCTGGTCGCCACACGCCCTCCTGGTGAGCAAAGGGCCAGCCGCTCTAGAAGAGGCCTAGCTAGGAGGGGGACCCGACGTTCCCGAGCCCCAACAGATCTCCAACAATAGATCACCTTCGCTCACATCCCCGAGATCCCTACCGCCATCCCTATCCTTGTCCGATTTGATCAAGAGCCGAGCACATTTGGGCGGACGAACTCTGAAGAAGAAGGTGCGTTTGATCATCGCGCACTCGTTCACGAGCTTGCCGAGCAAGCCGCCCTACTTGAGGATTCGGACGACTCTCCGGGCTATTCTCCCTCGCCAGACCGAGAAGAAATGCCCTGTCATCCGATCAACCTGCTAGATACACTAAATCTCGGCGGAGCTTCCCGTGCTCCACCAGCTTCGTCCCCCTCTCACTCCGAGCGTCAGAGGGACAAGAGGCCCGTGGAGAGCCCTCAATAGGTCCAGCCTCCTCCGCAAAGGAGGAGGATTGGGGACACGAGCTCGAGCCAACCTCTCACCAGCTCACCTCCACTGGTGCAGCCTTGGTCCCCCGCCTTGGCTCGCCCCGATAGTACTCCGCTTTCCATTGCTGACAAGATCTCTTCCACAGAGGTGGCTTATGGCGTCTCCAGGGCGGCTCTTCTTCCGCTTGACATGGAGAGAGAGAAGAGCAGCTCTTTTGATACGCTCATGAAGTCGATTTTTCAATCGAGTGCCAAGGTATAAAGTTTACACTACTGCTCCCTTACGTGTTTTCCGTTTGTTATACTTGTTCTTTCTAATTGCCAGTTGTCTCTCTTTTTTGCAGATTATGCAAAAGGCCGCTGCCGGTTTTGACCGAGCAAAGGAGGCCGAGAAGGACCTCAAAAAGGAGCAGAAAAGAGCTGATAGAGCCGAGCGGGAGAATGTTCAGCATGCCCAATCGCTCAAGGAAGCCCGGGAGGAGGTGGCTAAGCTGAAGGAGGAGCTGGCTGAGCAGAAAAAGAGGGCTGAGGAAAATGAGCAGCAACTACGCCTCGAGCTGTCCTCTACCGATGCAAAGGCCGAAGCTGAATATGACAGGGCCGTGCTTGAGGTGACCGAGAACTATAGGGCTCAGATGCCGAAAGTGCAGGACACTATTTGGGGTGCGGCATGGCAGAGGTGCCTTACCAAGCTCGGAGTGGATTCATCGTCCTCCCATTGGTCTGACATGGAGCTTCCAAGCGAAGTAGCTGCTGCTCAGGCCAACCTTGATGCCCAGGCTCAGCCTATTTCCGAAGCTCCAACTGAAACTCTTGCCGAGCAAGTCTTGACAGAAGAAGCCATCACCAACCTTACCATCCTAGAGAGAGACGTTGCCGAAGGCTCTGCTGAAGGTAATGATGCTGACCCCTCCTCCGCCACTGTTGCCAACGAGCCCAGTGAAGAGGCCTAGTGCCTTTCTTACTATTTCTTTCTGTTATATTGAATTTGTTCTATCGACCCTGCGTGGTCTTGTTCGGCCGCTTGTGGCCTTTCCCGTATTCTTACTTAATTTTGACCTTGGCGTTTCTCGCTTTATCATCCCGTTTTGGTGTGCACTGTTAGTTCCCATGAGTGCAGTCGTGCTTTTTATTTCGTCAAGCATCCCTTGTGCAATTTTTGTGCTATATCTGTCTGCATGCTAAGTTTTTTTTATACAATTGCAAATTCCAAGTGTTCTCGTACTTTAGAAAGTTTGCTGAAATTTTCGTTGCAATGTCTAAGTTTCTTCATACTTAGATTTTGGTTGTAGTGTTCGTTGCAAATCTAAGCGTTCTCGTACTTAGAGTTTCTTGCAATATTCGTTGCAATGTCTAGTTTCTTCATACTTAGATTTTGGTTGCAGTGTTCGTTGCAAATCTAAGCGTTCTCGTACTTAGAGTTTCTTGCAATATTCGTTGCACATATATACACTAAGTTTCTTCATACTTAGAATGTTGTTGTCGCAATATTCGTTGCAATTTTGCAATATACGTTTGCAAACCTAAGTTTCTTCATACTTAGAAATTTGTCGCTGCAATACTCGTTGCATATATACACACTATCTGCTCCCCAATAGGAATCCAGGTTGGAAGCAACTTGGGTTCATATTTAAACAACATCACAGTGGGAGAACAAACGAAATTTTATTCATGCTTGAAATAATGATAAAGGATTTAACTGACTCATGCTGGTGATTGTACTCGTAATCCCAACTAGGTATTAAAAGCAGGTGTAATTGTATTCGTAATCACATAAACAAATCATTGGTAGAACTTTCTTAGGTTCTGGACATTCCATGGTCGTGGTACTGGGTCTCCATC
Source organism: Vaccinium vitis-idaea (assembly GCA_963854785.1). NCBI lineage: Eukaryota > Viridiplantae > Streptophyta > Magnoliopsida > Ericales > Ericaceae > Vaccinium > Vaccinium vitis-idaea. The sequence continues at coordinate 22,247,924 of OY978224.1, read as the reverse complement.
CAGGTTGGCCAAACGATAAGCCCCAATGCCAGCAATTCCCACAATCTTGTATGGGCCTTCCCAGTTTGGTCCAAGCTTCCCATTAGTAAACACCTTGGTGTTAGCCAAGACCTTCCTTAGGACTAGATCTCCAATTTTGAACTCTCTTGGCTGCACCTTCTTATTGCAGCTCCTTCGTAGCTGCTCTTGAACTCTCTTGGCTGCCCCCGTTAATCTATAGGTAGGCTGGGGTTGAGTAATAGTTCCTGATGCCGTACTGGGCACAAAAAGCCTTGAACTTCTTGCCGAACTGGGACCCATTGTCTGAGATGATGGAGTAAGGTACCCCAAACCTTGTAATGATCTTGTTCCATATGAACTTCTCCACCATAGCTTCCGTAATCTTGGCTAGAGCTTCTCCTTCAATCCACTTAGTGAAGTAGTCCGTGCCAATGAGCAGGAATTTTCATTTCCTTGTTGCCATGGGGAGAGGACCCACGATGTCCAATCCCCATTGGGCAAATGGCCATGGGCTGGTCAAAGGTAACAGATCCTCCGCTGGAGCTTAGATGAGAGAGGAATACCTTTGACACTTCTCACACTTTTTCACAAAAGCTTTTGCATCTTCTTGCATGTAAGGCCACCAATATCCCTGGGATATTGCTCGGTGGGCTATAGATCTTCCTCCAGTATGTCCTCCACAAGTTCCAGCATGGATTTCGTGGAGGAATTTCTGAACAAGAGCTGGGTGTACACACAGTAAATACGGGCCAAGAAAAGACTTTCTATAAAGCTTACCTTCTGGGGAGAGCCAGAAGCGTACTGATTTGGTCTTGACCTTGTGAGCTTCCCTCTTATCTCCTAGCAAGGTCCCATCTCGTAGGTATGCCACAATTGGGTCCATCCAGCTTGGTCCAAACTCTGTCTCCATCACAATTTCCACTGCTCGGCCAATGCTTGGTTTGCTCAAATAATCCACAGCCACCGTGCGGCGATACTCTGTCTTGATTGCTGACCCCAAGCAAGCTAGTGAATCTGCATGCGCATTCTGGCCCGAGCTGATTTGTTGGATGTGGACTTTGTCGAATTTGTCAAGCAAGTCCTTGGCTGCTTCTAAGTACGCAGCCATCTTTTCGCTTTTCGTGGCATATTCTCCTGAAAGCTGGTTAACAACCAATTGTGAATCACAAAATATTCTCAGCTTATTTACCTTGAGCTCTAGGGCACTCCTTAGTCCAGCGAGCAAGGCTTTGTATTCTGCCATATTGTTGGTGGCGCTAAACCCTAGCCGTAATGCTTGCTCCAATACCAACCCCTCTGGAGAGAATAGCACTACTCCTGCTCCAGATCCTTTGTTGCAAGCTGACCCATCAACGTAAAGCCTCCATTCTTCTGGATCTAGATCGGTCATTCTCGTTGGCTGCTCGGGATGACTTAGTTGCTCCTTCTCATGGAGAGTCGGTGGGGTGGAGCTACTGTTGGAGTGAACTCTGCTACGAAGTCAGCCAAAACCTGCCCTTTGATTGCCGTTCTGGGCTGATAATCAAGGTCAAATTGGCTCAATTCTATTGACCACTTTGAGATTCTTCCAGAAAAGTCTGCTTTCCTAAGCAAAGCCCTTAGTGGGTATTCAGTAAACACGGTAATGGGATGCTGTAAGAAGTAGTGTGGCAGCTTTCTTGAAGCAGTGACAAGAGCATATACCAATTTCTCCAACGGTAAATATCGTGTTTCTGCGTCCAAAAGGGTCTTGCTTACAAAATACACTGGAGCCTGCTCTATCCCCTGTATTCGTAGGAGAACCAAACTGACTGCGTGCTCGGATACCGCTAGATATAGTATCAACCGCTCCCCAGCTTATGGAGTAGAGAGCAAGGGAGGAGATGATAGATAAACCTTTAGCCCTTGGAAAGCCTGCTCCTGCTCGGCTCCCCACTCATATCCTTCTCTCTTCTTTAGTAGTTGAAAGAAAGGCCTACACCGATCTGAGGACTTACTGATGAAACGGTTAAGGGCTGCTGCCATCCCTGTTAGCCTTTGGACCTCCTTCGTGGTCTTTGGGCTTTGAAGGTTCTGCAAGGCCGTGATCTGGTCCGGATTCGCCTCAATCCCCCTTTTAGTTACCAGGTGGCCTAAAAACTTCCCCGAGCTGACCCCAAAGGCACACTTTGAGGCATTCAGTTTTAACTTGTAATCTCTCAGAATGTTGAAAGTTACCTTCAGGTCGGCTAGGTGATCAGGCTTCATTTTGCTTTTTACCACCATATCATCTATATAGACTTCCATGGTTTTGCCGAGCTGATCTTTGAACATCTTGGTGACCAACCTCTGATAAGTTGCTCCAGCATTCCTTAACCCGAATGGCATGACCTTGTAGCAGTAGAGGCCTCTTGGTGATATGAAGGATGTTTTTTCTTGGTCGGGCTCGTTCATAGCTATTTGATGGTATCCTCGATATGCGTCAAGGAAACTCATCCTCTCATAGCCTGACGTGGCATCCACAAGTTGATCAATCCTGGGAAGTGGAAAGCTGTCCTTGGGGCATGCTTTGTTGAGGCTGGTGAAGTCCACACAAACTCTCCACTTCCCGTTTTTTCTTTTTGACCACAACGGTGTTGGCTAGCCAATCCGGATAGCTCACCTCTCATATGGCATCCGCTTCTAGTAGCCGTTCCACCTCTTCGATCACAGCGTCCGTGTGCTGTGGTGCCGACCTTCTTGCCTTTTGAACAACTGGTTTGTGCTGAGGATCCACATTCAAATGGTGACAGATAACTTCGGGGTCTATCCCAGGCATCTCCTGGGGGGGTCCATGCAAACACATCGATGTGGTCCTTAAGAAAGGCAACCAAGTCCCTTTCCTCTTGCTCGGCGAGGGTTTCACCGATCAGGAAATACTTTTCTGCCTCGTCCTCCTGAACCTGTATTTTCTTCAATCCCTCCACCATCTTCTTGGTAGGATCACCTCCGACGTCTTCCAAGGTCGGCTGATCCGGAACTTCAACTATTTGTACCAACTCGGCCCTTGGAGACTTTTTTAGGACCATGTTGAAACATTGATCGGCCACCCTTTGGTTACCTTTGATGCATTCTATACCATCTGCTCCGGGGTATTTGATCTTCTAGTGGTAAGTCGAAGAGACCGCCCTCATTTTGTGCATCCATGCACTACTGTTCCAGCTCGGATGGGCAGCGTGACCTTCCCCATAGGCCATACCGTTTGTGCACTGAAGCCAACCAGGGGGACAAGACACTTTTGTAATGAGTTCGTTGGGAGTTCCATTTTCTTGAAGGCATCATAGTACATGATTTCCGTGCTCGCCCCCTGATCAACGAGTATTTTTTCCACGTCATACTCCCCTATTCGTAGGGTAATTACCAACGCGTCGTTATGGGGTACTGTTACTCCATCTAGATCGTCATCAGTGAAGGTAATGGGAACCTCCGTTGCTCCCTCAGCCCTCGGCCTTTTCGTGCCGAGCTTCATAACTTGTCTTGCCTGGCCATTTACCCTTTGGATGTGCCTTATTTCATTATTCGTGTATGGGGCAACCAATCCATGCATCATATGGATCGTTCCCTTTGGACCTTTCTCGTAGTCCATCTCTTCTATTAGCTCGGCGTCATTCTTGCTATCAGCCAAAAATTCCTTTAGATGGCCCTCCGCCACCTTTTCGTCCAAGAACTTTTTATACTCCACACAGTCCTCAGTCATGTGCCCCCAATCTCTGTGATAGCTACAGTACTGATTGGTAGCCCTCCTCTTCTCTGGGTTCCCAGTCATCTTTGGGGGTCTTCTGAACCACTGCTCATTCTTGATCCTGTACAGCATTTTGTAGATTGGGATATTGAAAGTTGCCATGATGCTGAAGTATGACTTGGGGTCTGGGTCAGCTTTGTCCTTCCTCTGCTGTGCATAATCCTTCCTTCCCGTTGTGAAATCCTTTTTGTATACCCTTGATTCCACCGTCTTCTTCTCGGGGAGCTGAGGTTGTCCAGCCACGATCTTTCCCCCTGCCTGCAGGATGTCATCTTCTACCCGTGCATGCTCCTGAATTCTCTCCATCAGTTTGGCCACAGTCTTGACCAGATGCATGGTAAGCGATTCTCGTAGCTTACCATGCACGGGCAAACTTGTCTTGAACGTTGCTAGTGCATATTCTTCACTGCAATTTTCAATCTCGTTGAAAGTTTCCCAATAACGCTTCGAGTACTGCCGCAGAGTTTCTTCATCCCTCTGTCTCATAGAGGTTAGTGCATCAAAAGTTTTTGGGGCTGCTCAGCTCGTCAGGAACCGAGCAGTGAATTCTTTGGCTAGTTGAGTCCAGCATAAGATAGACCCTTCTGGGAGTTTATGGTACCAGCTCAAGGCCACTTTCCCTAGACTGGACGGGAACATCTTGCATAGCAAGGCATCATCTTGCTCATGCATAAAGATGGCCTGCTGGTAGTGTTGAATATGGGCTACAGGATCCGTGCTAGTTTCGTAAGGAATGAACGCTGAGTGTTTCACCCTGCTCGGTGTCTTCTCTGCGCGGATCCAGTGGGCCAGTGGTGACTTAGAGATCTGGCCTAGGGCTTCCTTTGCTGCTTCTCGTGCAGTCTTGGGGCCTCCCTCAGCTCGGCAAGCGTCCCTCCTTGCATGTTGCTCAAGAATGTGCTCATTGGAACCAGATCTCTCATATCTGTCCCTAGCATGCTTCCTTCTTTCTCTTTTTTCAACAGAAACGCTCCTGTCTCTCCTTTTTCGTGGAGAGGCTACTCGGTCAGTGGAGACGTTGTCGTGATGACGACTTTTCTTTTCTTTCTCATAATGCACGGATCTCATCCGCGAGCGTAGATCTTTTTCTTTCTCCTGAAGCTGCTTTTTTAGGTCCTGAATCTCTCGTTTTCGTCGAGTGACTTCACGGGCCAATTCTTCTGCCTCTTACTCCTTCTTGTCGAGGCTATCCTCTCTATCTCGATTCCTTGTGTGCTTATGACCATCCTTCCTCGGGGGGCTCCTCCCCCGTTCTCGTCGGGTGGAGGCTTCCCCACCTCTTGGTGGTGTCTTTGAGCGTCCTCGCCTTTCGCCTGCCCCTGGAGAATCGTGACATATTAGGCGTGTGTCCCTGAATTTTGGGATCTCAGGGATGTGCCCTATGTTGAACCTCCTTCTTGCTGGCTTTTTTAGTGGTGCTCTTAGAGCTACAGGAGTTTTGTCCACCCTTGTGCTCTTTCTCGTAGTATACACAAGCGTGGTACCATCGTCTTCTACGTCCTGCCTTCGTGGAGTGCACAAAAGAGGCTCTGAAAGCACCATTGTTGATCTCTGTTAAAAAGGGATCGAGCTTTTACGTAAGCGTTTCCCACAGACGGCGCCAATTGTACGGGGATAAAATCCACGTATCCCTGGATCACGTGCTTCCTTGATTCAACCCTAAATCTGCAAGACAGAAAAAGGGTTAGAGCACCTTTGCCTCTCGTTGGCAAAGGCCCTCCGATGCCTAAGTTAGTATCTCGTACTTGGTGAATTCAAACCACGATGCGTATGAAATGGGTTTCACAGCGTACCTTTTGTCATGGTTCTTGTCTTGTATTTATAGGTGTAGATGTTCTTCATATTAGGCATCTCGTGCCTCTCTTTCCTATTCTCTTTAGGAATCATTTTCCTAATAGGACTGTCCTATTAGGGACGAGTCTCCATGTCCTGCTAGATCTCGTCTAGCAGGGGTCTTCCTTTCCATATAGGATTCTTTCCTCTATGGGGTATACTCCTAATCACGTTAGGACTTCCCATATTGATCCCCCATGCCACGGGATTGCTCCTTATCTCGTAAGGAACCGCTTTAGATTATTCTAGAATGTCTCACCGCCCTACTCGTGGCGGTGCCGTGCTTCCACGTAGCTCGGAATAACTCGTACATAGCTCAGCTCATCACGCCAAGCTGAATTATGTATTCCAGAATGCTGTTTAGGCTTTATACATAGCCTTCCTAGCTCGGCCATATCAGGGGCATCATTTATGCCTTACGTCGAGCTAGTGCATCCTAATTTATTAGTTTTCCTCTCTATTAGTTCTAGCCTTATTCGTGGCCAAACCAGCCCGGCGCAGGGTTTAAGGACTCCCTACGTGGTGCCGAGCTATGCACCCTCTCGTGGTGACTGCTACAGGCACGTGCTATGCCTATTTGTAGGGCAATCTAATTTTACCCACTCCACGGTTGTCAGTCAACTGCAGCAGGAGAGGGGTAGATTTCCAGCTCAGGGTAGTTCAGCGGGTGCCCATTACTTAAGAAATCCTACAGGTCCTAATACTCAGGGTTAGAATCAGGAGGAGGCTAAGTCGATCACCATTCTCCGGAGTGGAAAATCGATTGGTAAAACCATTCAGACAAAGCAAAAACAGGTTCCGCCCCCGGAGCCAGTGGATGCACCGAGAGCAACTCCTGATATTGTCAATGTCCCTAGGAAGGAGGTAAAGGATAAGGAGGAGTCACCTGAGGTGGTGGTGCCTGCGGTTGCGGCTCCCACGACTCCAACGCCGCCAGCGATGCCATTAGCTCCATTTCCCCAAAGGCTGGCGGTAAAGCCTAAGCAGAGTATGAATCTCAAGATGTTAGAACTTTTTAAGAGGGTGCAATTCCCTATCACTTTGATGGAGGCGATTGAGTCTTTTCCCCAGTGTGCGAAGGTTCTGAAGGACCTCTGCACAACAAAGCGCAAGAGTCAGAACAATGTGGTTCTGACCGAGGTAGTGAGCTCCATTATTCAGACTGAGATTCCTGCCAAGTGCAAGGATCCAGGGTGTCCCACCATCCCTATAGCTATCGCAGGCCAGACGTTCGATAAGGCATTGCTGGATTTAGGAGCGAGTGTTAACTTGCTCCCCTATTCAGCATATTTGAGGCTAGGCATTGGCGATCTTAGTGAGACTCTAGTCACGCTACAGTTGGCAGACCGGAGTGTTAGGGTGCCCAAGGGTGTGGTAGAAGATGTGATGATTCAGGTAGGTGAGTTCCAATTCCCTGCAGATTTTATTGTCCTAGACACCTGCTTAAATCCTAAGGTTTTAGAGAAGACTCCCATCATTAGGTCATCCTTTCTTAGCCACCTCCAATGCTGTTATGAATTGCAAAACTGGCAAGGTCCAGTTATCTGTTGGCGAGGAGAAAATGGAGGTGGATGTCTATAGTGTTAGTACTTTGGGTGAGGATGATGAGGAGGTAGAAGAGGTGAGTTTGATCGACGCGCTCGTTCAGGAGCACTCGATCCAGTCTTGTATAAGGATCCTCTGGAGATTGCTCTTACCGTCGAGAAGGCGTCCTCTCTAGATTCTCCAGAGGTAGGAAGTCTGCTAGAGATGTTGAATGTCGAGGATTCCGTTGAGGAGGTTTTAGGGGTCTCATATGACCCAATGTTCGAGCCTCTAAGCGACCCTCCGCCCAAGTTTCTTCCGTCATCGGTTCAGCCGCCAAAACCAGAGTTAAAGTCTCTGCCGGACACGCTCAAGTACGCCTTTTTGAAGGGCGATGATACTTATCCGGTTGTGATCTCCTCATCCCTTGAGGTGGATCAAGAGAGGAAGTTGTTGACGGGTAGCTCGAGCGTACTATGCTCTTCATTGAGTGTGGACCCGGCCTCTAGCAATGGAGGTACCCATCATTGACTTGGGTATTTATAGCTTCGCACGCCGTTATTAAAATAAGGATCGTGTGCCCAGCTCCGGTTAGTAAGGGCGATTGGTATCTGTCCGTGTCTGTTTTTATTTTCGTATTAAAAAAAAAAAAAAAAAAGCATCATTATGGTCTTGTATAGCCACCCACCCTTCAATTCAAGTTGGGGGATGGGGAGAAAAGTAGGGATGGCCATCTCGGCCGACCCTCCCCTATCTAACCCGTCCCCTACCCATTCGGGGAGGGAATTCGGAGATTTTTTCGGGGATCGGGTAGGGGATGGTATTGTCAGTCCCTACCCGATCCCCGCCCCTCCCCGCATCCCCATTCACACACACACACACACACACATATATATATATTGATATATATATGTATAGGTATAATATATATTTATATTATAAGTTTTTAAAATTTCTTTTCCACCACCACACTTCATAGCCGCCCCCACAGTCTGTCCATAACCCAGGTCATAACTTAAATTAGGGACTTAGATGAAACCATTTTATGCATAGGCATTGGCAGCAGACAGATCCTGTGTATGTTGCAGATTACAGATTGAATTTAACGGGTATGATAACCAGATTGAATGGATGGAATGGAATTGTGGGCGTTGAATTTAATGGGTAATGGCAACCATATTGAAAACCCTTGTACGGGGTTGGATTTCTGTGTATTGACGGTGCGCCAAATTAACGTCCCAACAAAAAAAATATGTACCTCTTTCATAGATATATGACTAGTGCATGGATTTTTGGATCCCCGATTCCCCATGGGGATCCCCGTTCCCCGCATCGGGGCGGGGATGGAGGTTAAAATTAAATCCCCGGTGGGGATCGGGGAGGGGATGGGGATTGATATAGGTTCGGGGATCGGGGATGGAGGTAGTGGTATCCACCCCCTACCCTCCCCATGCCCATCCCTAGAGAAAAGTATGACACGTGAGACTGCGTGAAGGTCTGGTGGTGTTCTTTATTTGCTTTCTTTTTCTTGTTGTGGCCCGGCTTTCACGAGCGGGCGGTACTGACGTCATTTGTTGCCTAGTAGGTAGTTGGTTCTTAAGTCTTTTGCAGGACGAGCATGCTACCACACCAGCCTTGGTAGTTTGGGCATCTCCGCCGGAGTGAGTGCGGCATTCAGGAGCCTCGAGCAGGGGTGCCACGAAACGTGGCGGTTGTCAGTCCAATAAAGCTTCGGCGCGACTCTGTGTGATAGCTGTGGACCTCTTTAGGTCCGAAGGAGCAGATCCTGGGAGCAGTTCTGATGACGAAACGCAACGGTGACGGCAAATTCCCCATACATCGGCCGGGGTCATGATGGTTGGCTGCCATCCGACGGTCCATCTCTTTCCCTTGTTTTTCCATATATATGTTTGTCTTCATGCTCTGAGGACAGAGCAACTTTCAAGTTGGGGGAAGGGGTGTACTTTGTACACATGTATTCTTAGTTTGATCATTGTTAATAGGTTAAATTTTAAGGGATACGATTGTTATGCTTGTTTGTATGAGTTAGGTGAGCATGCTAGATTTTTGTCTAAATATTTGCTTGTTAACTTGTTCACATGCATATATCTGGCATCCATGTTTGAGTAGTTTCGCACCATAAACAAGTTTGAGTAGGTGTTTTCACTTAGTGCACAGTATGTCCTTTAAACATCCCATGTTTCGTTGTTCTTCACTTTCCGCACTTGCACAAAATAGTAGGCGTTTGTACCACATATCATAGTTGAATATTTTGCATGCATGTTGTGAGAGTTGGTGATGTGCTTAGGGGATGAAACAAGGCAGTTCTTGTGTGATTAAACCACTAAATGTGTCCCATTGACCCTATTTTAAACCAGTTTGTGTCAGTTCCTGTGTCAAACCTAGGAAACCGGTGTTTGGATGGTATGTCGGGTGGTCCAGCTCTGTGCGCATTTCAGAGGCCTTGGATCATTGGAATAAAGGAGCATCGTCGTTTTGGAAATATTAAAATGTTGCTTTTGGGTGCCATGTCTTTGGTTTAAAAAAAGAACCCCTAAACCTTAATCAATTTCCTTCCCCCCCCCCCCCCCCCCCCCCCCCAAATTAAATCATCTTAATGATAAAAGAGAGGTGGAAAGACGGTCAACTGACCCTTTGACCCGTCGCTATGAATTTCCAAGTTTTCCAGCTTAAAAAATAAATAAACGCAGTCAAGTTGAGGGGGACCATCCAATTTTTCCCCACTCTCTCTCTCTCTCCACCCCACCATTCTCATCTTCCCTCTTCCTTCTTCTCCATTCAAACCTTAACCTCTAAACCTTCCAAACCTAAACTCACCAAAGTTATGGAACCCTAAGAGGCAAACTGAGCTGGAGTTGAGCTATGATTTCGAGGATGTGAGCACAAAGGAGTGTTGAGTAGTACGCAGAGTTGGACATGGTTGGGGTGGTGGTGTCATTATCTTAGTTGTTATTTCATGTGTTATTTAAGTCGCAGACTTTGTTATTTTATGCGTCATTTCATGTTGGTGGTGTAACAATATTATTATGTGGGTCGGTGGATTGTGTCTGACACTTTATTTGTTATGTTTTAATCGGTATGATGTTATGGTTATGGTTAGTGTTATGTGTTAATCGCCATTGTGATGTATGTCAAGGTGGTGGCCAGTCAGGGTAGATTATTCCCACGCTTCTATAGGCCACCACCATTTGCATGTTTCCCTTTCCCCTTGTTAACCAAGGTCATTATAAGCCGATAAAGCCCTTAGTTGACCCGATGCACGTCGTATGACTCTCCTGCATGCATGTGTTATATTTGATTATGGTTGTGTGGTATCTTATATTTGTTGAGCTTCCATTGCACATTTCGGCGTTGTTTTGACTGGCACGTGGTGATTTTGTTCATTCCACGTTGTTCGCCAGGCGCCTCACATGGGATGTAGAGTGTTTCGGCGAGTATGAGTGATATTGTGACACGTGGGAGCTTTCTATCTTAAACCTTGTTGAGGAATGGAGTTATTCGGATTTTTGCTAGGGCATGCATGTGACCGAGTTGTGGGTAGTAAAGAGATAATATTTAAATTGCTCATTTGATTTTGTACAGGTTGCATAACCCTCGTATCCCTTATTGAGTCGTTGTATTTATTTCGTTGTTTTCGTTTCGTTCGTTACTAGGGACTAGCAGCGCTCAAGTTGGGGGATGTGATAGGCACGTGGAAAGCTTTCTTTTGAGCGCCTAAGTAGGGTGGTTTAGCATGTTAGACGTGCGATTTAAGCTTTATTTTCCAGTTGATATATGCACGTGGTGTTTTTGTGTGTTAAGCTTAATTTGCAAGTAATCTAGGGATGTGGGCGCGAATTTCGTGACATTGGGAGTACATGCACGTAGACCGAGAGTGAGAATCAAATGTTTTTGCATGGAAGTGATCGTAACCCGTCAGGAGCGCAACCCCATTTCTCTGGAGCGCTCAAGGATGGCACAAAAGGGCGTAAAAACGAACAGAAGGTTTTGGAGCGCTACACCAAAAGTGGTGTAGCGCTACCGCGGGAATAAGGGGTCAGCGGTCAAGGAGGGAGCTTAGGGGCACGGTAGCGCTACCCCTATTTCTAGGTAGCGCTACCGAGAGCTTATGTTGGCCATGGAACGTCGGCGTTTTGGGCATGTCGAGTGAATTTCGTTTCTTTTTCCGATTACTAGTATAGTTAGCGAGGATTCTCATATATATACTCTCTTAATACTCGAAACTAGGGTTCCAGACTTTTAACTTAGGTTTTATTGTTCTAAGTTTCGGCTACAATTTTCAGCATTCAACATTCAACATTCAAGTTTACTTCAGATTTTGAGATTTCCAGCTTTTGGATTGATGTTTTGGCGTGATATTCAAGTTCGCTTCCCTTCTTGCAATCAGCGGTATTATTTTCTATTTCTATTTTAATTCTCAGAGCATGTCTAGATCTAGGATTAGTATAATTTCTGCAATAATTAAAGCCATGAGTGAGTAGTCGTATAGAGTGCGGCTACGGGGCGAAGGCGCTTCGCAACTAGACTAATCGATGTTTTACCTCGGGACCGAATTAACTTGATTTTTGAGCAATTTTAGGAAACGAAAACTCTTCTAACAAACAAAACCCAGGCATCGCCGGAATTCGAATGCGCACGGAATCTGGTGACAGGTGGTGCGCATTTGTTAGGGATCCTTTTTCTTATTCTAAAATCAGTAAAAAGAGTAATTGTGGCCCGAGCTAACATTGGTTAGGCTAGTCGCGGATGCTGGGTTCCCTCAGTTGTACTCTCATTTTTAACCTGCATTCAGTAAATTAGTCGGTAACTTAGTTAATTAATCTCATCGAACAAGGGGTGGCTACCTAAGAGCCAGGTTAAACTATAATTCCACACTTTTGAGTCAAACACCGTTTGTTGTCTCTGTGGTTCGACTCCGGTACTTCCGGATATTGTGCTACACTGGTCGAGAGTCCTACGCTTGGGACGCGTCTTTATTTTTAGTCACCCGGTCGGTCAAGCAGTTAGCTTACCTATGATGTTGCCTTTTCTACAGTTTTTTTAATTTTCTTTTATGTTTGTTCCTCGTCGGCTTATACTTAGTGAAGTTAATTTTCTTAGTTATTTTGTTTGATTATTAAGAGATTAATGGTAAAATTTTATGACATGCTAATCTTTCAAATTATTTTTATGTTTGTTCCTCGTCAGCTTATACATGCTAATCTTTGAAAATAATTAGCAATATAATTATTTTTTCGTCATATGATCATTATTGAAATCTATAATATCCCGAGCATGGTGTGGGTCAGATAAAAACCGAACCTCGTACGGTTTGGATATGGTGCACTAAAAACCATGCACATCAGCTAACGTTTGGATTTGGGTATAAATAAGTGTTTTGGGTTTGGATATGGCTATTGTAAAACTCAAACAAAACCGACATGTTGCCATTCCTAGGAAGTAGGGAAATGGGTGGCAGCGGGGTGGGGAAGGGGAAACCCTATTACTCAAAGTCTCTCTCTCTAAAACTCTCTCAACCTCTCTCACCTTATTTCACGAAATGGAGGACTCTACTGTCCCCATAGGATGGCAGGTTGGGCTGGAAACTTATGACACAACGTAAACTTGACACAAAGTTAGCGGGTTAGGGTTTGAATATTTCGGACAGGAAAAATATATATGACATGACCCGAAAACACGAATATTAAACAGGTCGTGTTCTTGTAAACCCGCATAACCCGAGAACGACACGGATTAACCAGTTTGCCTGTGTCGACACGTTAACCCGAACCCGACATGTTTAAACCCATATAACTCAAAAACGACATAGATTAACCTACATTTCTGACCCACATAACCCAAGAACAACACGGATTAATCTGCATAACCCGAACCCAAATTGACACGACACATTAACATTAGTCGTGTTCGTGTCGTGTCATAGTAGGTCGGGTTCGAGTTGACACGGGTAATTTCAGGTTGGGTTAGGGTTGGTATTTTTGACACGTTTATGTAAATAGGTCTTTTCGGGTTGACACGTACTAACCCGAATCCGAATTGACATGACACGAACATGACTCGACCTGACACGATGCCCACCCCTAATGGTAGGCTTGCCAACCCCTCAAAACTACGTCGTTTTGGGGTTTTTAAGGAGTTTCCTAAGCGTGTTGCTAAAGCCCCGTTTGGTACTCATTTAAGTTCTCTCTCTCTAGACTTCAGAGCATCTCTCTCTAAACCTCCTCCAAACTTAGCCGACTTTTCCTTCCCTCCCCCCCTAGGGTTTCTCCACCCATGGCGGTGGGAGGGGGGGATTCCGATCCTTTCTCCTTTGAGCGTACAAAGAGCTACACTCTCCCCTCCCCCACTCCTTTCATTCTCTCCTCTTACCCTTTCCTCTTACCTTCTTCATCCGGCGTTGATTTCTCTGGAGGGCCGAGATCTGTTCTAGAGCGCTGGCCACATGTCTACGGATCGTGGCGGGCTTGGGTTTCACGGCGACACCCTCTTGCGAACGGCGAGGCGATGGAAAGGCTAGGAGTGCGGCGGCTTGAGGCGGCGATGGAGGTTGGATCTCTGTTCCTGGGGAGGTCTACCTGTTTTTCTTTGTTTTTATGGTTTTTTTGTTTTCCCCTGCGTGGAAACTGCTCCGGAATAGTAATCTCCGATCTGTGGAGAGACCTCTGTGCCAATTTCATCTGTACTCAGTGCATTACTATCCAAATCATATGGATAACCCGTTTAATCTGTTGTGGATTTGTCCCAACGGAGGGCTCTAATTTGGTTTTTGTAGCCCTTTAGGGCTTTTCTGAGTTAATGGATTCTGGTTCACAAAAAAAAAGATTCATCTTCTAAACTAATTACTACCAAGAAGTGGTTATGTGAAAGCTTCGATTGATTCCTCTTTTATTGTTATTACTCAAAGATCAACCTAGTTATATTAAAATTTAGAACATTAAAACAAAAGACAACTAAAACAATAAGAAAATAAAAGCCACATGAAATCAGGACCAGGGGGTTAACCGAAATTTTGCATCAACCAACAGCCCATTTTCGGCACAGGCTAAAGGACCATCTCTGAAAAATGACAGAAAAGAAAGGAAAAGAATAGAAAAGGAAGGAAACTTAAAAATTCTCTCTTCCATTATTTGATTTGAAGAGAAAGAGGAAAGGAAATAACATATTCAAATTTTATGCACATTTGAACTATCCTCGTCTTTTTCTTCTACTTTTCTCCCTTTTTCTTTTCCTTCTATTTTTCTCCCCTTTTCTTTTCCTTTTATTTTCTCTCATTTTCCTTAAGTTCCAAACAACCATTAATTTCAAGAATTGCAACTAGGAGGAAACTTGTTTCACTAATGTTGCTTTTTTATTAGATTGATACACAATTAGCAGTCATGGGGTGTACCAAAAAAGCTAATCGCAGTAATAAGAGGTTCCAAATGTGTCTAAAATCCAACTTAAAGAATATTACCTTGTGGATCATATTTCTTCTGAGTAATAAAAGGCCTTTATTTACCCTTATAGAACTTTCGAGGGAAATCTTAGCTCAACTTATCAATCTTCTAACTAGGGAAAAAAATGTATGTACACTTTTTATTGTTGTCACCTACACTTGCACAACTAAAATTATCAACCAAATAATCAGCTGGTGGTTAAAAGCTCGAGATACTATCAACTAGGGCTATAAATGAACTGGGCCGTTCGCGAACTATTCGAGTCTTGGTTCGGTAAGAGCTCGTTCGAGTTCTCTCAAACCCTTCACTAGTATAGAAGACCAGTGAGGACTTGATTGAGCTCCCCTCAGGACCTGTTTGAACATATTGGTAGAAAGACTACCTTTTTGGCTTGATCAAGAACTTGAAATGGTTTTTTGAGTAGGTTTGGTAAGAATGTGACTCCTAATTCTTGGTCTTTCAGAGCTATAAGAGATAGTTTGGGGGTACTTTGATGAGGTTTGGTTGATGGAGATGAGTGGTTGGAGGATTGATGGAACAAAGAGATGATTTTTTGGGGTTAAAAGTGGGTTAGGTTTGAGGGATTATGGATGGAACTAAGATTTCTGGAGTGGTTTTGACAGAGTAACAGCAAGGAAGTAATCAGATTTTTCAACCCTGGTTATGGAGGAATGGTGTGGCTTTTATAGGCAAACAAGGGCTCAAAGTGAGCCACTTGAACCTTTAGAAAGGTTGAGGTGTCACCTAGGGGGTGAGATATAGGGCTAATCATCTCTCTCACACCCCTCTCCAACTGAACTCTGCAAGAAAATCCCCCAAGATATCGTTCCCGCCCACTAACAAACTTAAACTACACTCAACCTGGACTGATATCCAGGCGCCTGGACTGTGCAATTCCAGGCGCCTGGACTCAATCCAGGCGCCTGGACTATGGAATCCAGGCGCCTGGACTCCTTCCATGCGCCTGGATTTGACCAATCCAGGTGCTTGAAAGAGTAATCCAGGTGCAGTGTTTTAAGGTTTTGGACCACTCCAAGGGGTTCAAGGGATATTTTGGTAATTTTCTGGAAGATTATTGATGGGAGTTTTTCAAGTCTTTGATCAAACCTTAAGTGCTTTCAATAGGCATTTTCATCATCGGGGAAATTCTGTAATTCCGAGGGTCCAGATTGGGGTGTCTACACCATCCGTCCCAAAATATTTGTTCGGTACAGAAACATAAAAATAGTACAAGATTTTTAAAAAAAATATAAAAATATTCAAATTTAATGCTCCTATGCAGTATTAATGAATTTTTTTACTTTATGAAAAAATTTCTTTAAAAAATACTAGTACAGTACTATTTTTAATCCCTCGTTTTTAATAATATGTCGTATCAGCCCATCATTATTAAATGGATCTTTCAGGTTGACCCCTCTAAATTCAAGTGACAACCTTCGTAGCCGCATAGTGCTAGATTTTTGGGGGTTGCTCTTCTTCTTCACTGAAGTTTTGGGTCTCTATCAAGTCGACTTTTTTCGTATTATGTACGTGTGTGTGTGTGTGTGTGTGTGTGTGTGTGTGTGTGTGTGAGAGAGAGAGAGAGAGAGAGAGAGGTGGGTGAAGCATAATCGAGGTAAGAACTGGAGAGCAGTGAAGAAGAAGACGATTTCCCATCAATAGAATCCATCACTCCCCAGTCCAAAATCGACACCATTTACCCAATGCAAGGAACGGGAATCCCCACGGGAAATCAGAGATCCAAAAGTTCACTCAAACTATTCAAGTGAATACCAAAGAAGTTGTATTGAAACCAAAGCTAATGACAAAAGTGGTTTCCAAAGATAATTTAAACGTACCAAGTCACTCAAAAGTGCTACTACTGTTCTTGTTCTTGTTCTTTTTCTTTTTTTGTTTTTGGTTTTGGTTTCGGTTTTGGGTAGATTAAAATTTCATTCAAAAGTGCCACATAAAACTGAAGTAAAGGAGAAAACCTTCCTTATACAATCAACCAACAAGTTACAAGTTACAAGTTACAAACTTATGATATAATATACCTATATATGTGAACGGGCAGGCGGGGCGGGGAGGGGCGGGGATCGGGGAGGGGGTTGATTATACCATCCCCTACCCAATCCTCGAAATTTTTTAAAAAAAATCCTCATACCCTACCCGATCCCCGAAAAAATTCCCGAACCTCCTATCCATTCGGGGAGGGGACGGGTTGGATCGGGTACGGTCGGCTGAGATGGTCATCCCTAGAGTAGGGTGTAAATAGAAGGTGTAACCTAGAGGGTGTTATATGAGATTGTTAGAATTTTAGCTTTTAACACACACAACAATAATGTACAAGTGATATATTCTTACATTAAATTAAAAAAAATATCCCAGTGGTGGAAAATTGAAAACAAATTGAGCGAGCTAACAGTATTTATTAATTTTTTTTTAAACAAATCATAGTTAAAACATGAGGATACTTTCTTATTTTCTTCAAAAAAAATTCTTACAATTATATATTTTTGCATTTATCTTTTATAATAAATTTACTAAAAGAACTGATGAAGATCTAGAGGGCGCAATATTGAGATTTTGTTTTGGGCCTCTAAAATAACTCTTGAATTTTTGTAATTTTTTACTTGAATATATATATTTTTTATAATTCAGTATTAAGTGGGCAACCAAGCAGTGTTTGGGTTTGGGCAACCCAAACATTAGGGCCGGCTCTGATTATACTAGTATTTTCGGTATTCTTGGACTACAAATTACCAAGGGCTTGTACCCTAGCGGTTATCTCCTTGTTATCCCACAAGGAAGATCAGGGTTTGAGGCTTAGCAGAGGCATTTGGAGTTTAGGGCTATGGATAACTTCTAGACTCCTTTGGACTAACTCCTCCGCTAACCCCCAACTGATATATATCGAATGACAAAAAAAAAAGACTACAAATTATCAAATCAATTGATTTATGTAAGAAGAATGACTTGTGGAATAATACGAAAAATACCGTTAAAAATATGGAAAATATCTTTTTTTTTAATAATCAAATACCGAAAATGCTTTGGGAAACTCAGCATCAGCATTTATCTTTTAGGTAGTCCTGATCTCCAAATTCTAAACCGGAGGACAAAAAATTCAATCCTTGGGACCCACAGGTTCCTTGAGGGGAAGATATTGGTTTCAAAACATTCGGCCGTAGTTTTTTTGTTTCCATCGATGATTAAATAGGAGTACAGTTCAATAGGACGCTCTAATAGTGCATTGCTCACTGATGGAAGGGTAAATCTCATTTCCTTAGGCCTAGAACAAACAAATTAATCTCATATCATTTGAAGTTCATAATGTAAAGGAGAAGAAGATCTTTGCATTTTTCACTAAAACGATAAACCTTTATGACAAAGTTTACGATAACGTTTGAACTTCATATAAACTCCTAAATGTATTATAGCACTTTAACACCTTTAGTAAGCAATCCATTAGAATATTGGATGAAAGATGTCACGCAACCAATGAAGTATAATGACAAATGTACCCTTCATACTTTGTCCACGTTAAAACTAGAGAAAGAGAGAGAATTCTATTTAAACCCGATAACAATATCCAAGAGTCCCATTTTCTCTCCGTACCCGTTCATAAAAATTAAACTATTTCCTAATCACCCTCACTCCAAGTCTTAAACCTAATTAGCTGCCTTCTTCTTTTCCCTCTACACATACAAACAACTTCAGCGCCGTTAATAGCTTCCGGCCATCAGTCACGCACTTGTACAACATCATCAGCGATTAAACTCCTTGATTCTTGCGGTCTCAAAGCTTGGTTCACACAGATGGTGAGAAATTAACAACAAACCAACTTGCTCTTTCAAACCAAAATTGATATTTAACTGTTTTCTGCATTTTTAGTGTTGTTAATTTTTGAAAAGTAACACATAGCAAATGTAGACGGACCATTCTATTAACCATAGGCATGTCAAAACTTGGTGATTACCGTCACGTGCCAATACATCTCGCCAGAAAACCGTTGTTTGACCACTTTACCGGCGATAAATTGTTCATCAGATGTTTAGGTTTTCAGATTTCATCAACAATTAGTGTCATGAGAAATCTAGGACTGACGACTGATGAGAATTAGTTTGGGTTTAAATAGAATATTTAAATAGCCATCACTTTCTCTGGTGACAAAGAAAACGACTTTACCCATCACTTTCAATTAGTTCAACAAAACCGGCTAGGATTCCACCAATAAAACCCCAAATTGTAAAAAAAAAACAGATTTTAGATTGGTGCGGTGGGGTCTCATTAGGGGCGGCAAGGGACTGATTTCAGGGCATTTGACGTAAACGATCCTTCACGTTGTTATCTACGAATAGCCCATCGACCATCAACCAAGAGGCACGAGACACTAACCGTACCGCACCGTCAAGATTAACAATTGAAGTCGAAACAAAATCTCATATGGACAAAGTTTCATAAGAGTCCAGCACTTTAGAGATTCCGAACCCAAAATCTAAAAATAAATAAAAATGTCAAGATTTGACCACTAGACCACAATGCTCTCAGGATTTATAGTCCACTATGATTGCATGCATTGCTTTTTATGCATTTGGTGGTGGTAATGCCCACAAATCCATTTGTTCAATACTCCATTTGTTCAATACTTCGCTAAACCGAACCGAACCAAACCAAACCAAACCAAATCAACTCTTTTAAGTCCCAATCCCCACAAAGTTGTTTGTTCACTATTTTGCTAAAACAAATCAAATCAAATCAATTCTTAAGTGCCAATCAATTGGATAGGCTACAAAATCTATTTTCTCCACTAAATTTTATCGAGGGATCCATGATATCCAAGAAATATGTACTATCATTTTGAACTACCACTAAGATTAACAATGACCTATCCTCCCCAAAAGTGCTACCACCCACCGTCAACATCACTCCTCTTAACTACCGCATTAACCCTTATACGACAAAAATATCCAACCACCTTAAAATCTATTCTCTCACCTTGTCTGTCCACAACTAGCTTCAAGATCGAATAAAAGAGGATTTTGCGTTAGCTAAATTAATAGATCATTATATCATGCATCCGATTACGAATGTGTCAGTATTAAAACGAGGTATACAAAGCAAAAGAAAAAAAAATACCCTTCTGAGTTTGGCGGCCTTTATAAACTTCTGGGACATGCCATCTGAAATACTCGACCTGGAATAAATGAAGAAACCACAAACACATACCTGAAGAAATCTAAAACATACTCGAAGGCTGTATTTGGGTGAGAAAAAAGAAAAAAGAAATCTTACAGGATCTTCAAATAAAAATCAAAGGATTTGAGGGTTAGATCGTATAATTTTCCTTACCCAAATCTTTGTTCCCAATACAACCCTAAAATAGGAACATTACCTTGATTTGGAGAATATGCTTTTCTACAGACGAAGACCACTATAACACAAAACAGTAATGTCGCTTCCCGCTGTCTGATATGGAACATACAATACAACCTTATTGGACACCAAATACGCAGAATACGCATTTCATACGCCACACGTAAGGAAAACAATCAAAATTGGTTTAAAGAAAAAGGAGTTAGAAGTGACTCTTCAAGTTCTCGAAAACCTCGGTAGACAGCCTCTGTTTGGCTTTGGGGAAGGGCTAACCTACGAACTTCGGTCATGTACCTGTCACATTCCATCAACAAGATTGAGATATAAAATTGGAAGCATCAGCAGAATGACGAAAAAAATATGACGCTTGGAAATATAGTTAGGTGTAAATGTTCCCCGCACAAGGACACGTTTGCATTTGAAAGAGTCAATGAAGCTTGGAAACGTAGTTAGGTGTAAATGCTCCCAGACACGTTTGCACGTGAACAAGCCAATGCATCATAACATATTAAAATTACCAAGAAATGATGTTTACTCGGGTGGTACCCAGTGTTCTAAAACTCGGCCAACTCGGCCTAGTCCTCGGCGACTACTCGTTGGAAGGTGCCTTACCGAGGCAACTATGGCCTAGTCGGTGGATGAACTCGTTGGAAGGTTAAGGCGGGGACTAGTCGGAATTAGTCGCCGACTAGTCGCTGGAAGGTCAAGGTGTGGCTAGTCGCCGACTAGCCTAGTCGGGAAGAAGTCGGATTAAGGCGAAAAAAGTCGGAGAAATTCGTCATCAGATCTTCACCGACTTAGTCAGTTGTCGTCATCGTATTCACCAACTTCGACACCCACTTCGATCACCGACTTCGTCAGTTGTCGTCGTCGTGTTCACCCACTTCGATCAACGACTTCGTCAGTCTCGTCTTCATCATCTCTCCCCCTCCCTCTCCCTCCGATTGCATGCTCTGTTTTTCTAGGTCTCTGGGTGCAACAGTTTTGAGAGAGAGCTCAATGCACTGTTATCACTTTTTATTGTTTTGCACTGTTTACAGTGGAAGACTACTTTATTACAACTCTGACTCCTTTACAGCTGTGATGAACTTCATTAAACTTATGAACTGCAATAGTGCTACCGTGATCATGTGGAACTTTATTAAACTTGATTACACTTTACGCCCCAATATTTTTTAGAAATATCAAATTTACCCCATATAAATCTTAAAAGTTACAAATAGACCCCTAATCGAGGAATTGATGGGCGCCCGAGTACTCGGCCTGGAAGCTAGAAGGTGCCCGACCGCCCTGGGAGCGCCTAGCGAGTTTCAGAACCTTGGACTGGTACCAGCACTCACAAGTAAACAAATCAGGCCCAACCGAAATTTCGTCGAATTGAGGATTTGGAACCGTTGAAATTAGCATTAAACCAAGGAGGATATCAATTTATTTGATATCGAGGGAATATAGTGGATGATAATTAGGGCATATATCTATCCATTGAACAGACCCCAGCCTTCCAAAATAGAAGTATAATAACAAGGATGCTCGTCTTCATGAGGGCCTAACATGGTTGGTTTCTATGTTTTTCTCGGAACGAAAGGGATCCTAACTTAATTATCAAGCAATAAAACCTAAATACTTGTCCCTCCGTCCCTTCGTTTGGTCAACCTATCTAATTTCGGATGTCCCAAAATATACATCCACTTCGAAAATTCTGAAGTCTAAAGCTTAGTTTACCAACACTACCCTTACAAATGATCACTGATGCTTCAAAAAGTGGAGATAAAGGGGCAACGTTGGTAATCAATACGTGTTAATATGATTTTAAGTGCGTTAAAATCACATCCCCAAAAGCTGGATCTCCCGACATGGATAAAAGGAGGGAGCAACCACTATCGGGTACAATCAGCATCCAAGAGCAAAGCATGCGTTTAAAGTAAACTAACAGTTTACAACGGCGAAACTATAACAGAATCTATAATAAATTAATTATTACGTGTTTCTGTTCTTTTCATTTTCTCTTCTCCGTGTTTGTCAACAACACACAATCACACTGTTAAGTTTACAGAAATAAATATCACGTTCAGAGGGCAAAGTTAGAAGTCCAACAAATTGTCAAGGAATTATCAACAAATCAAGTTTCGAAGCAAAATATGTGACCTAAGCAGAATGAGGACTTGTATTAGCCTTAAAGTTGATTACAGAAGTCTTAGGTATGCCCATGTAAGTACCAAACTCTTCTTTGTAAGCTCTAAATCATACAGAACGTCCAAAAAACCTCAAAAAGTTGTGCTTAAAAAGTCGAAACTGCTTAATAACATATCCTTCCAAATATAGTTTGCCAGTTCTAATCCTTGTTTGGGTTTTGAAAAGTCTTCTCAAAAGTAGGTTCTTTGAAAAGTCTTCTCAAAAGTAGGTTCTATGTTTGAAAAGGGTGAGGTGGAAACAGAGTTCTAAACTTTCAGATAAGTTTAGCAATGAGCAAACTAACAGAGGACCATATTTCTGTCACTTTTAGCTTTTCATTATCACCGTAATTCTTTGTTACTGATACAACATAATAATTGGCTCATAGCAAGAGGTAGTCTACAACAGCTTCACAAATGGACATAGGGCACACATCTCAATTGCACAAATGAAAACTTCAAAAAACCCAAGTGGAAGAAACTAAAAGTAAGAAATGACCTGTTCGCTGCACTTATTATCTTATCACGAATCCCTTGGCTAAATATTGTTGTTTGATCGATTGAGAATGTTCCGCCAAGAATTAGAGATGCTCCAGCAGTACTTGTATTCATTCTCTGTGCAAATACAGACAAAGACCACTCACGCAATACTACCAGCACAGAACGGAGGAGCCGTAACCTTAAATTTGGGGACGGCAAAATTGCTCCATTTGATAACAGCTGGTCGTATGTGTTCAAGACAGGTTCTATTGCACCCTTGCAGGCAGCAAGAAGAGCCCTTGCCACATCGTCATCACCAACAGTTTCAACCCCCGAAACCAATCGCTCCTACCCCAAAAAAAAAAAATCAGTATTTTTTACCATAAAAGTGCGGAAACAAGTAAAAAGTGAGGAGGACATCAGGAATTTACCCAGTTCAACAATATCCATTAACAAGATATAAAAAGCCGGGGCAGGTAGGGAACTAAAAAATTAAAGCAAACCAACAAAAACTTGCGTACTAACAAAGAATGTAAGGAGAACGAAACCAAACAACATCTTATATCCAAACAATGGGGGTTAGGGCTATGTAAAACCTTTTCACCATCACACTCTGTCAAGGGCTATTCTCACGTCAAAAAAAGAAAAGAGAAGTAAAAAAAATATGAACGGCAAGTAAAGTGAAAGAGAAGTACCAGGGCAGCCTTTTCAAGGTGAAGACATAATGTATCTAAAGGTAATGCAGCTCCATCTCCAGGGTAAATATGAGAGCCAACCCTTTTTAGAACTGCACAAGCTTCTGCAATGCCACCCCTTGAAAGAGCTTGATCGATGAGCCTTGCCCATGTCTCTCTCACAATGCTACTATCAGTGTCACCGGAATAGTTTGCAAAGTACAACATTTCCAGACATATCTGAAAGCAGGAAAACCCGTTAGATAAAACCAAAGGAAAATACTAATTCAAAATTCCCGTAACTGGCGGCCAAATGGCTTCCTACAAACAACGAGAGAGGGATAATATAAAAATATAGTTAAACCATCCAACTCAAAACCAAATCGCAACGAGTGGAGAGGCCGCCAATGCTCATATAATAGTTTTTTAAAGTTATAATTAACCAATGTGAGACAAGCTCCAACAATAGCTGCATAAACATGTGTGTGTGTGTACACATACATACATACATACATATGTATATGAGAGAGAGAGAGAGAGAGAGAGAGAGAGAGCACCCATATCAGCTTTATGGACAATTTTTTAGGAACTAAAAACAGTTTCACATGCATTAGTGAAGCTTTTCATGAAGCTCCAGGCAAGATGAAAGTTGATGTTTAAAGGGAAGAAAAATCACTGCACACATGATTCTACACAATAATCAATAAATAAATAAAGTACCCTGAGAAAATAGGAAGAGTAGAAGGAACTGAAGAAAAACATTCCATCAATATACGTAACAGTTTAACAGACACAGAAACCATGTAATAGCATGTGCAAGTAAATAAATAAAAAAATGAAAGGTCATACTTCAGATTCAATGATAGCAAGGGATATGTAAATATCAGACCAAAAAAAAAAAATCAACAATATCAGACAAAATTATTCCTAGATAAATGAACAAAATCAAGAGTTTTCATAGAGTGAAGAAGATATACCTCCCAGAGCTCAAATGGAACTGCATACTCGTTATACAGTTGAGTGATGCTCTTCAAATCCAATGATAACTCTTTGACCTTTTCTCGTATGGAGAGCACAAAATTGGCATCACCAGCATGGCTTCCATCAGGAGACTGGTCACTTGGAGCAGCTTCAGATGTGCTAGGAGATGCCTCTAACTTAGATGCTATGGCCTCCAATTCCTCTTTTATCTTTATTTGAAATCGAAGAACAGCAAGCTTTCCTTCAAGCAAATCCAGCAGGCCATCATCAAAAGCACCATGGGTAGAACCTAATAAGCCATCACTGTTACTTGAATTCTTCGCCTGCAGAACTGCACTACTTAGGTACTGACGCCTGAATTGCCGATATGAGGAATAAAAGTATCAGAAAGTGATCAATGTACAGGAAGAATTTGGGTCATTTAACCCCCAAAAAAAAATACGATTAGCTTCTGAGTTTGTTTCACCTCAGTTTTATTGAGGCATTGGCTTCATTCTACAATCTGAAAGCAAGATGTTACTATGGGTTTACTCTGGTTAGGTTGACACCTGAGCTATATTGACTCTTAGTCCATCCAAAAAATATGCACCAAGTCATTTAGGACTCATTAGGAGACAGACTAAGACTTAATGAGGAGAAGACGAGATGATATAGAAGGAAATCATCATCTCTGAAATGATATAAAAGAGGGGAAAAACAGCAGAAGAGATCATAGAAAGAAAAGAAAGAATATAACACCACAGGACAGCACCCTGAGCAACTTCTACAAGATGTGATCCAAATGTCGATAGGAAATTGTATCTGAAAGCTTCCCTAGGCAACCACACATTTCAGCTCTTATAGGGATGTTAATTGAATTTAAGTGATTAGGAAAATACAATGGTCTCCTTTGCCTTCTTTGATGCTCACCATATTAAACTATAGTCTGGTCATATAAGCATCTTTAAAGATTCTACACTTCATCCAGATGTATTAGAATCCCATTAACTTGGGATCTGTTGCATAAATCCTTTTCTGAAACATACCACGTACAATACACTAGTCATTTACAATACGAAAACCTTCCTTTCAACTGAATAAAGTGAGCTGATAAAACTTAACCCAAACAAGGAAACCAAGAAAATTTACTAACACTTTAGTTAACCCAGATATGAACCTGGTTTGTTTGCTTTTACTTTTATGAACTAGACCATATACTTTTAGGTAGGCTAATAAATTCTAACCAAGGGTAAGCTGATTTCTAAGTCGAACACTTTCTTAGGAGTGTCATACTATAAATGTCTTTCAACGTTGAATACTTGGGAAATGAAAATAAAACGACGAAAAAATCCTCAGAGAGTGCAAACGATGACCTCTGTTCCAGGGTAGGGACATCCCCACCATCAACAGACCGCCTTTCTGCAAGTCTTAAAAGTGCATGAGCAGCAAGAACGTGCTGCCGCTTCATGACATAATATCGTGCCAGAAGCTCAAAATATTTTGCTTGATGATTGGACAAAATGTGTACTCCTGAATGACCCAGTGGTGAAGTTGTTGATGTCACTGCAGAAACAGCCCGAACCTGCAAAAGGATAAACATCAATCAATGGAAAGTGCTAAACACAACCCAATGGGCCGTAAGGTCCAAGAAGAGATTTAAAATACGTAAAAAGACCATACGGATGAGTGAAAGTGCAGTGATAAGTGAGGACAGTTGTCAGCAGGACTGACAAAATAATTATGAAGAGAAGTGAATGCATTGAATTCCAATCACCAACAAATAATTTGATAAATAGGATGCATAAAGCAACACCTCTTGTACAGGTTCACGCCCAGCACTCTGCAGAAAAGGCACCAAATCAGGGCCACCATACTCCAACAACTCATTTTCAAGGCCCAAATCAATCAATGCCCGATATAAATATTTATGAAATAGTCTATCAGGTGACTGGACACCAAGTTGAATAATCTGGCAAATATTTTTCTTCCGCGAGGCTGGATCTAGTGCAGATTGCACGACAGGTCTGATAGGAGAACCAAATTCCCTTTGAGAAGTTTCACCTTTCAGAGCACGCAAAGCACTAGTTATAATCTCATAACACTGCTCACGCCGAGCGAGTGCATGTTCACGCGTTCCTGCATCTATCTGCTCATTAAGAGCATCACCAGCAGGGTCAAGGGCCTGGGCTTTTTGCAAAGGCAACTGAACCACAGCTTCATAAAATCTGCAATCCCAACATCATTCTTTGGATCAGTTTCACTAAATACTTGTTATAAACTGCATTTCAAAACATAACCACTATTGTTCAAATTGTATCACTTTTAGGCTTTAGCAGAATGGTTTACGAGGATGTTAATTCATATTTCAATGTTTTCTCACAACGGATTCTTGGAGAAAAAAATTTCACAGAACAATTTTCGAAAACCTTTAATCAATAAATTCCCTTTTTTGGATTTTCCGAAAAATGATTGGAGAACAAAATTTGAAAACTAAGCAAATAATTTCTTCCAAACAATTCCACTAAGAAAATTCAAACACTTAAAAAAAAAAAACGCAGGTTCAGAGTTCAGCTTAACACAAACGGACAAACCTCAGGTCTGCAAAACGTTTGCAAACAGTTTGCAAGTCCGCCGACTCGGGAACTTTACTTAAGTAGTTGAAGGCTTCTCTAGCAAGATTTTGCCTATCTTCAGTATCAGAAGTTGCAGCAGCTCTCTCCAGACATTCCACAGCCAGGTAAAATCTGTAATCTGCTTCCTTGAAATAGCTCGGACACCCATCTCGTAATCTACCACTAATATCATCTACTGTTCCCCTGCCATCAGGACCAGTGTAATACTGGAGGCACAGATGGTATCTTTCGTAAGACAACAGTTTGAAATACAACAATGACAGATAGCAAAAAGGGACAGAGGAAGTATAATGCAGGAGAGAGTGGAAAAAACGTTAACCGAATAATAGTAGTTGTAATAATTTGTTTTAGAGTATGTAATAATCGCAGAGAATTACCTCCATCAAAGCAGATATGAGCCTTGTAGCAAGACGATCACCTTCCTCAGAACAAACTAGTTGATGGAATGTCAGCTGAACCAATGCCTGTTGCAAATTACCGTCAAAGTTCTGAACCAATCGTGTCACATGATGCTGTGAAAGGAGTTGCAGCAAAAAAAAAGCTTCGGCGCATCTAAGGAGCAATTGCCTGATACATTCCATTGCTCTCACCTGCAGAAAACAGTCGAAGAGGTTTGCATTAATAGAGAACAAATGAATCTAAACATAAGTAATTCTTTAAAAGTAAAACAAAACAAGCATGCAGCCTGTGAGACATACTACGGTGCCTTCTGATAAAACTCCAAAATTGTGAATCTCAAAATCAAGTACTGAAAACTGAATGCTGAATTTTTTTAAGCTAAGAAGTCATTTGACAGAGCTTTTAGTGCTTAAGAAAAACAGATTTGTTGACATAGGCAACTGAAACCAGAATTTATTGTTCTCCCTTTCTATGTTACATTGTTGTGGAGGTCATATGTCATTGTCTTATAAAATAAAATAAAAAAAACCCTGCCAGAATGAAAACTAACCTCCATCGCAGCTAGTTCAGCCGAACTATATGGGAGCCGTTGCCTTTTATTAGATGCACCACCATCACCAGACTCAATCCGAGAGTAAGAACCAAATAAGTTCCGTACCATACTTCTATCACCAGTACTCAGATCTGAAGCAGTTCCATACAAAATTGAACCAGTCAAGTCTCCAAGACCGGCAACACAACCGTACAGTCCCCTTCTCTGATTCCTCCTAGATCTTAAAAACCTCTCCAAAGAACGTAACTTGTCTTCAAGAATTTGCATTGCCCCAACAGAGAATCTGCATGCAACTATCCCACCTGTCACCACAAAAGCAGGAAAATCCCAGACGGGCAAAAGCAGCCTTGATGAGCACAAGCATAGCCCTTCATGTGCACCTGAAAAAACAGGCTCAGCCTCTTGGACAACTTGCCCCATACTAAATCCCCCAGTTGCAGTTCTTGTATTCGCGAAGGCACCACTACCCTCTAGTTGAGGTACTCCAACAAGTCGAGGGTCCTCAAATGCTTCTGCTGCCTTCTCAGCCACAACATTGGTTATCGGATTTTCAGAATGGACTATTCTTGCAGCCAGCATTAAACACATTGCCACCGCCTCTCCAGCTCCAAAGCGACTGAAAAAGTCTTCCAACAATGATCTTGGCGAGTTGGACTCAAATACCCTCCTCAGTATGTCAACTGGCCTATTGAAAACAACTTCCATCATGCCCACTGTGCTGAATACGACGATTCTTCTCCTTGGCAATATGTGTTGTGTCGAAAGATCCCCTCTAGCCCAGAGTTTTCGGGATGCCTTTTCGCAAGATTCCCCTGAGTAATCAAATCCGCAGAATTCCAATTGGGAATATAGTGAGTGCACAATAGCTGCTGTTTCTGGAAGAGGTAAAATGTCACCCACACAAAGCATTCTGCCTTCAATGGGTAGAGGAGATACAGATTCTCGTAATGCACGAGAACTCCTTGCGCCTGTTCCTATATTAGCAGATGAAGAAGACTGTGTGCTTGAATCTTTATTCACGATAAGAAGCGAAGAAGAGGTTGATGGAGATGAATCAGAAAGAACAAGAGTTCCAGTAGAATAATAGGCTGATTCTATTTTCAGTGATAAATCTTCGTTCTGAGATCGACCAACGAGAGATATGGCACCGAAAGCACTACCAACACCCAAAGGAGGAGAAGGCCTAGTTGCTACTACTTTTAAGCAGCTTGGCTTCTGACCATTAGTATTGAATCCACCCAAACCTCCAACACCACTGCTTCCACTCGATGGAGTAGTTGAAAGGTACAATCTTCTGCCATCTGATAAAACAGCAACAAGATGTAGCCACTTTGATTCCAGTGTCGACAAAGGTGAAATGCAAACTATAGATGTTTTTGCCGATCGAGAAGGGGCTCGTGGACCAGCTGACTGTCGACCGCCATAATGCGCATTTATCAAATTTCTCTCTTCTGCAGCTTTCTTAAGTGGCCCATCTCCATGTGGCCCTAGACCGTACACTTGAATTTTCATATCTTCAGTGCGTGCATATAAAATGTGTCTCTCGTTATCAACAACCATTTCAACGATAGGGTCCACCGTTCCAAACTTGAATACATTCGGCACAACCCACCTGATCAGAATTCGAAAAAAAAAAAGGAGCAATTCTCTGAGATTATAAGATTAAGATCTGTCTATAAGTCCAACCTTCAGGTACGGGAATAGGGAATTGAATGGGAATTGAATTAATGGCTGGAACAAGGTCATAGACTATACAGGATTTTTTTCGTTAACGTCAAATCGTTAATAAGATGGAGTGGAGCTTAATTTTCGCGAAATTTATGGGCCATCCTATAATACTCCCTCAGTCCCATATTTCTAGCCATTATTCCATGTTGGGATGCCCCAAAATGAATGTCAATTTCTGAAAAATTAAAACAAACGAGTTGGTAACATTCCAAAGCTATCCGTTGTAAAAAGAAAATAATTTTCGAAGTAGGAAAAGATCGGGGTAAAATATCAAAAAATGGCATTTTTGAATTTAATACATTCATGTCCTCCTAAAATGTTGGAATACCCACAGAGGACCAAGAACATGGGACGGATTACTGAGGGAGTATACTTTATGGTTATGCACAAAACTCATAAGCCATTGCCATGAACATTCAAAGGTATTATTAAAAAGGAGAAAATACCTCGAAATTACACTTCCCAAACCTGCAGTCAGGCAAACTTTACGGCAACGCTTGTGCCAACCTGAACCAGTTGTATACTGCAATTCATAAATGTGGCCATCACGGCCAGCCAGGAAAATCTGACCTCTATCAGTACAAGTGATGCATGTCATGGTAACTCCATCAGATGGAATCGTATACTCTGGCAAAGGCTGTAGTGAAACCTCTGCATATGGATCCATAGCGTCACCACTTCCAGAACAGCACACTCCTAAAAGAATCAACTGGCCACAATAGAATGTAGATAAAAGGAAAACAAATTTACAGAAAACACGATGGAAAATTCTCAATGAATAAATATTTGGATCTTAAACCCTGGGGAAATAGGCAAAGGGGAAATAATGCAACAAGAGAAAGGAGAATAATTGAAGATGCTAAAAAAAATGTAGGACAAACATGCACGTGGGCTACTCAACAAGTTTGACCATGCACGTGGGCTACTCAACAAGTTTGACCATGCACAGCAAAATATCTAAACTGTTATCTGAGAGGCTAGAGTCTCACTCGACCAGCCAAAAGTAACATGGTTCATGAAGTTAAATCACGTTAAGATATCGAACACAACCACCTAGTGTCAGCAAGTACTTAAACCGAACAAGCATGAAGTTTCATACAGCTCTGTCAAAACAAATCTAGAAGACTGCAAGGTCAGTTCAGGCACAAAACAAGCTTACGAGGGATATTCAAACTCCACTTCCAGTCAAAAAGAAAGTTAACTCAACCCAATTCAATTTTGGACTTTTCATGGCCATACAATCCCCAAGATTTTGTGGACTTCAATGACAAAGAGGAAGAAGAAATAGCTAAAGGAGAAGGAAATATTCATACAATTCCATATTTTGATATATCTGCTTTTCTTCTAAAAACCTTTCCATACAGTTTTCCTATTTTTGTCTAATAAGTACGGATATTGGATAGCCTATCAAAACAAAAAAAAAGTACAGATATTGGATATATCTGTTTTTCTTCTAACAACATGCTTTTTCAGTAAGTTCTTATAGTGGATACCTTCATCTGTCGTACTAAAAGTTTCAATAAGTACGTCCATAGTAAGATACCACGGTATGAGTGAGGGCTGTATTTCAGTCCCAAGTGGCTGGAAAAGTTGCTTCTCTCTGAGAAAGGGTTATTTCCGTGGCTTTCCTTTGGTATCCTCTATTCCTGACCATATCCATGTGTTAAATAGACATCTAATTCAGAAATCAAATCTCCTCAAGAAGGATTGAAACCTACGACCACTTATTGGCCGACCACTATACCAAAGTCATAACGTACTGATGAATGAAAAGCCTTCAGCCAATATGGTTTTTTGACTTTTTTCAAGGAATACCCTCTCCTCCAAGGCTCATCTTGCAAGAGATCTGGGGGTATATTAGCAGGTCGATTCCATCTTAGTGTCTTCACGCTCTAACGGCATACTTGACATACTGCAAGAAAGGATCATCCTGCCAAGGAAGGTGTAATGCCATTTGTAATCCTCCAATGCCTCTGGATTTTCTACCTATGAGAGAAATGCTACCAAGAGGGAAGCATTGTTGCTATATTCAATGGACTACTTAAAAATGCAAAATTCTAATTTTCTAGTAATAAATTACTGGCGAATGGATGTCTACTCCACATTCACAAATTAACCATAGAAATCACAAAGTCACTTCTTCTAGAACGTACGCCACTAGAGGACTCAATCTATTAACTAAACTACCTTAATGGTAATGTAAGCATCAAAATAAACATAAAGAGAGAAATAAGACACCAAGCAATTTGAACCAAACCCGAGAAGTTGGTCCTTAGCCATGTTCTGTCGCGACAAAGACTCTTGAGAAACACATATACTTCCACAGAGGCACTGGTGTAAAAGCCGATCTAGTCAAAAGAGATCTTTACATTTACATTGGAATATATAGCTTTTAAATTTGATCAGTGTCATGTAGCACGTTTTCATTGTCTATATATTAGACACATCTATAGCACACAGTCCATTAATAGAAAAATAACACCATGCATCAAACTTGCCTAGCATTTTTTTCAAAATCTATGTGTCAGCGTTTTGGGTTGTGTAATGTGTCTCTGTGCCTCTACTGCTTAAGGCGAAGTCATAAATTATGCAGATAAGTAGAGTTAACAATATTTCCATATACGCAATCTAAACAACGAATTTTGTGTCTTGCCTATAATTCCATCTCTGATTTTATGTTCTAAAACGACTAGAAATTTATGCCAATTAAAGCCGGGAGCAGTTGATAAATTAAATCAAAAAGCCTGTCCTCTTTCTTGGCATGATACCAAGGAAATCCTTGTAATTCATCAGATTATGAACTTTAGAAGTTCCAGAACCATAAACAGACTTACAGGTATACCAGCCACTTACGTAGCCATTTTTAGAATCTACTTCAAAGCCAATAGGTACAAGAGCTGAGTGTGAAAGTAGGGCCCAGGCACAACTCAGATTTAATGCTGATTCATGACTCAAAGGTTCGTATGAAACTCTATATTACTTAACTTCTATCAATTCTTGCTAGTGGACGGAGATGAAGCAAGGGCTTAGCTTTCAAAACAAAAAATCAAATAACGAAATTTAGATACCAGATGGAACAGAGGAAACACCAAAACAGTAAGTGTAAAAGACAAAACAAAGAGGTCATCTAGCAAGCAGCAGTCTCTAAAATCATTCAAGTATTCCTTCAATGCCCATAGCATTTGCCAATTTGCATTGAGTCTAACCATAAGAAACAAGCGCACTAGAGTTGCTCGTGTACCTATTGGCTTTGAAATTAGAAATTCAGAAGAATAGTGGTTATCAGACAAAAAGTCCAACAAATAGCTTTCAACACGGAAGTTATCCAACAGATGTTGCATTCATGCATGTTCGAAATGCCAACTATAGTCTCTATTCTTATGGGAATTTGAATAGGATTGAAAGAGGAGATATTTTTTGAAATATGGACAAATGGAAGTTGGACTCCTAAACAAGAACTTCATGAGGCTTCTCGGAAGTTGATTGATTTATTTAGTCCCTTTTTAAATACAGAAGAAGAAAAGTGTTTTCTGGGCAAATAGTTATGAAAATGTGATGGACTAAAAATATCCAAATTCAGGCTTCAAAAAGAAAATCAATTTCGAGAATAAATTATGAGAAAATTGAAACCAGAGAATGAATACTATCAACTATCAAGGCCTAATATTAATTATTTCTCCCTCAAAAATTTATTCTTCAGTATCAGCATAAAAGATATTCCTTTTTAACATTTAACGAACAGCACCAAACTGAGTGATATTAAGTGAAAGAAAGCAAAAAAGGGGTTAATCCAAGTAAAGAATACATCAGAAAGCAGCCATTTGAGAAAAGTAATAGAAGAGATGGGCAAAAGTCAATACCTCAACAGGAGTTGCTAAGACCAAAAGATACTGGATAGCTTCAACAAAAACGCCAGGTTTAGCTTTGGTCAGGCCAACAGCACAAATAGCTTGTTCCTCCCCACTATATTCAGGACACTGACCATCCCTAAACAAATGGGTAAACAGTTAAAACAAGGAACGCAAATTATGTGCAGATAATATCATGCAGCAACCTTTAACAGATGATAGCAAAAGCCAAGATACCAAATACAGGAGCCAATTAAATGTAAGATGAGATTGCATACATTATAATATGAAAGCTACAAATTGGAGAAACAATCACGTGTGCAATTTACATATCAGTAAAATATCTAACGTTATGCATAATATAGAGAGTATAATAGGTATCATAAGCCTTCTGTTAATGGAAAAAAAACTCCTCAATTCCTCTCTCGGTAATAGACCAACAGGTAATTATAACTCAGCTGTTGAAATTTTCCACGTGAAGAATTATGTAGTCATTGAGTTTCTTAACTTCGCTCTTTTGATAAGAGTCATGCAGTTTCTTTACTAAACAGATTCCAGCATGTGAGACAAAAAGCAAGTCATTAAGTACACAAGTATGTGTTTACAAAACACTGAAAGACAGATGGAAGGGGAAAAAACAAAAAGGATGCTCAACCAGGAAAACAAAAGGTACAAAGAGAAGGCAAGCTCCAGAAAGCTAAACTCCTGCTTCCCTCAAACCCAAAACTGGACCACAAAAAGGTACTGTAGTATTTATTCAGTGAGAGAACAAGGCCTCGATCCCTGTATACTTTTTCATTGAAATATTTCAGTCTAAGGTCAAGGTCTTGATCTTCACATGTGTGCCCGAGTCTTTCCTTCTAACGTTCAACATCGTATGCAGTGTATAAACTAATTATACTGGTGTGATATGCCAACAACCCAACCACTCAACTAACCCAAATGCAATAACCTTTTCCAATTCCTGCACGTTCAACACCAGAACTTGTCAACAGTCGATATTTTTGACAAAACAGGTGCCCATACTAAGAGCCTAGAGACACCTGTACTCGTCCCCACACAATACCTCATACAATCTAGAATCAAACTTTTCACTTGCACAAAACTTCCCCCCACTGTCAAAGAGATAAGAGCAGTATAACACATCAAAGAATTTTAACACCAACTCAGGTTGGAAGCATCTCATAATTCTCCTCTACTTTTATCAAAGTAACAACCATACTCTGCAAGACAAGTATTCCTAGTAGAAGCAATGGGAAAAAAAAATCACATAAGGCCAGTTTGAATAAACATCCCCAATATGTATCATGCTAGGATCACTTTAGAACTCCCAAACTATCTGCTGCTCAACCCTCAGCCTCTCCCCTAAATTTCTACTTCGCAACCTTTGTCAAAGACTGCTGGCATGGCAACACAACTGCGCCCCCCAAAAATGCTTGAACTAACTGACAGAAAATCTTAATACTCGAAACAAAATTGCATATAATGGGGATTTACCCAAACAGGAGAGATTCCAAGAAAAAAAATGCATTATTTTTGTAACTAGTATTCTCAAGGCGAGCAACCCCCTGTGGGAAATAGTTTTCACCATATTAAATCTGCTACAGACGTAGTACAACAGAATCTCTTACTTCCCAAACATATTTATGATGACAAAGAGATCGTAATCTGATTGAATTCTAACAATTCATTGAATTCAACACCATGTAATTTAGTGCAATGATATCATGAATAGAACCCTTTCCTCTCTATTTAGCAGCATAATTGATCTGCTAAGTTATAAACTCATCAAAGGACTAACAAAATAGAGAATTATACTTTTTTAGAAAAGGAAACCTTGAGATTGGAAAATATGAAAACCTTTCTCAGGTAACGATAAATCTCACCATTTATCAAAACGCCATAGAAACAGAGAGTTATCGACTGTTGCCCAAGCTCTCCGTATCTCTGGAAATATTCCGCACAAAGCAGTTCCTTCCCCACCAGCTGCGTTATATCTTTCAATGAGTACAGGAGGCAGCTCCCAGGTATCTACTACTTCAACCAAAGGAGGCCACTGCAGTGGCATTACAATTTTAATAAAGGGAAAAAATGGTGTGAGAGAGCAAGTAAAAGATATAGTCAGGCGTCGTGTGCTGAGGGAATGACATTCATGCCAATACATCTGATCAAAAGGAGTCACTGATCAGCAGACTCGTAACTTATGGATTGGGGCAGGGTAAAATGGAAACAACCTGATATCCTTTACAAAATAAAGCAGCTTGCAAAAATCCAATGGAATGCATATATCAATGTGCTATGCCATGAGTAGCAAGGAAAATTTAGAGCCTCTCTTCTCAAAGAAGGGAATCACTAAGCAAAACTTGAACCTTCCATTGGATTTTGAACGAGTGAACAATCTTTTGAACTTCCCTTGAATGATTGATATAGCGCACGCTTAACTGTAAATGAACTTAATTTTGAACCTTACTTGAAAGTGAACATAAAAACTTAACCCCTGGCTACTGGATATCAAAAGCCAGGCTTTGCCGGGCACAATTTTTACATTGAGCTCTATTTTAATCAGCTTCTAGGTTTGTAAATATTTGCGCATTCCTACATCTTGAAAATTCAAACGATATACATGTTTTATGTCTATAAGATGAAAAGAACAACATGGTGTATGCCAAGGCAATTCTGTGTTCCACCAAACTAACCTTCTGTCTCCACTAGCCATTCAAATATAGGCCCTTTCGTTATTTTGTTTGTGGATTTAGACCTATCTCATCCCTCTCTTCCACAAGTTCCAATTCCAACTACTTCACCATGTTTTACACCCTAATACTACTTGAAGTAGTTTTACTGATCAAGAGACAGAACTCGACCCTTACAATAGTCAAAAGTACCTTGAACATACACCAAAGATTGAGCATACCACAAATTGTTTAACATTCACAAAACAATTGTAGCTCCAAAAAAAAGTTTTAAAAACCACCTTCTATGGGAAACAAGCAGCTATTTGAACAAGAAAAAAGAAGGGGCACAAAGTGAACGTCACCCGGAAGCAAAATGTACAGCAGAAGGGCCGCTTGCCCTTCCCGGTGATTAAAACACATAACTGAAGGATTTTTTTGGGCAAGAAGAAATTGGTCAATGGAAGGATTACTTCTCTCTACTCCCAACTGTACTAAATACTGAAAGGCTCTTATGTCTATAGCACTCACGCTAATCCACCAAATCCTTTCTCACAACTGGAACTCTGTAGCAACAATAAGGAACAACCAAAACGATATAAACACTGAAAAACAATAATGGATGAAGTATACCTCTCTAGGGTGAGTAGAGTAGGGATGACTGGCGTATCTAGAAGCTTCAAGTGCTTCTTCGAGGTCGCTGTGAGCTGCCAGGTCTCGACCGATGCGGTCGCTCACCACAAGACATGCGTTTGTGACGTCGCGCAATACGATCTCGTTTTCCGACGACATGTTCAGTGGATGTGTAATGGTGGAAACCCTAGAACGAAGCCGGAGACAGGGCGTTGATAGAGGCTAGAGTTCTAGGGCTTCAATTTAGAGTGGGAAGCTAGGCGGGAACAGTGGATGATGTGTAGTAGTGAGAGATTGGGAGAGATTGACTTTAATTGGAGGGAAAATTGGAGAGAGAGAGGGTTTTGGAGGGAGTAAATTGAGAGAGAGAGAGAGAGACTGTGTAGGGTTTTTGTTGTGAGGGTTTATTTTATTTCCGACGAGATTAGTGGCGGGCAAACTAGGCGATGTTTGAAGCCCGGACAAAGGTTGAACCGATCGACGTTGAACCGACCGAGCCGGTTATTTGGTCCAATAATGACGTGTGCTTCTGACTGCTGAGAACCGAGTGAAATCTCATATGGGCCAAATTAAAATGATTTTTTTCCTCTTAGAACGTGAAAATATTTATACTAAAATTGTGAATCTATATGCATAATTCTACTTTCGAAAAGAAAAAAGAAATTTGACTTCTTAAATGTCTTTTAGATCACCGACTAGTCTTGTCTAGAAAAAAGAGAGGACATATTCGATCTTTGTAAAAAGAGACAGAGAACAGGCATGTGGAGCTGGGAAATGATCCCATAATTTGATCTCACAACTTAAATTTTAAGCATTGGAACGAACACAACACAACTTTTGGACTTTTTAGCCCAAAACACGTTTACAAAAAGCCCAACCAAACGGGGCCGATATCTTGCCTATGTATAATTTTAGAGTACGAAAGACCTTTTTCTAAATCACTCACAAAAAACCTAAACCCAGGAGTGAGCAACTAGGGTTGTAAACGAGACGAGCGAGCAAAACTTGTAGAGCTCGAGTTCGACTTGTTTAGTAGACAAGCCAAAAATCAAGCTCAAACTCGGCTCGTTGAGCTTTTACAAGCCGAGTTTTACCAAACTTATTTACTAAACGAGCCTAAAACTCTAACTTGAGTTATGCTCGATTACTAAACGAACCGAGCCAGCCTTATGCAGACAACTTGGACTTATGTTTGGACAACCATCTCCAATTACAGCTTTAATAAAAATGTTGAGGGACAAAATACATCAAATCGATTGTGGTGGAAAATGTCCATAGTTAAGGAGAGTAATTTTTGGTTCATTTTTCGATGAAACTGGAACGGAATGGTAATTTTTTGGGCCAACTTGCCGCAGGTCCATTATAGGATTTTTCCAACTCCGCGTATCCACCCAAGACTACCATACACCCGGAGGTCTTTTATATCCCTTTAGTTCCAAATTTACCCTTGCACGAATAAAACAGGAGCTTGACATGGAGCGGCTGTGGTGTACCCACGTAATTGACAAGCTGGGTCCTTCGGAATATTTCTATGGTGCTCCAATGTGATATTGGGGCACCCATGCCCCACTAAATCTCAGCCACTAGATTAAAAATAGATGAAAACTACCACAGGAAGGAGGGTGGTTTTGCACATTTCCCGCGCAATTGTAGTTACCACGAACACATGCTTTACTTACCACAAACATAGGCTTTACTTACCACACGTATAGGCCATAAATTGTGGTAAGTAATCATGTGTTTATCGTAAATGTGATCTGTTTTTGTAATTTTAAAAGTATACCTTAAATATCACTCTTTTTTGTATTTTTATCAGCAAAAGTACTAATTATGGCCGTCCAAAGAGTTTTTACCAATGGTCCCGTCACGTTTTAAATCTAGCTTGATGCTATATCTTCAAACAATCACTGCTTGTAGAATTTAACTTGTACACATCAAACAAAAAAATAAAAAATATTAATCACATTCATCTCATTATTTATTAAAAAAAAATAGAAATTTATAATGGGTATCAGAATAGAAGGGTCTATAAAATTTGAATACGAGTAGTTTTTAGAAGCTAAAGTGATTGTACCTGTATTAATAAAAATAAAGCAAGAGATAATGATATCTCACCTGAAACAGTCTATGTACCTCTAAAAATAAAGTAAGAGATAATGTTATCTCAACTGAAACGGTATCTCATGCTTCTGAATAAATAATGCATGAGATAATGGTATCTTAGATAAAAACAGTCTGTATCTATAAAAATAATTCAAGAGATAATGTTATCTCGGCTAAAAGCAGTCTGAATCTTAAAAAATAATTCAAGAGATAACGCTATTTCAATAAAAATAAAAATAAAAAGTCTCTATTTCCACAAAAATAATTCATGAGATAATGGTATCTCAACTAAAAAATAAAGTATTAGAACAACAAAAAAGGCAAGTTGGTGAGGACATAGTAAAAACAAAGAATGAGATAACGCTATCTTAGTTCAAACAGTCTCTATTTCTACAATTACAAAGCATGAGATTATAGTATCTCAGCTAAAATTTACAGTCTTTGTGTACAAAAATAAAGCAAGAGATAACATTATCTCAACTGCAATAGTCTCTGTTTCTATTAA
This sequence comes from Vaccinium vitis-idaea, assembly GCA_963854785.1. Lineage (NCBI taxonomy): Eukaryota > Viridiplantae > Streptophyta > Magnoliopsida > Ericales > Ericaceae > Vaccinium > Vaccinium vitis-idaea. The sequence continues at coordinate 22,208,654 of OY978224.1, read as the reverse complement.
AAAAAAAAAAAAAGTATGAGATAATGATATCTCAGTTAAAACAGTCTCGTTATCATCTTTTAAAAAAAAAATCAATCTCCTTATCTACAAAAATAAAATAATAGATAATGTTATGTCATTGTTTCTACAAAACAAAATATGAGATAATAGTATCTCTGCCAAAAACAGTATATATTTTCAAAAACAGTTCAAGAGATAAAACAATCTCAGCTAAAACAGTCTTTGTATCTACAAAAAATAATGCAAGAGATAACGATATCTCAGCTTGTATAGTCTCTGTATATTCAAAAATTAACCCGTACAAGTAAGAATTAAATCGAACACGTGCAAATCACGTACTTGGTCGGCTCACACCATGTGATGGTGTCCTAGTCGGGGGCACCATGTGATAGCAGTGCAAGGGTTCTGATGAAGTACCAAGTGATCGATCTCTCGAAGGTGTAGAAAGAACATACGCGGATTTGTTCCCCGTACATCTGCTACCTATTCTCTTTATATTAAATATAAAAAAATAATATACTTCATTATTCATTCCCCGAACATACTTCGTCTTCCAATGAATCCCTTCCCAGTACCTCCTTTTCGCAGAAGATTAGGAATTTGCTGCCATGTATATTGTTAGTTGCTGCCATGTATATTGTTTACTATTTCATTAGTATATACGTATAATGCATTTGGAACATTTCAAGGTGGAAAATAAACACTCATGCATAAATACCAAAAAGGGTGAAGAGTACAATTTTGCTAATAGCATTTTGAATGAATCAAAAGCACTTCCAAGGCCACACAATTCCAAGTTAGCATAAATCCTATTATTCCAACAAAACAAACTGGGATTTGGAATCATTAAAAACACTCGTTCAGCTAAATTGAGTGCACCACAATTCATTTACATGTCTTTGATTGAAGATTCAATAAATACATCTCTTTCAAAAACCCAATTTTTCCGCAGCACCGTGCAACTGGAAAGCCAGTCTAGCACAAGCCTTAATAACTCAATAGAACGACAACGGAACAGGAGGAGAATACCTCTCCCAAATCATTGATGCAAAAACTCTACAGCATGCTTGTGTTTTCCATTATCGAAATAACCCGACATCGTGGAATTCCACGAAACAGAGTCTCTTTCGGGCATTTCTTCAAACAACTGCTCTGCTCTGTTGTAGGGTATGTCGGCTATATCACTTTCCGACTTCAGATTACAAGGTGAAGCTACTAGAACCCCCAAAAAGTGGTGGTATGAAAATCGGCTTACACGATAATTGTATCTAGCTACTTTGACTGGCTATAAGATTACCGTCCCTTCTTATTAGTAACACAATGGTTCAACGGAGTAAGGAACTGCTCTCTGTGCGATCAGCCGCCAATTACGAAATGCATGCGTCGAAATTGAAACATTCGAGAAATCTGAGAACTGGCTGCTAGACTTCTAATGGCCGAACCCAACTCTAAGTACTTACACCACGAAGAAGACAAAAGAACCTCTGCAGCAGCAGGACGGTGTGGCCGCCAATGGAGGATATGGAAGAAGCGGTACTCGCATCGCGTCTCTCTTGACGTGTTTCGCGGCCTCTTCCTCTTCGTGAAGCTCTGCCCTCTTTTCTTAATTTCCATCGTAAAGCTGGGCATTTTTGTCTATTAATGGATCTTAGACATTAGTGCTTTTAAATTAATAGACTCTAGACCTCATAAAAACTTAAGCTGGGCTAAATGTCCCAAGGGGGCCCTGTTTATGGACTTTAGGCTAATTTGCCGTTTTTTAAAAACGTTCACTATGATGTTTGGTTCCCAAAGAAGTGACAAAAAGTGCAATGTACCAGAATCATTGCTCAAATTTAGATGTATAAACGTTCCATTGGGAGGCCAAAGTTGTATTCCTTCAGAAAAGGTGGCGGTGGCATTCCGGCGGCATAGTTTTCCAAAAGATTTTAGCAACTCAGTTGCTAAAATCACTGTAATTTTAGCAAATGAGTTCAGTAAGTGCTAAAATCATGATTTTGAAATCAAAAAATGAAGTGGTTCCGTGTATCGTTTTTCGATTTTTTTCGCATCAAATTAAAGTACTCCTCTTGTACTTTAATTCGGTGTGAAAATTTCAAAAAATAATACACGGAAACACTTAATTCTTGATTTGAAGTACCATGATTTTAGCACATGCTGAACTCATTTGCTAAAATCATGGTAATTTTAGCAACTAGGTTGCTAAAATATTTTAGAAAACTAAAGCATCTCCAACGATACCTTCACTTTTCATCTATTGTAATATAGGAATGGGGAGCACCAGTTTTTTTTTTTTCAATCGGTAAGAAGAATTTATTGATCAAAACGAAACAAGAACATCTAATGCGGCTTCTCTACTAACCCAACTTGGGAAATTCCCATGCCAGGTTGTAGGGATAGCCAAAGAAGGGCATAATTGGCTATAGCATTAGCCACCCTACTACAATTGCGTGGAACAAAAATAAAAGAACAAGAATTTAAACGACTAGCTAATCTTTGATGACCACTTCTACACTGGCCTGACATTTGAAGTCCCCTGCAACATCTTAAACACCGTTTGTGCATCTCCCGCCACAATGTAGTCTTTGCCAATGTCATTGACTGCTGCGAATAAAGCAAACCTGACTCCCAGAGCCTCAACATATTCTACAGATGAACTTTGGTGTGTCCATTTTTCTGAAGCTGCATGGACTTTACAATACCCAAACTGCCCTACTTCACAACTAATTTCTATTGTGCATTTATCTGCTGTGGGAAAAAAAGAGGGACAACACGGTAAAACTACGGCAAAAACTGCCAAACTGTACATCAATAATTGCCACACCCACGTCTACAACTGCCCTTTTCGTGATGTGCTATGCTCGTTCTGTTTTCTTTTTGTTCTCCAGATTTTTAAGTTTTGTGTTCTCCATCTTTTTTCATTTATTTCTTATTGAAACCTTACGTAAATTTTTTTTTGTTTTTTAACTGAAACCTTACGTAAATTGAAGACCCAATTCCTACGCAGTACCAATTGCCGTTTTAAATGCCGTCGATGGGGGCAAAAAAAAAAAAAATCCACCTAAAGTTGGAATTTTCTCCTAACCTTTGTTTAATGGTTTTTTCAAACGACTTTCAGGCTTCCCAAAATTTGGAATTTTTTCCAGTCAGCTTTTTTTAATGGTTTTCTCGAACAATTTTCGTGCTTCACATATAGTTCAAGACCTGCAAATAAGATAACATGACAAATGTAGTAAGATTGTGCCATCATGCGTAGTATGTTTCCTTGTGCCATGGATATTCCTTTTTCTTCTATTACTGTGCTAAGATTGTGCCATCATGTGTATTATTTTGCACCTAAAGTTATAATTTTTTCCTGTGACATTTTTTTTTTAACGATATTCTCAAACAACTTTCAGGCTTCACAAAACTTGGAATTTTTTTCGAGTCATTTTTTTAAAAATGGTTTTCTCGAACAATTTTCGGGCTTCACACACAGTTTGAGACCTGCAAATGACAATACGTGACAAATGTGGTAAGATCATGCCATTACGTGTAGTATTTTTTTCCCAGTGCCATGTATATTCCTTTTTTTTTTTTTCCCGTTTATTGTGGTAAGATTGTGCCATCATGCGTAGTATTTTGCCTATAAAGTTATTCCAGCCAAACCTTTTTCTAATGGTTTTCTTAACCAATTTATGGGCTCCACAAAACTTGGAATTTTTTTCCATTCAAACCTTTTTTTAATGTTTTCTAAAACAAATTTTGGGCTTCAGACTTCGGGTGTGAATTTCCGACCCGACACGAGAACTCGACACGAAGTTAACGGTTTTGGATCGGCAATTTCTGACACAAAACAAAAATATAACAAGACAAAATAACACGATCAAACGAAAAAACGGATAGCTTTGTGCATTTTTTTTGGTTCAAAGTTCGACTTGCACACGCATTGTGTATGCGTCTGCCCTTGCTTCTAGTTTTGAAGAATGAAAGGCTCCAACCAAGCTTCATTTTCCTCCATTTTGGAGAATCAATTTTGGTTCTTCACCACTTCAAAGATGAAGAACATCCTTAAATGAGTTTTGCACTATTCATTTTTATCTAAAATGTGTTTATCTTTTAAGTTCTTGATCAAATTTTAAAAAAAATGGTACCAATAAAAAGATATTAAAAAAAAACCTTTAAAATGAGACCAATGTCCAATATATTAAAAAATTTGGATTGGAGTTATAGTGAATTAAAAATTATAGTGAATAGTAGTAGCATTCTTCAAAGTTACTATTTTAATAAAAAACATTATTTTGGTTCTTCAAATTGAATAATGTGGTTGGAGATGCTCTTAACCAAACTGCGTAACAAGTGTACAAACAAATTCGAGCAAAGCCTCTTCCGAGTCTTGTAATATGCCTACACCATTTCTGGACCCAGCTCGTTTCTATCCACCAATCATGAAAGGAAAATCTCTATTTCCAACCAGAGTAGAGATACATTGCTTGCTACGAATCGACACAAAATATAGGCTGTATGCAGTACCCTGATAGGTAATTGAAGGGGATTCCGCCATTTGCCACTGCATACGAATCACGTAAACTATACATCAATCCAAATCAGATCGAATTTGATCCCGTAAACCCATACCTTCACATACACTAACAAAACCACAAACGATTAACTACAGCTCTGTAATATTAACTTGTTTATATGTAAACTATATATGTAAACCAGAATTCCTGATGTGTACTACTAAAGGCTGGAACGGTAGTAATTGTTTTCACACCTAAGAGTATGAAGCCACTTAACGAGCAACCAAAACATCAAAGACGTGTCCTGAATATTGAAAAACAAACATCCAAAATCGAAGCAGAATCAAATGAATGCTACAACTTATTTCTGATGAATACATCGGGAATGATGAATTTCTTGCCTCGATTTCTCCTGTACATACGGAGACAGAAGATACATGAACCTCAATGAGCAATATTGAGAACCTTTTTTTGTCTTTACTTTTTCAAACTTCATGTCCCTTGAGGATGTTGTATTTGCAGAGTGGACACGTTGCATTCATCTTAAGCCATTTCACAATGCACAGAGAGTGGAAATGATGGTTGCAGGGAAGAGCGTGAAGCTCTGCGCCATCCTCATACGGGCTGAGACATATACAACAATCCTAGAACAAAAAAGAAAAAGAAAAGGGAAGTATTAATATGTCCAAACAAACTGAATGCATGAAATAAGAAAACCGATGACTGGCACATCAATTTAGTCATCCTGCAAATTATTATCAACTCTTTTTTCTTTCACGGCAGCTAAATTAAGTTTTTTAGAGTAACAGACATATGGAAGCCTAAATCCAACTTTTATATCTAAACAGATGCAAACAAAATTGGAAATTTGGAATAACTGCAATCTCCTCACGATTAATTCTCACACTCTTCCTTTTCAAAAACCATTGGTTATCTTTTTATTTGGGAGTCATGACTCATGATTTCAAGGACAGGCGTCTTTCTCACTTAGGTATTTCAAACAACAATACCATTTTCGAGAATAGTCTACATTCTATCTTGAATATTGACACATAACTAACTCATCTACGAGAAGACCACAACAAAACCTGTACCATCTCCCAAGAGACGGAGAGATGTAGGCATTTCTTGCTCCTGATAGCTCGAAACTGGGGAAAACACCCAAAGTATGCACGTACAAATGCTAATGGTCTGACTATGGAAGCAAGTAGAAGGAAATAGAACATTCTATACAGTAATCAGGGAATAACCGAAGTAATCCTGGTGTATGACCCATGTAACAAATTAAACATGCATTTTTAATTCATATAGAAACAAACCTATACCTTTTATGATTTTACAGAAGTGCCATTCTAACCATCCATTCGTTTCCCTTAATATCAACGGAGAAGGAACAATTTTCTTTTACCCACGCTACTCTTCCTCACTCTTGTTCAAAACCAATCATCGCTCCTCTTTCCCCCTTCACCTGCGAACACCAACACTGCCTACTTCCCTTGAACTACCATCTACAGCTTCTCCAGCTTCAAACACATTCTTGTGAACCACCAACCCCACCTTGCTACGGCATGCTCACACCTATGACCTACCGCCCAATCCACAGTAAAGACTCCAATACAGAGTCTACAGACACACCCAAACTCACAAAGCAGAACCAAGAGAAAAAAAGAAGAAGGAGAAGATACACTCAAACCAATCTTGAACTACGCTAACAGAGGTATACATACCAATTTATGTATCATTCACAAATAGTTTAAGAAAAAGTATTGTCATGCCATTCAAGAAACCATACACATTAGAACTTCAAAGTTATTATTTACCTGTATATTCATTAGGTATATATGTTATTTTGTCATCTGTTATCTTGCAACCTATGTAGCGCGGATACAAACACGGACATGGATACAGACACGGACACAGCAGTTTTGAAAAAGGGACACGGACACGCAAATATATATTAATATATAAAATATAAAAAAAATTAAAAATTAAAACTTTATAATTACAGTTTGACCCCCAAAAATTTTTAAAAATACAATTTGACCCCCTGAAAATTTAAAAATTACAGATTGACCCCAAAAAATTAAAAAAATTACAGTTTGACCCCTTCCGTGTACCCTAGCCGTGTCCCCTACAAAAAATTCAAAAAAATTTGGGGGACATGCCACGTGGTGTTCCCGTACGTGTCCCCGCTGTGAAGCGAAGTCCCACATCGCCTGGGTACCAAAGTAATATGAAATATATAAGCGTGAGGGCACCCTCACTTCATGAGCTAGCTTTTGGGGTTTGAGTTCTACCCAAGACCGTGTAACATGGTATCAGAGCTGGGCACCAGAGATGGGTAGGGTGCGGGTCTCTCGTCTACACGCGGCAGGTGCTGCCGAGTGAGCACACTGCGCGTGAAGGAGGGTGTGAAGCGAAGTCCCACACTGCCTGGGTACCAAAGTAATATGAAATATATAAGCATGAGGGCACCCTTACTTCATGAGCTAGCTTTTGGGGTTGAGTTCTACCCAAGACCCGTGTCCCACACTTCGATAGGGCAACCTCTAGAAGTGTCGGTGCTTCATAGTTTGCAACTGAAGTAAGATAAACCCTTGGGGGGAAAAGGAAAGTGATTGGAGGAATCAACTTCAAATCAAATGAAAACATCTAGATTATGGAGATTGAAGAGTGCATATGCTATTTAAAGTTAGTCTATTTACCTGCATATTCATGTATTATGCATATATGTGCTCCTATCAGTTTTTATATAAAGAAAAAAGAGATTAAAGTAATGCAACTAGATAAAGATGCCACGCTCGCTAGCAGATCTTCAACCAAAAAAAACACATACACCCTTCCCAAAAAAAGGGAAAAGGAATCATCTATCTATGTATGTGCTCCTATCAGTTTTTATCTCAAGAAAAAAGAGATTAACTAATGTCTAATGCAACTGGATGAAGATGCCACGCTGACTAGGAGATCTTCAACGGTTCAACCCAAAAAAACACATACACCCTTCCAAAAAAAGGGAAAAGGGATTCAAGGAAACACCTCCAAATCAAAGAAAACGCATCGCTAGTCTAGACTATGTGGAATCTCAAAAAAAAATAAAAATCTAGACTATGGGGAGACTGTGTATGCAGGAAAATGAGGAAAACTTCCACACACAGTTCTAATTTCTAAGAGTACACAGTGGAAACAATCTTAAATCTCACTGTTGCTCTTTTCACAACTTTAGGTACAGAATACATTACAGGGCAGATAGTCACCATCTTCACCTTCCAATTCTTTCCAGATTCCAGAGTTCATTAAGTGGAGGTAAAGGTGGTGGAGAGGGTGGCTGGTGAAAGGAAAAAGAGGGACCAGGGAGGGCTGATTCCCGCAGGCAAGCACATGGTCGGATTGAGATGGGTGGTTGTGATGAGGAGGTAAAGGGTGTCGGTGATTTGTAAACTAGGATCGAACATCAAGTTGAGCAAAGGATAAGGCCTTGGGTGCACCAACATGCTAGTAGAGAGGGTTGGACTTGTAGCTAAGTAGCTTAGTCTGAAGAATTAGAAGTCCAAGGCTCAATATGTTTACAAAGGTTGAATCCGAAGGTTATTTCATATTTTTTACTTCAATTACTATAACCCCTGCATTCGACTTGCCTTTTCCTTTTCCTTTTCCTCTTTCTTTCCTTTTTTTTAAAGTACAAATGAAACAATTCCTTGATAACCTTCAGATAGCACTTGTTTGCATAAAAACCTCATGAAAAAGTGAAAACCATTCTCTTTGTCTACTCCATCAGTTATTTACTTCACAAACCGTGTTACTTTTTCTGACGACTAATCACTAGTGTTCTAAAAGAAGGTCTAAAGGCCGAGTACTCGTCACCTAGGCACTAGAAGGCCCCCCGTCGACTACCTCGACTAGGTGCCGAGTACTTGGCCATGGAAGCTAGAAGGTGCCCAGCCGCTCTGGGAGTGCCTAGCGAGTGTTAGAATCGTGCTAACCAGCAAAAATTACAACATAGATACATTCACCTGGTATATTTATTAGGCTTGTATAAAAATAAGACTGGAACTCCAATCCTCTCTCTCTAAAAAAAGTGACGGCTAAAAAATAACAAGGAACAAAAAATAGGAACTCCATTTAGATAGTGCAATCATGCTGAAACATAATCACTCCTACTGGCCTCGGAAACAAGAGAAGAAATTCAACTCACCGCATCCTCAGGTAAAAGAACACGCTCATTCGCCAAGTATCCACTACTTGTTTCCACAGGAACCATTCTACCTGCTCCACCAGCAGCCTTTTCCTCATTGCTAGAGATTACATATCTGTACTTTGGAAGAACACGGAGATCTGTGTCTGATGCACCTTCCTGCTTGTTCATACAAGAATTAGCATAGGCAGAAAACAAGAGAAATCCACCATCCAATGTAGACAATTGTGTCAATCATGTTAATTATTCTTCATTACCTGGCCTGCTACAGCATAAAGAATTGCAATAATGCAGGGCAAGCAGCAACAAAGAGCGATCCCTATCAAACATGCCAAAACAACACAGAAGATGGCAAAGAACACATCGAATGCAAGAAATACCACAGCCAACCTGCAAAATCCAGAATAAGATACCGATGAACTCTTTCTTAAACAGAAACTTGTCCTGGTTAGCTGTCTATTTGGTCAGAAACAAACATAAATTAAATGACCTTGAGATTAGATTAATTCAACACATACCAGTACAAGCGTGGAGCAGTTTGCAAAAGAATATCACCACCAGAGACTACCCAATAAAAGCCAACAATCCACCAGAGAAATGATACCATTGTATTTGCAGACTCGCATCGTTTCGTAAAACTGAAATATATGAAATTAGTAATAGGTCAATCCTGTTAATGGTGAATTCATCCCATTATTGACAACGAAGCATCATAGACAACAATATAATAAGTTAGGATCACTTAACTACCAGAAGGCATTTCAAGAAAAAAAAAAGACGCTTTGTCGTTCTTAATTCAGATGAAAACAAAATTTATCCTGCTTCAGATGGCCATGACTTTTAGTCGTGCTGATGTCAAGATCGCCCCCACAGTCATCAGAGTCTTTCCATAAGTAACATTACAAGAAATATAGGTCAATATGAATTCAGAAAACCATTGTCAAAGCTGAAAATTATATCTTTCCGACATACAACCTGAAAATTCATCAATATCAAATTCTTACTAACTTCCAATGGCAGTTGTACATTTCTAGACTCCGATAAATGATTTCCAGACTCCGAGAAATGATAAGTTTCAAATACTGCATCTCAAGTCAGCACCCATAAATGATACTCATCTCACTCTTTGGATGATGGATCTCGTTCCAATTGTGCATTGACAATGTTTCTTCACCAAAGACAGAACATATGGTACAAATGACTCCTATATAACATGCCAATCTCATGAAACAAAATCAGAACAATAGCAAGCCTCGAGGTTCAAAATTAATTTACTTTAACTTCCCATTGCATGAGAATTTGGAACACCAAGCCATAAGCACGCCATAGGCTCAACAACTATGACACCAACACAAAAGACAAAGAAAACAATTTAAAACAAATCCTGTTGGGCTTGTGAAGCCTGAATTGATTTGGTCACGATTCACAACTATTCGGAGTTCAGTAATTACGGTAATTGGCGATGTAAACCCTAACTTATAAATAGTTGCACTACGCAGTTGCCGATGTAACTTGTACTATCTTCATTCAATACATAGTGAAAACTAGTGTGAATTGAGAATGTAATCAACAACACAGTTGCGTCCTTGTTTTCTGTCTCGATTACTCTTTGCGTGTTGTGTTTGTTGATTTGGCTGATTTATCAACAAAACCTAGCTTCAAATTCAAAACAAAAAGAAACGAAGAAATTAGCGTTTTAACTCACCTTGATCGAGTACTAATCCCCAACGTTCCTACTGCGTCGTCACCATCGCTTTCATTTCCATCCAACCGCGAATCAGGCCGCAAACCCGCAGCGGCCTCCTCATCCCGTGCAGCTCTACTCACGTTCCTCCTCCTATACTCCAACCACACCAGAACCACATGCACCAGACACTGCAGAGCGTAACCGCATATCCAAACCCTAATCGGCACGTTCGGCTTCTCCTTCGTCGTGCATGTCATCATCACCACCGTAACCACAACGAAAGCTAGGTTCCACATCATGTCCAACGCCACCACCGGCCTCGAATACCCCCAGTCGGCGCGCCGCTCCTCCAGCTCACGCGCCGCCGTCTCCCGCACTAGCATCGACGGACCACGCCGGCCCGTTGCACGACCTAGAAGCATCGCCAGCGTCGTCGGCCGCGCCTCCTGACGTGGCCGTAGAAGCGGCGCCGTGGTCTCCCGTTCCGTCGCCGCCGTCGTCGAAGACGACTCCGCCATGGGAAATGAAAATACTGCAGTACAGAGAGACAGTTTTTTTTTTTTTTTTTTGATCGGGGAAAGACAGACAGTTAAGAGCGATAAATCGTGTGCAATCGAACCATTTTTTCCCTGGGTTGACGGGTAGATGGAGCGAGAACATTTAAAAAAGTGTAAAAATGACGCCCCTCATCTTTCACCTTTTATCAATTCACCCCCCTCATTCAGAACTGATCAACCAGTACCCCTCATCTATAAACCAATGCCACTTAAACCCCCTACGCCTTGTTTGTTAGAAGGATTTGGGAGAGGGATATAAAATTTGGCCACATATACATATCCGGGTTGCATATATCCTGTGGTTGTTACGTTTTTGCTTCCCGAATATCTATATGCTTGGATATCCATATACCTCTGTGGTGGGATAAGTTTGAAAACTTCCACCTTAAAGAGGTGATTTTAGTAACATTCAAGCACGCACTAGGGCTAGGAAGTAAGCCACTCACCCCAATCTATGTTATATTCAGGCTACCTTTTACTCCCATTACCCCTCACGTTGGCCCACCCCACTGGCATGACACAATATAAAGAGCGAGAGTTTACTGAGGAAGAAAAAGAGAGAGAAAGAGACTTTACAGGTGGCTGCCCCACCACTTCCTTACTTTTCTCAATTTTTAGTTTGGGCAAAAAGGGTATTTTATATAATTTTACTTTATCCAACTTCTTATATCCCCTTCTACAGCAACAAAACAAACCAAGTAACATTTCATTTCCCCTTCTAAAATAATACCCCTCCAACCATACCCACCTCTATATCCCCCTCTTATTATATCCTCATTCCCCCCTCGCATACATATCCTTTTATGTCACGACTAACCTATATCATGACTAGTTTGTGACCCTTAAAGATATTCTTATGTCAAAATTGGCCTCCCTTATTGGACGGTAATGATTTTCTTCACCCGATAGCTAACAAGATCCCATCTGACCGTTCATCTACGCAATCAATGGTTCAGATATATTTGTTAACTCTTAGTGGTAAAAGTATACTCTTAGCGGTAAAAATACATCCGCAAATCTAAACCATCGATTAAGAAGATAAACAGTTGGATCGAAGGACTACAACCCTGTAATGCCTTGGGGCAATTAGCATCGTCTAAATAATTCCTAAGAAACAAAAGGATTTTAACTAAATTTCATAAGTTTCCAGTTATTTGAATTTGTTCGTTGAAATGTTTTTCGGCTTTTTTTTTCATTTATGCTAATTTTGCTTTAAAATAATTATTCGCCTCGTCAAACAAAATTGAAAATGTAACAAGATACACAATAGCAACCAAACTTAGTGAAATAGTTTTTCGTGTATGCTATTTTTTTTTTTTTTTTTTGGAATTGTTTTTTCATACTCACATTTATGCTACCAAATGTGCAACCGATTTGTCTCATTAGCATAAGAACAATAAAATTCATGGTTATAGGATGTCGATAAATGCATGATCAGAACAGAAAAACCTGCTCACAAAGGATAAATATGTTCTGATCATGCATTTGTCGGAAAACATAGATATGAATTTTGGCATGAATAATATTTTCAACCCACTATGTAATGTGAACATGTTTTATTATCAAAATGTTGGAGCCTTGATGCTAATATGTTAAAATTGGTTGTAAAAATAGAAGTGTGAATACACTTTTCCTTTTTATTTACAATAATTACGACAAATTGCAACTTAGTATTTTGAAAATTTATGTATTCATTAGGATGAAAAATTCTGAATTCTATGCTTAAATTATTTTAAAAATATCAACAAACAATTTGTAAAATTGTTTATTTTGTAATTTTTTTGGGTATAATTATATATAAGTACTTATAGGATAAATTCATGATAATACAAATCCTATAGTTAGATAAAGGCTTTTTATCGAAACGAATGTAAAATCTCTTCTCTCTTTTTTTGTTCATATACCGAAATCATTGCTCTATACTACTATTCGTGAGCTGTGTGCAAGTGTGTCGATGTTTATTTACGTAGCGCTTAAAAAAAAAAAAGTGTGTTGATGTGGCACTACATTAGTGGGTTTGCAACGATGAGTTAACGGGGCGAGATGCATGGAATAGGTTTGTAAGTTGTAACTTGTAACCTACAATTCAACGCGGGCATTGGGTAAACTACGAAACGGTTGAACGGTGGCGGAATGGAAAAAAGATTCCGCGAAATGAAAATTGGGTAAATTTCACTGACACCCCTAAAGTTTGCAGTATGTATAGACACTCCCTCCAGGTATGAGAAATGACTCTCCTGTCACTGAGGTTTGTATTAGCAATTCAATTACCCCCATCTGTTAGTTGACCGTTAAGTTCAAACAATTTCATCCCTAAGGCCACGAGGGATTATTTTCCATAAAGCACTTCTAGATAAATTGCAACCTTCGGTAGCAATTTGCCATAAAGCGTTTCCCGATTAGTCACGAGGAATTGTTTTCCCCGCTCGCCTTGGGTAGCAATTTTCCATAAAGCGCTTCCTGATTAGATTGCGAGAGATTATTTTCCCCGCTTGGATAGCGCCATTTGAAGACATGCTATGCACAACACCGTGCTGTGTAGTCCCACGGCGCGGCCACACCGGCATTTTTTCGATGATCAGAAACGTTCACTGCGTAGACCTCGTTGAGTACTACAAGTGTGCCAAAAATCAACTTGATCGGATATCTTTAAGTGCCTCATCGGAACACAAATGACACGAAAAAGTGATTTTGATCCAGTGTTTGTGTCTATTTGTATTCCATTTCTTTTCAAGTATTTTGTGTTCGGATGATGTACTTATACATATCCGATCAAGTTGATTTTTGATACACTTGTAGTACTCGACGCGAGGTCTACGCGGTGAACGGATCCGATCATCGGAAAGGTGCCGGCGCAGCCGCGGCATGGCTGCAGCCCGGTGTTGTGCATGGGATGCACAGCACCCCGTCTTCGGATAGCGTCTTTTGATAAATTGCTACCTGATTAAGTCACACGAGCATGGGGCGTGTGCGGGGGATTATTTTCCTTGCTTTGATAGCGCGATTTGAAAAGACGCTTCCAAACCTGCCTTATTGGTTAGCGTTTTCTGATAAATTGCTACTTGTTTGGGTAGCATGTTTTGATGCAAACGCTACCTAATTATGTCACACGAGCAATGGCGGGCGGGGGGATTATTTTCCCCGCTTGGATAGCTCCATTTGAAGACACAAGGTAGCATTTTTTGGTAGGATTATTTTCCCCGCTTGGATAGCGTCATTTGAAGACACGTTACGTTATTGGGTAGCATTTTTTGAAAAATTGCTACATTTTTTTTTTAGCTCCATTTGAAGACATGCTACCTTATTGGTAGCGTTTTTTTTTTTGATAAATTGCTACTTTATATATATATACCTGTTTGGGGTAGCATTTTTTTTGATAAAAAACACTACCTAACCCGGTTGTGCAGTGGCAGAGGCACTTGAGGTCAGTGGATATTTTTTTCCCAAATTCATATTATTTTATTTTTTATCACTCTAATAGATTTTGAAGATACTATTTCATTCTCAGCTCTTTTTTGAACATTAGAACAATTTCAGTGCATTGACGAAATATTTAATGCAAAATATAGCCGCCTCTCACTGTTTAAAACATTGTACAACATAACGTCTAAAATTAAAAAAAATGACTAACACATATGGTATATGCATTATATTTTAGCAATTATGGAATATAATTTTCACAATAGTCTCTTTTTTATTTCCCTCTTTCAATAAAATCCACGACACAACTCGAATTTGGAGATTTAGGAACAAAATTTGAAAAAAAAGATTTCTTTATAATTGGAGCAAAAGTACTACTAAATGTTAACATTTTAGTTATTGTGTAGCTATTGGTTTATTTTGACAACTTACGTAAGTAACTTCCTGGCAAATATGTTAGCTTTTCATTATTTTTACTTGTTTTTTGTTTCGTCCTAGATTGCTTCGGATTTTGTTGTTGTTGGAATGTGTTTAAAAGGTGCCCACTAACAATAATTCCTCGTTATTCCTTCGATTTGAATCTTTTCACAGATTCAAGAACATAATTTTGACTATTCACTATTTAGATCCAGATGTGAACAATAACATATGCAAACTCAAGTCGATTGAGCATTGTTAGCTTACTGATATACTCAAATCTTGCTGTGTATTTTTTAAATTGTATTTGCTTTTTAATTTTGTGAGTAAAATAAGTTATTTGCTAAATGAGTTTTCGTTATTTAATTAACCTGATCTAGTGCGGGGCTATTATATGCATCAAGATTCATTTGAATGACATTTTAGAGCTGTGGACGGAGCTGTCATAGCAGGTCCATGGGTTGACTTGAAGCTCCTGTCCATGCGCAGGTCATTCCTCTATTGTCGTACAATCAACCCTCACTTCTACACAAAGCTTTGTGTATGGAATTTGTGGAAGAGAAGAGAAAATTAAAAATTAGAAATGAGAAAGAAATGGGCAAAGAAACCCTCATCGTTTCTTTTGTTTGATTCTGTAAAAGAGGAAGGAAAATACACACTCATGGGAGAGAGAATAAGAGAAAAAAGGCGGTTGATTTTCACTTTCTTCTCTCCTTCCTCCTCCTTTTCCTCTCTCCTTCTACTTGGAAACCAAACAAGTGCTTCTCCGGCCTGATCTCTGTTGGCTTATTCTTTCGTGAGATAGATAGTAAATGGTCCTAATTGAATTCTCCTATTGTATAGCTTTCGTTGAGAAAATGCAGGCAAGTGGAGACTTTAATCTCATTGGCCGGTTTGGTGTTGGGTTCTACTCAATTAACATAATGATAAACAGTATGTCTGAAATGCTCTTTAATTTTGTATCCTCTTTTAGTTGATTATGGGTAAAAGTACTAATGAAAAAAGCCAAGTCTTATGATTGTAACTATATATGGTAATTCTTGTCTTCCAGTTATGTTTGGGAATCTACAGTTGATGGCTCATTTGCAGTCTCTGTGGATACGTGGAACGAACCACTTGGGCATGGAATTGAAATCAAATTACATCTCAGAGAGGGAGCCGGGGAATATTTGGAGGAGAGCAAACTGAAGGTGGGTAAATTAAACATGTTCTTAATAATTTTATGTGGTTGCTTTAGTGCTTATTCAGTACATTGGTTTATATTACTTGTCTACGATGGTAATGAATGGAAAAGGAGCTAGAATTATGTCTTGACTTTCATAAGTTTAGAAGGTGTAAAACCTACTGGAATATTCTTGACCCACCAATCCAGTAATGTCAATATTTGCACCTATAATCTTATTATAATGCAGTGACATTGTACCGATGAGGTCACTGTAGTCACCATTTTTGCATATCCTTAAGAGCTTCCCTTTCTATCCGAAAACAATCTCTTAGTTCATTATTGACTCTCATATCTTTTTTGAATGGGTTTGCTATAGCTGTTGTCTGGTTATGTTGGATGGTTTTCTTTAGTCGTAACAACTTGGTTTTCACTTAGTGAGCAAAATAGGTGCTCATAGGGATATTAACCACACGTCTAATGCTTAAAATTTTTATTCACAATGGTAATGGTTTTTGTTTTATGCTTAACTATGAAATAGCTTTCACTTGCGAGATGCAAATTAGAATGGATGGGAGTTCAGAAAAGTTGATGGTGGTTTATTTTGATAATTTTTTTAGTCAATTTGTCATTCTTGAATTTCTTCAATACCTAAGATATCTTGGATATGGACCCGACGTCGAAGTATCATGAAATAGAATTTCATGACTGAAGGTCAGAGGGCACCACAGCTGAATTTCAAGGAGCAGAACGCTGGGTTTTTTTTCTTCTTTTCAAAACAGCAAAAAAAGAGAGGAGCAGGATAACTCCTCTTCATGTGCAATTGGAGTGTTATAAGTTTTCGCTTAATAAGAACCTATTTGCTGAATCTGGTGGGGAGTTTATTGCTCAAGGATACATGTAGCTGTTTGAAGTAATTGCAAGAATTTTGGAATGACAAAGTATAGATCTAATCAAAATCTCAGCTTGTATTTGTTTTTTGTTATTGACGCCTGAAATGGTTGATTGGTTTGTGCTCATTTTGTGAGATTAATTTGTATTCCGGGTCGAAGCAGGTCTAATAAAGTAGTACCATTGTAGTAAAAGGGGCGAAAAACAGTAAAATGAGCACAAACCAATCAACCATTTCAGGCATCAATAACAAAAAACAAATACAAATTAATCTCGCGAGCACACTACCTTATTGTGCTATAGTGCAACTTTGAGTCACCTTTTGTAGAATGATGTGCAATATTCCATGAGAAATTATTGGTGACAATTTGTTTTGATAATTATATTACAAGAGCCGGATTCTTGCCTGCGATGGTGAACAAATACCCGTATTAGTGCATACGGGATGTAAGCATGCACACTACTTTAACTCACGTACCTCCTAATTTTGCTACTTACAAATTAATCTCTAAATTTCAAACTTTTAGGGTTCCCTTCCAATGCACGTGCTTGAGAAACTATCTCATCCCAAAGATTGCAGCATCAACCTCAAAGCTCAAATGAATGATTCTGCTGGAATAAGTGAATGCAGGTTCATTGTGCAATCTATCTTCTACACATCATCATCAAGCGAACTAGCTGGCTCAAAGCAACAACTCCTGCTTGCACCACTTACACCAAACAAAAAAAGCAAAACTGCTGAAGATACAACAAGCTCGCAAACTGCACATGATCTTACCATGAAAGAAAAGGAGGAGTAGCTCGACAAACATAACATCTTTTGATTGCTACATAGTCAAGATTAATGCAGAAGCAAATCGTATGGGCCTGTCAATTTGCTACCTCATTGATCTTGCCATTTCCATAGAATACGTCTGTAATAACTCAAACTACTCTCCTGCTCCTTTTGATGTTAATACTAAACCATGCTAGCATTTCCATAGACCATGTCTGTAATAACTTTGCTACAACACACTACTTAGCCTACTCTCCTGCTCCTTTTCATCTTAATACTAAACCATGCTAGCTTATATATTTCACCAAATGCAAATACATATTATAAAGTAAATGACTCAACAACCAAAGACGGGCATCAAACTCGTGCTGGGCACGAGAGCTTGTCACTAATACTAGTTAGTGGGTAACTGGGTATGAAATATGAATATTATAATAGTATATACTATAGTGGGGGTTAGCTAAGGCCTAACGGCCTGTTTGGCAGGGGTATATAGGAGGGGGATATAGATTTCTTCCGGATATAGATATCTGGGTGGACCATAGCCATTGTTTGTTACTCTTTTGTGTCCCGGATATAATTCTCCTTGGATATGTATATCCCACTGCTGGGTCCTTATCTTTGGACACCCCTCCCCCAGCCTAAATCTTATCTGGGCACCACATTACCAAAATACCCCCGCCCATTGTTCCTACGCGCACACACACACAGAGAGAGAGAGAGAGAGAGAGAGAGAGAGAGAGAGAGAGAGAGAGAGAGAAGAGGAAGAAGACCTCGACGAACTGGACGACGACAATTCTGACGACAACGATTTAACCCATGACCGGAGCTGGGTTTGCGAAACAGAAATTGACTACGAGTAATCTTTGTTTCTTCCATTTCAACACCCAAATTTCAATAAAAAAAAAATCAAACCCACCAAGCGTGAGAACCAATAGCCAATCTTTTGCATTATTTTGATTGTTTTTCTGTTTCCAAATTACAACCAACAGATTTCAGTACATGACTAGTACATCTCCGATTCAACAATTTTTTCCAAAAAAATGTAGAAGAAAAGGTAAATAGAAGAAACCCAGAATTACAAACCCATTTCCAGTTTAAAAAAATAGAATTACAAACCCATTTCAGAGGAGAGATGTCAGAGATTGACTAGGGAAACTCTGAGATTCGTCAAAAAAATATTGGAGCTTGTTGACTGCCTAATGATCGGCGTCGATTTTGTGGAGGATTTGGAGGTGGGACGAAGGGGCAGAGAGAGAGAGAGAGAGAGATTGCTGATTGCCTAGCTTAACCAAGGGTTGAGAAAAACACGTGGATCTCCAATTAGTTACAAATGAGGAATTAGCTTTTAAAAAAATTGTAAATGCATTTCTTTGAAAGGGCAAAATAGAAATTTTACACAATTTTACTTTATCCACCCTCTCATATCCCCTTCTAAAAAAACTAAACAACTAAACAAACCAAGTAACTTTTTATCATTCCTTCTTAAATAATCCCCCTACAACCATATCCACTCCTATATCCCCTCTTATTATATCCATCTTCCCCTCTTATATGCATATCCTTCTAACAAACAGGACGTAAGAGTCCACTGACTTGAGAAAGAGCCACGTAGGTCATTGGTTACCAATTTACAATCTTCGTCTTCCTCGGTTCTTCAGCTCAACGAAGATTTTAGCTTCAGCGCTTCAGTTCGATGATCCACCAGTAGCTGTTCATTCTTCGACGATAAATAAAACCCAGTTGATGCCCTGTTCGATGGAGCTCTGTTCTCTGAGCTCTACGAAACCCACAGGTGTGTGTAAACCCTAAATTTTTGGAAGAAGACTGTAGAAACCAAAATCGACCGACTTTATATTCGTCCAATTACACTTTCGACCCTAAGTATTGCATCAAAAGTAACAAAAAAAACCCGAGATTTTAGTTTATTTCATTTTTTGGATGAAATTATCCGACCCAACCGAATCGTACGATTCGTGCGATTCCAGAATCAATTCAGCGATTCCATACACGATTCTACCCCATTTACGATTCTATGTATCGTTTCGTATCGTTTACCCTCTGAATCAAACCGAATCGTACGATTCGATTCGAATCGCGAATCGTAAGATTTCGACAACTATTCCTTTCTGATTGTTAATCAATATTATAGTGTTCTATAGTACAATAAACATAAGAAGTTATGCTTCTTCTGACAAATCTCTTTTCTACCTAGTTTCTGCGTGTTTTTCCTCAGCTAGATTAATTCCCCTTGCAGCCGACCTAATCGCATAGTTCCACTACCTGAAAGGTTTGGCATGGACGCTGGAGCTGTCCTCAATAATGTAAGCCTCACATTTTCCTTTCAACTTCAGTGAATTAGGATGGTAATAAGTTGAAACCAGAACTAAGTATGCCTAGTTTGTAAATGTGAGATCATTTATGCAGGTGCATATACATATGAGCATCAGTACTTCCTGCTTCTTGGTCTGGCTGCCAAAATGTCTGAGGAGCCTTTCAGACTTCTGGTGAGGGATTCCTAACAGAAATAATCCTATGATGGCATGATGCCATTACTTGTAAGGTTTCTCATGGTATTGATGTGAATAAAATTTGAATTTTCCAAATTGTGGATTTCTGTAATTGCTCGTTTTCGTGTGGATTTCACCAGAAGAGGAGAACTCGCCGAGCGACAGGTGAACTCGAGTCTCTAGAGTCTAGAGTGTGCTGTGATATTTGTAATATACTTATTTACCCCATAAATTGGCGACTAGTGACATCATTCCAATCAATGTTTAGCAATGGTAGGGGTAAGTGGATTGATCATACTAAATGTAGCAAGTTCTTTTTCATTTTATGTACTGTCTGCTAGTTTCTTTAGATATTAATGAGCGTCTTAATTTTTGTTTTGCAGCAAATGTTGAGATTGGTACGATGACAACTCTGTGGTGGGAATGTGGGACTTAGAATAGTCAGGATTGCTTTATTTTGCAATTTCCTTTTGCATTTCAATTTTTCTCCGCTTAACCAAATTTTCCCCCTTTTATTTTTTAGATAAGGGAGGATTTAGACAAAGTAGGCGTTGCTTTTAGGCATAGTTGTTGAAAACCTACGATACACGATACGTATCCTACGATTCGTATTGTGTCTTTGCGAAAACGATACGTATCGCACCCTGTATCCTTTTTTATATAGAAATCCTACGATACGATCGCGTATCCTACGATTTATACACGTATCCTGATTTTGTACTTATCCTACGATTACTTATTAGAAAAAATTCGGACCTTATTTTAAGAAGCGGAACCCCAAACGAATTAATCTAAGCCATTTGATCTAATTATGGCAATATTCAAACACTTGATAGAAATTCAACCTCAACGCAGGGCTTGAATAGAGAAAAGAACCATAATTCAATTATTGTTTTGCCTGAATCATACAACGGCAATGTTACGCCTCATTAGGAGATTAGAGCAAGTACGCCCGTTATTATTGAAATAGTATTGCCTTTTTTTTTTTAGTTTGCTACAATGTCAAAAAAATAAATAATTTTGTTGGCTAACAAAAAGGAAAATACTAGGGAAACAAAAAAGAAGATCCATTTTGGTGAATAAGGATATGTGTTAAGCGCCATTCAACTAACCAAAAGAAAGAATTTTATTTATTTTTCAAAAAGCATCACCAATAGTATATTTAAGAGAGTGCATCATATAAAAGCCTGTGCCAAAAGTTTAAGGAAACTCTTATTTTCTTTCCATATCTAAGGCAGCAGAAAACCTTAATGTGATAGACTCCAATTGAGAGATTTGAAATTTTGCATCTTAAAAACATCTTTTTTTGTAAATGTAAGTATAATTTGTTAATGTCATTAGGTAGAACTACTTTTTAATCGTATATTAATTATGATTATTGTTGTTGAAGAATAAACTAGATTTAGCATTTTAGCACAAGAAAAATAAAGTCTAAATAAGCCCAATTGACAAAGTTCAAAGATTAAAGATATTATTGAACTAGATATAAATATCTAGTTTCTAGAAGATCTATAATATCTATATTCTAGAAATTCTACAATATCATTGTGAAATATCTAGATTTTTTGTGAGAATTTGTTGCATCTATAATTTTAGAATCTACCTCAAAGTTTATCTTATATGAAGATATCTTTGGACTAGACCATTCGATAGACCAGTATAAATAGGGATAGATTCTAGCCATTTTGTACCAAGCAAAAAAAAGATATTTGAGTTTAAGTGTAATATAAATATCCTCCTTCCTTACTCTTGCCTTAATTATTTCTCCCTCCCCCAAAATCTTGTCTAACTAAACATTAGAAACACCTACTCTTCCATCAAACGTATCTTAAGATACGTCATACGTATCTCGATACGATTTATACAAAGAAAAACACGATACACGGTACGTATCCCGATTAAAAAACACTGCTTTTAGGTTCATACCACTTGCAGTACATCAATTGCATTTTGTATTATTGAATTGTGGTGTAATAGAATGTGAAAGTTCAATGTAGTTTTACTTCTTTAGCTGTTGGATATTTTTTTTATTGAATACTGAGATTGAGGAATATGTTGCTACTTGTTTGATAATATTTCAATTTCAATGAAGCGACTGTGTCTAGAGATAATTCCATTGATTTCTGGAAACACTTGGCGGGGTGAGTGAAATGGAGGGCAAAATTTTTTAAATTTTCGTTTGTGGTGATTTGAATAAGCAGGAAGAGAGAAACTGTGGTGGAGTAGAGAGGAGAAGAGGTGAAGCGACTGTGTCTAGAGATGATTCCATTGATTTCTGGAAACACTTGGCGGGGTGAGTGAAATGGAGTGCAAAAGTTTTTGAATTTTCATTTGTGGTGATTTGAGTAAGCAGGAAGCACTGTTATATAACCGTTTTCTGAATGCACAATATCTATTGGCTTATCTACAATTTTGGCCCCTATAAAATATGACTAGTTTCATTTTCGTCCTTATAGATTATGTTGTGTCAATTTCATCATTGGTACAAAAACTCTCGACTAATGTCATCCTTGCCGTCAACTAAGTGATGGAAAATGCTGTCGTGATTGGTGGTCTCTTATGCAGGTTTGACGTGGAGCCATCTAGCATCACTTAAGTGTCACTTGGCATGGTAAAATGATACAGTATTATATTGGGACTCAAAATAAAAATATATGAATGAACTGCCTAATATAACTTCAAAATGTCCGCAAACATTTGAATCAAACTACGACCATCATATATATATAAGATTTAAAACATTGATAATTAATTTTAAATAAACCAAAATAATTAATTTTCACTAGACTGACATTGATAAAATAAAAAAAAGATTTAGAACAAGCAATTCTCTTATTGTTAAAATAAAACTAGTATTCTCATAGTTAAAGTTAATAATAATTAGTTAGACAAAAAGCAGTGTGTCAGCGGTACCTTTTTTATATTTGATTCATTTTTTCTAATGGTAAATAAAAAAGTTTAAAAGTGTTTTTTGAGTTAAATTGCGAAGCTAAAATACTATGTTTAATCTTTAGTTCGGACTTGGCCAACCCATTTATTAGAGCCGGCCTTAGTAGTAGTAGAGGTGGTGGCAATGATTTGAGCTTCACCGGGATTGAGAAATTTCATGCCTAATTTTTTTGGGTAAAGAATTTAAGTAGACAGAGAACAACCACAATGAGGGAAAAACTTGGATCCACTTTTTTTAGTAAACTTCTGCTTTGTCATTAAAATCGTTAAGAGTATCGAGGTGGGAAGCCTTGTCAGTGTGTAATTTCAGATTTTCCGTTACTTAGTTAACGGCAAGGATGACATTGGTACAAATTTTTTGTTCCAAGGACGAAATTGACACAAGAGAATCCATAAGGACGAAAATGAAACCAGTCATATTTTATAGGGACCAAAATTGTAGATAAGCCAACAGATATTGTGCAATCAGAAAACGGTTATATAACAGTGCTTCCTGCTTATTCAAATCACCACAAATGAAAATTTAAAAACTTGCACTCCATTTCACTCACCCCGCCAAGTGTTTCCAGAAATCAATGGAATCATCTCTAGACACAGTCGCTTCACCTCTTCTCCTCTCTACTCCACCACAGTTTCTCTCTTCCTGCTTATTCAAATCACCACAAACAAAAATTCAAAAAATTTTGCCCTCCATTTCACTCACCCTGCCAAGTGTTTCCAGAAATCAATGGAATCATCTCTAGACACAGTCGCTTCACCTCTCCTCCTCTCTACTCCACCATCGTCTCTCTCTACTTCACCTCTCCTCCTCTCTACTCCACCATCGTCTCTCTCTACTTCACCTCTCCTCTCTATTCCACCACCGTCTCTCTCTCCTCCGACGTAATCGAACTCCACACCTCAAACTTCAATTTCAAATCAATTTCGTTTTGGGGCTTTTGTTTAAACAGTTGTTTGGTTTCTGATTTTTTGTTGCAATGAAAGCAAGATGAGTGTTGAGTCAGAGAAGATCAACTGTTGTTCGACTGTTACGAACGATGACGGTTCTTCGACAGAGACTCGAGATGAGCTGAAGGTGAATCTGATTATGATTTTGAATTGATTACTTTACTTATGTCTAATTATGATTCATTCTTTTAATCTCTGATTGTTGTTGAATTCAGTCCAAATCAATGCTCGAATGCCATGTCGCTTCACCTCTCGTCCAATCCACTCCACCGCCATCTCTCTCTCCTCCGGCGTAATCGAACTCCACGCCTCAAACTTCAATTTCAAATCAATTTCGTTTTTGGGGCTTCTGTTTAAACAGTTGTTTCGTTTCTGATCTTTTGTTGCAGTGAAAGCAAGATGAGTGTCGAGTTAGAGAAGATCAACTGATGTTCGACTGTTACTTTAGATGTGTCTACTAAAGTAGAAGGTAACATATTTGCTAGACACATCAATTTGCTGAGACATACACTAAAAGTGTATCACACATATTTGATTGTTTAAACACACAAAAATAGCATTATCACACTTGATGGTATGAAAACTATGCCCACCCATTGTTAATCCTTATTATATCCAGCACGATATGCACGACCATGATTTCTGCCAAGAAAGTCAAGGTCGGGTCGATATTATCAACTGCAAGGCCAAACTCATTGGCTGCACCAACTGGAATCTCGTCGAGGAAGTCGATATTATCAACTGCAAGGCCAAACTCATTGGCTGCACCAACTGGAATCTTGTCATCCTCGACCGGCTCGTCGAAGGAGAAGCTCGGTGGTGGGGGCGATGGATGAACGGGAGCAACGGGAGGCACGTACTCTGCTCTTAGACCGCCAACTTCCCTTCGTGGGAAGTGGACCTGCTCAGATGGTGGGTCTCGAAGACGCGGTGGGTACTTTGGATGAATGTCAATGGGGAAGAGACGGTGGCGATCCGCTGCGAGAGCCTAGTAATCATGAATTAAGATTAAAATGAGTAGAGATTCATTAAGATTAAAAGCATGAATCGTAATCCATAACAATTCGAATAGAGATTCAAGCAATCTTACCGATCTGGCCCGCAAAGATATCAGTAGGGGGAAGGTACGAGAGGCCTAAATTAAGATTAAAAGCATGAATCGTAATCCGTAACAATTCGAACAATTTTATACAGAGATGAAGAGTCACAGTTACACAGAGATGAAGGACTTGGTTCTGCTAATGTTTTTCTCACTACTACTAGTCAATCTCATTCTCAAGAAGGCAGTGGTAGTGGTACAAAAGTGCTTTAACCTGGTATATTAGGTACACCACCAGTTCAACAAATTTATCATGTTCCAATGTTTCAAAATGCTCAAGCTTCATGACCTTATTTTCCCTCTCCACATCAAACCAACAGAAACTCAAACTATGCTGGAGGATTTCATAATGGTGGTGGTGT
The DNA here is from genome assembly GCA_963854785.1 of Vaccinium vitis-idaea. Lineage (NCBI taxonomy): Eukaryota > Viridiplantae > Streptophyta > Magnoliopsida > Ericales > Ericaceae > Vaccinium > Vaccinium vitis-idaea. The sequence goes on along the minus strand of OY978224.1, from coordinate 22,183,183 downwards.
TCAAAGACCTAGAGGTGGCGAGGTATAGGACAGAAAAATAAAACCAAATGCCAAATAGGAAGACCATCCATACAACATTCTATTGCTATCATAGACAAAACTTAAGCCTTATCAAAATCAGTTTTACCAGTCTACAGTTCAATTTTCTGGGCCAAAAAGAGGGCAACCACAGTCATGGAATCGATAATGTTTCAACACCTAGCTATCCTTAAAAGCATTGAAGAGTTTTTTTTTTCTTCTAAAAGGTATGTTGAATTTTTTTTTAAAATAGATTTTTGAGTGGAAAAAATTAATTTTGAAAAGAGTTTTTTCAAAATAGTATTTTGAAATATGTTTGTTTTGAAAAAATTTTACCATTATTTTTAAAAATAAAGTTTTGAAGATCGTTTTTTGCCATAATCTTAAAATAAAGTTTGAAAAAAAAGAGTTTTGAAAACATTTTTGCCAAAACCTCAGGAGAAACTTTAGTGGAAAAAATATTTTGAAAGGCTTTTTTTTTTTTCAAAAGTTATTTTTACAATTTTTGAAAAAAATACCAAAACTTTATTTCTTTAAAATAATGGCTTTCCCAAAATGTAGGGTTTTTAATCCAAAAAAATACCATCAAAATTTTTTGTATTTCAAAAAATTGTTTTAAGAAAATTCAGTTATTAAATTTTAGAAGTGTCATGTAAGAGTTGTTCTAGGAGCTTATTGTGGATGCTCCTAAAGTGCGTTATTCTGTTGATGCTAGTATAGTACCATATACTCTTTGTGATTAACAAGTGATGAGTACTTGAAAGGGTTTGGAGCGTGTAAAAATTGAAAACCATAATTAGTGTGGCAAGATCAATCAGTTGTTGATTCATTGGCAACATTATAAAGATTTGTAATAATAGAGTTGTAGGGACTATAACCTATGATGACTAAAATGTTAGAAGCCTCCAATTCGTGAGAACGAGCAAAGGATGTCCATCCCTCACCAGTGAACTAGCCCTCAACATAGTCAACAATCCATTTCCTTCTGTTCTGTAACAAGTGTAAATTGTGCATAGCCATGGATTTCACAAAATTCTCTAAATCGATCTGGCATATCCTGAAAGTAACAAACAGAATGTATAAGTAGTTTGGAATATATCTTTCTATATCAAAGTTTATTATTCAAACATGCTCACCAGTTGCTGCAAATCATCGGCCATGAGAAACAAAGCACATCTTAGTGGATGCTTAGAGGCTCTAAAACTAATTGGAGGACAAGCAGTCAACATTGTGGCTAAAACAAATGATTGTAAACCTTTATATTAGAATGCATGGAACAATACAGCAAGTGTTATAATTGAACTCTTACAGGAATTGAGAGTGTATGTTGTGACGGGCTATGAAGTAAGAGAAACAAACCAACAAGCGAAAATCAAGGACACAAGATTTACGCTCGAAGCTCTAGACGTAGGTCCACGGGTGAAGAGAAAGAGAGGATTCACTATGACCGGGGAGAAATACATAGAGAGGATTCACTATCGCTCCCATCATAGAAGGCCGTTGACAGGGCACTCCATATTTCACGGGCAATAGGTACCCATAAATAACGCTTCATGATGTCTGGGGTCATGGATATCAATAACCACCTCTTTACTTTTTTATTTTCAGAGTACCATTTTTCATAACCATCTTCAGCTTCTGTCGGTGGCTTGGTTTTGCCATGAATATAGGAGAGTTTCTCCTTCTCGGCAATATGCATCTCCATCAGTTGAGACCAAACATCGTAGTTCGATTCGATAAGAATGATTCGGCCCTTCAGATTGGACAAAGCAGGAACTATTCTTGATCCAGATGATTCAACCCTCTCTCGCTCATGATGAGTATTAAGGAACAACTATAGTGGGAAAATAATTCGTGCCGCATTGATACCATCAAGAGGAAGTTCAAACTCAGGCTTATGATTATGAAGTTCTGGATTATGATTATGGTGGAATATCTAAACATATGGACCATAATGTACGTTTCGATACAGGTCATGATGGAAGCTCATGTAGTCCTGAAAAATGGTTTGGATACAAGTTAAAGTCTCATGATATTAAAATGGAACCACTGTCTGAATCTGTCTCGCTACAACCTGACACACATAACCAATCACTCATTGAGGATGCTCCTGAGTCTGTACCGAATTCTCCCAGAAGGCATAATCCTCCTCGTAATAGTAGAGGTATTCCTAAACCCATGTATGAACATGAACTTACTATCAAGGCCAAATACCCTATGAGTAATTATGTGTCCAACCATCGCTTGTCTGAATCAAATAAATCATTTGTGAATCAATTATCTACTGTATCTATTCACAACAGTGTATAAGAAGCCTTAGCTAACCCAAGGTAGAACGCAGCGATGAATGAAGAAATGAAGTCCTTGCAGAAGAATGAAACATGGGAACTTGTTGATCTTCCATCAAGAAAGAAACCAATTGGGTTTCGATGGATCTATACCGTGAAAAACAAAGCAGATAGTGTCATTGAACGATTCAAAGCTCGACTGGTGGCGAAGGGGTATACTCAAACATACGAGATTGACTATATGGAGACTTTTGCACCTGTGGCTAAAATCAATACTATTCGAGTTCTGTTATTTCTGGCCGTGAATATAGATTGGCCATTGCAACAATTGGATGTAAAGAATGCTTTCCTGCATGGTGACTTGATAGAAGAAATATATATATATGGATTTCCCACCAGAGGATCAGCTGGCGGATGTCCTTACCAATGCAGTATCAAATAAGTTGTTTTCAAAGTTTATTGACAAGTTGGGCCTATACACCAACTTGAGGGAGAGTGTTACGTTAATTATGTAATTAGGAAATTAGGACCTTGTAATTAGGTTTACTATATCTAGATTATTAGGGTTATATATGTCAAGCCCCATCCCGGCTGCCCCCGGATTAAGACCTGACTTACTGGAATCAGTCTCCACCAAGGTCTTTATTACGCTTAAAAGATACTTCTTTATTAAAGGACACAAACCATGCGATCTTTTCTTACTCATAAATACTCTCCAAAAGAGACAAACTTTACACATATTTACAAGTGCCATATATTACAGAGATCCACAACCCTTACTTTTTTCTTACATTCAAAAGGTGTTACAAACTTGTGCTATCTACAAAGCCTAGACAACCCCACGCCAAGCTATGTACATAGTGGACCGCTTCTATCAACCTCCCATCTCAAAAGTCCTGCCAAAATTAACAAACTGTGGGGATTAGCTATTGTTACTTGGCCACAAACCCTAGCATTATGTCACTATAAGCAATTAAATTGGCAAAAAGAAATGCAGCTACAACCACAGATCAATTTTTCGTATATCCAGTTAAAGAAAACACGACCAGTTCAGGCACCGTTCAACAATGACTCTCAAGTAACTTCCATGACAACACTTCCATGTCATGTGCACTCAAGAACTTCCATGTCATGTGATGTTTAAGATCTTCCATGACAACACTTCCATGTTGATAGGCGTGTAAAAATTCACATTAGTGCCTCCTAATTTACTCTTGTTAAGTCCGTTTATCTATTGTTACTTGGAGTTTGATACTTTATTTATGTGTGACAAATATTTGAATGCTTTGATATAAAGAGCGCCCATAATGTCGAATTTTACTCGTTATTGAAGTGAAGCTCCGTGGTCAAATTGAAGCAAGCAATGCATCACAGACAGTCAATTATTGTAGCACCCGATCAAATCCATGCGTGATTAGCATTGGCCGAGTAATAATTAGATTGGGCTTTGGTATAATATTTACTATGTTGTTAACATGGGAGATGGGCAGGACTTTGGCATTATACACATTCTGATGGGCCCTTTTAAAGGAGTTTTCTGGGCTTCACATATATTACGTGTAAGCAAAAGGTAGGGCTTCGGAGGGATCACGCATACAACCATTATAAAAGCAGAATAATGTACAGATAAAGGGAGACTTCGGATACCACGGGTTAGAGAAAAGAAACAGAGGCTGAGATCATTACACACCACAAGTCTGCAATTGGAGACACCCCATATTATCACCATAAAGTTATATATATCACGCATAACAGAGACAGCGGGATAGCGAGCAGTGAACCGAGAGACTTGTTTGACCAATCCTTTTCAAGGACGGCTAAGCAGCAGCAAATCACCGCAATGTTTACCACTCCGATGGCCGGCTAAACCCTTTTCTAGGGCGTAGATGAAGCTTGTACTCCGAGTAACATAATTTTTATTGTTTTTGCTGGATTAATTTTTTGGATTCGGTTGTGTGAACTAGATAATTTCATGTTTATGAAGTTGATTTAATTTTTCCCATATAATTATGTGTTTGATATCCACGGTTTCAAATACTTTTTCACACAACGGTTTTAATCAAATTTGTGGTAATTGACTGTGATAGATTATACTATCGTAAGACGCGTCGTGCTATTAGACGGTCCGTGCCATAGACACGGATCATACTAGTAAGACGATTCGTGCTAGGCGGAGATAATCTATGCCGCTTGATGATACACAAATATTTTTAGGAGATATCGTAAGGGCCCGCGAACCCTAACGGTATCCGGTGAATTCGAATAAAAAAATCCTCAATTGCAATAAATCTAGGTTATGAAGGGTCAAGTGGATTCGAAACCCTAGACTTCTCTCTCATCGAATCTCTTCAATTTTTAATTGCTTAATTTTAATTTAGCTTTCATAAATTTAGGGAACCAAATCGAAACCTCTTTTCCTCAAATTAATTTAGAAATTGATTGGAATCTTTGCAACTTAGCCTTTTAATCCCTGAGGAGCGATACTCGGAATATTTGCCACTATTCGTTAGAGTAGTAGTAATTGTTTCGTTTTATTAATTATTTTTTATACGGAAACGACACGATCAAATGTCATGTGATTTCGAGAAACTATAGCAACACTTCCATGCTATACTTTCAAGACTTTCCGTAGCAACACTTCCATGCCACGTGCTTAACAAAAATCACTAAGCTTAATAATCAAGAAACTAGACCGAAACGCGTGTCATTGCCACCACTATAAGATAATCCAAAACTCTTATAGAGCTACTCTCTTAGACATGCTACTAGTGCTAGCACGAAAATATCAATTCTATAGTAAATAAGAACATGTCTTTTTAGGAAGGCATAAGCTATGGCAAAGGGTACCCACCTCTTCGTACGATCCCGTGAGCCAAGTGTCACGCTCACATTTTAAGCACACTAGATGAATCTCCGGCTTCATTAACACCTAAAACACAATTATCATTTGAAAATCCATTAATCCCCGTTATTCATATTTAACACGCGAGAAGATATACATGCTTCCGTCAAATTCCATGTAAACACCACTCATATACGACAAACTCTCCAACCCTATCAACAAGTGAAAATATGTAGAGGAGCATCATAACTGGGCAAAGCATTTAAAGTCTCCAGTGAAGTACTTATGTTCTAAAGCATAGTAGGAGATTCGGACTCTACGATGAAGTTAAATTTATCTAGAATCAATCACAAGGATTTATAGAGTAAAACTTTTCACATTGAAACTAGACATAACAAACAACATTCTCACCAAAATTCATACATTTTAGACATAGATATGACCTCCAAATGATTTTTCCCAAACCACCCACTCTGCTGTAAGTTAGAAGTTCAGTAGTGACACACCAACCCAAAAACTTCACGGAGAACTCAACTGAAGTCCAAACGGTCTCCAATTTGTGTCAATACACGAAGACACTTCATATTTATCTCTCTAATTTTCCCAGATTTAATTAAAGACAAAAACCCCATCAAAACAAGAAGCAAAATAAGTTAACATTCTCAGGAGTTAAAATTTCAGCAGGTAGTCATTGTTATTACAAATTCACCACGAGCAAGATTCTAATACAAACACCTTGAAATTCAAGACACATGAACTTCACTCCTTGAAATACAAACCCTAAAAATATCAGGTCATTCGGAGAAGGAAAACCAAGTCAAATAAATCCCCAAAGTCAGACTGCAGTCACTTCAGTTCAGTTTTCAGCAAACAGAGGTTGTGTTAGAAAATTCGTCAAAAATCGAATTCTCAATATTTTTTAGTGATTCCAAATCCCAAATGATCCTAACTTCTTGTACTTTGAAACCCATATGAAACCAAAGCCATATAACCAATTAAAGAAGACCGAAATTGACTAAAAACGCAGCTTTTAATGCTGCCCAGAAATTCAAACTTCAAAATTCTATTTTGTTTCTAACTCTGGATTTACCCTTAGCAATTCATGAACAAAACTAATCACCGAGCATTATATCATCACCAATTCGAGAGAATTAGGGCAATATATCACTTTCTCAACTCAAAACCATGTCCAAGAAAGAAGCCCTAACTCTAAATGACAAAAACCTAGGAGATAAAAGAGTTTTAAGGAGATTCTTACCTCTTAGAACCAGCCGTTACCCCTCTTCTTCCTCTTTTCCTCCTGCTCTCTCTCTCTCCCTCTACCTCCCTCTCTCTCTCTCTTTTCTGTATAACGTAGAACACCTTCAAGCTTCTCTTTTTTTTTTCTTTTAATCAGATGTGTTAAGGGAGAAAAAATAAAAGACACCAGGATATGTATCCTGTTGACAAGTGTTTTCAATTTAAATTAATTTATACTTCTACCCCTTCACTTTAGTAATTTAAAGTCTAACCCCACAAAATATCATTTATCTACAATTAACCACATAACATGCCTAAAGTAATATTTTGGAAAGTAATATTTTGGATCTCACAATATATACCTTGTTATCGTTTTGTAAAACTGAAATATATAAAATTAGTAACAAAATAAAGAGAGGAGATTTAAAAGTGGGATTTCAAGAATGGAAAGTAGGATTTGTTTTCTCTGATAAAACACTTGTATTTTATGTAAGATAATTCCGATCGTTGATTGCTGAATGAACGGCCGTGATTGCTCATTACAGGGGTGTAATGAGCTTACTCACAACATGCTCCCCAATTCCTACATACTCCTGCCAAACAACATAAGAAAGAAACAAGGTAAGGGAGAGATGAACAAAACAGAACTAATTTGTATTTACTACTTGTATTCTCTTTTTCGTTTGTTATTCATGTCAGCCCCTGTCAAGTAAGTCTTTTTTTTTCACTTTACCAATTTATCAAGACCGTTGATCACTGATTGGACGGTCGAGAGAACTCACTGCACGCATGTAGTGAGTCTCTTCACTATAGATTCCCCATATCCGAGTACGTATGTATGGTTGTAATTTCTTGTGATATCAACGAATTTTTCCATTTTGCAGAAAAAAAAAAAAAAAAACAAACTAAACAAAACAAAACAAAAAAGAGTGCATATATTATCATCCATTTTTTCAATTTGCTTTTCGTACATGTCGCATATAAAATAAGAGAGTAATAATAGTATATCATATTTCATTAATAATAGGCGAGCAGTTTTATTGTTTCGCCGTCACATAGGCAATAACTTTCAAAGCTTATAAGGAATAAAAAGCTTATCGAGATATTTAATGTCAGGAAAAACCTTTAATTCATTGCATTTGCATTAACACAATAACAACAGCGTCATGAAATTTCAAGACAAGGGAATAAACATCTGTATTCTAAATAATTCAGCTTGTTCCAAAAGACCTAAACATAAATACCAAATAGGACCAAAAGTGACATAAAAATAGCAGCTGATCCCTACTTCGGAAAAACACCGGAGATAAATCTTTGATTTTCATAACCATAACCGGCAAAAACGGGATAAAAGTTTCAGAAATTCTACTTTGCTCAATGAATTAAAATACCTCTACGTCTACGCATCATTTAGATCCAATGTTTTCATTATCGCAATGACTTTCCAAGCAAGATTCTCATCTGCCGCTGACCAAGTGCAGCAAAAATTCATTGTTGCAATTTTATTGCCAACAGAGTCATCGGCAGTTCTGTAACCACAGTTGTCCCTCAAACAAACAGAGACACAAAATGACCCTAGTTGAAGGTGTTCCCCGCAATCTTGGATGCTGTCTTGTGTTAATTCGGTTGAAAGTTTTGCATACAACTTGTGCAGCCCTAAGTTCCGTGATGAAAGCTCCGAGTCTGAGGTCCTTTCAATGTTGCTATTTTTCACTGGGCAACAGTAACCAAACTGGACTTCGTGTTTTATTCCTCCCACCATTTCCAAAAGCTCGTCTTGGTGTACAACCTTAGCCTTTCCGCTTTTCTCCATAATTAGGACCCCTTCTGATACTCTTTCGTCACCTAACTCAGAGTCCATTCCTGAAATTTTCAGAAACTTGAAGTTTGGAGTCGAGCAGCTTTGGACAAATGCATTTGAGGCATCAGCCTTGACATAGTGTGTCGAAGGAATGGAGACTGTGTCGTGGTTTGGAGGATAGTAACATTGAATCCCCAACTCAGATTCAATTCTTCCTTTAAGCAAGGCCATCTTAGGCTTCTCACCGTGTACGAGAATCACGTGCTTGGGGGAGAGAAATTTTACTAGATCCATAATTCCTTTGGCATCCGTATGAGGACTAAAAGACAACTGATGAATCTGGCAATAACCGAAATGTAAGGTTGATTAGAAGGAGCGGATCTAAAATCTAACTCAAGTAGAGTATCACAGGGGAAAAAAATAAAGAAAGAAGAGTATACTAAATATTTTTTCCTTTTAACCAAAGCAGTCAACAACTTGGAGTTCCTAGTGTAACACAAGTAGAAGAATAAATTGATTCGTTGCTGCTGTCTTAAAGTCAGGAAAAAAAGTAAAGAAGAAGACTGGGGTGCTAGAGATGCACTTTCATGCATTTCAGCAGCCCGCGGATGTAATATTATGAACATGGTATACTGGAGAAAGTCTTGGGAAGGGAAACAAATAACAATACAAAGATTTGCGATTTCCGGACAGTGTTGGAGCTGCAGGCACCACACTGTCAAACCCCAAAATATTCATGAAAGAGACTCTTTCATGAATATATGAAGCTGAAAAAAGACTCCTCGACAAGGAGGTCAAGCCCCTCTCGACAAATGGAGCACCACTAAAAAAGACTCTTCTTCTAAAAACCGCATTCAAGTAACCATACAACTATCCTCTAAATATAGGAAGCTAGGTGATGCCTCGTATGGAAGTATGCCATAGGTCGAACATTTTTCATGCAAACACATTGATTGGATACAACCAGAGTCCAAACAGGTGTCAGACAAACAGCCAAACATCTTCCTCAACTTTAATATACTTCTAAAAGAGTAGAGACTTTGAAAGTATAATCATCTAAATATCCATGAGACATTTATGAAGTCTTAGCAGAGGCTTGCAGAACATAAAACAGGCTTAAAGGTTTAAATCAATGTTGGTCAATCATTTAGGCCTCTTGATATAATGGCATTTGCAAACTTACATGTTCCCGTCAAATAAACTTTCTAAAACTGAAGTCAACTACTTGAATCCAGGGAATTACACCCAAAAAAAAAAAAAAAACACTTAATGCATGAGGATCGTATACAATCCGAAAATGTGGACCATACATGAAAAAATTAGGTGCAATGTGAGGAGGAGAACGAAAAGTACCTGGCATCTAACGTCAATTACAGTGTTTTCATCCAAGTCAATTTTGGTGGGTTTACCTGACATCAATCTATGTCCTATGGTTCCAGCCACACAGTACCTGAGAAAGAAACATTGAAACACGCATTGTGAGAACTGAAACTTGAGAATTTTCATTTTAGAAGAATTCATATTGGCCACAAACTAGTAGTACACCTTTGAAAAGAAAGGAACTGTGAGTTTGCCAAATGATAGAATCAACACATTTGCTAAAATCAGCCAAGATTTGAGCAAATGGTTTCCTTATTTGCCAAAATCTTGGTTGATTTTAGCAAATCTTTGGCAAACTCTGGGAATAAGATTTCAACCTATTACTTAACAACGTACACCGTTGCACTAGCCACTTAGCTTTCAATTAAATAAGAGGAAAAGCGAATGTCAGTTCAATCGAAATGTCATATAAAAAAACGGCCACTTCATAATTTGTCACCTCCACAAAAAAAATTTCGCAGATATGAAGTGGATACTAGAGATGACAACTATAGATGAGCAACTTCATTCATGAGAACAGTATACTTGTTATTTAACTAGATTTCTACTCCTTCGACCAAAAACGCTATAATGAAATAGTGAAGATTTGGGACTTCCAGGTGCCTGATATTTTTGGGGTCCTAAGCCAAAAATTGATTTGGGGCCCTTCACATTTAAAAAATGGTGTAATTTCAAAAGATACAAATAGTCCCAAATAAAAACTTACATGAACTTGATGGCGAAGTCACAAAAATTACTTAACATTGTGAGAAGCCGAGAACTTGAACATCACTCTTCTTGTATTTTTTTAGAGGCAAATAAATCAATCAAAGTGCATAATCTAGTTTTGCAGCAAAATCATTTTCAATAAAAAATTCATACTTGGTGGTTGAATCGAAAATGTAAATTGTGAAATGCAACGAAGATAAAGCTTGAGCCAAAAGTGGTCTATGCCGCTCCGACTTGATTATTACGTGTAAACTCTTGAGGTGCTAAGTGGAGTTTTGATTTGATTTTGGATTTGGACGGTTGGGACTTAGGACAAAGCAGCCAGCAAAGAGAATAAGAGAATATGGATGGAGAGAACCCGAGAGAATGGGCTCAGTAACTTCTATTTAATTTGCTTTTGTTTTCAATTTTTTTTCTTTAAAGAGTCATAACGAATTGGGCTGAGAAAAATATTAGGACCTTTAGTTTTGAATGGGGGCCTACTTAATTTAAATTAAGCTGAAAAGACTCCTAGTATTATATACTAACACATACTCCAAGAGGGCCCTAATTTTGGGGCTTAGTGCCAAGGCCGGGCCTGCTTCAGACACTACAAACAATAGATTGGTATAGTATACAGCTCCAAATTTCCGACAGTGCAGAATGATAAGTATTACAGTACAGCTTGGTCTATCCAAATGTTTCAATTGCATTGAAAATCTTGCATTTAAGGGAGAAAATGAGGGGGTATTCTTCAGCTTCCAAAAAGGAGAGGAAACCAAAGAATCTTGTTTCCTGTGAACTATGAAGCTAGAAGAGAGAAAGGGCAGAGGTCAACTTGTGGGGGAGGGAGGAAGGGTTTGGGGAATCTAGCCATTACTTCATGAAGTTCCCATTATTTCTTGGGATGTGAGGTCGTTGGAATTGAAATTGTTTCTAAGGAAATGGAGGGGTGATTTGGCGTGTATTCAAGAAATAAAACAGGATGATATTGCTGTAGAGGTCGTTGGAAGTCCTTGATAGTATTTGAGGGCTGTAGGTACAGCGAGGGCAAATAATCTTCCCGCTAAAGCTTTCTGAAAATAGGTGAGGTGGGAACATTTGTGATTTCCACTATTTTTGAAGTAGTGGAGAAGTCTTTTGTCTGGCCGTTAACAGTTTTTGGCCCCCACTATGATCTTGATAGGAGAGGCTTGTGGTCAATACTTCCATTAATAAGGCAAAGTTGGAATTGCCTCCCGTATATGGGAGTGACTATTGTTAGAATAGTTTATATTGCTAGTTTTATGTTTGTCCCACATCGTCTATTTTAGTCATGTATTGTGGTACTCAATAATATAAATAACAGTGCATGTGTTGGGGTTCGTTAACACCCTATACACTTTCCCTTATATCTAATAACATGGTATCAGAGCCTCTGATCCATCAACACCATAAGCCGCCAATATCCTAACCCTAATCATCCATTTGTAACCTCAACTACTGCCGTTCATCTTCAACCAAGCCACCAAACCCTCAAAACGAGATATACAGCCCTCTTATATCCTGCCATACGACCATACAGCCACCACAGAATCCTCTCAAATCCTACTGTACAACCATACTACCACCATACGACTACTATACAGCCCATACGATCGTTATACGACCACCATCCAACCTGTAAAACCTTCGGTTAACAGGTATACGACTAACCCAGTTCGAAAAAACCCTAACCCAGTTCAATCCAAACCCAAAATCGAGCCCCCAACCCTAAATCGACTCTGAAACACTCGATTTACCACTCAAAAATTCCTTTTTCCCTCACTTCGAATCTTAAAATTACTTACCCAGTGATCGAGATCGCTGTCTGCTATGTGAATAGTGCTCGACAACCATTCTACAGTGCTCGGAATCTTCTTCTGGTGTTCGAAAACCAGATTGCAGTGCTTTATCGCTTCGATTGCAGGTTTCTTCGTTTGATTTGACTTGCTTGGGTCTTCTCCAGACTACTGTTCTCATGTGATTCTGCCGTGTCTACTGTTCTCATGTGATTCTACTGGTAATTATGTTCTATACTGGATACTATATGTTCTTTGCTCACGTTGGGATACTATCTGCTGGACGTCATTATTGTTTGTTATTTGGGACTTGTTTTGCTCAGTGATTGATTGCTGGTTGTTGGTTGGTGTTGAGTTTGTATGGTGGACAGTAGACACGGTTGATAAATTTGTTGGTTGGTTTGGTTGATTAGTTGGTTTTCTTTGGTCTATTCGTGGTTATTTGCCGCTCCCTTATTTGGCAAGATGTTTGATGGAAAGTCTGCTTCTGCTGCTAGTTTTGGTTCTATTATTATTGGTAGTTCTTCTAGCTCTTCTTGGCGTCAGGAGAAGGATTTTATTACCTCTATTATTTTGAATGGCAACAATTATGCTATTTGGTCTCGCGCTGTCAAAGTTTATTATATGGGTGAGCGAAAGTTTCGTTATTTGACAGATGATCCTCCCAAGAAAAAGGATACGACGTATAGTAACTGGGAAGCTGAGGATTGTCATATTTGTGTTGAGTTATGGAATGTTATGGAACCTCATATTAGTGGCCCTCTGTTTTACCTTGATACTGCCAAGCAAGTATGGGATCGGGTTGCCAGGATGTATTCTGGTATCAATAATCTTCGGCGTACATATGATCTCCATCACCAATTCTTTTCTTTGTCCTTTGGTACTGGATCCTTGGAGGACTACTACTCCAAATTTCGTGGCACTTGTGAGGAACTCCGGGTTTATGAGTCTATCTCGAGTGATCCTCAGGTTATGGAGCGTCAGCGTCAACGTTTGGAGGTCTCTCGGTTTCTATTTGAATTGCCTTCATCCTATGATCCAGTTCGGTCTCAAGATACTAGGGGAGCGGGAGTTGCCTTCTCTTGATGAGGTGTTTAGTCGTCTTCGCCAGGCTTCTATCTCAGATGCTGGCTCTGTCTCTCAGACACCACCTGATCGTTCTGCTTTAGCTATTTCTGGTGGTTTTGGATCAAGTAGTGGCCGTGGTCGCGGCCGTGATTCTGGGTTTAGCAGTCGTGGTCGTGGTTCTAATAATCAAAGTTCTGGTAGCTATGATGCAGGTAATAGTTTTGGTGATCGTAGTGGTTCTGGTCGTGGTGGTATTAGTCATGGTCGCATGTCAGGGAGCGCTAGTTCTAGTCGCGGTGGTTCTGGTCGTGGTACCCAATTCTATACTCATTGTAAGGGTACCAATCATACAGTGGACTATTGTTACGTTCTTCATGGTTATCCCCAGGCTCATCAGGTTGCTCATTCTGAGGATACTGGACACTTTACTCATGCTTCAGCCGACAGTAGGGTGACTATCTTAGCAGAGGAGTACCAGCAGTACCAACGCCTTATGTCAATTCAGCCTTCCGCTGAGACTTCTTCCTTCACTGCTACGTTTGCTCAGACAGGTCCCTCTGTTGCTTGTGTTGCATCCTCTTTTTCTTCTCCTTGGGTTATTGATTCTGGTGCTACTAATCATATGACTGGTACTTCTAAATTCTTTTTTACTTGTCAGTCCATAGATAAATCCTTTCATGTTACCTTAGCAGATGGTTCTACCACTGCGGTTACTGGTTTGGATTTGATTCCTGTCTTTCCATCATTTATGTTAAATTTTGTGTTGCATGATCCTCGATTACCCTTCAATCTTGTGTCTATTAGTCAAATTACAAAATCCTTAAATTGTTCAGCCACATTTCTTCCTCGTGGTTGTGTGTTTCGGGATCTCAAGACGGGGAGAGAGATTGGCGGCGGTGTTGAGTGTGGTGGTCTGTATTACCTAATCAATGATGGTGTTCAACTAGTTGCTCTTCAGTCATCAGAGTTCTTATATCAACAACATTGTCGGCTTGGTCATCCATCTCTTCAGAATTTGAAGCATCTAATGCCTTCGTGTGGTATTGTTAAGGAGTTACCTTGTGAAGTCTGTGAGTTTAGTAAACATCATAGAGTACCATTTTATCCTAGGGTCGAACGTTGTGTGTCACATCCTTTCTAGTTAGTTCATTCAGACATTTGGGGGCCTATTCATGTGCCCAATGTTTTTGGTTTTCAGTATTATGTTATTTTTGTTGATGATTTCTCTTGTATTACATATCTTTATCTTATGAAAGAGAGATCTGAGTTAAGGACTATTTTAAAGTCATTTTACATGGAAATAAAGACTCAGTTTAATACCTGCATTTGTATGTTTTGGTCTGATAATGCACGCGAATTTTTTCATAGTACTCTATCTTAGTTTTTTTACGATAATGGGATCATTCATCAGTCATCTTGTGCTCGGACTCCACAGCAAAATGGAGTTGCCGAACGCAAGATTCGACATTTATCAGAAGTTATGCGTGCTATGTTATTTCAAATGAAAGTTCCCAAAAAATTCAAATGAAAGTTCCCAAGTCTTACTGGAGTGATGCGGTTCTTACTACATGCTATTTGATCAATCGTATGCCCTCTACTGTCCTTGGAGGTCAGATACCCCATACAGTCTTGTTTCCCGGTCATCTTCTCCACTCATTACCCCCTCGGGTTTTTGGGTGTACGTGTTATGTTCATACTCTTGATGACGACCGGAGCAAATTGGATCCATGGTCCATAAAGTGCATTTTTCTTGGTTACTCTCGAACTCAAAAAGGGTATAAATGTTATTCTCCATCTTTACGCCGTTCATTTTGGGTATGCTGATGTCACATTTAATGAGTCACTCCCTTTTTATTCGGAGTCTGTCACTACCAATGATCTACTTGCATCTGAGTCTGTGTTCCCTATAGCTGTCCCATCTGCCACTCCACCAAAACCTTTGCAGGTATATGTTCGTCGTCCTAAAAATCCATCCGTGCCACCTCAGCCAGAGCCATCTCCGCCAGAGTCACCTGGGCCAGCAGATCCACCTTCACCCACCGTCTTCTCCTCCGTTGCGAGATCCTAGTCTTCTTGATGACCGTCCCATTGCTCAGCGTAAAAGTATTCGGTCATGTACTTTACATCCTATTGGTCAATTTGTCTCTTATAATCATCTGTCACCATCTTTTTGTGCCTTTACCACTTCATTCTCTTCCGTTTTTTTTCCTAACACTGAGCGGAGGCCCTTTCTGTCTCTGAGTGGCGGAAAGCTATGGAGGATGAGATGTCTGCCCTTCATCATAATGGCACTTGGGAGTTGGTTCCTTTTCCTGTTGGTAAGACTCTTATTGGCTGTCGCTGGGTATTCACTGTCAAGTATCTTCCTGATGGCACTATTGAGCGCTATAAAGCTCGCCTTGTTGCCAAAGGCTACACCCAGACTTATGGTGTTGATTATTCAGAAACATTCTCTCCCGTTGCCAAACTTGGTTCTGTTCGGATTCTTATTTCTCTAGCTGCGAATCTTGGTCGGCCATTGTTTCAGCTGGATATCAAAAATGCATCTCCATGGGGATCTTCAAGAAGAAGTTTACATGGAACAACCACCTGGGTTTGTTGCTCAGGGGGGGCATAATCAGGTATGTCGGCTTCGCAAAGCTCTTTATGGCCTCAAGCAATCTCTTAGGGCCTGGTTTGGCAAGTTCAGTGATGCAGTTATGAGATTTGGCATGCCTCGTAGTCAGACTGACCATTCTGTGTTTTCTCTCACTTCTGATCGAGGGAAAGTATCGTTGATTGTATATGTGGATGACATTATCATTACCGGTGATGACCAGCGAGGTATTGATGAGTTAAAGACCTTCTTACATCAGCAATTCCATACTAAGGATTTGGGAAAACTTTGGTACCCGTACTTCTTAGGTATTGAAGTGGCTTGTTCCAAAGAAGGTATTAGCTTATCACAGAGAAAGTATGCGCTGGATATTCTTGAAGATACAGGTTTATTAGGAGCTAGGCATGTTGAGACTCCTATGGATCCCAATGTCAAACTATGTGTGGACCAAGGGGAGTTGCTTCACAATCCTGATCAGTATCGCCGGTTGGTTGGTAAATTAAATTATCTCACAATCACACGTCCAGATATCTCATTTGCGGTTAGTTTGGTTAGTCAATTTATGTCAGCTCCTCGTCATCCACATTGGGAGGTTGTACTTAGAATTGTGAAGTATCTTAAGCTACATCCAGGACAGGGTTTGTTGTATCGAGCCAATGGACACTTACGCGTTGAGGCGTTCATTGATTCTGATTGGGCAGGAGGACCATCTGATAGAAGGTCTACTACTGGATATTGTGTTTTTCTTGGTGGAAATCTTGTTAATTGGAAGAGTAAGAAGTAGACAGTGGTAGCCCGGTCTAGTGCAGAAGCAGATTATAGAGCAATGGCATACACAACATGTGAGGTTGTGTGGTTACGATCGTTTCTTGAGGAGATAGGATTTAGTGTGCAATTGCCCATGCCACTTTATTGTGATAATCAGGCAGCTATTCGTATTGCCTCTAATCCAGTATTTCACGAGAGAACTAAGCATATTGAGGTTGATTGTCATCTAGTGCGTGAGAAGCTGACTGGTGGTGTGATAGCTACTCCATATGTATCTACTGGTGCTCAATTGGCTGACATGTTTACCAAATCATTATTCAAGTCACGGTTAGAGTTGTTGTGTAACAAGCTGGGACTTTTTGATATTTATTCTCCAGCTTGAGGGGGAGTGTTAGAATAGTTTTATATTGCTAGTTTTATGTTTGTCCCACATCGTCTATTTTAGTCATGTATTGTGGCACTCAATAATATAAATAACAGTGCATGTGTTGGGATTCATTAACACCCTATACACTTTCTCTTATATCTCTTTTCAAGAAGCTTGGTTGTGGGGAGTTTTTGGGGATATTAAGGAGTTTCAGTTTTTATAAGTAGTGAAGTCAATTGATGTATATCGAGTTATCTAATAGTTTGGGCTTCTGGCTTGTAAGATTCTTCACCAAAAAGCAGCTTAAAGAAACCTGAAATTCGGCTTACCAACATTGAGGCTGGCTTTTCCAAAAAGTTCAATCTGAAAAGCCAGCTTCAAAGCCAAAGCAAAGACTTAATTGGAGACTTGGATCCTCTGTAACCAGCAGCTTGCTGGAGAATGAACAAATAAACTGTTTCCTAGGTTTCAACCCACAGTATGACAAAAAGTATCTACACTCAATACCATAGGCTTAAGCAATAAGCAATGTAATGATGAAGGTACCCTGGCAGAGTAACAAGATTTTCTTCATATGGAGCCCACTGCTTGAAAACCTCAAGTGAAAAGCCACCGCTGATCATGCCAGGTGTAGCAAATAGAACACAAGGTCCTGGAGCATTTATCAACGAACGATCGAAATTGCTAACTGCAACATCAAAATGCCAAACATTCAAGAACTCATAACAAAACTACCATCATAACTAATGCAAAATACCAAGTACTTCAAGCTTAACAAGAGTTTTGTTAGGCGTTGTTCAATCCACTGGAAACTTAATTGCACATAATTGAACTCTGCATCATCCTAAAGATTGAGGATGCAGTAAAAGGACTAGAATTACAACTTATATGGTAAAATATCTCATCAGCATTTTCAAAAAGCTCATTGGGCAAGATATCACGGGGACAATCTCTAAAGTATCCCACCTTTAAAGAGTTTTTTGCAAGAGTACAGATGAAATCGAGACTAGGGATTTCAATGCAGTTAGGAGGTTCATACTCTAAAAAACAAGATATATCACCAAAGTGTGCTCATGAAAGCAAATTAATTTTCACGTAAGCGATTCTAAAAAGTAAAACCAAATAGAGTGATGATTTCAATAAGAATAAAAAATGGAGCTTCTTAGTGGAGTGGGTAAAATCCAATTACCCTTGGAAAGGGCAGAACACGTGCCCTAATTTACCACCACGTGAGGGTAGTAAGCTCGGCCTTGTTGTATAGGAGTTCCTTGACCCTATGCCGAGCTGGGTTGACCATAGACAGGGTCAAAACAATTTACTAGGCGCTAAGTAAAGGTGCACTAGCTCGGCCCTGACCCCAAAGAGATGTCCCAGGACATAGCTGAGCTAGTTAGGCTATGAATATAGCTTAGCTACATTCTGGAATACATAGTTCAGCCCGATGTCAGCTCGGCACGGATGGGCTAAGCTTTGTACGAGTCATGCCGAGCTATGTGGAAGCACGGCACCGCTTTAATATATATGGCGGTGAGACATTCCAGAAGGTTCTTAAGCGGTTCCTTACGTGATAAAGATTGATCCCGTGAATAAGGGGATTAATATGAGTATTCCCAATGCAATTAGGAATACACTCCAATATGGGAAGGAGGCCAATATGGAAATGATCTCTACTGCAAGACGAGATCTTGCAATATATGGAAACGTTATTCCTAATAGGAAGAGTCCTATTAGGAAAGGTGTCCTAATGCAAATAGGAAACAAGGGCACGAGATGCCCAAATCCATAAGACATCTCCACCTATAAATACAACACGATGCCCATGAAGAAAGGTACGTTGTAACACCTACTTATACGCATTGTGTCTTTGCTTACTTATTAAATCCCGTTACTAACTTAAGCATTGGAGGGTCTTTGCCGACGAGAGGCAAAGGTGCTCTAACCCTTGTCTGTCTTGCAGATCTAGGGTTCCGGCGAAGAAGCACGTGATCAAACACCTACGTGGATTTTATCCCCGTACACTTAGCACAGATTTAAGTAAACTGGCCAAAACCAAAATTGTTGCTTACTATCTTGAAACTTAAAGTTTGACCTCCAAAAAGTGAACTACTGCCGGGGGCCCAGGCTGCAGATTTACAGTATGGCTCACCCTTAGATTGCAGCAATTCTGCTAATTGTTCACAAATTCAATTTAGAGGAGTACACTGTGGCCAGACACATCGTATTGAATAAATGTTTCCTCAGAATTCAGTACTCACCTTGAATATGCTTCTAAATCATTTAACATATTGTCGCGAGTTAATGATACTCACGTGAAACCACAAGCAGCATGATTCTAAAATTCTTTTCTAATATTGGACTTTACAAATATTGGATGATATTCAATTGAACTGCATTAACTGTGGACCGTGGCTAACTAACATTCCACAGACAGTTGAAAGCATGCATTGCCTGGAACAATATTGTAACAATCTCCACCCTTCTAACTGAAAAACAAGAATTGTAGGGATACCGTTTTTAAAGTCGAATGCATTGCGAGTAGCGTATGTATCTTTCACCTTTTGGCTAGTCCAGTTGATTAGCATTTTGTAATACATGTTTGCTTGAATGGTCAAACCTGAAAGAGAAAAAAGCAGTCAAAACAATACAGGTAGAAAATGGTCTGAATAAGCAAATAAGTACAACTATAGCAATTACAATGGTCGGAGTTAAAATGCTATCACGGAAACTTAACAATGGATACATTACTAGAAAAACAAATCTGGTATCTATAAACTGTAATTATATCTACCTGTAACTTAGAATTTCCTCTCTTGAAAATGCCCCTCTAGATTTTAGTTTTGCCTCTCTAGATATTTCATCATTGGACGTGCACATATAGTGTTTTAAACGTTTCTTTTGTTGGGATTTCTTCATAAAACGGCATAATAGAGAAGAGAGAAAGGACAAGGGAAAATGTGAACGGGAGGGCCAAAATAGAGGGAGAAGAGAGTGAGCTTTGCCCCCACTGGACAAGAAACCTAACAGAAAAAGGTTTGAAAAAAAGTTAACAAAAAAGGGATAACAGAAGCTCAGAGAAAGAAAGTCATTCAAAATACAAGATATCGTATTTTGGTCATAATCACACCAAGTATAGGTAGTAATATCTATATGTTTTGTATAGGTTGTGACATCTCCAGATTCTCCACCAATCACAAAAGACAAAACCACAAGCGAAAAAAAAAAAGGAGAGAGAGAGTAAGCATTGAAGCCAATTCACAAAACCAAGCTCCGCAACTGATATCAGATGATACTAGATGAACATGATATATATTTAAAAACTAACATTGTACAATTGTCAAACAGGTAATTGGAAAGCATAAGCAGTGCGAACCTGCAGAGAAATAAATAGGAACCTTAAGATCCATGCGCTCCCAGTAATCATCGAGCAGTATGCAGAGTTCCTATTTTATGACAGATAATATCGTCACACAAGACTGCATGCACTATACTAGCAAAGTTAAAAATGATTCAATTTGCATAAAAAAACATTCTAGATCGGCGCAAGATATATTAACCTTACATTACATATGGCACATCAAAACGGAATGATTTTTTATTGACCATATCAGATTTTAAATATCAGCTTCCCGAAAATGGTAATTACTAAAAGATATAACCTGGAATACCCTAATATAATAACATTTCATACTAGAACAATCAAGTTTCATAACTATTCCAGCATAATCTCACCAGCAAAAACTCATTAATCGATCCCTATTAAGAAAATCCATATCAGCTAATTACAGTACAAGTTTTCCTCTACATGGAGGACATCCTCCATGTAAATTGTGAGATTCAATATTTCTTGGATCTCACCTGCTCTATAAGTTCCAATCTATTGGAAGGAACCATTCGAATCAACTCTTATTTATTGTATCCTTAGTTGCACATCCTTAGTTGCACGAAGCAGGAATAGGAGTCCCAGGGCGGGGGTACATATAAGATCCCAAGCCAGTAAGTTGGGAGCGCCGAAAGCAGAGTGTACATAACTCTTTATCATATATAAAAATGATTCAGAAAAGACGGCCCAATATGGTTTTCATATAAAATTTAAGGGCAAAACACATAGATAAGTCAAATACGAGACGAGATTCCTAAATCTCTCTTATTTTCTCTTTTTCTTCTTCCTTGCATATGTTTGCAAAGAGAAGTCTGAATTGCTTCCTTGAGAAAGTGTGGAAGCTCCCATCCTATTTAGGAGCACACTCCTGTTTTGATGGGAGCAAGACGGAAGCGCACTCCTTACTCGGGAGCACTGATTCAAGCACCCGTCTCAGGAGTGCACCCACCTTGGAAGCCCCCTGCAACTAAGAACGTATCACACACTGGACACTTTTCTAAGGTTCTTTCAATTAAGTAATTTCATTCCGACAAATCTGTAATCACTATATAACAAAGTGAATGTGAATGACAGCTGATCTATAGACTAGCAAAATCGCATGCAACCTGTGAATACACAAATGCCCATGCAAATAATACCTGAAACTCTTAAGTAAAAAGTAACTATTAAGGTAACGTTACTTTTAAATGGGAGTTCACGATTTCTTGTTCAATGTGAACAAATATCCTGATAACCAATCAAAAGAGCACCCTACTTTGAAAGCCCCCTGCAACTAAGAACGTATCACACACTGGATGCATTTCTAAGGTCTTTCAATTAAGTAATTTCATTCCCACAAATCAGTAATCGCTATAAACAAGTGAGCAAAAACATTTATGTGGACCATCTATGATTGCACGTAGGGCTGTAATCAAGCAGAAGCCGACCCGAGTTTTGAAGTGCTTGGGCTCGGCTCGCAAGAAATATGGTTTGGCTCAAGCTCGAATCGAGCCACTAATGTTAAGCTCGAGCTCGGCTCGAGAAATCTTTTGATGGCTTGCGTGGGCTCGAAAGTCATGTGCTGGCCATGTGTGAGTGAGTGAGTGAGTAGTGCTTGCATATATAAAAGATTTTGTCTCAAGAAGTTTTCTAGAACAACCGATGTGAAACGTACTCTCTTACTGAAGAAAGGGTGGGAAGTGGGAACACTTCTCATATTTACTTGTGACTTGTGAGTTCCACAAGTCCCACATCGGCCAACTACATAATCACTAATCAGCTACCCTTACTTTTCCTATAAAGATACCACCACTCCTCATCCCTATTTCCCCAGGTGTGAGAGCCTCCTAATTCTGCCACTTGGCAGTAGGGTACATACATATGTATGACGTATATGCTGTACGTATATGTATGCCATATAGCTCGCAAGCTCATTCGAGCCAAGCAATTGGTAGCTCGAGCTCAGCTCGTTTATTTAACGAGTCAAGAATTCTGGCTTGAGCTTGTTCATTTAGCAACCGAATCGAGCTTGAACAAGCTCTACCCGAGCCGAGCCTCAAGCCGCTCGTGAGCAGCTCGGCTCATTTACAGCCCTAATTGCAAGTATGACAGCTGGATCTATAAAATAGCAAAATCACGCGCGCAACCTGCGAATACGCAAATGCCCATGCAAATAATACCTACAACTCTAAGTAAAAAGCAACTATGAAGGTAACATTACTTTTAAATGGGAGTTCGCAAATTCTGGTTCAATGTAAATGAATAACCTGATAACTAATCAAAAGAGCAACCGTGCATCCAAAATAGGATAGGCATCACATATCGTGCACACAACACATTTACTGCATGAATTCGTGGGGCACAAGTAAAGATCAACTAGGTACTCATGGTCCACAGAACATCTCATATGCTCTGATAGAGAACCCCAAACATATTTGGTTCTGGTTCAGTATTTACTATACGAAAGAGAGCCACATGCATTTCTTTGGTTCTAATGTGGGGTCAACTTAGAAACAAGAAAGCTCAGGTTCTCACGCTTTCCGTATGAACTGTCACTGGTGCTTGGATATTTTAATGTCAAAATCAACCAACAAATCTATATCGCATTAAGTAAATAGACACGTATGCACGCTCCCGAGCCACACTCTCGGTCCTCTAGTCTGCTCCCACTCCCGTTTCATAGTCAGTTACTTAGGTTAAAATAGCATAGAAAGAGGCAGTTTGACATAACACGCGGCCTTTGCACCAAATCCATTTCCACTAGAAAGAAAGAACCATGATCCTTTGCCCAGACTTTGCAGAAGGAATCTGATATTATTGCCCCCCGTCCCCAACAGAGTGCCAATACACTTCTGGTTAGCTACAATGCTACATGTCACAATTCTAACAAGACAAATAGAAGTCCATAAAGCATTTATGTTATTGAGAAAACCTGAGCTCTTCCAAGAGCAAATGTGGGAATAAGCACCTTTCCTCCATTGGCGATGCATTTATGAACCTACAATAGATAACAATGACAAGGAAAAAACATGAGAGTATTCCAAAGTACCAAACAAAAAACCACATCTTGAAGTGCATGCAAAGACAAACTCTGTGAAAGATCGTAGTAGCAAAAGGTTTGATAAGGGGAGGAAAAAGTAGCATTAAGAGTTCTACAGCACACAAAAACCAATAAGAACATGACACGTAGCAAAAAAATCCATCATCGAGAAAACGACCACAAGCTGTAGACACAACTTCCATCTTAATCATATGAACCGGTTCTCTACCATGCGCCTAAGTGCGCTTTTCAAATAAAAAAACACCCAAAAGAATCAACGAAATTTGTGCAAGACAAACAAATTGGGAGAATGCAGAGGAGAGACAGCATTGAAGAACAGCTCCACAAATAATGAAAAATTAGCATTAGTCGTGCATTAATAAATAAAGAAAACTCAAAAGCCAAGGGATGGCCATTTACCCCGATCCAATCCCCTCCTACCCGTTCCGTGCCCCGAACGAGTAGGGGAATCAGGATTTTTTTTGGAATCCAGTAGGATACGTGGTTTTTAAAAAAATTCGGGGAATCGGTAGGGGACGGGATTGAGAATGTCCCTTCCCCGAATCCCCATATATATATATATGGAGAGAGAGTTTGGATCTAGTCCGGGATCCCTAAGTCCGGGACTCATAGTTCCGGATCAAATTTTCATGATCCGAACCGTCCAATGTGTTTAAAACGTGTTTTCAAGGGTCCCCGCAAGAAATCATCCAAAAAAAAAATACCGGGAAGGGATTGATCTAAGCAGTTTTTCATAAAACTGTATATGTGCAGTTTTTGTGAAAAATTGCTCGGATCAAGCCCTTCCCGGTATTTTTTTTTTTATGATGATTTCTCGCGGGGACCCTTAAAAACACTTTTTAAACACATTGAACGGTTTGGATCATGCAAAAACATGTTTTAAAACCTTTAAAACATCAAAAAACCTCTAGTCTGGGGGATCCCGGACTGGATAATTGGCGTATATATATATATAGTTTTCACCCAAATTGTTTGTGGAGATTGACAATGGAAGTTCATCTTCAAGTTTTGTTATCTTGTATTCTTGACTCTTGGGTGCCAGTGTCCCTGCTTCCCATAGCTTCAAATGGTAACTTAATTGGCGCTAAAGAACAAAATGAAATATGAAAGTAAAAATATGGCAGCACCCAGGAAATTATGGTGTCAGATTTTGCACACCCTCTTTATCCTTTAATGTATGTTAATGGCTTTCAATTTCAGCTATTTTTTTGGAATTTCAGTCTTAATTAAACTGTTTGAGTTGGTTTCTATGTTAACGTCTGGATCCCTGATTCCCAGTGGGGATCCTGTTCCCCGTACTAGGGCGGGGATGGAGGTCAAAAAAATTACCCCCAAAATCCATATCAATCCCCATCCCGCCCCGTTACTGTCCCTAGCTGGAAGTGGATCTTGTTTTATTAGAATAAACACAACCCCCCAATCAGGGAGAGTAAGATGAAAAGATGAAACCATCAAGTGCAGTCTGCATACAGCTTTAAGAAATTCCTTCTCCCGAGCATATCTTGAATCACGAACAGTTGTTGCATATGTTGACCTGTAAGATTAAATCAGAGGCAAAACTATCATGTCTGACATTGAAACCTCAAAAATTGTCCAAACAGAGTTGTTTTACCAAACAGGAGGATACGGAATTTCATAGAAGGAAGGATGCTTCAGATTTTGAACATACAATTATATATAGACCTAGTCAGTATCAATCGATCTTCTTTTAGAGGCAACATGGATCTCTCAAGTATTTTCACAACCTATAAAAGATCCCTATCAACAACTTGCAAGGCTACACAATTAACATACCAATAACATACATTTTGTACAACACACTTATTAATGGCTTCTGGTCAAGAGCTATAAAGTGTGATTGACCATGAGCACTACAAATACAATATGTTTCTTACTCTGTTATAAGGAGATCCAACCGTAGTCTGTCAATTTGAGCAGCTCCAAGATGTCTATCTGGTGTCATATTATAGTCTCCTGTGTACACCATAGCAGTATCTCCTACTTTCGCATAAAACATTGCAGCTCCAATAACCTAAAACACATCGCTAAAAAATTGTAACTATAGTGAGCCAGTGGGATGACCAAAAAAATAGCATCTTTTGTTAGAAGACAAAATATATAGGACAGTGATAACACCACGACAGTTAATGTAATCTCTCACTTTTACCCTCAGGTGATTTTCTTTCTCTAGTGGAAACCCATTTCTCCTCAATTCTCCATCTCCTCTCTGATTCTCTTTCTATGATTTCACCAGACTAACCCCCCAAGCTATCACCACCAGAACCCCCTCTGCAACATCAAGACATGCTCGCACGTCCTTATTCTCTCACGGTATTAATTTACCACCACTGTCCTGTCCTTTCCCATTGCATCTATCTGTTTTTATTGGACACCTATACGGATTAAACTGAAGGAAGAGCTTGAGGGATGGGTTCAACGATGGCATTGTAATTGCTTAATTCAATGATCACCGATGACAACATTGTTTGATTCGATCAGCAACGTATTGGGTGATTAAAAGATTACTGATAAAGATTTCTTGAATCCCTCCTCTACACATTGGTCTTTTGGCGGAATACGGCTGCAAAGAGAGAGAGAGAGAGAGAGATAGTGCCTGGAACAAATGAAAAAGAAAAGCCATTGTGTCTACTAGCAAAGGATCCATACTCAAGCCTCAATTCCAAAACTAGTTCTTCAACTCTGAAAAGCACATACCAGTAAGGCTGAGTTTCTACTACGGTATTTTCACAAGTTTTCAAGCATTCCAACACAAGTCACTCTCCTCGCGTACATCACAAAAATACCATTTAGCGGAAACTAAACTCACTGTTGATTACAACAAAATACCAAAAATACCGTACTGGAAAATCACCCTTAAGTATGATGAAAATGGGCACCTTCCATGCATAACTTGTGATGGTAAGATCTTTAAGATCAGGATACAAAAAAAGCACCAGGATTTCTAACAAAATGGTCCAACAGTTTCCAGATTCACCAACTGTACTTTTTATTTCTGTTGGGTAACTAAATTTTGTCTAACTTTGCTTAGAAAACCAAACACTTTTCTTTTGTTCATCAACGAAAAATTTGATCATTGAGGAGATAAAAGAAATTAAGACTCTTGATGAGAGGATTTGGTCGAGCTTCATCGAAAGTCCAAGGGCAATACCACAATTCTCTGATTTAGCCAACTATCTTAAGTTTAAAAAGTCTTTTACATGTTAGGAGTCCAAAAGGTCATATACTTTTAACTCGTTCTAGACAACTCTTGAACTACAGGTCCTTTGGAATTTGGAGCTCTGCAGTCTGCCCCTGGTAAAAACTAGGCTTTCCCGGATGGAAAACTGTCCTAAACCCTGTGGTATACTAGATGGTAGCTCAACAAACCAATAAATTCCCTCAACGCTACTGCATTTTGCCATTGTTGTCCCAATCCAGTTATGTGGAGTCGGAGAGCAGGCACAAGGCAGCAAGCTGTTGATGTAGGCTAAGGCTGGATAACTGTCGTACCAAGGAGGGCTGGGCTCAAACAAACCCTAAACATGGTTGCATGAAGCAGTAAATGCACGGCTTGCAAAATTCCATATCTGCTGTTTTCTACATTTCATGCTCCCCGTCCTCTGTGAAATGCAAATGTCTTCCAATGTAATACAAGTATAGCCTAAGAAGACACATTTTTATCAAGTGCCATAAATCCATGAGTTCTATGCTAGATTGGGTCAATGCTATTGCAATTTGCAAGTGTTGTTCCAGAGGCAGAGAACTTAAGGCGACGGCATCCAATACAATCAGAATTCAAGTAATTACTAGCGGAAAACACATAGGTATGCATTTAGACACATAATTGAAAGTTGCTATTTAGTCTAAATTAGGAGAAGTTCATAATATGTAAGGATCTACAAGGAAAGAGCTATGCCTAGCAAAGATACTTAAAGAAGAATTCACAGAGGGAGGAGGAGATAGCTACTTCTAAAAGTGCATCAGAATCAAAAGGAAAAAAAAGAAAAGAAAAAAGGAAAGTATGAAGCTATTTCAATATGCCTCTGGACATAACAGTTAAACACATCAAGTAGAGAAAAAGTTGAAAAGCCTCACATGGCCAGCATAGTAGGCCCGGATTTGGAGGTCCTTATCAACCTGCACAGTCTGTTTCAGATCCACAGCTGTAACTGCCAATACAAAAAACCAAGAGGGAAAAAAAAAAAAAAGTTTAATGGAGAGAGGATTGGGAAAGTGAACAAGTTAGAAAATAAAGCATGCGACCGCACATCACTTTAGTCAGTTTTTTTTCCCTAACAAATAGCTGGCGATAGTGAAGGATAAGGCAAGTACAAGAGACCTCAATTAGCCCACAAACGTCCAAACTTCTGGAAATTGCCGGTTCAACAATTATGTATATCATGTATGAATATAATAAGTTACAGGCACATGTTCATTCCATCTACATCCAACATGTCGGATATCAAATTTCATTATACCTTGCCACCTTGGTCACCTGACATCACATGTTCTAATGAAAAAATAGCTTTATGGGCGTAGAAATGTGGGAGACGTGAAATATTCACTGTGATAGCTGTTGTTAAGAAAGGGCCATTCAAAGTGAAGCCCTTTTAATGGGGATTTGTTGGGAGGAAGATAGGTGCAGTTTCCTAGAAAGGTATACTGATTGATGGAGGCTCCATCCAAGGCAACTTTTTCCTGTGGAATTTATCCCCCCCCAAAAAAATGGTAATAAAAAAATAAACTTATTTCCTGTGGAATGCAAATCCTGAGAAGAACTAAATGATAATACTACGATGAGAAGGAAGGTCCAAGTTAAATTAGTGGTGACTTTGCAAGTGGTACTACGACTCAATATCCATTAGCTAATTCATTGCAAAGTGGCCAAGGACTTTTGTACTGCTGTCCGATAGAAGACAGAAGCCATTGTTGCTAGCACAATTTTGTTAGATATGATGATCGTCGAAAGAATCCCCTTCTGATCTTTCGAATACCCTTACTTCATCAAGAAACAGAACTGTAACACAAGAGCATGACATCTACTAATCAACACAACCGAATGGTTGTTTGACAGTTAAACCACTACTATTGGCCTATGGCCAAGGCCAAACAGACAGTGATTATGAGCCTGGACCAAAAAGAGTACACTGCAGCACACAATCATACTGATGCAATCAACTGAACACCGCTGCACAGCATATAGTCAATAAAAAACTCTGCTCAAGTTCGTACAAAAAAGGAAGGCAATGTACCTTTTCTCATACACTGCAATATATTCTCGGAACTGAACTGTTCTTCTTCTCCCCTTCTATCCATCACTTTCCGATAATCCTCCAGCATTAACGGACCCAAAGCTTTTGTTGGGTACTACAGCAAGGGGGAAAATTAAAGTAAATTCTTCAAAATCCAGATATTCCAACGCCGTCTTTGATTGATGGAAAGCAAAATTTTAATCAAGGCCTTCTATAACAGGAAAAGTGGAAGGTTTGGGAGGTTGCCAACTTACTAACCATAATAAAGGAGATGGGAATAGCAAATATCAATGCTTAAGCAGAAATGTCAATCACTATAGAAACAATAGTAGCTATTAGTTAAAGAGTAGTTGAGTCTGAAACAACTTCGCAGTTGGTACCTAAGTTTACTCCTAATAAAAAGATAACACCTACGAAATTACAAGAACCACATGGAAATGGCTAGCAACAACAAAACTACTTCATCTGAAATGCAAGAATTTGAAAGAAAAATAGCAACAAGGTCAATTCATGCTAATAACACCGAGTCATGAGTCTCATGACCATAGGTTTGTCTCCAAACAAGTTAACGAGAACCAATGTTGTGGATTTTTTTTCTAACAGGCTGCTTTCAAGAAGCACCCAAAAAAACACATGCTATTTTTTGATAACTCTGGATGTGCAGAACAACTTACACGCACGATGACTAATTCCTAAGGGAACAACCCACTGTGCAATAACGGGGCCCTTTTAAAGTCGGAGCATAGTCCAGTATGACTAGCCCTTGTATTTTGAAATCGGGATATGTATCGTGTATTGTTTTTCCCCTATTACGAATCATATCAGTATACGTATCAAGTATCATAAGATGCATCAACAAAAGTTGATACACAATTAAAAACAGTTACACCAAGCAGCACACTAAAATCAATTGCATAGAGTATAAAAAGAAAAAAAGTTTTTAGGATGAAAATTGCTAAGGTTCCCAAGTGGGATATATCACATTGAAGCATTCTAGTATCTTGGCCAAGGGAAGAGAAGAAGAGTGTATATCATGATCGACATATGTTCTTTCTTATATTCGAGCCCTAATGGATTGAAGTGGTTTCCTTCAACTGGTTTGAGCATGGCCATAATTAGATCGTTTGGTCTAACGTTTTGTCAATTAGTCATGGTGGTACCATATCAGGATATGCAATTAAATGGTAGGATACGTTATAGTGTCGTTGGATTTGTAAACAAAAGATGATAGGAGGTAGGATAGGCATAGTTTTTTGACGAAGACAATACAAATTGTGGGATACAAACCTCGTATCATAAGTTTTTGACAAGCATGTGACTAGCCCCAGAAGAGTTGAAAGCTCCTATAAGGTTTTGAACCTGAGACCTAGAAGGCAACAAACCTAAGTCTCGGGCCAACCCCTTGGTTAAACAAACATGCAGCTTTTAACAAAAAGGAATTAGTATGATCAAACAACAATATATTACCGTCATATAAATGGGTCCATTGTACCCACAAACTTCTGTAAAGTATGGTAGAGCTCCAATATGATCCAAATGACTGCAAATTAAACTCAAAATTTTTTTAAAATACAAAAAAAAAAAACATAAATTTAAATGCAAAGAGAGAGGATGGAATGGGGAAGCATACAAATGGGTGATAATGATGCAGGACAGAGAGTTGTCGAAGTCGCCGGATTTAGAGATGAGAGAGAAATCGGGGTAGCGGCGGTGATCGAGATGACCCATGTGCATGCCGCAGTCGAACATAATCCTCTTCCCATTGATCGATACCACCACGCAGCTTTTTCCCACCTCTTGCCCTGCGCCTGAACCAAAATTCAAAACCCTCCGTCATTGTCTGTTCATCCAACTGAAAATTGTAACGAAATCGACAAAAAATAGTGGACGGAAAAGGAGATAACCTAGGACCAAAGTTTCAATGGCCATCGCCGATCGGGCCTTCGAAGTGCCAAAACCCTAGCAGAAATCCTTGTATAAAATACTACTTCCCGCGCCTTCAGTTGATTATGAATTTTGTAGGGAAATGATTTTCACAATTTTGTTTAATAGTAATACGTTTTTCTTATCTGTTACTAGTGATTTTTTTTTTTTTTTTACTTTTTTTGACTTTTTTTTTTTTTTTTTGATAACCAGGTGTCGGGGTCAGCTTTCGCATATCTCAACTAATCCTGGGAGACCAATCTCACCGTCCACTAATAGGAGCCCCATTTAAAGCCAGAACAAAACTCTCCATGGACTGACTCCAAAAGAGTTGATAACACCTAAGAGGTATAGAACCTGAGACCTTAGGAGGGAGCAAACCCCTAAGTCCCATGTCCCAAGTTTTGACCACTAGGCCAACTCCTTGGGGTTTCTTTTTACTTTCTTTTAGTGAAATTTTGGGGGTGATCTATTAAGGAAGTTTTTTAAATAAATTGATTTTTTATGATTTTTTATGTGATGTATTATGAGAGAATGATCTTTCTTGGTTTTTTGAAAAAAACCGTTCTTTATTAGTAGAACACCCCTTAATGTGTACTAAAATTTGTACCAAAAGACAAAAAAAAAAAGTGCACTATCCATTTTTTAAGGTTTGTTTGTAGAGAATAACTTTTTCACAGATGAGCCGTGAAAATGTAGTTCGCACCGAATAAATTCAGACCATGGATTCCGATATCCAACAAACTCGGATTAATGCGCGATTTTTGTTTTTTGTTTTAATCCAACATACTTTTATGAGGAGAGAGTGTGTGCATTGATCCGAGCTGTTGAATCTCGAAAAAAAAAGAAGTTTTTTTTTTTTACACGGAAATAAGAAGATTATATTAATGAAAGTCCAACGGCACTTACAAAACAGAATTCATTACAAATATTTTGGACAAAGCCAAACTAATCATCGTAATTGAGAACAAGAAACGCACAAGGCAATCGATGTGTTTCACTCCAACCCAGATATAGCCTGACGCAAACAGCGGCACTTACCAGATTCATACATAGAATCAGCATCTCTAAAGAGACTTAGTGCTAGTTGAAGATAAAAGATAGCGAATACTCAGACGATCGAATGGACTCCAACCAAGCATGCTCACACCAATGAAATCTCAAAACTACAGATTTTCAAAGCTACCACGAGTTGTCTTGCCAACGATATCATGTAGGGGAAGAACACAGTTGGCATAAATATCATTGTAAAGCAACCACGTCTGAAAGTACCCAATCTGTAGACGAAAATTTGTCTGAAAACGAAACTAACAACTCTCACAAAGCGAGAGACATAACCCCCTCAAATCAGACGACAAGTCGTTGATCTGGAGAGACAAAAGAAAGAAGGAAAAAAAACGAATGGAGAAAAGAAATAGTACCATGGCCCTCCCCTCCCACCACCGTTCGAGGGTATTGAAACCCTAGGGGGGAGGGGAAGGAGGAAAAATAATATTTGTGGTGGCTAGGGTTTTCACACAGAGAGAGAGAGAGAGAGAGAGAGAGAGGGGCTTTTAGGGAGATTGAAAAAAACAAAAATTATTCACCTAAATTTACAGGAAAAAAGGGTAAAGAATAAGAAGGAGAGAAAGAAAATTGTAACAATTTTTTTCTTTCTTTTCCTCTCCAATTTCTTTTTCTCGTTTTTCCTGAGTTCCAAAAACAGTGTCAATCCTATTTTTATAATTTATTACTACTAGTAGGGTAATTTGATGATAAAAAGAAATTGAAAAATATAAATCAAATAAAGATTTTAAAACGAAGATGCAAGGTTCAAACTCCCACGTTTAAACTCGAATTCATTCCACATAACATATCATGTACAATCTCTTGAACCTTCCCCATACTCATATTTTTTGAGTAGGAGTTTCTCAATTTTTAATTGTCTATTATCTTTTGATTCACACAGATATTTTTTTCATGATTTCGAAAGTTTTTAGATAGAATTAATTGAGATTTATCAAATAATAAACTAAATACCTTTAGTATTATAGATAATATAATTTTAAAAAAAAAGATAGTTTTTGAAGACCACGAAAAAACCGTAGTTGGACAAACAAAACAATACGTGACCGTAGATTAGTTGGGTAAACAAGGGGAAAAAAACACACACAATATTCCTTTTTCTGTTTTCTTTTCACACAAGTTTTAGTCCTTGTTGCCACTTTGGGTAAGCAAATGCGGGGTGCGCCGGGACATCTTCGTCTACTCAGAATTTGAACTTTTTAATTCCAGAAACATTTTTTAACTAAATCAAGTAATATAAGGCTCGTGATCACTGGGAATATTTTCGGTTCTTACTTTCTGGTTTATTTATCCAAATCCGAAGGGCTTATATAAGGGAGGGTTTCAATTTTAAGTTGTTTGGTCATTTGGCTATTTGGGTCGAATTTACCCTTGAATTGCAGATTGGGCCTGTTGGCTTTGTTGTTATTTACGCGCTGGTGGATGGGCAGTTATGTCCTCTTATATGGTTGCTGGTTTTTTGGTAATTTATATGCCATTTGTGCCTACTTTTCCATGGGCAGGAGGGCTATTGGATTGTTCACACGTGTCGTGCAAGAGAGGTAGGCCACCTCTTCTTCGGTTGGGTTTTCGCGCCAGATGTAGAAAAATTCGAGACTTTTTACTGCATTTCCTTTAAGAGTTTGGTTGAGATGATGCAGTCTGTCAGAACTTTTGAGAGAGTTCATCTGTTATCTTTACTCCTTGCTGGAAAAACGGAAAAGAAATGGATGAAGAGTGAAGCTTTTGCTTGAGGATTCTTGTCTGCAACAAATCGACGGAGAGTTCAGGTAAGTGTTTTCGACTGATATTTGTGTTGTTGTCGGGAAGTTCTCCATTTAAAGGTACTGATTTTTGGTCGGCTATTGAACTTTTTTATGCATATCTGTTTGTATATATGTTTATGATTTGCATGCACGTAAAGACCTTGTAATTAGTTCTTTATATGATTTCTGTTTTGAATAAGTTTTGAAATAAGTTTCGGAGTTAAGAGTTTTGTGTTTTATTTCAGTAGTGAACTTGTCAGTTTAGTGTTGTTTCTGAAAATTATAAAATTTATGGTTTTTGGCACTTATCAACTACTAATTGTTATTATAAACCGCGTATATATAGTTAGATTGTGCATGAGATTTTGGTTTGTATTTTTTATTTAATACGAGGGAAAAAAGGGTTTACAACATTTATGTATATATTTGTGTGTGTATATATTGGGTATATTTTGTTGTTTTATAGGAAAAACACAGTTTTGACAATAAAAATGTGTATAGCATGTAATATGTTAGATTCTTTATGAATGAAATAAGTCCAGAGGTAGTCAATTTTAATGAATTGATTATATAAGCTTGTCTGAAGGTATTCTGTTTTTAGGATACTTTCATGAGGATTAGTTATTAAACATAAGATGCGTTTTTTACAATTTTAGTTCCTGGCTATTATACTCGATAAGTGAAGGCCCAACAAAAAATAGGCTTTTCAAATGAAGTTGTTCACTAATGATTGCTTAGTCTAGAAAAATAAGTGAAAACAAATGTTAATTATAAATAAGTGCAACATGTTATAATTAATAACATAGAATACTTGTCTCAAATTTGGGGTACCCAAGCGAAGAGGTTTTTTCCATGAAAAAATTTCCAGTCTCTACAAGAAAGTTTGTAAAAAACCACTTGGATTCTCAAGTAAACGTCAGGTCCAAATTTTGCTCTAAAAAATGGCTGAAATCAACAGCTTTTGTGGGATTCGCCACTTGCGAGAGAGAACCAATAGATTGGATCATTGTTGGAGATATGCCTTGAATTTAGACGTTTGAAGAAGCACAGAAGTTTGTGGCGAGCAGATTTTAGTTTTGGGGATTGTTTTGAAGTTGCTGAAATTCTAGTCCGGACGGGATTTAAGTCCGTCCGGACGGTCCGGTCCAAATTCCGTACGGAATGCGCTGGGCTGCACGTTTTTTTTTGTAGGTTTTAACCTAATATTCTGTGTTTTCTTATAAATAGAGACCTTGGAGGCTATTAGGGTTTGGACTTCTTGAGTGAATCCTTATGAGAGAGCCCCCATGGGGCTTTCCGTAGTGTGTTAGGATTTCTTGGTTGTTCCATTGGTGTAATCTTGTCTTGGGATTTGAGATATCTAGGGTTTGGAGTCGTCTCTTTCGTGTATGTGAGACTTTGATGCTCTGTTAGGGTTTCTAATAGAGATTTGTTCTTAGATATCTATTGGATGCTTTAAGTAGAGTTACGGGAATAGCCGGCTCTTTATATTTCTCCCCATTGATAGTGAATCCTCTTGCTCTTTCCCCATGGACGTACCTCTATAGCTTCTTGCTTGGGGGAGAACCACGTAAATCCTTGTCTCTTGTTTTCTTGTTGGTTTGGTTAAATTCTCTACTTCGAGTTTTGGGCACAACAACTGGTATCAGAGCTCCGGGTTCAATCCGAGGCTTTTGCTTTTCCACTGCGTAGATTGTGCGTTGGTGCGTCTTAACGGCGACTTGTTTCGAAGTTGAGAAGTTTGGTGCAACAAGGAACTCACAAGGCTTTGTTGGGGAAAGTTGAGAAGCCTGCTGGTACTTAGGATGGTGTTTTTTGAGGATTTCCATGCGAAGGTGTTTTTGGGGAGGATTTTGGATTTGAAGCAGTGCCTTTATGCGATTCGTATGAAGGAGGTACGCCCGAGAGAGACTATTGATGAGTTGTTTCGGATTATTTTTGGTTATGCTCCTTTTGGATACCGTTATGAAGGCCGTTTGGGGTGCTTCATGTTGGGTTTTGTTGTGGAGATTTGGGCCCATTAATAATTCGGATTCAACTTTTGGGAGTATGCGTGAGGGCATACAAGGCTCAGTGGTGGGGTCATGGGGCTTTGCGGTAGAGTCGGTTAACTCTGTGTGGAGTTATGAGCACGTCTTTTTTGGCATCAGTCATGGATGCATTGGGTGCACAGTTGGATGAAGATGGTTGCTTGTTTTGGTGTTTAGCTCCGGGTGGAATTCGAGCGGATCTTCGTGGGCATTCTTGGAGGGATGCATTGGGTGAGCGGTACCCATTTGAAGATGGAGGCTCAATTTTGGAGGCACTTGCTGCTAGGCTTTCTTAGTCGTGTTTGCAAGGTCAAATAGGTGTGCTTGAGCCTTGTGTGGTGGTGCCATTGGTGATCTACCCGTATGCGACTGCTTCATGAGGGGCGTTGGGGGGAAGAGCGAGTGTTGAGAGGATTGCACTATGTTGTTGGCTTGGAAGGGAATTCAAGTCAAGGTGGAGATCGTTGGAGATATGCCTTGAATTTAGACGTTTGAAAAAGCACAAAAGTTTGTGGCGAGCAGATTTCAATTTTGGGGACTGTTTTGAAGTTGCTGAAATTCTAGTTCGGACGGGATTTAAGTCCGTCCGGACGGTCCGGTCCAAATTCCATACGGATGCGCTGGGTTGCGCGTTTTTTGTAGGTTTTAACCTAATATTCTGTGTTTTCTTATAAATAAAGGCCTTGGAGGCTATTAGGGTTTGGACTTCTTGAGTGAATCCCTTTGAGAGAGCCCCCATGGGGCTCTCCGTAGTGTGTTAGGATTTCTTGGCTATTCCATTGGTGTAGTCTTGTCTTGGGATTTGAGATATCTAGGGTTTGGAGTTGTCTCTTTCGTGTATATGAGACTTTGATGCTCTGTTAGGATTTCTAATAGAGATTTGTTCTTAGATATCTATTGGATGCTTCAAGTAGAGTTACGGGTATAACCGGCTCTTTGTATTTCTCCCCATTGATAATGAATCCTCTTGCTCTTTCCCCGTGGACGTACCTCTAAAGCTTCGTGCTTGGGGGGGGGGGGGGAACCACATAAATCCTTGTCTCTTGTTTTCTTGTTGGTTTGGTTATATTCTCTACTTCGAGTTTTGGGCACAACAATCATCAAGTAACTGGAGTAAAGCATGGTATGACAATGACCATCAGCTTATAAAACCTTCTAGCTTTGTAGCTGTTAAGTGACTATTAGCCTTGATTCTCTCCCTTGATTACAGCCCATACAATTCCTAGTTTACAGCCTTAATTCCAGGGATTGGATTGCTAATTTGTTGTATATCAATTAATGTATAGTAGGTGCTGATTATAGGGATTGTGTTTGACCTTTCCTTTATGTTTCTTTTTGTTCCTCTTTATAAACCCATGTAAACATTGTAATTGACATAGTGAAAATACAGAGAGTTACTCTTTCATGGTATCAGAGCCTTAGAGAACAAATGTTCAATTGTTTAAACATTGTAATTGACATAGTGAAAATACAGAGAGTTACTCTTTCATGGTATCAGAGCCTTAGAGAACAAACGTTCAATTGTTTTTCATCTCTTTGCTCTACTATGTCTTCATCTTCCATTACTTCTACTCCTATCTCTCTCTCTATCGGAAACATTATCAACTATGTTTCCATCAGATTAGATGAGACAAACTATCTGCTGTGGCGAAGTCAATTTGTCCCCATTCTTGTAGCCAATGATCTCTATGGCTATGTCGATGGATCTACCACTCCACCGCCAAAAATCATCAAGTCTACAGAAGGGAAGGATTCCAGCAATCCAGAATTTCTCTCATGGCGCAAGACTGATCAATTGGTCTTAAGTTGCATCAATGCAACTCTCACCCAAGGAATTCTCGCTCAGGTTCTTGGGGACTTCACAACTCACGAAGTTTGGCAAAGTCTTCACATTATGTTCTTGGAGCAAAGTCAAGCCCGCTTCGAGCTTTTGAAAGGTGACATTCAATCGATCCAAAAAGGTACCACATCAATCTCAGAGTACCTCAATCGGCTCAAGCATCTTGCTGATTCATTGGTTGCACTCCAGCATCCAGTTCCTGATAAGGAACTTGTTGGACATGCTCTCAATGGTCTAGGACCAGAATACACCAATTTTGTGGTGATGATGGAAAATCGAGAGCACCCACCCACTTTTGCTGAACTTCGATCTCGGCTGTTCAATCATGAGCAGCGCCTCAAACGCTCCTCTCAACATACTCCATCTGTGGAAACTACAGCTCTTATGTCTACCTTTGGAACTAACACACAACCATCGAATCCCCAAAATGGACTCCAAAATTCTGGTTTTCATCCCCAACAAACCAGATTCAATCAAGCCCGTCAACAACAAGGATATAACAAACATTCACAGTCTCAATTGCAGAATCGTGGTCGTGGTCAAACTTCCAAAGGTAAACCATACCTTGGGAAATGTCAAATATGTCGCAAACAAGGGCATAGTGTAGTCAAATGCCCGTTTCGATTTAAACAAAGTTACAGTCCAAATCAGCTACAACAATCCTTTGCAGCCATCAATGTCGCTGAAACTCCTGCAATAGTTTAAGATCAAAGTTCAGATCCTTGTTGGTATCCAGACACCGGTGCCACTAGTCATATGACAGCAGATATGTCACTTCTTCACCAACCCCAAGAATATTCAGGTTCTAACTCGGTTATGGTCGGTAATGGAGCTGGTCTTCGTATTTTCCATAACGGTAATATTCATTTTCACAGATTTGGTTCTGAATTCAAACTTCAAGACGTACTTTGTGTTCCAGCTATTAAGAAAAACTTATTATCAGTGGCTCGATTTACTGTTGATAATAATTGCTCTTTTCACTTTTTCCCATGGGGTTATTGTGTTAAGGATTTGGCAACGGGGAAAGTTCTTCTTCAGGGCCCCGTTAGGGACAATCTATATCCACTTCATCTTTCAAGTGCCAAGTTGAGGAATCCAGATGGTGCAATTTCAAAGGGGAAAGCCTTTATTAGCTCTAAGACTACTTCTGAAGTTTGGCACAACCGTTTAGGACATCCAAATTTTCAAGTTATTTATTCCTTGTCTTCAAATAAATGTTTAGAGCTTTCTAGTACTTTGAATAAAAACTCCATTTGTGGTGCCTGTCAACTGGGAAAAAGTAAGAAATTGCCATTTAGTTCATCTATTAGATATTCTCCTCATCCCCTTTTTCTGGTTCATTGTGATGTTTGGGATGCAGCACCAGTTCCATCTATTTTGGGTTATCACTATTACATTGTTTTCATAGATGATTTTAGTCGTTTCATATGGCTTTACCCTATGAAAGCCAAAAGTGATAGCGTTACATGCTTTGTTCACTTCAAAAGATGGTGGAGAACCTATTCTCAACAAAGATCAAATATTGTCAAAGTGATGGGGCTTTGAAATCCCAAATCATTGCAATGTGTGTTCTTGGGATATAGCAATCAATACAAGGGATATCGTTGCTTGGATCCAACAACGGGACGTGTTTACACTTCTAGGCATGTTGTTTTTTATGAGTCAACCTTTCCATTTGCAGCCATGAAATTAGACCCACCATGAAATCAGACCCACCCTCCTTATCCACTCATCATCAATGAAATCTACCGATGCCATCAACAACAGTGCTGCCTTGTCCAAATTTGGTTCTTCCCACTTCAGAGATGTCTCCACAATCACTATCGTCTCCAGCATTACAATCAATCGACACTTCTCCGACTGAATCTGCCCCCATTGGGATCATACCAAGTTCGATTTCCACACATAATATTCCAGCTCCAGAGCCTCCCACATGTCCAATGTCTTCCACCCCTTCTTCCTCCCCCACAACCACTGTAATTTCTGAAACTTTACCTCCACCACCTCTCCCAACACACCCAATGTTGACACGTCTCAAGGATGGTATTGTAAAACCAAAACACCGCTCTTACTTGACCACAAAGTATCCTATTTCCCAGGCCTTGGTTGCTCTCTTACTCTCTCACGACACAATCGAACCTTCTACCTACAATCAAGCCTCTAAACATCCAACATGGTGTGATGCTATGCAAGATGAGTTCAATGCACTTATTTCGAATAACACTTGGTCTCTTGTTCCTCGTCGCTCCTCTATGAATGTCATTGGGTCCAAATGGGTCTATAAGATAAAGGAGAAACCTGACGGGACGGTTGAAAGGTATAAGGCTCGACTCGTTGCTAAGGGCTACAATCAACAAGAGGGAGTGAACTTCACAGAAACATTCAGTCTTGTAGTTAAGCTTGCCACTATTCGCCTAGTCCTATCTCTTGCCTTAACTCGCAACTGGCCAATTCGGCAACTTGATGTGAAGAATGCCTTCCTTCATGGAGTACTTTTTGAAGAGGTGTACAAGGAGCAACCTCCAGGCTTCGAAGACCCTTCTTGTCCCAAGCATGTTTGTCGTCTTCATAAGGCTATCTATGGTCTAAAACAAGCTCCTCGTGCCTGGTTTCAACGGTTCAACGAGTTTCTCCTTCACTATGGCTTTGTTGGTAGTAAAGCTAACTCTAACATGTTTGTTTTTCGGTCTTCTGCTAGCATCATGGTTCTCCTTCTTTATGTTGATGACATTATCTTGACTGGCAGTTGTTTTTCCCTTCTTTCCTCCTTCATTCAAAAGCTTAGTACTCAGTTTGCCATGAAGGATTTAGGGGACCTGCACTATTTCTTGGGAATTGAAGCTAAACGTACTCCTCAAGGACTTCATCTTTCTCAATCCAAGTATGCACTTGCTCTTTTGTCTCGTACCACCATGTTAGAAGCCAAACCTTGCTTTACACCTGTCGCAGCTGGTTCCAAACTGTCTCTCCATGATGGGGACCCATTGCTTGATCCTTCCTTTTATCGACAAATTATGGGTGCCCTCCAATATCTTACAATGACTCGGTCTGATCTTACTTACGCTGTTAATCAAGCATGTCAGTTTATGCATTCTCCGACTACTGTTCACCTGCAGGCTGTAAAGCACATTCTCCGTTATGTCAAAGGCACCATTGATCTT
Source organism: Vaccinium vitis-idaea (assembly GCA_963854785.1). Classification (NCBI taxonomy): domain Eukaryota; kingdom Viridiplantae; phylum Streptophyta; class Magnoliopsida; order Ericales; family Ericaceae; genus Vaccinium; species Vaccinium vitis-idaea. The sequence goes on along the minus strand of OY978224.1, from coordinate 22,142,874 downwards.
GGCATTCACCTCACCAAATGCTCCTCTCTTACACTACATGCCTTCTCTAACGCTGATTGGGCAGGTTGCCCAGATGATAGGCGGTCTACAACGGGATATTGCATCTTTCTTGGTCCTAATCTTGTGTCATGGTCTTGCAAGAAACAACCAACCGCTGCACGCTTTAGTGCTGAAGCCGAATATCGTGCGCTAGCATGCACTGCCGCTGAAGTTACACGGTTATGTTCTCTTCTTCGTGAACTCTATATCACACTCCCCACACCTTGCTATCTTTACTGTGATAATGTCAGTGCCACTTACATAGCTGCCAATCCAGTCTTCCATGCTCGCACTAAACATATTGAGATAGATTATCACTTTGTTCGAGACCTCATCACCAGCGGCGCACTCAAAGTTCAATTTGTTCAGACAGATAACCAAACAGCAAATATCTTCACGAAAGGGCTGCCTACGTCTAGATTTCTTCTACTTCGTGACAACCTAATGATCCGCTCACTCCTCATCAGTTTGCGGGGGACTGTTAAGTGACTATTAGCCTTGATTCTCTCCCTTGATTACAGCCCATATAATTCCTAGTTTACAGCCTTAATTCCAGGGATTGGATTGCTAATTTGCTGTATATCAATTACTGTATATTAGGTGCTGATTATAGGGATTGTGTTCGACCTTTCCTTTATGTTTCTTTTTGTTCCTCTTTATATACCCATGTAAACATTGTACTTGACATAGTGAAAATACAGAGAGTTACTCTTTCAATAGCAAAACAGAGAAAAAAACGAAGTTGATATAGATCATAGAGCCCATTTTGCAATTCACAGTACCCGGAAAAAAGAAAAGAGGAAAAACCAGTTCACAGTACCCGAAAAAAAGAAAAACCAGTTCTTATGCAGCTTCAGCTTTCAAAACACTTGTGACATTGTAACGATTTATGTGTTTCTCAGTTGTTGTCCCGCATGGTTTCAGTTTCTAGCTATACAGCAGTTTCCTTGAAGCTCTTAGTCAACCATATAGCAGTTTCTCTGGGAGAAACGTTCTCCGGCCCAAACGGCTTCAACAACACTCCCAGCTCTGCAAACCTCCCCTGCTGCAACAGCTGCGCACCGAATTGAGCAACCCTTCCAACGCCCCCGCACGCTGTTGGTATGACGAGGTGTCAAATCGACGTTGTTGAGAATTGGAAGACGCTTGCCTTGAAGCCTAGACAGTAAAGTTGTCCCCACTGGTTGGTGATGTGCTGGAGCACTGAGCAGATGTTGAAGGGGAATAGACTGAGATATCAAGCTTGGGCTTGTAAGGTTTAGTTGACGATGGAACAGATGCTCTACGCGTCCATTGCAACAGTTCGCTTGCTGGAGTACGCGACACTGGAAGCTGAAAAGACAACAACTATATTGGATAGTGTGATCACATGTTGCTAACTTAGCGTAGTTTTGCATCTGATTCACAAAACCATAGAACCGATTGAAAATATTGAAAAGAAAAGCATGTGAATTTCTTTTGTATGTTTGGGAAGATGCACAAGAGGTCTTAATCAACTAACGTCTAACTGGGCAAAGAAGGCAGCCAACGAGAAGATGATGGTGATGATCGAATAACAAGATTCGGGGGGATGGTTCATAGCAACTGATTATAACATCATAATCACCACCGATGGTGGTAGCCTAGTGGGCAGGGTGCCTCACATTTCTGGGGAGACTCGATTTCGAGTCTTGCCAATGGCAAGGGATTTGTGGGGTACACCACTTGTGCCCACTTGTACCTAGGTAGTGTCATAGTGACAATCTGCTCGGACAATAGCCATCGCTCGAACCGCACATTTCACGGTGGGTCGGGAGCTCCTATGATCACGCCTAAGAGAGGTTGCTACGCTGGTTGCCCCCTCCCACAATCCACCCTTTTTGTTGATCCAAAAAAAGAACGTCATAATCTGAGTTAGGCCCATTATATCTACCGCTCACACAGTGTTGCAGACCATAATTGCAGAAAAATGTCACTTGAAAGATTCCATGAATTAGGAGCTACTAGTTCAAAATCAATGAACTAGGAAAATGAAAGCTCAATTACTGTGTCAGTGTCTATAATGTCTATAACTCGACTATCAAGTATAAACTTACCGAATCGCGTTTTTTTGCAGGAACCGATTGTTTCCTTGGAGTGGACAGAAAAGAGGGAATGCAGATATTACATACACTTGGTCTAAGTTCTGGATTCTTCCTTAGCATGCATTTAACAAGCCCGTGACTAGAGAAAAAGAACATTCAAGAAACAAAGCAAGTTAATTTCAAGAAACAAATCATCAATTTACTTGTATTCGCAAAAGTATTCGCGAAATGTCAATTTGGTCCCCAATATTCAAATCGTGTCTATCGAGTCCCCAATGTTCACAATGTGTGTTTAAATGGTCCCTGTGTCTAACTCCGTCCGTCTTCTCCGTCAAATGCAGGGGTAATTTCAAAATTTCACCCCCACAACTTATCTTCAACCTCTGATCTATGTCAACTGAAGCAAAAGGCAAGAAAAAAAAAACCTAGACTAATCAGCTTTCCTTCTCTCTCTCTGACCCCGATCGGTACACTCCCCCTCTCTCAAATCTTCTTCTTCTTCCTTAACATCATCTCTCCAATCTCCATAGCCACCACCACCGTACGTCTTGTGTTCTTCAAGTATGATGTGAACCTAATTTTTAATCAAAATTTCAAGGCTTTTTTGTTGCACTGTTAGTTACTCTTTTGTCATTCAATGATGTGGATTAAACTCTCGCCGTATAATTTGAGTAAAGTGAGTAAGGATTGGAAGAAGCTATACCAAATTAAATTTTCACTCGTATTTAAATAAAAATTTGGATGGGGAGCCGTCGATTCGGCAACCTTCGGTCCGGATTAAATAAGATTGTTCTACACATAAATTGGTTTGCATTAAACACATTTAATCCGGATTATTTTGCCAAACTATGGGCCGTGATTACTCATTTCAGTGGTATTGCAGTGAGCAAACTCACCACGGCGCCGGTTCCGCTTTAAGGAGGAGAAGATAAGGTTTTGCGGTGAAGAAGCAGGAAGTTACAAAGAGCGCCGACATCGTTAACCGACCCATCACTTCCATTCCGTTTCCCACACAGTTGAACAACATACGTATCGAATGGTGCGCACTCCGCAATGGCCTCCTCGTCTTGCACTTCCCCTGCTACCCTGCACACACCGCTCACTCCCCTTCCTTCCCTCCACCGTACACGACGCTGATCTCGTAATTCATCGTCACTAAACCCCTCTGTTGCTCTCTCAGGTTAAATAGTTCGTCAACGATCGGCGTGAATCCCAAGAAATTTGAGTGCAAGGCAAGTAAAGGAAAGGTGCAGGTGTTCGATACCGAGGATGAGCTGGCGGTGTCTCTAGCCAAATACATCGCCGATTTATCAGATAAGTATTCCAAAGAGAGAGGGTTTTTCACCGTTGTTCTATCCGGAGGTTCTTTGATCAAGTCGCTCAGGTGAGAAAGTTATTTGCTTTCATTGGAGAGATGATGTTAAAGAAGAAGAAAAAGATTTGAGAGAGGGGGAGTGTACCGATCGGGGTCAGAGAGAGAGAGAAGGAAAGCTGATTAGTCTAGGTTTTTTTTTTCTTGCCTTTTGCTTCAGTTGACATAGATTAGAGGTTGAAGATAAGTTGTGGGGGTGAAATTTTGAAATTACCCCTGCATTTGACGGAGAAGACGGACGGAGTTAGACACAGGGACCATTTAAACACACATTGTGAACATTGGGGACTCGATAGACACGATTTGAATATTGGGGACCAAATTGACATTTCGCGAATACTTTGGGGACTAAAAAGGTAAATAAGCCTGCAAACAAGGGAAGCAGAAAGAACAATCATCGGAGAATTAAAAAACACAATAGGGGAGAGAGGAAGACAACACACTCACAATGCACCGGAATACATGGTTGGTTGTTGAGCCACAATGGATTTATTTATTTTTGTTAATCAGAGCTTGCATATCCTGATCATCGAGAACAGAAACCTATTACCATAAAAGGACCACAACCTAGGAAAGTAAACAAATCTCTTCTACCAGTTAAAAAGGGGGAAACCATTATATACTACGTAGAGGATTTCAATGTGAATCAAAATAATTGTTGAGCTATTCGTTTTATATGACAATTGATGCATATTATGTTCTTGCATTCTTTGTGAGGACCATCTTTGTGTGGCTAGGAGGGGAGCATGCATGGTGTTAAAAGATTAGTTGACTCAAATCAAGTTGAGATGTACAATTGCCTAAAAAATCCAGCATGCTATCCTGCATGGTTGTTTCGCTTTGAATTTAAACAACTCAATCTGGGGGCCTAGTGGTGACCCACGGAGAGGAATTATCTCCTTTTTAATCATACTACTATTTGGGACTACTGGATTTGCACTAAACCGGTATCTTGCATCTTTAAATCTGTCCCGGCTCTAATACCAATCCTTACCTGCGAGTACAGGAAATTCCAGCCAATACCGGGCGAGATGGTGGTACCGGGCCTACCGGCAATTCCGTCCAGTACTGTGTTGACCGGACTTTGACAGGTTTCTACAAACTGATGGTGGTCAAATCGCACCCACAGAGAGAGATCGAGAGGGAGGGAGGGCTATACCTGTTTTGCTACGCGAGAGAGAGAGAGAGAGAGAGAGAGAGAGAGAGAGAGAGAGAGAGAGAGAGAGAGAGCTATACCTGTTTTGCTACGAGAGAAAGAGATGGTAGCCATACCTGTTGAAAGTGCAAGAGAGACACTAAATGGAGAGTTACTCTTTTCATATATGAGTTTTCCTTTTTCACGGAGCCTCCAATGGAGGGTTTATGGAAGGCCCTTTGGGCCTCACCGACACTTCATCGCGATGATCCAAAGCGGTCATCTTGTAAAGTCCGTGGAGTAGTATGTATATGCAAAAAATCAACTTGACCCGGAATTAGGAGTGCACATACCTCGGGCCGGGCCGGGCTTATACTAGATACTAATGAGACTTATGCATGCCCAAGCCCGGCCCATTAAGAATCGGGCTTCATTTTATATTCCCAAACCCAGTCCAATTAAAGTTTTATTTCCCATACCCACCCAATAAGCCCATTTATTTTTCTAAGGCGTGATACCACAAACCTTAATAAATCAACTACAACGATCACAAATTAGAATTCACAATTGGGAATACTTAAAGTTTTATGTTCTCACAATACTATTAAAAACAAACCCATAAAATATTACAATACTATTAAAAACAAACCCACAAAATATTATGTTTCAATAATTAAATTATCTCTCCAAATGCAATAAAAGTGTTCAAAAAGTAAAACTCTCCAATATTTATAAAGCTTGACATGAAAAAATTTACATTCGGGCCAGGCCGGGCTCGGGCTGGGCCTTGAAGATTTTCCCAAACCCATCTCATTAACTAATCGGGCTTAAAATATCAACCCGGCCCAACCCTATAGGCCTAAATATATATCCCAAACCCTAAAAAAATGGGGCTGGGTTGGGCGGGCCACCGGGCCAGTGTGCACCCCTACCCGAAATCGATAGGTATGTCAAAATTTTAATTTTGATGCAAAATAACAAGGGCCTGGAATCCAGATCATATTAGTGCTTTTTGGTGCTGATTTTAGTGCTAAATGTAATTTTTTCCAATTTTAGATACATAATGGCTCGCATGCAATTAGTACAAGGAAGTTGAGGCTAAACATAAGGGTAAGGATTTTATTGTTTGGCCAATTTCAATTTCCTGGTTTGATCCCCTTAATATTGCTGGTTTGTCTTCAACTTGAAACGACATCGGGAGTAAGTTTAAAATATTTTTCATGGAAAACAATCTTGTCAAAAATGAATCAGATTATAGGCTCCGTTTGTTTCGACGTAAAATATTTCCATGGAAAACAATCTTGTCAAAAATAACTTTTTTTTTGTTTTTATTTTCCGATGTTTGGTTGACATTTGCAAAATATTAACCTAGCACATTGGACGGTTCAGATCATCAAAATTCAATTAGAAACGTGAGGTACTGACTTTAAGCAAGTCAGGAATCCCTAACTAGAAGCCCTCTCTCTCTCTCTCTCTCTCTCTCTCTCTCTCTCTATATATATATATATATATATATATATATATATATCTTTAAATATATTATAGCAATGTAATTGGCCCCCTTAAAAGCCTCCAAACCTCAATCCCTCAATTCTCAGAATTTTGAGTTTTTTTAATTTTAAAAATCAGAAAAAGAGAACGTGGGGAGAGGAGAACAGTGGGAAAAAACTAACTACTCCCAATCCTAACTTACAAGTGGCCCACGACTCCTCCTAGCCATGTCTCATCTCTTGCAAACCAACCCAACATATTAACTCCCACGTCTCCCATTCCTTTGCAAATTAAAAAAAAAAAAAAACTACTGCCACCTCTCCCATCTGAAAGCAGTATGTAGGTGGGAAAAAATTGTGCAGTGCAATATTTTCCCCCCATTGATGGTTTTCTTCATGATTTCTCCTCATGATTATCATCTATGATCCTCTACAAATTGTTGAGTATCACGAGAATTTGTTCGGAATTTTTAGTACCAAATTCGGTTCATTTGCTACAAGAATTTGTCACAAAGAGCATATCAAATGCTTCAGGTAACAATTCTTGCAATCTCTAATTTATTTGTCCTCTTATTGGTGGTTTTTAATTTTTCTGTACTTATGTGAATATTGGTTTGCCGTACAATGAACGGTTTTGAATTTGTTCGGAATTTCGAGCACCAAATTCGGTTCCTCTACCATTCTCCCTTGATGGTTTTCTTTATGATCTCTTTCTCTACAGGTTTTTGAGTCCGGTCCTATTGTTACGATAATTTGCTCATAGAGCGCGTAATAATTGCTTCATGGTATATTCCGCTTAACTCTTTCTCTCTGAAAAATTACTCAAGCTTTTGGTTAATTATGTAGGATTACGTTACGTTCCGTTCATGTTCCGGAAAAAAAACTCAATTCATTTTTGGCCTATATCTCATGATTTGTTCTATTCTATTAACTTATGCTAGATATATTATGCGTGTATGATCGAAAGTGTCCACCTGCTACATATTATGCCATATGAATGTTCACACATTGTATGTGTGCATGTTTAATCTCGCCCGTGCATAGCATGGGAGGGAGAGAGAGGACGTGGGGAGCAGGGGAGGGGTGGGAAAAAACTAAAATTTGCATTTTAAATCTTTTAGTCAGTAACAACTGCTCTGGGCAAACAAACATCAAAATGGGTAACTAACCACTACGCCCACAATTCATGCTGAAAGAACTCTCTCTCAAACACTCATTTGAAGCGTTCCCCACGTCCACTTCTTCTTCATTTTTTTTTTTAAAAAGCTGCCCACTTATAAACTTCTTCCAATTAATTATATTCTTCCTTTCGATGGTTACAATTCATTCATGCCCTTAATTCCATAGACCCACGAACCGTCGCACCGCAACTGCACGGAAGCAAGTTCTAAGATGATTTTCTGTTTGTTTTGTGTAATTCAATCCTATATTTCTGTGTTGCTAACGGTGTTCCCATTTTTTTGTTTTCTAGATTTTGATTAAAGTATGTAAGTGGTCGTGTTCTTGCTCAATTTACTACAATATTTGGTTTATGCACTTCTCATCCAGTGCGCAAAGGTTAGTTCCAATAAAAATTGCATTCACATATCAATACATTCTGTTTTCATTCACATTCATTTTGCGTACATGTTAATTTCGCCTGTGCATAGCACAGGTTCAACGCTAGTATATATAATCGAATTGGTGAAATTGAGCTATCTGAATTCGGGTGATGAGTGAGAGAATAAGATGGATAGTGGTGTGGGGTTGTCAGGTTTTTTACGGGAGTCATAGGATGCAGAACAAACGGGTTTTCCTTGGTAAGTCATTTTCCGCCAATTGATGAAAAATATTTTACAAGGAAAACGTTTTACCTATAATTTTGTCCAACCAAACACCGGAAAATGAGTAAAATATTTTACTCTCAAACAAACGGAGCCATATTAGTTTTAAAAGACATATAGTAGCAATGGTGTTTTGTTTGTGTTGTGTGACGCAGCAAATTGTTGATTAAGTAGACGAGGATGCAAATCGATGTGTTGTGGAGGAGGAAGGAGGCGACACAGTGGTTTATGAACAATCTCGCTAACGGCCCCCTTATTGACACCTACGGAAGGGTGAGAACACTGATCCTCTGATTTCAAATTTCTGTTTTCGTTCGTTTTCTCTGATTACTGGAAGGGCTTAAACTTTGATTCGTTTTATAATCTGATTCATTTAAGCCTCGTTCGAAGATTACTGTTTAAGCCCTCATTTCATGTACGTTTGATGACAGTAATCTTCGAATTAACAAGGTGATTTCACTATGGCCATCTATGTTAGCAATTTAAACCCTTCATATTATTTACAAATTTGAATGAGGTGAATTCGGCTTAAAACTATAATCTTATTATTCGTTTTACAGATTATGTAGCTATCTATGATAGTTGATAAGATGGGCTTTTCTTTTTTTTTTTTTTGGTCATTTGTCATTTCTATTTCACAACTAATCAAGAAGGGCTTAAATTGCCATCAAGCGGTTTTGGATTTGAAGCAAATACTCGTGCATTATATGGGACACACCCTCGTTATGAAGAGGATTAATGTGTATTTGTGTATATTCATGTAACATACATAGCAATATCTGTATATTTGTAGAATGATTATTATTGGATGTCGAGAATAACATTATTAGTAGACATCGTGTTTTTTAAAAGACATGCATGCAACTCAAGAGTCAAAGCAAACTGAAGGTGTAAATAATACTCCTAGAAAATATTAATTATAGTTATGGTGTCACACCACGCATTACAGCCACCTTGCGATTTTGGCCGAGTTTGAATCATGTTATCTACTCGATTTTTGTATGAGGCTACGTACTGTTTTTTGCATGATGCTACTGTTTTTACCCCTCTCATTTATTACGATGATTTGAACAATTTTTTTGTTATGTATGGTGTTCCACTAACTTGGTTTTTTTGGTTTTTTGGTTTTTTTGGATGTTTTAGTTTTGCAAAAAAACTAACTTGTTCCACTAACTAGTTTTTTGGTTTTTTAATTTTTAGTTTTGCAAAAAAAAAACTAACTTATTCCACTAACTTGTTCCATTAAACTAGTTTTTTTGTATGTTTAGTTTTGCAAAAAAACTAACTTGTTCTACTAACTAGTTTTTTTGGCTTTCTTGGTTTTTAGTTTTGAAAAAAAACTAAGTGATTTTTTGTTAGTGGAATGAAATAGTTTTTGAGTTAAAACAAAACTGTTTTTTTTTAGCGGAACGGGGCCTTGAGTAAGATACTTACCAATTACCTGGTCTTATTTATTCTTCATACAATAATAATAATAATAATAATAATAATAGAGATCTCATTTCTTAATAGAATAAGATTACGATCATAATAATGTTAAAATTTAGCATAATCAAAGATCATTGTTACAGTAATAGTCATACACCCCGCATGGCCAGCGACTTTGCGAGTTTGATTAGTGTTAGTTAAAAAATGTTGTTTACATTATGTTCGCTGATAGATACCTTTTTTTTTCCTTCCTAATTTATCACTTGATTTAGTTTTTTTTTTCCTTCTTTTGAATAGAACTCTAATATGATGATTTTGGCTCATATTTTTACTTTTTGTTGGTTTGATTTTTGTTCTTGCAATTTAGTTTCATTGTTCTTCTATTGTGTAGTTCAGGTATGTGTGTTTATATTTAAAAAAAAAAAAATCACAACAGCAACAAGTTTTGGTAGTTTGTCCGACATCCCCACAAGAGATTGGGAGAAAAGCAATACAGGGATATATACCCAGTTGGAGATGAGGGATGAAGTAGCATAAAGAATACAGGGGTAGGATCCATTTCCAATTAGAATAACTTTATCTTGTGGCTTCTAGTTAGGTAATCATCTTTCTTTCTTTCTTTCTTTTGTCCCGATAACTCTGGTTGTGCTGAATCCGTTTATTCGCACTTTGACTATCTAAGGGGCCTTATCCCAATGCCTACTTACAAAGAGCCCAATAAAAATCGGAGTCACGCCACCAATGATTTATAAGAAAATACTCCATAAAAGAAGCCCACCACCTATTTTGAAAATTTAAATCTTAATATTACCTTTTCCACACTTAGAATCCAAGTCTAAAAGACAAATATGGCCAGGCAGGAAAGTTATATATACTTGCTAGGAGTATAAAAGTACTTCAACAGCAGGTTAACTTGCATGGCAATTTTAGAACCAAAAAAAGTCCCCCGAGGTGATACTCCTACGTCATGTTCCCAAATAGTAAATATTGCCTTTTAAGAGTTCCTTAATATGTTTTTTTATTTTATTTTAAGTAAGTGAGTTCCTTAAAATGTTTGAGATTTTTTTTTTTGTTATGGGGACCGGCCCCTTCAGTCCATTTCATGGTTGTTTTGAGCCAAATCCAGGATGAAGTTGCTTTCCTTTTGAGTTACTGTTACCTTTCAGTCCATTTCGATCATAAGACTATCGCGATTCAAGTAGTGACCAAATGAAATATCCATCCCATTTTCTTGTCCCTTATTTTATTTTATTTTGTCTCTTTTGTGTGTATTACCTATATATTTCAAAGTGGATCTTCAAAAATATGCAATATGGATCTTAGTTGATAGATTTTAATTTATTCTATAACACGAAGTTCTCGAAATCATAAAAAAATATTGTAGATTGAAAGATATAGACAATAGACAGTAGCCTCTATAATACTATTCTTACATAAATTTGAGAGATGCAATTAAGGTCTTATGTATCGATTTTACTTTGGTGTTAGAGGCCTCTAAAAGCTCTAGCAGAAACCCGTGCTATACAATGCATGGAGAAATTTGTGTAGATATAGCAAACAGCCAATTGCATACCTGTCAAAGAAATTTGTAAATGTTTCATCTGAAAGAAACCTACAATGCTTTAATAGAAAAGGGGGAGAGACTTTAAGATATTTTTTTCTCACTAATGGTAATAAATAAGAATGATAGAATGGCAAAGAGTAAGATTTTTCGGATTTAATAGCTAAAAAGATTTATATGATGGAATATCTCACGTGCTACTTTAAATTCCAATGAAGGACCAAACAATTCATGTCACTCGGCGCGCTTAAAGCCCTCCTCACAAAAGTTCAATTTGCGTTAATTAATACACACACACACACACTGACGCAGCGGAATTCACGATTGAATAGTTAGCGTACTATTCCAAACGATGATAGGTCTCGAATCCTTGAGAGTTCTTGAATCCACAAGAAGAAAGAGATTTAATTCAGAAGTTTTTTTGGTACAAGATTTAATTCAGAAGTTGTTATTGAATAAAAGGTTGCTAAATAATAGAGATTGCATGCCCTTTTATAGGGAAACCTAGCAAATACAACTGAAAAATAAAATATCTCGAAAATTGGGGAAACTCCCAAAATTGAAAACTAGAAAGAAAAATAAGAAACTCTCAATTGGAAACAATGTAAACGGAAGTACACGTTAAGAGTAATTCGTAATCTAATTATTACCTAAAATAGCAAAATTACTAGTAAATTGAAAGCCTAAATGAATGAATTTGGCCGAAATCCATCATCAGTCACGACTTAGGGTGGTGAGTATTGACCGCAATACGATTCTGCTATAGCCCACCAAGTTTGGGCCTATTCCGGGATCGTCAATAAATTGCCGAATTTGGCAATTTTTAATTAAAAGTTGTTTGGGCCTCTGGGGTTTTGACCGGTCCAACTGATCATAGTGTTGGGCCGCTACTTGTTCTACTTCACACACACACTAACAATAAACCCGTGTTATGCACAGATAAGAACAATAAACACATGCTATATCAATGATTCGATTAATAGAACCACTTTCATTCTTTAGTGAAAACCTCGACATGAACAATATTGTCGGATATCTGTAATATATACTCCATAAGTTATGTTGTATTAGTAGTATTTTGTTTTTTGATCAAAAAATCGTATAATTTGTCGCAATGAACTAAATTTTTTTGGGACGGAGGGAGTAACAAAGATATACGTTAAACTTAGTCGCGGTAAACTATACAATTTTACTTTGCTTTAAATGAATTCTACTAAAAAAACAAGACTTGTTTCAATTTCGAGACTCGGCGCGCGGTCATCACTATACCACTATACAATTTGTCCCAAATTGTACTATGTTTTAATTTACACCACTCATGTGTACTTGATAGATTAAGGTTTGAATAACAATGTAAGAATATCTCCAATGGACTCTTAAAATGATATCCTAGTGATATGGACGAGGTTAATAAATATATATTTTTTATTTTACTACATATTTTTTTATTTTAATGCTTCAATCGACTCTCCAAAGTGACTTTTAAGGTAGGCTCCCATAATTGGGTCCTAGCTAGTTGGTTTCGTACCCAGGAATAATGTTTCCGTAGCACTTGTAGCAATGATTGTGTGGGAAGAAAGAGTGAAAAATGGTTGTGCGGGAAGAAAGAGCGAAAGTCTTTTGACAGAACGTAGTCCGGAGATGTTTCAGAGCTTATTTCATTTTGTATTTTTTATTGTGAATTATAAATTTGAGATTATGATCATATTGGATTTTAAATTTGATGCAGTATTTAGAAGATATATGTAAATTGTAAAGTAAATTTTGCAACGGAATACGGTTAGAGAATATATAGTGGAAATAGCCTATCAGTTGTTATTTGACTATATGAACCCTTTATAGCCGTAAGTATTTTTTTCAAATTATTAGTTTAAATTTCCCCATTGGTCCTTGACCTCACTATATTGGCATATATTAATTTTTTGTGGGATCGGCAAGCATTTTTTATTTATTTTTACTTAGGGAAAAATATGTAAGACAAGTATTTCTTCAATTATTCCCACAATTGTATTATATTAAGGAGATAAGAAATGGAATCGCAAATATTTAAAGCAATATTATTAGTTAATGAGAACAAAAATTATCCCAAATTGAAAGGATTAACTGTACACAATAAAGGATGAGGACAATGATGGAATTTTTTTAAATAGTTAGGGGCATTTTTGTCTTCTCGTGTAGAAAAAACGAGAATTCAAATTCAGAATCCAAAAGCTCCTAAAGAATGATTCTCAAATCATGACTCTATTGTATAATACATTTTACAATAAATCTCCTAAAGGATGGTTGTTAAAATGTGATTCTATTGTGTCATTTGAAAATGCATTTTACAATTTAGCTGTTTGAAAAGGTATAATCCATAGGGAAAATTGCTCAAAAATGGAAGTACTAGGGTGTTTGGGAGCCATTTTTTCACTTTTCATTTTCACATTTTTGAGTTTTGGATGTTTGGGAGACTTGAGCCAAAATGACTTCTCCTAAAATGAGTTTTCCATTTTAGACTTTAGAGAGGAGAAGTGAAAGAGGTGGTGAGGAGCTTTTCCACTTCTCATTTTTCACTTTTCTCATTTTCATGAACAAAAATACCCACAAAATGTATTTTGGACATATCTCACAAACACTACTCCTGTTACAAAATGCATTCTGCACATTTTTCCCAAACACTTCTACCAAATTCAAAATACATTCTGACCATAATCTAAAAAGTCAAAAAGCCAAAAAGTTAAAAATGAAAAGCTGAAAATGAGGCTTCCAAACACCTAAAGTAGAGTGCAACTATCATCAAAAAATCTATATCTCTAAAACTTTTCCTGTGCCTTCTCTCTAAACCTTCTTCAGTTAGGATTTCTTGGGGTGGGGGGTGGGGCTGCGCCTCCACTCCCCCGCCCCCTCCTCTGGTCCTCATCAACTGCCTTTTTCTTCCTTTCTTTCTTCCTCTCTTTGGATCTCTATCCTTCATTCATTGTTCTACACCATCTCTTGCAACCCCTCCGCCCCAACCCCTCCTCCTCCTCTCTTCCGCCCCACCCTCTCCAGATCTGTACGCCTCCTTCGGGTTCCACAGAAGGAAGATTTGAAGCTAGAGAAGGGCTGTTGAGACCCTCCGGCAAATAAGTCGCTAGATCCGGCGCGGCAGCGTCCGGCGACAACTCTTCGGCCGGGGTTTCTGTTTTTAGTTTTTTTGTTCTGTTCATTTTAGTTTTTTGCCCCGTTTTTTGTGGTTGTTTGCCCCGCTTGGGTGTTGTTTTACCTCCCTGCGCGGAGTGTTTTTCAGATTGCATCTGTGCTTTATGCTTAGGATTGAACTGGGTTTTCCGTTGGGATTCTCTACGACTAGATCTTGACAGGACTCTATGCCTGCATGTAGTGTCGGTCTGCCTCGGCAGGTGTGTCTGGAGTCGGTCAGCGTGTAGTGCTTTGTAGCCGTGCTCATGTCATATGCTAGTTGTTTTGGTTCATTTCTATATTAGGTGATGTAATCTTTCTGCCTTTGGGCTTTGAATGAGTTCTTGCCGTTTTCAAAAAAAAAAGTAGAGTGCAACTATTTGCAAACTCATGGTGTACTTTCCTGGAAATTGCTCCCAACATGAAAAAGAAAATTTTAATTGCACATAAATGGAACCCATTTTTCTCTGGAAATTGCTCCCATTTTTCGCTTGAACGGACGGGTCCTACTTTGATTTTAATTTCCGTTCCAGGAATTAGGTGTATTGTTAGCATACAATGCTAATTTGCAACGGAACATTAAAACAGAAAAGTGTGTCAATGTCTTCGTTTGTATTTTGTGATTGTGAAAGAAATAAAGCATGGTTGAGGTTGTTGGGGGAACCAAACCCCGTAATCATCACATTCAAATCAGTTTAAAAATTAACATGACTTTATAATCCCGTTCTCTCAAGGGCGGAGCCAGGACTATAATTTACCCTGGGCTAACCCAAACTTGTACATATGAATACATAAATATTCAAAAATACACAAAAGAAAAGTACAAAGAATAATAAAATTGAGTTGGGCTAAAGTTATTTCCTCTAGAATTTACATGGAAATATTTTAATTTTTTTTTCATTTCTAGACCTCCACCTGGGCTACAGCCCAGTATAGCCCAAGAATACCTCCGCCTTTGCGTTCTCTGATCAATAATGGGAAATGCTAAGTGCCAAGAAAATATAATCAGAAAGTACTCAGAATTTGAAAATGAGTGGCCCAGAAAATACTCAGAATTTGGGCCACTTATTTTCAAATTCTGGGTACTTTCTGAGTAGATTTTATGTACATGTAGCGCTCCTGATCAATAATTTAGGCACGGACCCTCTCTCTCACCCACGTATTTGCTGGCAGCTATGTGGATTCTTATAGGGGTGGTTATGTTGCATATAAAATCTCAGTTTTGATTCTCCGTCCCTGACTTGTTTTTTATTTTTGTTCCTTTCTGTTTAGACTTGTTTTCAAATTCCAAAAGGTTACACAGTACAATGTGCAAGGACTGTTTTGGGGACAACAACCGGTCAACAAACTTTTGTACTATAATCTATTCTAGTTAGAGATGGGCATGGGGACGGATCGGGCCGAAGAGTACTATCTCCACCCTCAATCCCCAAACCTCTTCTTCATATCCATCACCTACCTGATTTCCAACGGGGCTTTATTTTCATCCTCCATCCCCACTACAAATGGGGAACGGGGATCCCCACGGGGATTCGGGGATCCAATCATTTTTTTATTTATTTTAAAAATACTAAAAATCTAGAATCTCAGTTACAAATTAAATGCTAAAATCAAGTTACAAGTAGAGGTGTCGAATGGGCCGGCACCGTATCCATGTGTAAGCGTAAGTGTTTGTTAGCTTCAATTCAAGTTGTATCAAGTATCAACTAGATTTCTAATTTGAAAACTAAAGGAACCACAAGCAAGATAGCATATTATGGTATCCATCAGTCGTGGAAAAAATTAAGTGGATCGCGTATCAGTAGGCATTTAATCGGATGAAAAGTATCATTAAAAAAACACAAATTGGGTCCTAATCGACAAGCTTTCTAAACTCGATCGAGAAGAAAGTTTACACAATTGATTTCATCAATAGGAACAACAAAATCAACGGCTCGATTGGAAAAATATTGTTTTTATTTTGCATTTTTTTGTATTTATTTTAAAGAATGCATATAATTGATAGTTGAATTGATGTCAACCTAGTCGGAATGTATTCAAATTATAGTGATGCATTTTTTATTTAATCACATTTATTATATTACAAAGTTCAATTATCATAAAATGTTTGGAGAAAATTTAGTGTGACCATATGTGTTTGGAGAAAATTTAGTGGGATTCAAAAGTTTCATAACTCATGAATAGACCCCTATATTCGGGGATTCGGGGACGGGGCGGAGCGGGACGGGGATGGATCGGGGAGCGGATTCGGGGCGGGGACATGCCTATCTCCACCCCCTACCCGATCCCCAAATGTTTTCAAAAAAAATCTCCATATCCTGTCCAATCTCCAAACAGATCTACATATTGCCGATCCGTTCGGATCGGGGATCGGATCGAATTCGAACGGGTCAGAGGAAATGACCAACCCTAATTCTAGTAGAGCCCTTCTTTGGTGTCATCTTTTCTTGATATTGTGTAGTACTGTAATACTTTTCCAACCACCAAAATCACCATCTAATTGAGATGGGTAAAATGCTGGCCTGAGAAGATGATCTGCACACTGAGTAACTGCATTAGTGCCTAGCCTGGACGGTGGTGATCCGAGAAGGCACTCCTACGGTCAAGTAATTGACCGGAGAAGATGAAGTAAACCAGAAGTTTAGAGAGAGAGAGAGAGAGAGAGAGAGGGAGAGAGAGAGAGGTTTTACGTGTATTGAATGCTTTTTGAGAGACGTTGAGTGAGGTAGGTGAGTGCTCCTTTTATAGGCAAGGGGTGACGTACCCACCACACCCCTCGTGCGTTTCACGTGCGTCGTCCATACCTGTCACTCCATGTGGTCGGGTTAGAATGTCTTGGGCAGACTCAATGCTTCGGCTGACGTCAGATCCAATGCTTCGGCTGACGTCGCACCTGGTACACCTGATAAATCAACTGGTTTGGAAGGACTCCTTGTTCAATCACGAGATCCTGCAGATAAGGCATGCTGGCTCGTTGACTTGGCACCATTAATGGCCTATCAGGCATGCCTTGTGCCAAACCGCAGGTAGTCTGCAGAACAGAAGGAACCAAATTAGCCTCCCGATATCCATCGATTCGGGAGGGTAAGGCTCGGCAATGGGGACGGCGGCAACTGCTGAACAGAACGCTCCCTGGGTCAATTGATCCGAGCGAGGTATCCCTGAAGGCCATGCCGAGAGGATACATTTGAGGGGACTTGTGCCCGTATCCATCCGTCCGGTGATAAGATAGATCTTTATCCAATTATTTGTCGCTCCTGGCGCCGAGTTATCCAATGCCGAGGGCAGATCCCGCTCGGCGAGACTGAGTGAGTTCGATCCCGATTTAGTTTTGATACTTTTGGGAGGTGACATGTCAATGTGCCTCCACACGTCCAAAAGACAAGTCTGACCCTAATGGATCATTGAGTACATGGCCGCTACATATCACTAAACTTTGTTTCATCTATGTAAATTTTTTACCAAGCGTGATCTGCTAATGCTTAATGAAGTTGTTGCATTTAGGTCTCCTTATTCATAATTCTAGGTAAGATTTACACTAAACCACATGTTCTCCAGAATTTTTCACACTAACCAATTTAGTCCCGAATAATGCTATGGGTACACAAAAAAATGCACACCAAATACGCACCAGGTGATGTGGCGGATGGGAAGCCACTTATCTTTTTGAGTGGGCTCCACGTTGGGCTTCTTTCCATCCACCACATCACCTGATGTGCATTTGGGGTGCATTTTTGGTGTACCCATAGAGCCCGTTTGGATGCAGTTTTTGACCCCTGACTAAATAATCCTCCCCCTCCTCATCCCGGTCCCCCTCCTCATCTGTTGTTCGGGAGCACGAAAACCTCTCCCCGAGTAAATCATCCGGCCTCCCCTGGACTAAACATAAGCAGGGGGGGTGCTTATGTTTAGTCCGGCTTCTCATCCGGGGCCGGATTACCAACGTACCCCTCTCCGAACACACTCACACAAGCACAAACCACCATTGATCTAACAAGCTTTTAGCCAAATCTTACAAAAAAAATAGGTTTTTACAAATACAATTTCGGATTAACAAAAGAAAAACCCATAAATTTTGATTTTTTTTTACCTTCGTAGACCTAGAAAAACTCAGAAATCTTGTTCGTCAAAGCTCTGATCGCCGGAGTGCTTCACCGGAGTGCTTCGTGTGGCAGACATGACCGGAGTGCTTCGCCGGAGTGCTTCGTCAAACCAATTTCATCGTCGGACCAGTTTCATCACTCACACAAGTGCTTCGTTGGGTTTTTTTGTTGCAGAGAGAGAGAAGAAGATGGGTGTAAAATGGGGTAGTAGTGGCCTAGCCACTTGTCCAAACCAATCGCCACTTGTCCTTTCTTTAGTTTATGCGTTTTTTTTTTTAAAAAAATTTTACTACCTAATCTCATGTGTTACACAATTTTTGGATTTAGAATTTTTAAATATTAATAATTTGAATTTATATAAAAAAAATATTAGAAAGACTTATTATAGCTTAATTTTTGTTAAGTATAACAAATTAATTATTTTTGAAATTATATAATTGATTTAATTAATTAACTAATACGGGCTCATGAAAGGGCAAATATGTCATTTAACAATTTTTTACATCATCTACCCTTCTCATCCCTCCTTTTTTATCCCTCATCCAAACCATGTA
This sequence comes from Vaccinium vitis-idaea, assembly GCA_963854785.1. NCBI lineage: Eukaryota > Viridiplantae > Streptophyta > Magnoliopsida > Ericales > Ericaceae > Vaccinium > Vaccinium vitis-idaea. Next base: position 22,124,144 of record OY978224.1, on the reverse strand, counting down.
CTATTTAATCCTCTCTTCTTAACTATCACATTAATGTGGGCCCACCCTGCTTATTTAATCACCTCGACTATTTTATCCCCCTTACTATTTAATTCTTCTCAAACTAATACAGTACGTCATCCAAACGAGCTGATAGCATTATTGACTTAGTCCCTGAATGCATTTTATCAAAAAGTTGTTTGTCATGTTTACTGCTGAAGTTACGTCAACCTAAGACGAGTTACGCACACATCACGTGTGCTTGACTGCTAGTGTCTTGAATGTGCTTTGTAACAGCTCCAAAAAAATTGACATTGTGTTTAAATTTTAAATTATCTCGATTTTATTAGCACTAGTAATAACTAAATTTACATACGCAAAATCTTATACATTAGGACGAATAGTATGATAACAAAACGTCAAAGGATTTTTACAATTGTGTTATACGTGTTTTCATGAGCCATGTGAAATAATCTGAAAAAATTTCTTTTAAGAATTGTAACAAATAGATTGGCACAAACTCTTTTTTAGATACTCTCTTATTTAATTATTTCATTGAAAGCGGGGGCGTCCCTATGTGCAATGCAGCGTGTTGTACAATCTTGATTGTTCAAATGTGTTATCAATGGTCCTGATTCTTGGAAACTATTCGCGCAAATAGTTTCAAAAAATCCGGATCACTGATTTCCGAGACGGACGGTCAAGATTGCACAACACGCTATGTAGTTGTGCGAATAGTTCAAAAATCCTATTTCATTCCTATTGTTGCGATTTTGGCTCTAATGAAAAATTGTAAATCTATGTAAGGATTGAGATAGGAGTGATTCATACATTTGATTCACTTTACTTTTTATTTTTTGACAAGATTTTAAAAAGATTACTGAATATCAAGTCAAACAAAATACGTATATAAAATGAGGAAATGCATATCTTTCGTTCCGTTTCCTGGATTATGCCCCTTGTATATTCGCTTAACCCTTTTTATATTTCAAGCTGATTTACCCAAAAGGAAAAAAAATAAAATGCATATCCTATATATATATATATATATACTGTTATCACTCTATTTGAGTGCTAATATTTTTTCTTTGTGAAATTTTTTTTTTTTTTGGACAGCAACAAGAAGATTTGATTAATCTATGAAATATATTTATCTTTGAAATAGTACAAAGATTAAAAGGATGGGGAAAAAATTATAAATATATGACTAGTTCTCTGTCGTAGTTTGGGTTTCTTTTAGGAAATCTCCTAGTATAATTTTATGAATTAAGCAAAAAAATAAAGGTAATTAATGTCGTGAACATCAAAATAAGTACGTTTACACGATTGGCAATTGTCATAAAGTCAACTGTTATTAAGAGAGAAAACAAACTGTAGATCTTTTTTGGACAGCAACAGTAGATCTTTTTTTTTTGGGTACATAGATCAGCCATTGCGCGGACGCTCGGAGAAGTTCACCGCGTAGAGTTCATCGAGTACTACACATGCACCAAAAATCAGTTCGATCGGATATCTTTAAGTACTTTATCGGAACACAAATAACTTGAAAAGAAATGGAACACAAATGGACACAAACACTGGATCAAAACCACTTTTTCAAGTTATTTGTGTTCCGATGAGGCACTTAAAGATATTCGATCGAGTTGATTTTTAGTACACTTGTAGTACTCGACGAGATCTACGTGGTGAACGTCTCCGATCGTCGGAAAGATGCTAGCGCGGCCACGCCATAAGGCTGCACAACACGGTGCTGTGCATTGGGGTGTACAGCACCCCCCCAGACTCCATTAGAGGGGCAATGTTATGCGAGAAATTAATATCAAGAAAAAAAAATGATGTGAAATGAAAATTTACTTTCTCATGAGTGTTCATTTGATAAAAGATGTTTCGAGGAAAGTATAATTGGCAGGAGCATGGCACATAATTCCTTCATTTTTAAAGAATGCATTTTAAGGGAAAGTGGAGTTCTAGTGGGAAAAATAATTTTGTGGGTTCCATTGTTCTTCCGGTAACTAAACACCCCAAAAGTTATAAGAAAGTTAACTTTTTCATTCTTTTCCATACTTTCTTAACCACTTAACGAAGTAAGTATTCAACTGCGAATAACATGGATTGAAGATGTTCATAATATATTGAACTTGGTGCTCAAATAAAGATTAAAATAAAATTAAAGAATAAATGATTTCAGGAGTTAAGCTACACGCAATCGCCTCCGCTTGTACAATTTTTGGGGGGGCAAGAGCCAAGAGATTAATAGGTTAGTTCGTTAATAGATTAATAGGTTAGAAAATTTGATATTGTTTCATCAGCTCAAACTCTATACGTTACAAAGTGCATAAGATAATACTGCAAACATCAGCAATTTTATTTATTGATATGGTTTTAGAGCTTCATCCGAGAGAGAGAGAGAGAGAGCGCAGAAAACTTAATGATTCATACTCCCTTCGTCCTATTTTGTTTGTCAATTTTCGAAGATCGTGTCATCGGTCAAACACTTATAACTTTCAATCTATAATGGTTTTCATGATTTTGAAAACTTCGTATAATAGAACAAATCGAAAACTATCAAACAAAATCCATATTGAATATTTTTTGAAATTCACATTGAAAGATATAAGCAATTGAAACCAGACACGGTCTACTAAAAATGACAAACAAAATGGGACGGAGGGAGTATCTTTTTGGAATCTTTCGGCAAGTCAGACAAAAGAAAAATGTAATTGTAACTTGCAAGTTACATAGCGCAAAAATAAAAAAAGAGGCTATTTAGTCTAATATTTGAGTTTTAATTAACGAAAAGTTGCATGTTAATTTGGAACCCAACTAAAGATCAATTATATGAAATTTATAATAGTCAATGTTGCATAGGATAGTACTTCCTCTCCAAATATTGAAACTTGGAAGAAAGATGCTTCAATATCCCCCGCTTGTCTGGGGATACCGTATACCCCCGATTTAACGGTGTAGATCGATGCCACGTAGGCAAAAGTGAAGGGGTCAACCGGTAATTCCAAAAAAAAAAAAAATCGAACCCCTAAGGGGTATGACCAGAGATAACTAACCCCCCTAAAAGGGATTAACAAAACCACTAAATGGAATAACAAAACCATTAAATGGGATAACCATGAGGACAACCTGAGTGGCCCATAAAGTAGAACCCCAAAAAGGCATAACTAAAACCACAACATAGCATAACCATTGTTTGAAAGCCACTAAATGGCATAACAAGAACTATTAATTGACATAACCAAAAAGCATGACGTGACAAGGGCACAACCTAAAACCCCAAAATGGTATAACCAGAACCACAATATGACATAACCTTTGTTTGAAAAACTGCAAAAATGGCATTACCAAAACAACAAATCAACATAACATGTACTCACATTGAATTTTGTGCATAACATTAAATGTGAGTGGGACCAGTGGCTAATCGATTCGACATTTTTTTTATTTTTAAATTTTATTTATAATTTTTTTAAAAAGTTAACCCTGGTTAAAATTAATGTGATTAAAATATGAAATGTAATTGTATGTTTCTGATTCTATGACAACATTCCGACACAAATATGTTCAGATCTCCGTCAAATTAAACTATTTCAAAAATCAAGGGCGTTAATATCGTAGTATTTGTTGATTAAACCAGTCATGGAAAGTTTTAGCTCGATCAAGCTTACGAAAGTCGTTGATCGTTAAGAAATTCGTTATGTCAATGATGTCTATCGTTTGATGAAATGTCAATCGATACCCGATGAACTTGATTTTTGGTTTGAATGAGGTTCTCTGTAGTGTGTAAAAGATAGATGGTTCAGATTGGCCAAAAGAAACTCTAGTGGTAGTGAAATGGTCCAGAATAAGACTTTAAGGCCTATTGATGCCTTAAACGTGATCTGATCACGTGCTTATCGAAATCCGATGATCTCCGATTTTGGTGATAATGATGGAACAAGCAAGGCGTGAAATCCTAACGGTTCAGATCATTCATTGTAAAAATTGAGATGGTATCAACCTCTATAATACGTACGTTCAATATAATTTATAACGAACTAAGACTTGTGTTGTTGTTTAATGTACAGTAGCCACGTGACCGCGACAAAATCTTGATAATCCACACCGTTCATATTGTTTGTCTTAGTGATTAAATCAATGCTGTTAAAAATTGGGTCGATCGGGCTTAGAAAGCATACTTATCTACACACAATTTCGATACTAGAATGCATTTTGTTGGTCGATTAATGGTGTAAGGATATCCAATTAACTTAAATTTTTGTACAAATTATCTAATACATGCACTGTAAATGATTGATGATTCCGATCGGCCAAATATTTGGAGTGGGGCCCATTTGGTACATCCCAAGAGTTCAGTTGAATTAAGGTTATTTAAGCGTTTTGCAATCACATTGTTTTGAATATCATATATTCCTCCAATTATTGCAAATTTAGGTTATAGTCATAGAATGCGCGAGATGTAAAATCCTAACGGTTTAGATTGATCGATATAAATATACTTGGCGAATCTTATTAGAATTAGTACATTGTTAGTGTGCGATACGAGGACACATGAATATATCCAATTCCAATCCCAACCCAATACCCGTGACCCCTTGTGCCCTAAACCCACCACGCACCCCACCCTTTCCCCCTTGTGCCCTAAACCAGTCCTCTTTTCTTCCCCTTCCAATCCGCCTCCCTCACCACCACCATACCATACCAGTGACATGCCACCCATCCACCACCCACGGCTTGGCTTGGCCTAACATTCGAGATAAACTCATATCCAATCCCGCATTCGACTTTGGGATGGATGATCCAGCGTGAGTCTCTCTATCTCTATTTCTCTCTCTTGTTATCTCTCTCCCTCTATCTATCTAACCCCCCAACACCCACACAAACACAGAAACAAAAATTATTGTTCTTGATCTTTGAATAACCGTGGGTGCATTTGTGGGTGAGCAAAAAAAATTTCAGTATTTTCGATTAAGTAAGTGATTGAGCAAAAGATATATATTACTGAAAATGGATGCTTCAATTGAATTAAATGTTGATCCACCATCGGAATGTGTTTGCTTTTGCGTGATTGTCGGTCAATCGATTAAGTAACTGATTGGTACAAGTATTTTCGTTTATAGAATAGTTCGTATAATTTATTTTATAATCTGTTACATTAGCAAGTGAAACCATGTATTTGATGTATAATTAATTTGTATGGATGTTGGTATAAACAACCAATGTTCAGGTACTTTGACAGATTTTTATAAACAACCAATGTCAATCGATTAAGTAAGTGATCGAGGTTATGCCAAATTTTTACAATGTCATGCTTGATTTGTGTATGTTCAGGTACTTTGGTTTTTTAAGAGAGGATGGAAGTTTGAAACGACGGGCGCCAACATCCTTCCTCATATACAAGTAATTCATTTATGCACTTGTTAATGTCCATATAGGACATACTTAAGTATGTAAATTTTTGCGACTATCTCATATAATTCATGCTTGCATGTAGCAAACAAGAGTACCAGAGGCTTAAAGACGATGGTAGCAGCACTCTCACAAATGAGGTCAAAGTTGTATTTTCACGCAATATATTTATATATTCCAGTGTTGAAGGAAAATTGTAATGGTTTCATATTTGGATAAATAATGCAGGACAAGGTGGAAATTGGGCGGCGGTGGAATAACCTACTGAAGGAGGAGAAGAGAAAGTTCGAGGATGAGACAGCGTCGACAAATGAATTACTCACCAGTCTTAAAGCATTGGATTCTCGGCCTAGGAAGGTGAGTAAAAATTATTCGTAATCAATTAGTCAAATATGAAGGCATGAAGGCACACGATTTAAGAATGCTAACTTTCTTGGTAGGATGTTGTTGAATTTATAGAGGAGGAAGATCCAGATGCATATTGCATTAAAACAAATCACATAAATTGTATCTAAATTTAGCGACCAACAACACACCGCTGTGAAAGCCATTGGATTGGGTGGAATTTTAGACCTTAGTTGTACGAAGCTACGCCATGGGATATGCGAGTGGTTGGTTAATAATTTTGATCCCGATACACATTCACTAACGGTTCATGGTTAGAAATTTGTTATTACGGAATCCCATGTTGAAGAGTGTTTGGGCATTAACGGGCAAGGCAACATTGTGTCAATGAATAGTGTGGAAGGTTTTCGTGAAATGTGTACAGATCTTGAAGTCACTAAGGGATTTGTAGAAATTAAAGGGTTGCTAGTATATTTGCTGAAAACAACAGTGGTAGATGAGGGATTTAAGAGAAAATTTGCCCTATAAATATCGGGATCATTCTTATGTCCAACTACAAAGCCCGTCGTTCATGAATCATTAATTCACTTGGTTAGTGATGTTGGTGCTATGGAGAATGTCAATTGGGCGAGGATTACTCTAGAGTTTCTATGCAACGCTATCCGTGGGCAACGGACTCACAGTCATGTACACGCGAACGGTTGCCTATTCCTCCTATTGGTATGTGCATTAAGTGTGCATTAAAGCATTACGCTCATAAGTCATTTCGATTGTTTATTTCATTGGTACGCTTTTGAACACATTTATCTTATAACGCAGGTATTCTATTTGGAGCGTGTCTCACCAACTGGTTTTCATCAAATTCCTCGGACAGATCGTCCTTTACTTTTTTGGGGTGATAGACAAATTAAGGATGTGTTGAGACGGTTTTAAAAAAATGGAGGTTATATGAAACAGAGGGTCAGGGTAATTTTTACGAGGGATGAAGAGAGTATGGAGGATGGAAAAGACAAAACCAATGGCAAGGCCAGCAGTTCCCATCAAATTTCAAATGTTGTCCTTCATGACATGAAATCAACTTTGGATAATGTTGCAGATTTACTGGAGCGGCAAACTACGGTATTTGAGAGGTACTTTGGTTATCAATGGCTAATAACTAGTACGGAGTGGCCAATAACCATGATGAACTAGCCAATAAGAAACAAGCGTCCAATGACAAACACTTTGTCCAATTGAACCGAAACAGTCGTAGCCCATACACAGGAGAAAGAATGTCAACACCCCGCACCTTTCGAACTCACGAGGGAGTTGTTGACCATATGAAAGGTCAGGAAGATGGTACTAAAGATAACAAATATGGTCCGATATTTCCTCGAAACGAATATGACGGTTTTCAGAGTACTCCTCAGGGTAAGACCCATACTCCTAAGAGGAACTACGAAGATGGTGTTGATGACGTTCCATTTTCACCTTCACCTTCACCGCTTTCTGGGTTTAAGCCAAGGGTTGCTTTGAGTAGAGGAAGGAAACGAAAGGTTACAAAATCAACTTTGAGGCGTTCTTTGCGTCTTTCTAATTATGAACCTCTAGACTTGTGACCTCATGCCGAGTTGAAAAAAGGTCCACTTCTATCTTCACCCTATTTGCGGGATGGTCACAAGAAGAGAAAGCCCGACAACAAGAGTGGGCGTGCTCAATCACCCATTCTTATGGATGACGTGAAGTTCGATGTCAACTCCCCATATGTGTGAATCTAAATTTCAAGCGTTTATATGTTGTTGGTTGCTCAAATATGTGTTTGCGTTTATATGTTGTACCACTCAGTGATACGTATATTGTATTTGTACTCCAAGATGCAAAGCAAAGAAACCTCTTGAAGATGAATCTTTAGCACAATAAATCCATAGACCTTCAAATGTCTTTGAGATACAAAAACCCTAGCCATCAAAAGAGATGATAGATGAAAATATGTGTGCTAGGGTTTTTAGAACGGGAGAAGCACTGTTTTTGACCTAATGACTTCATATATATATATATGCCCCACAACATGCTAGCAATGCTGTAAATAATTCACCCATTTTGCTCGAACAAAAACTTATGCTTTAAAATCTGCCGTGTAATGAAGTCCCATTTTGCTGGAGCGATAGTCTTGACTAACAACTAACGCACTCATGTGAAAAACGAAAAATACAATTTATGAGATTCCTTTCCACACCCTAATACCGACGCTCTAAAAAATAAAAATAAATGAGCAATTAAACGTACAACTCAATAAAAGGGATTAAAAATAAATGTGTGTTTTGCTCATGAATGTGGTAACCGAAAAAGGGAGCTCGGCCTTTGGAGCTTACATTAATTTCTAAAAAAAGACATTAGACAAATTTCATAAACTTTTTGTCTAATGAATTGTTTTTAACTTCGACCCATATTTTTATACTTTTCTGATTCCTCTTATCGATACTGATGATTAATCTCCAAAAAAAGTCATTAGACAAATTTCATAAACTTTTTGTCTAATGAATTTTTCCGGTATTTTAAAACTTTCGTAATTTTTCGTCATTTTTTGGGAAATAATCATTTGCCCGGTATTTTAAGCATTTTTCTTTTGCCACATAATCAGTCTCCATCATTAATTTGATGGAAGGGCAAAATTAAAATTCGTCTGAAACTATAAGGACGGAATTGACACAAAATATTTTGTAAGGACGGAATTGACACAAAATATTTTGTAAGGACGGAATTGACACAAAATATTTTGTAAGGACGAAATTGAAACTTGTGTACTTTGTAGGGACTAAAATAGTAGATATGCCTATTATTTAAAGCAACTGAATACTAATGAAGTTTAGTTTTCTAGCCAAGACAGCATTGTCAAGCTCTAAAGTACGTTCAAAATCGAGTTTTTTTTTTTCTTTCCATCTACAAATTAAAAGAATTGAAGGAAATATTTTTTCTATGAAAATTGAAACATGAGATTAGTGTAATAGACTAGTTCACATGCATGTGTTACTTGGACGAGGGGCGGCTCCAAAAATTTTCATCTGCAAGTGATAAAAATATAAGTTGTATTAATGGAAAACTTTAGGCAAAAACAAACTAAAAGATAGAATGGGTAAACAGAAAAGGGCAATCGAAATATACATTTTCCTTTTAATGAGCGGGGATCATTTTTGTTTGTTGGACTTATTATGTAGTTACCCAATTTAATTGAACTCCTATTTATTTAACAACTTTGCTACCAACTTACCGCCAGATGTACATACACAAATGTGTGCCTACCAAATACCAATAATTATTTGTTTATAAGTATGTGGATTAAAATTTCTGTTTATTTGAACTCCGCAAAATTGGTGACCCAGTGCAATTATACAAAATATATGAAAAATATATATTTTGTGCATTTTTCGGACACAACGGGTGCTCTTGAACCCCTCATGTAGTGGTAAAGCTGCCCCTGAATTTTGAGAAAAATCGAATTTTTGTGGATTATTGGTTCGTCTTGACGAGAGAAATATAAAAAAAATAAAATTTTATGATCAAAATTTTTTAAAAGTTCAATAAAGACAAAAAATAATCAAAAAAATTGTGGATTATTAGATTATTTTTGTATTTATTCACAAAATTTTAAGTTTGGTTAATAAATTTTTACCTTTTAAATTCCTCTTGACGAGACGAACCAATAATCCACAAAACTAAAAAATGCAAGAAAACTTGTGAATAAGGACAAAAAAAATCCAAGTGGATAATTTTTGCCAAACATAAAAAAAAAACATATATAGAGAAATTAGATGGCCATCTTACATAATATGTTTAAATTTTATTACTTCGTGTTCCTTAGTAGTTATTACTACTACTTACCATTTACTTGATGACTAGTTTGTTTATTGTATGTCAAAGAAAAATGGATAAGATATAGAATTCGTTAATTTTTTTTATTTGGATTAACGAAGGTTTCAAGTTTTATTTTTTATTTTTATGCAATTAGTTCAATTTCACTTAGTAAAAAATAAGAACATAGTATTTTTTGCTAAACAAAAAATAAAGGAATATTAACAAAAAAAAAAGACGTAAGAACAAATACAACACAATCACCATTTTATTTCACCGTTCTTTCTTCCTAATTACCCAAAAAAAAAAACAGTTCAAGACTTTCAATTAAGTAAGAACAAAACAATATTTCCCAATATAAAATTTAAAATTTTAAAAAAAATATTGTTCACACTTTTTAAAAACACAAACCAATAATCCACAAAAAAAAGGACACAAAACTAACAAATGTGAAATAATTGAATAAGGACAAAAAAAAAACCAAGTGGATTATTTTTGCCAAACACACATTCATGAGATAAAATTACTATTTATAAACATATAGAGAAATATCTTGCAAAAAAAAAAACATATATAGAGAAATTAGATGGCCATCTTACCTAATATGTTTAAATTTTATTGTTTTGTGTTCCTTATTACTACTTACCATTTACTTGTATGACTCGTTTGTTTAATTGTTTGTCAAAGAAAAATGGATAACATAAAGAATTCATGAAATCTTGGGTCAACGTGATATTAAATCCTTTAAGATATTACCTAGCATGTGAATGGGTGGAGAATAATCATATCCGGTATTTGTGTTGATAGAGATATATTAGCAATCAAACATTGTGCATAAATAATAACTGAATTTATATTTCGCTCACAAAATAGATGTTAAGCATGTCTTATCTTGATTATCTACTTTAATATTTGTTACTTCCATGTCTGCAGATAAACACAAAAAAACACTCATTCAACAATTGCAAGTGAAAGATAATTTAGTCATGGTTGCTAAAAAATGATTTGTCAAACTATAATTTCTAAAGATAAACATTATTACTAAATCATATGGTTAAGATAGTTAGAACTTGTTTGGCTGCCTCTTTTTCACATTCTCATTTTAACATATTTGTCTATCAATTATTTGGCTGAGAATTGAAAAATGAGTTATGCGAGAATGTGTTTTGGTTCTTGGGTTTTGGAGAGCAAAAGTGAGAAATACGTTAGAAGCTCCTTTTTTGCATTCTCGTTCTTGACTCTTGAGGTTATTTTCGAAGGGTATGCGAAATGACTATATTACCCTCCATCATTTTGCATAATGCCCAGAACACCCTCATCCTATGTTTTTGGTTCCTTCCTAATGCATTTGACACCCTCAACACATTTTAAGTTGTACGTTTTTCTTTTTTCGTTCCTTCATGCGTTGTTTTATATATATTTGGATTAATGAAGGTTTCAAGTTTATTTTTATTTTTATGCAATTAGTTCAATTTTACTTAATCTGTAATTTAATAAAAATACGAACATAGTTTTTTTTTTGCTACGCAAAAAATCAAGAAAAAATCAAGGAATATTAACAAAAAAGACTTTAGAACAAATACAACACAATCGCTATTTTGTTTCATCGTTATTTCTTCCTAACTACCACCCAAAAAAAAAAATAGTTCAAGACTTTCAGTAAGTAAGAACAAAACAATATTTTCCAGTATAAAATTTAAAATTTGGGAAAAAATATTGTTCATACTTTTTAGTTCCTCTTGTCGAACAAGAGTTACAAGACTAACAAAAAAACGACACAAGACTAACAAATGCGAGAAAAATTGAATAAGGACAAAAAAATCCAAGTGATTATTTTTGCCAAACACACATTCATGAGATAAAATTACTATTTATAAACACATAGAGAAATATCTTGTAACAAAAAAAAAAACATATATATAGAGAAATTAAATGGCCATCTTACCTAATATGTTTAAATTTTATTATTTCGTATTCCTTATTACTACTTACCTTTTACTAATTGTATGACTCATTTGTTTAATTGTTGTCAGAGGAAAACGGGTAAGATGTAGAATTCATGAAATCTTGGGTCAATTTGGCATTATCCATTAAAATATTTCTTAGCATGTGAATGGGTGAAGAATAATCATATTCGGTATTTGTATTGATGGATCCGGGGTGGGTGCTATGCGGTAGGTGTTGTGCACCATGTTGTGCGGCAAAACTACGTCGTTTTGCTTTATTTTTGCGCATACCTCCAAAGCTTCCAAGGGTCTTGTTTGGGGGAAGAAAAAACTACTACAAAGTGCCTAAACCCTAAATTTAAAGCGCCTAAACCCGAAGTGTTTAAATCCAAGTGCCTAAACTCATTATACCCTACCCCAAAGAGCCTAAATCCCCTAAAATTGAATCCCAATATTAAACCGCAAAATTAACTCTCCAAACACGGCTCTTGGGTGTGCAAAAATATCAAGCAAAACGGCGTAGTTTTGCCGCACAACACGGCGCACAACAACTACCGCACAACGCCTCCCCCGGATTTTGTATGGATAGGCTAGCAATAATTAAACATTGTGCATAAATGATAACTGAATTTGTATTTCACTCACTAGATAGACGTTAGTCTTTCTTATTTTGATTATCTACTGGCCATGTTTGATAAGCCTCTTGGAGGGTGGGATTGGACTAATAAGGAGGTGGGACCTCTAATACTATGTTTGGTTTGAGAAATAAGGCAAGGACTAATAGTCCCATGGGCATGCCAATCCCCCAAATTGGCCGGATTCGTAATACCTGGGGGTACTTGGTATTCATAATCCTATCCCATGGGATTAAATTGCATTGACCCTTCTGCCCTCAGTTATTTGATATATGGACCCAACTGCCCTTGTTCTCTATGCTTTTTCAGACCGAAATATGTGTTAAAATGTTTGTGTTTTGTGTTCTGTTATAGTGCTATGTGCATATACGACATTTTCTGCCCCGGTGGAATCTATTTTTTTGGGAATATGCATGTGGTTATATGGAATCAGCCGAAGAACATAAACAAATTTGGTTTTGGTTTTGGTGTTTTGGTTTTTGTGAATAAAGAAAAAAATAATCCAATAATCCACAAAAATTTGAATTATTTTTGTCTTTAGTGATTTTTTGTTTAAAATTTTTGATAATTGTTTACTTTTTGGAATTTTGTGAATAAAGAAAAAAATAATCCAATAATCCACCAAAAAAAATGTTATTTTTCATTTGAAATCTGAGAAAAAAAAAAAGAGAGAAAAAAAAAGAGACATGAAAACGTGTTGTTGAGCTACTGATGAAAAATGGTGTTTCCAAATAAGGGTAGAATTGGAAACAAATTATTTTTACCCAATCGTATCCTAAGCAAAACAAACATGCTATTAGTAATCCCATGATCTAATCCTGTGCAAAACAAACACGAGGAAGGATTTATCTCCTCATTAATAATCCCATCACATTATCAATCACAATCCCAATCCCATTGTGGACGGCCCACCGAGATTGTTCGAAAAGATTGTGATCGATAGAGTCGCCACCCGGATTTGAGGTCCGAACCCGAGAAACCGATCAAAAATAAACATGACTTGCTTGCCCATTTGAAAAAGATTTCACTGATCATGGCGGAACCAAAGATTTCTCGGATTCGGGGGTTTGGTTACGAGAGGGGAAGGGTTTTACGGCACCCCTCTCGCCCGGTCCGTGAACCGGTCTCTACTCAACATTTTGTGGGATTTTGGAAATGTTTGAAATTTGATTTTAAACACGAAATGGGGGATACGGGAATGGCAAACACGTAAATGAATATTAAAACACAAACTAAGTGATGGTGGATGCTTGTGTGAAGTGTACAATGCGATTACAGAATGATATAAACAAGGAAAATGACAATGAATGAGAAAAATAGAACTTAAAACACCATTTTGAACAAAATTATTTATCTTTCCGATACTATTTGCATGTTTTGGAGGGTTTTGATATAGAAATGAGAAAAACACAAAGCTACAAAGTTGTAGCCCTTCAAATTATCTACGTTTTGATATATAATACGTTGAAAACGGAGTTCGGAGTAAAAAGTTATGGCTGAAACACTGTGACTGCCTATCTGTTGGGGTTTGAGCGCTCAAGGTGAAGGCCTTGAGCGCTCAAGCCCTTCCCAGATCGCCAAATTCTACTATTTTATGATACTTTTCAGAACTTGTAGGCTCATTTCAAGTATGAGGAACTTGAATGAGCCCACCGGTCTCCCTCAGCAAGACCAAAATAGTGATTTTCACATGATTTTCTACCTTTTCGGCTATGATCAAGGCTTGAACTTGTGGTTTGATGAATGGATGGGTAGTGGCTGTGTTTATGGGCTATAGATGAAGTATTTTGGTCAGAGGAGTGTAAGTGTAGGGTTGATTGAGTGATTGATTGAGTGGATGATGGAGGATTTGAGCTTAAAATGGTGATTTTGGCTTGGATGAGGTGGGTTTTGATGGAAGAGCTAGGTTTGGACGAAATTGATGGAGTGTATGGGCTGTAAATGGCTTGTTAGAGTGAGAGAGGGGCTGTTGAAGTTGGTTTCTCAAAGACCCATGTGTTGTAGGCCTTAAAGATGAGATTTTTGGGTGTTTTGGAGGTTGAAGATGATGGAGGGTGGTGGCTATGGAGGAGAGAAAGGCTAAAACGTGATTGAAGTGATGAGAGAGAGTGGAGAGGGCTGATGAAGGGTGTGAGAGTGTAAGAGATCAGCCAAAGGGGGTTTATATAGAGAGAGAAATGGGAGGGAAATGGGTTTAATTTTTGAATTGGGTTTAGGGGGTGATTGAGGAGATGTTCAAGGGTCTAGGAAGTGTATTTAGGCAGTAGAAAACATAGGTAGACGCTCCTCTTGCAGTAGAATATCATGATTAGATGCTGTGCAGAAAACTGATCTGGCTCGGAATTGAGCGCTCAAGGTCCAGGGCTTGAGCGCTCAAGGCTGTTGCGCAAAAGGTAAAACTTTGCGGGGCCGCCCCGGGTGCTACCGAACTCCGTTTCGTGCGTGGTTTGAAGCGTTGGAAAGCTTGTCGAGTGTACTTTCTAACCCAAGTGGTTTGAACCCAAGATAATTTGTACATTCAAGTATGTGACCATTTTACCCTCAGAAGGTCGGGAAAATAAGTCATTTTGGTAAAACGGACACATCTCCCTCATTTCAAAATGGATTGAGACGTATTATATATCAATAAAGAGGGTTTTGAATGTACTAGAAGATGATGTAGGCTTGGGTTTGTTTTGAAATGGTTTATGGATGGTTTGAAGGGTATTTTGGTCATTTTGGTTGGTTTAAGGTTGTTCTAGGAGGGTTTAGAATGGTTTAGGGTGGTTCGGTGAGTTCAAGCCTTGTTCTTAGCCTCGAGGTATGCACGATTGGTCTATTTCATCATCGGGAATGCTCGAGTGCATCTTGGGTTCAAAATCGGGGTGTCTACACCCATCTCATTACCAATCCCTCCAAAATGAAACCTCGTATCAAATGGGGCCTTAATATGCAGTATCTGTTACTTCCATGCATGTCTGTAGATTAACACAAAATACACTCATTCAACAATTGCAAGTGTAGTAATTTAATCATGGTTGATTTTGATTTTGATTTTCAAGAATAATAATTTCCTTTGCCAAACTATAATTTCTAAAGATAGACATGATTACTTGTAAATCATTTGGTTAAGATAGTTAGAGTTTGTTTGACAGCCTCTTTTTTCACATTCTTATTTAAATATTTTTGCCTTTCGATTGGCTGAGAATTGGAAAATAAGTTATGTGAAAATGTGTTTTGGTTTCTTGGTTTTAGAGAGCAAACTGAAAAATAGGTTAGGAGCTCCTTTTGCATTCTCGTTCTTGAGATTATTTTTAAAGGATATGTGAAATGACCACCCCTCCATCATTTAGCATAATGCCCAGAACACCCTCGTCCTATGTTTTCGGTTCCTTTCTAATACCCAGAACACCCTCATAACATTTTAAGCTGTACGTTTTTTTTTTCCGTGACTTCTTACTTTTTTAATTTATTTTTAATTTGGATTAATGAAGGCTTCAAGTTTTTTTTTTTTTAATGCAATTGGTTCAATTTTACTTAATCTGTAATTTAGTAAAAATAAGAACATAGTTGGAGACTTTCAATTACCCAAAAAAAAAAGAAAGGAATATTAACAAAAAAGACTTTGGGACATATAAAACACAATCGCTATTTTGTTTCATCGTTATTTCTTTCTAATTACCAAAAAAAAAAAAGTTCAAGACTTTCAATTAAGTAAGAACAAAACAATAATTCCCAATATAAAATTTGAAAATTTGGAAATAATATTGTTCATACACATTATAATAGCACAATAAAAAATTAAGGGCAACATGGTAAAAAAACTCACTCATAATTCATTTTAATAATTTATCTTCCATTTTAATCATTTATCTTCCAAAACTATTCTTGTTGCAAAAATGCTTTCTACAATTTTTCCAAACACTCTATCAGATTCAAAATACATAATCATGATAACCAAAAGCCCAAAAAGCCAAAAAACTAAAAATGAAAACCTGAAAAATATGTATCTAAACACCCCCTTAGATGGATGTAACCATTCTAACCATGCTCTAAGGCCTTGTTTGTTTGGTGAGATTGGGGGATGAGATGGAGTGGAACCCAAAATCCCATGTTTGTTTCCCTTATTTTGGATGAGATTTTTATCCCATGACAATTTTTATCCAAATCCATACGGGATATAAATAAAAAAAAAAGTGTTTTCCAATGGCTATATCCCGTTGAACACAAACACCAAATATGAATTTTCTTCGTCCATTGATATCCCAAACAATATCCCAAGGATTTCATATCCCATTCATATCTCAAGGAATTTCATATCTCATCCATTTATCTCTAGTCAAACAAACGAGGCCTAAGAGGGAAAAGAATTTCCTTTGATAAACTCAAATCTGTTTTCCAAATATTTTTCCCTCAACCAATTTCCGCTACAAAATTGAGAGTGATTGATCAAACAAAACCCACACTACGGAAATTCAAATTTTTTTCGTAAAATGCGAAAATTTTGAAAGATTTTCGTAACGCTCATTCCCAGGCGCCGGCGTGCGCAATACGCCTACCCCTCCTCTCCCCAGTAATCACGCGCGCTTGCGATTGCGACACTCCAATAATAAACAGCCTAGTATACGGGATTTTATCTTGAACAGATTTAAACCAGCTAGATTAGACTAGATAATCAAGATTAGTGTATTCTTTACTATATTCACTTCCTCTCCTCAGTCTCTGCTTAACAGCAAAGCGTCTCTCGCTCAAACCCCTCTCCTCTCTCTCTCCACCCCTACAGCACACAACAACACGTCTCTAGAGAGAGAAACTCGAAATCTTGGAACCGGATTTTAAAAGCACCACTCTAGAGAGAGAGAGAGCGCAAAGCGAATACTAGCATTGCCCTTTGAAGTGAAGACAGCGTAGAAAAACGCAGGAAATCGTTTCCCTCATCTACACTTCACCTCTTCGGAAAAAACTATTCCAAATTCCTCTCTCTCACTCTATACGTATAACTGTGTGTGTGTGTATATATACACGTGTTACCGACGATCCGAAACCCTAAGGGATTGAGCGCGACAGACAGACACGAGGTGTGTTGTCGGTTTGATGTGAGATACTGCTAGATCCGACATGGCGGAGCTGAGTTTGGTGGAGAACGGCGGCAATGCGCGGCAGAGTGAAACTACGCCGTTGGCGGCCTCGGCGTCGTTCAGGGAAGGAGGGAAGGGGTCGAGGAGGCGGGCTCCTATGCGCCCGAGTCTGGACGCGGATGAGTTCATAAACTTGCTCCACGGGTCGGATCCGGTGAAGGTGGAGCTCAATCGGTTGGAGAATGAAGTCAGAGGTGAGAATGGGAGTTGATCCGGTGGTTCGTGATGTGGTTTTTCAGATGTTGAGTATTGCGGAGTAGTTGATTTTATGATGTTTGTTTTATTTTAATCTTTTGTTTTTGTGTAGATAAGGATCGGGAATTGGGCGAAGCGCATGCGGAGATCAAGGCATTGAGGTTATCAGAACGCCTTAGAGAGAAAGCGGTCGAAGAGGTTATACATATATTTTTATCTCTAATGAATCAATTTAGCTTATTATTTGAGTTTAACAGTGTCGGGCGACTAGAAAATCTCACACAAAATATCACGAAGAAAACAAATCAATCACAAGATTTTTAGCGTAATGTGTATGCGATTGTGGTTGCCGCAGGGCTCACACCAGTTTTCATTATATTATCCTGCGTGGAAACGGTACACCAGCATTATGTAGAGTAGGATTACAAATATGAACCCAGCAACACAAATTATTACGGAGGAAACAATTCAATAACAAGAATTTAGCTCATTCGTATGTGGTTGCAGTTCACACCAGATTTCTCTATATTACCGAGCTTGGAAGGAGTACACCAATACTACATTGACCAGGGGCACATATATGAGTAAGAGGAGTAAAACATGGGTTGCCAACATCAGATTTGCTGGGCTATACATCAATGATTTACCATAATATGCGTGGTGATCAAAAGATATTTCGCCATTACTATTTTGGCTTCACAAACCTAACACATATATTGCGTCCTTGTATTATGCATACATTATGGTGGTCTCAAATTCAGCTGAATTTGGCCACTCTGCAGGCCTTATGTGTTGTGCTTGGCTCTTTGTGAATTAGTAACTGGTGTTCGCGGTGTAATTGTAATTCTTTTGGCAATTCTCCCGTTTCTTCCTTTGTAACAAATTTCTACAAAATCATGAGTAACCTGGACATGAAATTCTTTCCCTGAATTGGTGGACCACACTAGGAGCTGTGAGTGCCTATTCATCTGGAAGCTCTCTTAACTTCCACGTCATATGTTTTAACAGTTCCCATATTTCTCATTAAGCTGTATTCCACTTTGTTTCTTTATGCTGGTTATGGTGAATTACAGCAGCTGATTCAGGCCTTGGATTTGTTAGTTTTCAATTCAAATAATATTCGCTCTAGTTTATCATCCCCACAGTACTACACTGTTGGTGCTGTTTCTCATCTATCCTGTTAATGTTTTCCAAGCTTATGTTTGAATGGGTGCTTTTAATATTTTCTAACATGGGCTTTGGTTGGCAACGACCAAGGATTTTAACCTATAGTCCGAGAGAACCCAAATCTAGGGTTTACGGGGAGAGAGAGAAGGGGGAGAGGGAGGAAGTGATTGTGGGGCTACGGCGGCAGTGAACTTAGTGCTAGGTTGCGGCTGTGTTGGTGTATTGGAGTAGTTGTCAATGACCAGATGAGTGGGTTTTAGTTGAGGTGGAGGGGTGGGTTTTCAAAATTTGGGTATAGGGCCGGAGAAGGTTGTATCGAATGGAGGTTTACTCTAATTTTTACTCAAATTGGAGTAAATTTTTTAGTAAGGGCTGGAGATGCTCTTAGATGTAACTTTTGTGTGGGAGGACAGATTAGACACGGTGAATTTAAATTTTAAATTCTGACCATCGTGGTATCCTGTTAGATTTGTCTAATGGACATGTGGAGGCATAAATTTCATATGCATAGGAAATCTACATGTATGCGCAGACGTATAAACACCTTATTTACAACTCTTCGCTTGCCAATACTCTCTATAAGGAGACTCTGGGATTTTACCAGAACCTTAACTAGAGATATTAAAGCCACTAAAGGTTTTGTGTGTGTGTGGGTGTGCGTTTGCAAGTGTTTTAACCCTTTCTAATAATTTTAAATGTGTACCTTTTTATGTGGCCTGTGGTATTGCTGTTTTCCGCAGTTATGTTATGTGTTTTTGAACTAATCTGATATTTTTTGCTTTGGTTTCCATGTCATAGCTCACTGAAGAATTGTCAAGAGTGGACGAGAAGCTCAAGTTAACGGAGTCTGTTTTAGAAAGCAAAGTATAGCATGAAACTCTTTCAGTCTTCACTATATGTTTATGCATCTATAATTGCTATTTTAATGAGATATTTCCTTCTTTCAGAATCTTGAGATAAAGAAAATCAATGATGAGAAGAAGGCCTCTATGGCAGCACAATTTGCAGCAGAAGCCACTCTGCGAAGGGTTCATGCTGCTCAAAAAGATGATGACATGCCTCCAATTGAAGCCATTCTTGCACCACTGGAAGCTGAACTTAAGCTTGCTCGATTAGAGGTATTCAAGTCTTTGATCTCCATTGTTCTCTTGTCACAGAATCCTGAAGTATTTGATCGGATGTGATTGTTCCTTTCAGATTGCAAAGCTGCAGGATGACAACAAGGCGTTAGATCGCCTCACCAAGTCAAAAGAAGCTGCTTTGCTTGAAGCAGAGAGGACTGTTCAGGTCGCCTTGGCAAAGGCTTCCATGGTGGATGATCTCCAGAATAAGAACCAAGAATTGATGAAGCAGATAGAAATTTGCCAGGTAAAGTGGTCATTGGAGCTGATTTTCGTTTTTAAGATCACGAGACCTTGGTGCTTAAATTTTATGAGTAGTGTGTTAAATTAGCACGATTATATACATGTCTAATGACACTGTGATATCAGGAAGAAAACAAAATTTTGGATAAAATGCACCGCCAAAAGGTTGCCGAGGTCGAGAAGCTTACCCAAACTGTACGTGAGCTCGAAGAAGCTGTCCTTGCGGGTGGTGCTGCGGCAAATGCTGTGAGGGATTATCAACGCAAAGTTCAAGAGATGAATGTAATATGAAACATATGTTGGGACCTTAGGATATGCTTTAGTACTTACCCATGAACATTCTTCTTTGGAGATGCTGTAGATGCATAAAATGGATGTCTTTGGTTATATAATTTTTTCAGGAGGAGAGAAAAACTCTTGACCGGGAGTTAGCACGTGCAAAAGTAACAGCAAACAGGGTGGCAACAGTGGTAGCTAACGAATGGAAAGATGCTAATGACAAAGTGATGCCAGTAAAGCAATGGCTTGAAGAAAGACGATTTTTGCAGGTATATTTGCCTGTGTCTAATCATTTGTTGTTTAAAGCTGTTAGGTTCTGTTTTGTTGTTTTTTGCATGCACACTAGTGTGGCTTCTCTAGTTTTATGCATTATGATGAAAATGTCTGTGACAGGGAGAAATGCAGCAACTCCGGGACAAGCTTGCTATAGTTGAAAGAGCTGCAAAATATGAAGCACAGTTGAAAGTAAAAAAATCGACTTTACCATAATATAGCTGCCATTTATTGCAATTTTCCGTAGCCTTGTATTGAAATTGACACCTTTTTTTCCGGGTTTTCTTAGGAAAAATACCAATTGCGACTCAAAGTGCTAGAAGATAGCTTGAGATTGTCAAGCAGTAGCAATCGTAGCAGCTTGGAGGGGAGGAGTACAAGCAATGGCCCTTCCCGCCGCCAATCATTGGGTGGAGCTGATAACATCTCGAAATTGACCTCCAATGGCTTCTTACCCAAGAGGTCTCCATCCTTTCAGTTGAGATCTACTGGGACTAGTTCAGTATTGAAGCATGCAAAGGGGACATCGAAGTCATTTGATGGAGGCACACGGTCGTTAGATAGAGGTAAAATTCTCTTAAATGGAACAAGTCCAAGTTTTAATATAAGCCAGTCTTCTGAAGGCACAAAGGAAGCCGAAGTCAATGGCAATACCTGGAAAGGAAATCCAGAAGAAAAGCCCAATGACTTCCTGGGAGTGGAGACAGAGGATACTGTCCCAGGACTTTTGTACGATTTGCTACAAAAAGAAGTGGTTGCTTTGAGGAAAGCTGGTCATGAAAAAGATCAAAGCCTTAAAGACAAGGATGACGCGATAGAGGTTAGTCCTTGTCCAATCAAGTTTGTGATTCTTCTTGGTAGAGTTACTGGTTAAATTTGGGTTTGTGATTCTTTGTTTCAGATGTTGGCAAAGAAGGTTGATACTTTAACTAAGGCTATGGAGGTTGAGGCCAAGAAGATGAGAAGGGAGGTAGCTGCCATGGAGAAGGAGGTAGCTGCCATGCGTGTGGACAAAGAACATGAAAATAGAGCGAAGCGGCTTGGGAATTCCAAGGCCGCAGTGAACTCTTCTGTGAACAGTTCAGTGTTGCTCCCTGGAAGGTATGTCTCATCTAAATCTGTTTTCTTCGATTTTTTATTTATTTATAAATCTGTTTGCTCCCTGGAGATTGCAGAACCCTTGAATGTTAACCGAATATCTCTGGGTGAAACATAAACTCTCTAACAGTTATATAATGTGCATTGCACTGCCTTCTTGCTACTAACAAGCAAAAATCTTTTCACAGACTCTCACGAGTGACAGTTGCATAATGAGAATGCACTGCCTTATCACAACTAATTAGCAAAATCTTTTACAAAACCTCTCCTTGTCAATGCGAGTTTAAAAAGCAGACTGCCTGTCACTTTGAAAGTACTAGCAACATAGTACTGTGAGTTTATCCGTTCAACGGGAGCTTGTCTAAGATTACTGTTTCTTTTTGGGAGTTGCGGAGAGAAATATGCACGTACTTATGACATATTGCATTATGTTTCCGCATTATACTATTCAAGGGCAAATGTGGCTTGTTTTTTTATCATGCACTATCAAGTGTGATGTCAACTTAGCTTACCAAAACCTTAAAAATTGACCAACTGTGGGCTTCAGTGGCATCACTAAACTTTGACTTTTTTGGGCATTCAATCTTTTATTGTTTTTTGCTTGGCTTTTATTTTTACCAGAGATAGGTGCAAACGCGCTGCGTGTGCAAATCTTCTTAGAGTGCATGGAAGTGTGTTTTTGTTCCCTTTTTGCCAAATTACATGGGTCATGTTCGGTTAGGGGACTCAGTTTTGTTTTGGAAAGCTGGGGCAAAACTTTGCCAATTTTGTTTGAAATTCAAATGGCCTTTGTGTTCCCTCCAGCCAATAACAAGACCCCACTCCCAAGTACGAATGATGTGGCCCACTCTCCTAAATGTTGGGAAAAAAAAGGCACCCCTGCCACTCTCCCAACGAATCCCTCTATCAAATCTCACTACACAGTTTTTTTTTTGTTTTGAACTGCACTACACACAGTATATATGAAATAAAAGGGATGCTTTCAACATATAACAACAACCCAATACTGTAGGAAGTAGAATCTATGGTTGACTATTATTCAATTTTAGATCTTGCGAAAAAAATTGCTTTTTTCATATTCGGTTAATGAATTTATTTTTTTTCCGAGTGTCCTGAAACAACTCAGCTCAATTGGATTATGCGTAAATGGGTGATCCAATATTCCAATATCGAAAAAAAAAATCATTAACCGAATATGAAAAAAAACCAAAACAATTGTAAGTGACAAAATGGATATTGGATTAGCCATTTACGCTTAAATCCAATTGAGCTAAGTTTTTTTGCGGAAAATTTGCCAAAAAAAAAAAAAAAAAACAAACAAACAAAACCGACGTTGATTTTTTTAGGACACTCGAATACCTAAGCAATTAACCAAATCTATTTGAGTTGATTTTTTTAAGAGACTTGAACAAAATATTTGTACCAAATAATACGTTGTTTGAAATATTTGTGTCGAACACCAAACACTCACATACCCATTTTAAAACCCAACATTAGGTGCCATATAGATGTAACATTTGACAATAAAACAAAACGTGTTCGAAAGGCATTTTCTCAACAGCCATGTTCGAAGTTCGAACTCACAATTGCATTGCCTATCAACCTCTCTCTTTTTCTTTTTCTTTTTAAAACAAATATTAAACTGCTACAAAGAGGTTGCCATTTTTAATTATTCTACGAATTGAATTAGGTTGAATAATAGGCACATTTGGTTAATAACCGTGAGTACACGCATCAAATTTCACAGCAAACCATAAGAGTACAGACATTTGATATTAAGAGCAAACCGTCTACTACGAACAACCAAATTAAGATAACATGGAACTGACCATTGGTCTAACTCCATAGTGTATGAAAGCAAATACATAACAAATACATACCAAATACACGATTTCAAACTTAACATCCGCCAAAATCATGTCCACAAATTGGTTAAGAAAATGCGAGGAAAACCCCAAAAAAAAAAAAGGTTCTAAAACGAAAAACAAGGAAATAATTGAAGTCCATCAACAGGAAGACAAATGATAAAGGAATGGAGACATCAATAATCCTCCCACAATTGTTCCACAATTTCATCCCGACGAATTGCCATCACTTGGAGGTTGGCAGGTGACATGTCCACGTGCTCAACATTTTCTTGTACTCCATCAACATCGTCATTGTCATGACCCCCATCTGCCTCCCACTCGGCGTCATCATTAAATCCATCAAAGAATTCATCGTCCCTCCCTCGTTGAATTATGATCCAATTGTGGACAACACAATATGCAGTCACAATTTTAGTATTGGAAACCTATTCTTCAAAACATCGTTCGATAACATTCCTTAACGATGAATGCTTGTAGTTGAATAACTCATGCGGGGATTGAAACACCGTATTAGCCCCGTTCCATTGCTCTTTGTGGTACCTCTGTCCTCGATAAGGTGCTAGATTGCCCGGCATGTTTGTGTATCCAGCATCGACCACATAATATTTATCTAGACAATAAGTGAATTATTTTTAGTTTCATTTTAGGGTGTACACAAAATAAACCGAATTTAGTAAATTTTACTTACTGATTGGGGGGTTTGGGAATTTGAAGGTTGGATTCGTCACTGCAGATAAGAAAACACGGCCGTCGTGTGCACTACCTTCCCAACCGGGGAAAACATAAGTGAATTTCATGTCAAATGAGCATACGACCATCACATTCTGTGTTTTTTTTTTTACTTTCTCCCACGATAAGCTACTTCCCTCGACGCCGGTGCCCAAGCATCAATGTGAGTTCCATCTATGGCACCAACACAGTCCTACATAAAATTTACCTACCGATTAAGAGGGGCTATGATGTGTGTTCGAACACTAGGGAGAAAAATATATCAAATCAAACTTTAAACAGGAGGAGACGGAGCAGGTTGTTTCCTCTTCGAGGTTGGAGTTTTGGGCACAATTCCTGTGGTATACATATGAGCATAAATAATTACACATTTACAACTATCACACCTTGACTTCCCGAAAGAACAAATTTCACCCAAAATCAAAATGGTAACAGGAAAACCCATTTAAGCAAAATCATACCTCTAGATGTTCTAACCTTCGTTGCTCTCAATACCCATTTGCCACACTGCATAACAGACGCTTGTTTCAGTCTCGATGAAGAACCTTTGCCCATTATTATAGGCTGGAGGAGTCTTGTTTTGAACAGGAGTGGTGGTTGTAGGTCAAGATGTGCAGGAGCCTATGCATACGGAAAGCAAATACGAAAATCTGCACAAATGATTTTGAAGAAGAGGGAGAGAGAGAGAGAGGAAAGCAGCAATTGCACATGGTTGCACAGCTTTCGCGCAGAGAGACAGAGAGAGAGAGCGAGATAGAGAGAGAGAGACCAGAGGTCTGTTTGAAACGAGAGAGTGAAGATGGAGAAACCTGAGCCCTAATCTCTTCTTCTACGTACATCATAGAGGAGAGAGAGAGAGAGAGAGGTAAAGGCGTAGACTTCTATTCACTGTGAAACTTAGAGGCACGACTTGTCTCTGTTTTTCTCGGTTGATATCAATTACTGGGCCCCACCACGTGAGTGCTGCGGCTGTGAACCCTTAAAAGTTAAAACTGGGTCTCTCAACCAAACAAGAGTTTAAAAACTTTGTTTGGCAAAACTGGACGAAAACTTGTAACCGAACAAAGCCATGTTCATCTCTTCCTAATTGCCTTCTTGGATGGTTGAGCAATGTAGGACTAGATATCTTCCTTGAAGATACCTCTTGCCCTCTCACATACCTTGCCTCCCTAGTTCCTTCCCTTTTCCATCGTCAAAGCCAGAACATGTTATGAGTGAAGTAGCGGGTAATTGGTTTTAAAAAAAAAAGGAAGAAAGAAAGAAAAAGAAAAGGAGTAGCGATTAATTGCTCCTAGTACTTAGAAGGAATGTCCCATTAGTCATTGACTCATTGCATATCTTGTGGAGCTGTATCCTCGATTTTGTTCTTTCGATACCTTATGACAATTACATGTGTTATGTTGATTGTAAAGATAAAAAGAAGAAAGAAAGAAAAGAAAAGGAGTAGCGATTAATTGCTCCTAGTACTTAGAAGGAATGTCCCGTTAGTCATTGACTCATTGCATATCTTGTGGAGCTGTATCCTCAATTTTGTTCTTTCGATACCTTATGAAAATTACATGTGTTATGTTGATTGTAAAGATATGGGTGTCTATCACAAAATTTAGTTCATTTACAGGCCCAGAAACTTAATGATGCTAGTAGCCATATCTCCGAAGTTCTATCTGGATGTGCAAAAGTAAAACCGTATCCTAAGAAGCATGGAGAGGGAAACAAGACACGGATACAAAATGACACGGACACGCAAATACGTCATTTCTTTAAAACGTAGGACATAGACATGTTGAGGATATGTTAACTTACATATATCAGAATATATTGTTATGTATATTTATCAGGATAGGTATACCGTATACATCTCAAAAGATAAGATACAGTACGTTATGAGGAATTTGGTTGACACGGGACTTGGGAAATGCTTAAAAAATAAGACATGTGCACTTTTAGGAATCCCAAATAAATCCTTAAACAATTTCCAATTGAATTTAACGATAAACCTGAATTACTAATTTTCCAACTTTGTATATCTTAGCTAGGGGTGTAACCGGTCCAGTCTGGTCCGGTTTGGAGGTATTTTTGGGACCGAACCGGTTGTTTATGTTTGGAGAACTCTAAACTGGGACCGGTCAAAAACAGCCGGTCCGGTTTGGCCAGTTTCGTCCAGTTTGGCTGGTTTAAGACGATTTCCTTCTTCTTCTTCTTCTTCTTCTTCTTCTTCTTCTTCTTCTTCTTCTTCTTCTTTTTGAACAAAAAGGGTTCTTCCTAGCCTCTCGAAGAGAAAAAAGAAAGCTTAAGAAAGTGTGGGAAACCAACATAAACCAAAGCAACCGCAATGTCCTTTGCACTATCTTTGGATTTTGATGGATTTTTCACTGTGGAGGGATAATGTTTGATTGCTTATGCTTACTGGTTCAGGTTTAGGATTTTCTAGGGGGGAGAGAGACATAGAAACACGCCACCATTGCCATTCACCAGAGATAGAGGGAGAGAGGAAATAGGTTAGGGTCATAACATTATAACTGTTTACATATATTTATATAGAACTGGTCTTGTCCGGTTTGGCTTTTTTAACACAAGAACTGTTAACTAAACTGGGAATTTTTTTTGGGCAATTTGTAAACTGGGACCAAACCGGGGGGAAATGGGGAGTATAAACTGCCGCTTTGGTCGGGTTTCCCAGTCCGGTTCGGTTTATTTGATTTCAATTTCACCCCTAATCATAGTGACATGTCAAATTCCGATATGGTTCATACACATTTTTTCAAGTGTTCAAAAAGTGTCAATGAGTCGATCACATATTTACTTTTCAGTGATGGATGCCAAAGAAGTGTCAGACACGTTGTAGAAAGAGTGTCGGACATATGATTTTAGATTTTTAATCTCACTACGGACACGAAAAAAAGAGTTGTGGACACGTGTCCGAGAGTGTCAGTGTCAGACACTTGTCGGACACAGACGCACCACCTTATTTAAGTGTAAATGATCATATCCAAGGGGCTAAAAGATGCATAAAGGTTATTTGCATCCATGAACAAGAAATGACTGTTTGAAGTTCCTAATGGGTTGGAGAGGCCAAAACATTGCTCAGCAATTTGATAACTAACTAGATTTATTTTAGCTATCTAGATGGAAGTTTATCACGTATATCAGTTGTCCATTTTCCTCCGTGTGGCTTGGCAATTACTGATTGTAATATGTTACAATTCTCGTTGTCTCAGATTTCAACTGAAGTTAACAAATAATTCTTTTGTGTGCAGAAACGTGGGACGAGGGGGGTTAACTCGCAGCACGCAATAGCAAGAAGCTCCATTCCCCGCAGTGAGATCAATTCTTCATAGGCCTTCACCTTGTACTTTTCCTATGTAGTTTTTATTTCCAACTTTTGTGGTCACAAAAACATAGATAACCAGTGGAAGATGATGGTGGTATGTTTCTGACTTCGACTGTTATCCTTCCGCTTAGAAATCAGGGAGAAAGGAGATGGAGGGTATCGAAACTAACCTTTTGGCAGGTTTATTTTGAGTGGCAGTTATTGTGTGGTTGTATAGGTAGCAGCTTGACATGTCCTTGCGTTGTGATCCCGCGTTTTCCAGTCTATATTCATAATCAGCAGCTAGATAGCGTGAGTGTTATTGTTTCAGGTTTGTCAATATTCTTGTAAGCTTATTAAAGTTAACATTTTTACAAGGTCATGTTCTTTTTGTTCATCTCTCTCTCACTCTGTGTGGGTGTGCGCGCATTTGTATGTGTAAATACATAAGAATGCGTGTTGATTGCCATCATATGTGCATTTTGAACCTCTTTTATCCACCATCTCAATATCTATTTATTCGCAAGTGGAGGACTGATGCCGATTTGCTAGGAAATTACGACGATTTGTTCTAGTTGTTGATTCTTATTTCTCACTCCATCTTTTATTCCTTTCCCTTTATTGACCCTTGAACCAAATGAGGCAAGTTATTTGAGCACTTTGTGCTGGTGTCTTTTAGGTCATTGATTGGAAAAAGAAGCCTTAAGAGGCAAGCATTTATTCCATGGTCTGGGGACATCGGCCCACATGGTGTCCCAAGCAGTGGCGGACACAGGATTGTTGCTGCGGGGGGACCAAACTACGTGTACTAATAAATTAACAACAAAAACACATTCATATATATAGATGACTGAGATATAGATGACAAAAAGTAACAAAAAACGAATTCCATGTATTGTTGACATGTACATTTTCCATCTGCCCACGAAAAAGAAAAAAAAAAAAGACCCAAGTGGATTACATAAGTACTAATTTTCCACTTTCAAAAACAAAAGAAGGTTAAGTACTTCACATAGATTTACATAATGACATTGATCACTTGTAGCATAACCATCTGACATATCAACTCATTTTAGGCATTTCATTTGAACTCGTCGCTCTCTCATACAGTAGAAGTCATCTATTATAGAATTAACATCAAAATGTCGAGCGATTTCCTTCTCAATGTAAGTAATCAAGTAATTTCCAAGATAATCATCTTCCATCTTATTTCGAAGTGGCGTTTTAACAAGATTCAAAGCTGAAAATGCCCGTTCTGTTGTTGCGGTTGATACCGGGAGAGTTAGAACAAGGCGAATCAATTTATCTATGAGAGGGTAGATCTTTGACTTCCCTGTTCTCGCCAAAACTTGGCACAAATCTGACATTTTTGACACTTTTTGCAACTCTGGATGTTGATGAATTTCAAGCTCATAGTGTTGTAATTGGATTTCCAAGTGCACCTTTTCCTGCTCAGTGAAGTCCTCGGGATAAAAATAACTTGCAAGTTTGCAAATATTTTCAATGTTGAAAGATCTGTAATCATCTCTTGGGTCCAATGATGAGCTAAGAGTAAGCAATTCCACTGTATCCTCCTTGAATCTGTTGTTCAACTCTTGTAATTGGGAGTCCATAGTAGCTGTGAATACATCAACCCGGAAGTGGTGCTCTATTGTGAGTTGGTCTATTGGATGGAGAGGTCGACCGCGACCGGCAGTGTACCGTGCACTCATATCGGGAATTGTTATATTATGCTTCACACAAAATGATTTCACCTTGTCAAATAACTCATCCCATCCACCATCTCTCATATTTTGGATAAGTATCTTTGTTGTGGAGACCAAATGCATTGCACTTAGTATTTCTTGAGATTTGCGTTGCAGTGCTTGACAAAGATCATTGGTGATCTCCATTATACCCCTCATAAGATGCAAAATGAACACAAATTCGAAGGATGTGATCGTATCAAAAGCTGAATCTGCATCACCGCGTTGCGCATAGTTTCCTTCAACCATGATGATTTTAAGGACTGAACAAGTTGCATTGAACATCTTTATCAAACTCTGAATAGAACCCAAGTGAGAACCCCATCGAGTATCTCCTGCTCGCTTTACAGTGCCAATTTGATTTTGCCCTTTCCCAGACTCAAGCTCATTTTTAGCAAGAAGTTCAGCAATTTCGGCAGCTTGAGAAGCCTTCAATTGATCACTACGTTTGCAAGAAGCACCAACAATATTAACCACGAAAGTCAACTTGGAGAAGAATTGATGAACGGGACTAACTTCTCTAGACGCTCCAAGTAATGCTAATTGGAGCCGATGAGCGAGACAATGGATATAATATGCATATGGACAATCCGCACAAAACAAAGCTTGGAGACCGTTCCATTCTCCTCGCATATTACTAGCTCCATTGTATCCTTGGCCCCGGATGTTCTCTAAACTAAGATCATTACGAGAAAGAACAGAATCTATTGCCTTCTTGAGCGTTGGAGCCGCTGTATCTGCAACATGGACTATATCAAAGAAGCGCTCTTTTATGAAGCCATCCTTATCAACAAATCTTAAGACAAGGGCCATTTGCTCTCTTTTTGACTCATCCCGAGCTTCATCAACAATAATGCAAAACTTCGCATCACCAATTTCTTCACGGATAAACTTCCTTGTTTTGAGCGCAAAAATTTGTAAAATCTCCTTTTGAGTCCTATGTGAAAGGTAGGTAGCATTTTTCCAAGCATGCCCTAACACAACTGCATCAACCTCTGCATCATAAGAAGCTAAAACCTTTATCATTTCCAAAAAGTTACCCCTGTTTATTGAATCAGGACTTTCGTCATGTCCTCTAAGTGGGCAAGATTGGAAGGTGAGATATTTGATAGCATCTATTGATGCCTTCAAACGCAATCGGTTCCTTGCTACTTCCTTTGAAGTTTGTTTCTCAACAACCTTTTCGAGATGTTGGGATTGATTAGCTAAGTACTGACAACTTCTCACAACATTCTTGTGTGTACTGTTGGGATGTTTCCCAACATGAGCGACAAAAGCACATTTGTCCCCGTTAACCTTCCTCCACGCTCGAAATCCATCAATAGTAAATGCACTTGATCCAGGGCGTGTATTCGGCTTTGCGAAAAGATAACATGGAAGGCAAAACACAGCATCTTTGGTTGGAGAGTATTCCAACCAATTTGGAAATGAGTTGAACCACACAGCTGCGAAGCGGCGGGGATGTTTATTCGTAGATAGGGGATACTCAGCCAAAATGTGCTGATAAGGCCCCGCTTTGATATAAGCTTGTCGAATTTCATCCTGTTGGTTGATAGGATACTTCCGTAGTGGTGGACGTAATCCGGGATCACGTTCCAAAGAGGAGATGTCAATTTCTTCGGATTCAATTCTAGGAGCTTTAGAAGGACGACCCTCCACAGCAATGGAAGCCTCAATATTAGAGTTTAAGGGCTGAACAGAAATTGGTCTACTAGCTTCCAAATGTTGAGAATCTCTCTTCTTGAAGAAGGCATCAATTGTGGTTTTCTTCATGGGTAACCTAAATTATCAAATTGCTCTATGTTAAACAATCTAGATGGTAATTCTACAAAGTTTAAAATGATGGTACCACATCCAAGTATCCAACCACCAGAAATTCTACAATTTGCTGCCTTACCCATTTTGGTACTTTCGAATATTTTTCACAGAGAGAGAGAGAGCAACAGAAAACTGCAGATAAAAAAAAAACACCACAAAATCGATTTGCTTCATAAAATTGTAAAAGAAAGGAAACTTACGTTGCACTTTACTCTTTAGTTGAATGAGTTTGTTTACTGCCACTTCACTGAAGGCTGAAGCTCCATTGTTTTTCTTGCGTAGAGAGAGAGAGAGATAAAGAGAGGGAGATGGCCAGATTGGGGTGGGTTTGAGAGAGATTGCAGTGGGATTGTTGTCCACTTTTTTTTAGAGAGTGAAAGGCAAAAGAGGCAGAGAGAGAGAGAGAGAGAGGGGGGAGTGTCTTATACGCTTTGTCTACTTCAAATCTGATGCCTTGGGAGCTGGCCCAGTGTAAGGAAGAGAGAAAGAGAAAAAAAGTGGTCAGTGGTCATTCAACCTACAGGGTACACTTTTGCTAGAAAAATAGTATGCTATTACTAGTCAGAGGGGGCCGGCCTATAGGAAATGTACAAAAAACTGGGAATGTACTATTATTGGTAAGAAACTTGGGGGGTTTGCAGGGACCAATCACCCCCCTGGCACCCCCCCAGGTCCGCCCCTGGTCCCAAGACTCTTATTCACCACACGTGTTGGATAAGAGCGTTGGGCACTCGTGACGGTGATCACTCCATGAGGTGGTGGTATGCTGTGACGTATTTATTTATTCCTTTATGTGAACTGCTGAAATCAATGAGTGTTCCTCTGGATTTTGGTCGGTATGGACAGTTTTACTGTTGTCAACTCCGTATAATTTTTGGTCAAAATATTCCTCTATGCCCACAAGGGCTTGTGTTCTACTATGTCAGATAAGGTTCTGCTTTCATCGCGTGGAAGCACGTTGTTGGAACTTGTGGCTCATATGGTGTGTATGAGAGGTACTGAGAAGTTCCCGGAATCGATAAGCAAGGTGGGAAACATTTTGGGGGTGACGGTATCGATACAGGAGTTTCCCTGTATCGATACCAGGGCAACAAGGAGTGAACAGAATGTATGGGTATCGATACAGGGTTTTACCTGTATCGATACCGATAGGCTTAAAAAGTCTGTGAACGGTGTTTCAAGGGCATTATAGGTATTCAGGCTATAATGTTGAGTTAGGGTTGGAATAGGAGTAGTAGCCACATATAAATACTCTCTATTGTAAAACCCTAGGGGTGCTCTTCAATAAACGACTATTCTGTGTGCTCCCGTGGACGTACCCGGTTTTGGGGAACCACGTATATTGCTGTGTTGATTTCCTTTACTGTTTTTCGTATTGATCATTGTGTGCGTGTGGTGATAATAAGTCTAACAAGTGGTATCAGAGCGCGGGTTTATTCACGCGGA
Source organism: Vaccinium vitis-idaea (assembly GCA_963854785.1). Lineage (NCBI taxonomy): Eukaryota > Viridiplantae > Streptophyta > Magnoliopsida > Ericales > Ericaceae > Vaccinium > Vaccinium vitis-idaea. The sequence continues at coordinate 22,091,584 of OY978224.1, read as the reverse complement.
TTGAATCACACGAAGAACAATGGTGGGGAATACATCTGTGTCGAAGTTCGATGTTGTAAAGTTCGACGGGACTGGTAATTTCGGACTGTGGCAACAGAGGGTAAAGGATTTGCTGGTGCAGCAGGGTTTGTCGAAGGCGTTGAGCGGGGCGTCCAAGAAACCAGAGCAGATGTCCAACGATGATTGGGAAGATCTGCAGGCAAAGGCCGTGAGTACGATTCGTCTGTGTCTTGCAGACGAAGTTATGTATCACGTGATTGGCGATGATTCACCGGCTGGGGTTTGGGCGAAGCTGGAGAGCAGGTATATGTCAAAGTCCTTGACTAATAAACTGTTTCTGAAGCAAAAATTATTCGGGCTGAAGATGGTCGAGGGTTCTGACCTAATTCAGCATATCAACACGTTCAATCAGATTGTTAGTGATTTGTTACGGATTGAAGTAACATTCGAAGAGGAAGATCAGGCTCTGATGTTGCTGTCCTCTCTACCGGGTTCTCTGGATAATCTCGTTACCACTCTACTCTGGGGGAAAGAAACCCTAGAACTGGAGGAAGTTACTGCAGCCCTTCTGGCCTATAATCAGCGCAGGTTACAGACTGAGTCAATACAGGGTGAAGGACTGATTGTTAAGGGGTACGAGGAACGTGGCAGAAAGTTGGAGAGGGGAAAATCTGTTGAGCGTGGGAGATCGAAATCGAAGGTAGGTTTTGAGTTGAAGTGTTACAGGTGTCATGAACCGGGTCACTTCAAGAAAAATTGTCCGCAGAAGGGCAAAGGAGGGAACTGGAAGAAGAAACAGGGAAAGGCAGGGGATAGGAAAGATGGACCATCGAATTCTGCAAACGTGGTGGAGCAGGATGATTCTGAAGATGGTGATATGCTTTCAGTCTCTGCCAATCCGGATCACTTGGCAGACTCATGGATTCTGGATTCAGCATGTTCTTATCACATGTCCCCTAACAGGGAGTGGTTTGACACCTACAGGTCAGTGGATTGTGGTAATGTTCTTATGGGTAATGATGCATCATGTAAAGTCATAGGAATAGGCACAATTAAAATCAGAATGTTTGATGGTGTTGTGAGAACCTTGGGTGATGTTAGACATGTTCCAGAGTTGAGGAAAAATTTAGTTTCGTTGGGAACTTTAGACTCCAATGGCTGTGGGTGTAAAACAGAAGGTGGGGTGATGAAGGTGACGAAGGGTGCCATGGTGATAATGAAGGGTTCCAAAGTTCCTGGTAATATTTACAAGCTGACAGGGAGTACAGTTGTAGGTGGAGCTGCTGCCACCACAACGGTTGATACTGATGATACCATTCTTTGGCATATGCGGTTGGGGCATATGGGGGAACGTGGGATGTTGGAGCTACATAAGAGGAATCTGCTGAAAGGGGTGAAATCGTGCAAAGTGGGGTTCTGTAAATTCTGTGTTCTGGGGAAGCAGTGTAAGGTGCAGTTTAAGAATGCTACTCACAGAACAAAGGGCATTCTTGACTACATTCATTTTGATGTTTGGGGGCCAGTGAGGGTAGCCTCGAAAGGGGGATCTCTGTATTTCGTGACCTTTATCGATGATTATTCGAGGAAAGTCTGGGTTTACTTCTTGCGACACAAGTCTGAGGTTTATGCAACGTTCAAAATGTGGAAAGCTGAGGTGGAAAATCAGACTGGGAAGCGGATTAAATGCCTCCGGACAGATAATGGGACAGAGTACAAGGATGGGGATTTTCTGAGGTTTTGTGAGGAGCATGGGATTCAGCGACACTGGACAGTTCGAAAGACACCGCAGCAGAATGGGGTGGCAGAAAGGATGAACAGAACCATAGCAGAAAGAGCACGGTGTATCAGACTTAATGCAGGGCTTCCAAAAATGTTCTGGGCAGAAGCAGTGAGCATGGCAGTGTTTGTGATAAACAGGTCGCCTAGTATTGCTTTGAATGGAAAGGTAGCGGAAGAGGTGTGGACAGACAGAGAAGTTGACTACTCAGTTTTGAGGATCTTTGGGTGTCCAGCCTATGTTCATGTTCCCGGTAATGAGAGGTCGAAGCTTGATGCAAAGTCCAAACAGTGTATCTTTATTGGATATGAAAAAGGGGTGAAAGGGTACAAGCTTTGGGATCCAGAAGCAAGGAAGCAGGTGATCAGTAGAGATGTGGTATTTGATGAGGATTCAATGGTCAAGGCACATCAAGGGGTACAGAAATCCGAGTCAGGGGAAAGTAGCAAGCAGCTGGGTATACAGATTGAGCTGGGTGATTCTGACACAGGTGGCGACACAGATATAGGTGGAGACACAGGTGGTTCTCAACCAAAGGAACAGCTTGATCAACAGCAGAAGGAGCAGCAGGAGAGCATAGCCACAGGGAGACCCAAACGTGTTATCAAGCCACCGGAGAGGTATGGGTTTGAGGATATGGTTGCTTATGCATTGTCCACTACCAGTGGGGATCCGTCTACTTTTCAGGAGGCTATTACTACTCCTGAAAAGGACAGATGGATGGAAGCCATGGTGGAGGAGATGGAGTCATTGCATAAGAACAAGACTTGGGAGCTGAAAGAACTGCCTCAAGGGAAGAAAACAGTGGGTTGCAAGTGGGTTTATAAGAAGAAGGAAGCTGCGTCTGAAAAGGAAAAGGAAAAGTTCAAGGCTCGATTGGTAGCAAAGGGGTACTCGCAGAGGAAGGGGATTGATTATGATGAGGTCTTTTCTCCAGTAGTGAGGCACACTTCCATCCGGATTCTCTTGGCATTGGTGGCTAGCTATGATATGGAGTTAGAGCAGCTGGATGTGAAAACGGCATTCCTCCATGGTGATTTGGAGGAGGTTATTTACATGGAGCAGCCTGAGGGATTCATGCAGCCAGGGACTGAGCACCTTGTGTGTAGGTTGAAGAAGTCACTTTATGGGCTGAAGCAGTCTCCAAGACAATGGTATAAGAGGTTTGACTCCTACATGATTCGGATTGGGTTCACACGCTGTGAGTATGATTGTTGTGTCTATGTTAAGAGTCTTGATGATGGTTCATGTATTTTCTTACTACTTTATGTGGATGATATGCTTATTGCTGCAAAGAGTATGGTTGAGGTGAACAGGTTGAAATCTTTGTTGGGCAAAGAGTTTGACATGAAGGATTTGGGTGCTGCTAGGAAAATACTTGGGATGGAGATTCGCAGGGATAGGTCAGCAGGGAAGCTGTGGTTATCTCAAAAGGATTATGTGATGAAAGTGTTGGAAAGGTTCAGCATGGATAGTGCTAAGCCTGTTAGCACACTGCTTGCGCCCTTGGATTATTTTCCAATATTGATTCCCCAAGCGTAGGGTTAGGCCGGCGATAGCATGATAACCGGAAGTCCGGGTCGAGTCCTCAGAGACCGAATGCGCAGCGCGTGTTGATTTGTTTCGCGAATGAAGGTTTAGCCTTGAAGCGGCAAACTTGGCTTTGGTGATTTGTGGGTGGAATTCACTTAACTCCGTGAATGACTCGAGATTAAGAAAACTAATTAAAAGAAGGCAAGGTTTAGGGGTTCTCAACACCCATGCCTTAGGTCGATTCACTCTCTTCTAAAATGACCGGCTCGGGGATATCGTTAGACTTTCCCGAACGGAAGATTTGGTATTTAAACTCATTTGACTAGAAAATGGTGTCTCTCAAAGAGTAGGATTCTTGTGCCATTTATACAAACATTTTGATTGACATTGCCCGAAGCATCACACGTGCCAAGTGGTCAAGCCATTGGCTACGTGTGATCAACGGGATTAACAAATCGCAATTTTGATACATAAAATCAACCCGTACTCTTTGATTAACAAGCATAGTTTGCATTATGGCGAGGAGAGTGAATAACCTAAGTCACGGGGTGCTAATCACCCCATAACCAAGCCTAAACCGACTACTCGTTCATTACTACGGAAAACATGGCTGTTTTTATAAAGGAAATAAATAACATAATGAAAGGGTCTACAAAGTGATTTTTAACGAGGATCCTAGGTTTGCCTAACAATTTATACTTGGAGAATTCAACAAACAACCACCACAAACTAGTATTCTCTAAGGAAATAACTAGAAAATCATGCAAACCAAATACTTGATGAAAAGGAAAATAAACTTGATTTCTAGCAAGAGCTTAACAAGAGCTACAACATTAATTACTATGAAAATATCTTAAGACCAACACTTACATGAATTAATCTAGAGAGAGAGAGCTTGAAAGTATCTCCCATGGAAGAGAGAAGGAAGAGCAAGAAGAAGAAAAACTAAAAAATGTCTGGTCCTATTGAGAGCCAAGTAATATATATCCCACTCTTTCTCTCTCCACAAAATATCTATAAAGCTCTCACATTACAAAAAATATGCCATAAATAGAAGGTGCATAAAGTGGCTTTAAAGTGGCTGATCGGAGGAAGCTGGATTGATCCATGACATACCCGGATCGATCCAGAGGCTGCTGATGCTGGTTTGATGAAGGCTGGATCGATCCACACTGACCCTGGATCGATCCAGATGAGCTTGTACCATTTTGAAGCAGTGGATCGATCCACCCTGAGTCTTGGATCGATCCAGAAGCTGTCGGTGAGAAATATCTAAGGCTGGATCGATCCAGCCTTAATCCGGATCGATCCGGATTCCCCTGTTGCTGTTTGGGAGCTAGGTGGATCGATCCACCATCCCTTCGGATCGATCCAGACTTCACTGGTGGCCATTTTACAACTGTGGATCGATCCAGCTACATCATGGATCGATCCAAGGTACTCTTGATTGTGCCTTGGCCTTTCTTGGTCACTCCCTTGGCCGTTTGTGCTTCCGGACTTCCTTCTAAACACGTAAATGCGTCGTTTGACCCTCGGGAGAGGTGTACCTTGAACTCATGCATGCTTGGTTATCCCCGGACCTCACGTGAAGTTCTTGTGAGTATGTGAACCGCTTTCAAGGCACCGTCCCATCTTGGTGATTTTCCGCATTCCCGGGCCGTTAGGCAAATAGCCGTTTCATGGCCCTCGGGTTCCGGTGTTGGTGTGCCATGGGCACATGGCCCACATAGACGGGGCACGGTTCTCCATGCCCTCAAAATGCACTTGTTCTGTGCGTTCAACCTGTAACTTCACAAAAACACACTACGCGCATATTAACCATTTCAAATGTGAAATCGCGTGCGTGTGTGGAATAATTGAACGAGATAAGCCCCGATATATACAATATTGGGGGCTTATCACACACCTTTGGCGAGTCATTTCAGGTTGTCTACAGCACAGTGTCCGAAGTCTGATGAAGAGATTCAGGATATGTCAAAGGTGCCTTATGCCAGCGCAGTTGGTTGCTTGATGTATGCAATGGTATGTACTAGACCCGATTTAGCACACGCGGTTAGCACAGTCAACAAGTACATGGCCAATCCAGGCAGAGAGCATTGAAAGGCAGTCAAGTGGATGTTCAGATACTTGAGAGGTACTGTAGGCCGTGGGATTATGTTTGCAAAGCAAGATCAGGTTTCAGTTGTAGGGTTTGTGGATGCGGATTATGCTGGGGGTATGGATGACAGGAGGTCTACTACGGGTTATGTGTTTACACTTGCGGGTGGGCCTATTTGTTGGAGATCCATGGTTCAACCTCTAGTTGCTCTATCTACTACTGAGTCTGAATACATGGCGGTGACTGAGGCAGCTAAGGAAGCATTGTGATTGAAGGGTTTGGTGAAAGAACTGGGCATAGATCAAGGTGGAGTGCAGTTGTACTGTGACAGTCAGAGTGCCATTTATTTGGCGAAGCACCAGGTATATCATGCGAGAACCAAGCATATTGACGTTAGATTTCACAAGGTGAGAGAGTTGATTGCTTCGGGTGATTTGATATTGGAGAAGGTGCACACTTTTGAGAATGCAGCTGACATGTTAATAAAGATTGTAACTGTGAACAAGTTCGAGCATTGTTTGGACTTGGTTAATGTCTCCAGATGCTAGAAAGGAGGCGTCCTCCCAAAACTTGTTGGATCGATATGGTTATCTCCTGAATGGGTGAGGATATTCGCCAAGGTGGAGATTGTTGGAACTTGTGGCTCATATGGTGTGTATGAGAGGTACTGAGAAGTTCCCGGAATCGATAAGCAAGGTGGGAAACATTTTGGGGGTGACGGTATCGATACAGGAGTTTCCCTGTATCGATACCAGGGCAACAAGGAGTGAACAGAATGTATGGGTATCGATACAGGGTTTTACCTGTATCGATACCGATAGGCTTAAAAAGTCTGTGAACGGTGTTTCAAGGGCATTATAGGTATTCAGGCTATAATGTTGAGTTAGGGTTGGAATAGGAGTAGTAGCCACGTATAAATACTCTCTATTGTAAAACCCTAGGGGTGCTCTTCAATAAACGACTATTCTGTGTGCTCCCGTGGACGTACCCGGTTTTGGGGAACCACGTATATTGATGTGTTGATTTCCTTTACTGTTTTTCGTATTGATCATTGTGTGCGTGTGGTGATAATAAGTCTAACACACGTGGTTTGTAAGTTACAATTTTGAAGTGAGATGAGATATGCTGTCTGGGACCATCTGAAAGAGAGAAAGAGTACTGTACAATTTATTGGGTAGATTAGTCATTGTATTTTGGATATTATGTGATGTGTCGCTAATGTACACCGAACTGATCTGAGCCGTTAATCGCCAAGCACGGACGGCTCGGATGGGGTCAGCATGCATGTTGTCCCTTTAATGGACAACACGCCCCCCAGGTCCCAATGGAAAGTGGACATATTTTACCAGTGCAATGGTGATACATGTTACCGAAACGGAAAACCTATGGGTACCGACCCGTAGGTACAGAAAATGTACAGAGCACGTTTGGGGACCCACTTTTGGGTCCCACACGAGTGATCCGAACCGTTCATTATTCTTAAAACATTTTTCCGAGAGGACCCACAAAAATTTAGCTCAATCGGACAGTTAGAAGTGTTTGAACCAAAGTTTCACCGTTTCAATCAAAAGATTCACTCGTATGGGACCCAAAAGTGGGTCCCCAAACGTAGTCTGTACATTGTCTGTACCTCTCTGTCTATAAGGGTAACAACGTCCTTACCGAAATGTGGTTGCCAAACGCAGTCGCTGCAGTATTGTTCCTTCGGCTATAACTACGGGTTAGAAGCATAGCTGGCAGAAATAAAACGATTCTGATACGTGACCCCATCCCTTCTGGATTGGGTTCTTAATAAACCCACTTCCACCTGATTATTGAAATTTCTTAAAACTCTCATCTACTACTTGTTTATTTATGGTCCAATGTACAAAGCTTGTTTTCTTCTTTTCCTACGTCAATTTTTTGGACAGCTTGGATCTGCCTGTCTCCAATTCAGCAAACAAATAGAGAGCCCTCGGAGGAAACTTCTTGAGTGCAATTTTGTTCACCTTCCTTAAAACAGGGTAAACAAAACCCTCTCTCTTATTGGTTGAATTTGTGTGGATCCCACTATAAAATGATGTCATGCTTATCTCTGCAATATACTTTTTGGTAAGCATGACATCACTTTGTAGTGGAACTCAAACGTCTCAATCAATAGGACGGAGAGTTTTGTCCACCCTCTTTTAAGGAGGGTCAACAAAATTGCTCTCAAATTTCTTCTGATCAAAAAATAAAAAAATAGAGAGCCCTTTGTGGGGTGATAAAAAAAAACTCATACTATGGCTCCTCTCTCTGTTATGCGGGGACCGATTACGGAGAGCAGCACGTGTAATTTTTAACTGTTTAAAAATATTTTTGATGATTCAAAATTGTTAGAAATTTCATTTAGCAGATTATGACACCGGTAGCCTCGTCCTTTCACTCTTATTTATGGAGTAGCAAATATAGAGTGAAACGGTGACCTCATTTTATTGTCGCTCCTTTCACCTTTTAGATTAGCAAAACAAAGTGGAACGGTGACGCCATTTGAGGTAGAAGTCATCAACTAATAAAAAAAAAACAAGTAAAATAAAATTGGCACCATATTTGTACAAAGAATCTTACCATGTTATTCTCTCTTACAATAATTTGAAATTTTATATTGGTCGCATTGTCTCCTGTTTATTTTACATCAATACAATGTCTAAGAGTTGTCCAACATTGTTATCTACTGGTCTACGGGGGTTGTTCCAGTTTCACTGACTTATTGACTGATTGTGTTTTTTGGATTGATGTATTGTGAGATAATGACTTGTCTCGTAAAACGCTGTCAATAAGCGTAAGGCCTCATGTGATTCGTGTTATTAATCGAAGGAGATGGATAGTGTTAGGCCGAACTCACCCTTAAACTTTGGGCCTTTCGTAGTCCCTTTGGGCTGCTGCCTGCTAATCCACCCCCGTAAAACTACAGCTGAGCGGCCATTATGGGGCCCACGTCGATAGAAGTCCAAACCCATCCCTCAAAGCAACCATCGAACAAGGCCTAATTGCAAATGGGCCTTTCCAACGGATCAAGCAAATCTCTTGTTGCATCCTCTCCCCATCTGAATATAAAGACCCCCTTTTTTTTTTCTCTTCTTTTTTTTTTTTTGAGAAAAAATAAAAGACCCCTTCAAGAGAGGATGTTATTTTCACCACAACTTTATTGCGAGTTCTTTTTGCCTCTAAGACCGTACTCTGTGAAATGTTTAATTTTTTTTCAACATATTTTAAGATCATCACCGCATCAGAGGTAGAAACTCACTCTCAACATCACTCGAACCTCGTCTTGCAATTGTGGCAATTTCATGCTCAGTGGTTGGATATTTTAGGTTTAAATTTGGGTGTAACTTGGAATTTCATTGTCTTTAATTTGAGTGTTTCGGTAGAAGAGTCATTTGCCTCATGAATAGTTGCTCGGGTGAAGTAGTCAGGAACTGTTCATTTTGACACTACTATATTAGAGCAATGGTTAAGAGAGTCTTCTGCTTGTTTTGGGGGATTGGCTCGCCACTTAAAGCCAAACATGCAATTTGGGCTGGACAAAAGAAGATGCTCTAAAAAGACTACTGAAAGAATAACTGGCGAAAAAATCACTTATCAAAATAAATAAATAAATAAATAATATAATAACAAGATAAAAAGTTAGGAGTATAAGCAATGTCAATTTTGAACAAAATAGCAAAGAAAAACCCGCCTTTGCTTCAATGGTTTTTGGCAGAGAAACACAAGCATGGTTAGTAACAATGGAAAGGAGATAACAAGACTTGAACAAACTCATGCAAGATGCTATAATAGCCAACATAAGACTGATTGTCAAAGGTCTCAAGTTGATTTCCTGTCAGCAGTGACGAAGCTAGGATTTCTAGTTAGGGGGGTAAAAATGCAGAAACATATAAGCAATACAATAAATAGTAAATGTAATACATCTAGTATATGAAAGTTAACTCTAAAAAGTATTAGTTTGTTGATATTCCAATTAAAGTCAATCAAAAGAAATGAAGATTTAAAATCTGTTTATTTGCTTACAAGAACACTGGTATAACCAAACAATGACCCATTCAATAACCTTTTGGTGAATAATAGATGATTTTCATATGGATTGGGTCAAAAAAGTAACTTGTGAGAAACAAAATGCACGAGGAAACAAAAAATGAAAGAATAAAAAGGTAACACCACAAAAAAGAGAGGAGAAAACAGCAGTGGTACTAAGGACATTCTTCATACGTCCTCACAGACTCACAGCTCTCTTACTTGACACGTTGGAAAATAGCTTTATCAACTGAGTGTGGTGAGAACATCTAGCTCGAAAGGACCCTTTATAGTTTGGATTGGTTCAAATTTTCAGGATTCAGGGGACCTGTAGCGGGCAGAACAAACGCACTAATAGTGCACTACATCAGGCCATCAATTTCGACAATGAAGAGCTTAGATTTAATCCAAACAACAATAGACGGTCGGATTAAGTTCATTGCCCAGATTAAACACGAGCCGTGCATTATCGCAATGGACCGTTGGATGACGCACTACACGGTGCAGTGCATTTTGCTCACTACACTATCCCCTGAATCAAATTGACAAATATTACAGATCAAGTTGTACAGTGCACAAATCTAAATCTAGCTACTTGAAGAATGCCTAGCATGAATTACCAGCCTAAAGTTTGAAAGCCTAATGAAACTTGTGTCGCAGAATGAGAACAAAGAAAATACCAAAAAGACACACAGCTAAAATAGGCATTCAAAGAATTTTCAGATTAAAAATTAGGAACATTAAGCACAACAACTTCAGTCACTAGCCTCGCTTTTTGTACAAGACCCATAACACTACACTGTAACAAAATACAACAGAAACAGGAAAAAATAAAAATAAAAAAATCCAAATATAGATATCCTACTCATACTCACCATAGCTGAATCATATCAGAAAACTGGATGATGCAAACAACAAAGGAGATGATAAACCTCAAGTATCAAGGATCGCAAATATGTCCAAAAACTCAATGCTGCAACAAGCGACTGAATCACGGATCTAAATCTTGTCTGCTTGCCAAACACAACTCGTGCAGTTCATTGAGAACCCATTCCTCCCCATTATGGCCCCCAAGAACCAAAACCCTAGTTCCTCCAACCACACAGGTGCTATGACCCCATGCAAACTTCGGCGGTTGCCCAGGAACATTAAGGATCCTCCAAGAAGGTTTCTCCTCAGCAGGATCCAACAAGAAAAGCTGTGAGGGAGAGTGGAGCCCAGCAATAGAACCTCCAAAGATGATAATCCTCCCACAAGGCATGCTAACAGCAACATGATCAAGTCTAGGAGGAGGGACCACAGCATTTTGACCACCTAAGCCTGTGAATGCACCACATTCCAGTTGCTTCCATTGTGGCTTTTCATCCTCTAAATCAATAGTGTATGCCTCTCCTGATCGTAATCGCAAGTGCCCACTTTTTGCAAGCCCACCAAACATAAGAATCTTTGTCCTCCCATAAACAGAGAGTGAGTGCCCCAATCTAGGGGAAGGGGCCCATGAAGTGGGAATTTCTTTCCACATTGGTCTTTCGGTCGTGAGATCCAGCAGATATGTATCACTCAGAAGTACACCTGCGTCGGTGCATCCGCCAGATACAACTAACTTGGATCCTTCTATGGTGCAAGAGCTATGCCAAGATCTAGGCAGAGGAGGAGTTCCACCAGAAACTTCCTTCCATGTGGGATGCTTGGCGTCCAAGTCAAGGACGAAAACATCATTGAGCAAACCCTGTCTCCCACACCCACCAAATACCACCAACCATGAACCATTCAGGCAAGAAAGCGTGTGGCCCCACCGCCCAGGCGGGGAAGATCCCACGCTCACACGCCGCCACTCTGGATTTTTAGAATCGAGGTTGAGAACAAAAGTGTCGTCCATTGGTTGCATATTAACTCCTTCCCCTCCAAACAGTACAAGACGATTACCTACGGCACACGCGCTGAAATTGCAGCGCGAGGGCTCCACAGCACCTCCAACTGTGAGCTTCCGCCAACAAACGGCCTCAAGAGTGGTCAGTTCCCTAGCTAGGCGACCCCACCCTAGTTTCTTGGTCATGAGTTCCAAGGCACCTGTGACTTCTCTTCCCCATGCATTTTGACAAACCATCTTTCTCACATGCTCGTTCTTTGTCAACAAACGGATCCTTCGGCATGCAGAGCCAATGGACGCAACATCCCTTGGTGTCAGTCGCGACAATATGTTATGAGCCAGTACCTCATCAGAGAGCTGAAGAATCCCACATATTTCTGAGAACTGGCTGTATTGTAATTGGCTGCTCTTTGGAAAGTAATTACCGGATTCATCGAATTTCTGATGGCAAGTTTCTTTGAAAACCGGATAGGATACACTGTTCATGTCTATTTTCGCTTCGGAAAAGACTTGAATGCCTATTACATGTGTGACTATTCCATCATCATCGTGTATTGGGGCAAGTCTTAGCCTGTTTACAAGTGGAGTACCATCTTTTCTGAAGTTGAGAAGCTCGCCTTGGAATTCAATGCCTTCCTCAAGGCATCTTCTGATCTCAGATACAACAACTGGGTCCACTAAGGGGTGACGTCTTCGCGCACAAGGGTCTCTATATTGAAGAAAACGACTGATGCAAAAGATTTTCAAAGTGAGACGCATAAAACTTTTGTATCTCAAATGATTGAGAAATAAATATAAGTGTATGCAGTGGAAGGACAAGTAATGACTGAATCATGAATGCATGCGCCGATCTTAAATTCAGCTGAAAAATAATCACACAAATTTGATGATACCATTTATGCAGAACTTAGAAATACTCTCATAGTCTGTACAGAAACAAATTTACAGATTTACATATCACAAACTCAAAGTTTATGTAATTAACGAACATATCAAGAATGCGTGCGTCTGCAAAAAGCCAGAAAACAGGGAGGAAATTATCCCAGTCAATCAGATCATTGTAGTCGGACTCAACCAAAATTTTCTGGAGAAGCTGAAAACCAAATGCTCAACAAGTCAATCAGGTGTGTTTTAGCTGACGAAAAGCAAAGAATTAAGCTCCACCAAATGAACTCAAATCTTAAACATAACAACCCCGGACCGAGCAATTCAACCTTCTGAAAACCAAAACATGGTTTATTTTCCCTTTAACACAACCTAGCCTCAAATTTGGTCTTCCCCACTTTGACCATACAAGCCAAAGTATGTAACAATCACAACCTCTCTCTTTGTTGATTTCCCCCACATAATTTACTACAGAGAAACCTACCAGAGTTGTATATAAAAGATCCCTCTGACCCTCATAAGGTAACAGAGATGACCTCATATTTAAATTCCTCCCCAGTACCGTTTTCCTCGTTTGAGGTCGCAAAGCTTTTGACTTTGAAAGAAGTTAAAAGGAAAAGGTTAGGGGGTGTTCCGCTAAGGGTGTTTCTAGAATAAACTGTTTTTTCACGGTTTTTTATGCGATGTATTGTGAGAGAATGACCTGTCTTGGTTTTTGGAAAAAAACGTTTTTTGTTAGTGGAACACCAAGTTGCATATCGTTGTCGGGCCTTTTACATTTTACACCCCTTGTAGACTTGCAAGAGGACATCAGTCCTCTACATCATCTAGTTTGCTCGAGTTTTCAATCTAGATAACCCTATGAAAACTATGTAGAAATAGAAAATGTATCACATGTGATCTCCACATAACCTTTTACGAACAGGCACAAGCCAATCCAACATGATAATCAAAGCTAGTTTAAATATCAACTGTCACCTTTTCTTATCACGTTAAGGGACAGCATATATATAGACTATATAGTACCAGCTAACGATTCAAGGTGTCCAGCTCTTCGCCAAAGGCATTTTACCTGCTTCATTGTTTGAATCTTCCCAAAAAAGACCCATCATTTTCAGAACTGACCTAGTCTCTACTAAGCCTAATTCATATTTGGCTAAGCAAATCTAGTCTGTAGGTAAGCTAATAGCTTAGATAAGCATCAGTGCCTCAAGCAATGAGTGTGCTCTAGTCATAGATCAATCAACAATTTGAAGTCCCTAGGAATTATAATTTGGTCAATCTGCTCCATTATGGACCATATATCAAAAGTACACAACTCAAGCTGTAAATGCGTATAGTTCTTTTGGTAATCATGCAATTGCAGATATAGCAACTAATCAAAGGTATACCCCAAATTAAAGAAACTAAGTTCCAGCAGCTCAACTAATTGTGTGCTGGTACTGCCTCTTAAAATCCATGGATCCACATCTCATTGTTCATATGCTAATTAAAGGCTTCAAAATCATATCTTGCAAATTTCATTACTATTTGAAGGAGCTATGAGGAAGTTTAAAACACTGTCAGTTAAATTCCTAGGACATGAAACTGACAAGTCTACATCAACTAATTCTGTTTCTTAGTTGAAAATATATTCCAACATTTCTAGAAATTGAAAATTGGATTGCAGGGAACAACTTTAGGTGTTGCAGATTCAGCAGATTTTTTGTAAAAAAAAAAAACCTTTTTTTTATCTGCATACGTTGCTCAAACATTATACGGCCATCTTTCCCAAACTTTACTTCCTTTTGAAGCCAAAACCTCTATGCTAAATAAAATTGGACTGCAAATTTCGAAGTACCAAAATATATCTATATAATTGGACTGCATACTATTTCCATTTTCCACAGACAAACAATGTTTTCCCTATCAAAATGAGCAAAATTCAAAATTCAAAACTAATTGATAATTTTCCTACCTTTCCCGAATATACTTCACAAACTCAATCCATTCAAACTACATACGGTACATTGATTGCACAAACCGTACAACAAAATCAAGCCTTTTTCCCTTCCATGGTACCTTCTCCAACATCAAACAGAGCATAATTGAACCCTAAAACCAAACATTTATAGAGAATTCGAGCTCGAATCATATTGAAGGAGTAACAAGCTAAAATTACCAGTTTCGACCAAGAACTTCGTCGGCACGATATCCGGTGGCGTTTTCGAAGACTTTGTTGACGTATATGATCGGAGAATCGGGCTCTAAAACGTCTGAAACGACGAAAGCCGATGGAATCATAGGGTAGAAGAAATTGCCTGGCTTCAATGAGAGCTCACTCTCCTCCTCCTCCTCTCTCTGTTCGCTTCTGGCGCATTTCAGCCTCTTCTCGGAGCTCCATAATCCTTTTCCCTCTCTTTCTCTCTCCATCCCCATGCCCACCCCAACCTCTCTCTCTCTCTCTCTCTAAAAATATCTACTCTCTCTCTAAATCGCAATTGATATTGGCAGTGAGAAAATATCTGAATATGTGTCCTGTGCTTCGAAATGGAGTATTATATTTATTGAAAGAGTCATTTTCAAAAGATATAATGGAAACAGTGGTCTGAGGAAAAATGGACCAATTGGAGGCCAAAATTACGGAAATATCTCTAGTTTTGTTGATTAAATTAATGCTAGTGGGTCCCCACTAAAACAAAATCACTCGATTTTGTGTAGTTGGTGTAATTGACCCTAAGCCTCTGGCCTAAAATGTCAACAATTTGTTTAATTGGGAATTTTGTCACAATAATTATTCTGCCGTCCAAGGAGGATAGTAGGGCCCAATCAAGTCAATAACTATAGAATTGTGGGTTGAAATGGGTTTTACTTTTTCATCCCATGTTCCCTAAATTTGTCCTCTGGTATTTTTTGGGTATTAGTATTTGTCTTTTGACTAGTTTTTGTTTTTAGTTTTTTGGGGTATTTTTAGAGATTAGTGATTGGGGTCGACAAGAGGAATAAAGAGAGTATATAAATGTGGATCGAAATTGTAAAAAGCTCATATAGAATTGCACCTCAAGACAAATGAGTTCTTTTGTGTTTTTCATCCTTGGTGAACTATCTTTAGATTTTAGTCGTTATCCTAATTTTTTATCATTTAAAAGCTCTGATTGAGATAAATTGCAATTTGAAAAAATTGATGTGAATCTAACAAAAATTCAAAAAATATGGAATTAAATACCGAAACAAAAATTATGGAAAAAATTGGGTTCAACGCATAAAATGTTTCATATAGTAGTTGGCAGTAGTAATTTTTATGTTTTCCGAGAGAAATGCGAGTAGATCAAGTACTTGATAATATTCAATTAAAATTTGATAATCAGCCATGTAAGAGGGTGTTTGGCAAGCTCTTTTTTGGCTTTTTGATTTTTCATTTTCTCATTTTGGGTGTTTGGCATCCACCCCCAAAACTCATTCCCACAAAATGACTTCTTTGTTTTTGAGTTTAGAGGCTAAAAGTTAAAAAGAGGTGGAGAGGAGTTTTTCCATTTCTAGTTTTCCATTCTCATTTTAGCTTTATGACAAAAAGACTGATTTATCCCTAGCCTTTTATTAATTTGTGTAGTGCACAGTTGTATGTTTTTTTGTTTTTTTTTTGTGACAAAAGCAACCTTAAACATTAATTTATGTAGTGCCTAAGTTGTTTTTTTATTGACCTTTATTAGTTGGCAGTCTTTTTTGTGGGGTTAATCATGCTACAAAGTCTTTTTTTTTTTCCTATTATATTTGACTTAAGTTTTCCTGTACATTAACACTATTTTTTTTGCCCCTTACTTGGTTGTAAGAGTTAATTCTTCCTAATTAGAAAAAAAAATTAGATGGTGGCAATTATTTCCATTTTACGTTATTTGTATTAAGTAGAGACACATTCAATTAATAAAATAAAAAAAATAAGAGCAAAAGTATTTTTCTCAAAAACAAATTGGACATGATACGTTTACAAAAATATTTCCCAAAATAACTTAATAAATAAACAAGGGCACAATGGTAAACAACCAATCCATAACTTATTCTCATCATTATTCTCCCAAACACTACTCTTGTTGGAAAATGCATTCTGCACAATTCTCCCAAACACTCCTCCCAGATTCAAAACACATTCTGACCATAATCCAAAAAGCCAAAAAACTAAAAAGTTGAAAATGAAAATCTAAAAAATAGGCTCCCAAACACCCCCTTAAGTACTTTTGTATTCTCATTTTGCATTTTGGGTAAAAAAAAACTTATCATAATCTATTTTGATAATCACTCTTAAACACTACTCTCTTGCAGAATCTATTTTACTCGCATCCCTCAACAGACTATACCAAATTCAAAATATATTGAAACCATAACTAAAAAATTTAGCAACTCACAATTCAAAATGTAGAAAATAATGTTGCGTCTCTTTGTAGGAACATGAATGGCAGAGTTGTAGTTTGGTAATAAAGGAGAGGGTAAAAGGGCGCGAAAGCATTCCACGTCGATGAAGTGATTGCGAAACAAAATATCTTCCAGTAGTAGAAAGAAAAATATCTGTGGATCAAAACTTTGGCATATAAAAAGCGGCCACGTCGCCCACTTTGTTGGCCGAAGATATTTTCGCGGCAATACGTGGCGCCAGCCAACCATTCCAATTCCAACCCGTTAACCTTTGATGCTTCGAGCACTACACGCCAAATTGGTCATTTCCATTCATATAAAATTGAAAAAGTAAAACTAATAAAAATATTACATTAAAAATTAATTAAAAATAATTAAATCAATTTTCTTATTGATCCTATATGAGTTTAATATTAAGGTGACAACTTTTTTTTATTTATTTTCTACAATTTTTTTCCAGTAAGAGATCACTGAAATAAATATAATTGGATACATACAATTGAAGGACATGTGTTTTTTTTTTTTTTTTTGAACTGGAAGACAATTTTATAAACTAACCAACATCAAAAGATGCATCAAACTTAATATCTTATACTCCGTATTAATTTGGAGAAATTCCCATAGCTCACGTCATAGAGTATTTGACAAGTATTCAAATAAAATTGTGATTAGTTGTCAAAACATTGATATTAGCCCATAAGAGCATCCACATTAGCTTAATCAAAATTAAAAGTTGCTGAAGTTAGCAATGTTTTTGTTCAAAAAAATGTTCACATTGGAATAATCAAATTTATCAACCTCTTAGCAACTAACCAATTTTGGCATTTGAACAACAAAAACTAGTAACCTTTTGTCAAAAAACAAATTTAGTGGACCCACATCTTTTCAATCAAGTACGCCTATCATTATCTAAAAACCTTCTCTCTCTTCCCTTTTTTATTGGTGGGTGAAACTCACCCTTTGTCACGCCCTCGATTTTTAAACAATAAAAAGTAAACATTTTTAAAAATAAAGTGCCACGTTTCATAAATCTTCTTCTTTTATCCCATTGGAAAACATGAATGAAAATAAAAAAAATTGATTACATTATTCCAAACAAAAGGAGATTTTTTTTTTAAAAAGTAATGTTACAAACCCATGCTAGTTTTAATAAAAGTACACGATCATCTCCCAAAAGAGTACATACTAAGTTTTCAATAAGAGACATTCATCAATGATGCCTTCAAAAGATTGCATGCACTCCCAATGCACTTCATGTCATGCTCCTCATCGAACACCTGAAAATTGATAGGTTGAGCTACACTAGCCCAGTAGGAAAATCTCTACACAAACCCTATATATGTATGTGGTGCACAATGGAGGTGAGTGAACTTACAATGCATAAGTCTGATTTTTAAAAGTTCTTCTTCCTTTAAAAACACGTATCGTCACACACACACATACACACTCGCGCACGCCAAACCCCATGTACACACAATTACGCATTGAAAGTCTCAAACTCATCAGAAGGACTCTTTATTCTTAAAATTTCAATTTCAACACTACCCTTAGGATCACCACGACATTTTCTCAGTCTCTTCTCTAACATTCAACCATTTACTTCTCATACAAAGTCCATCCATTTCAATCTCGTACCTCTCAATGCACATATGTTTCCATATCACCATCAACCCACACAAATACACTAGTTTTTCAACGTAACCACGCAACTCCCTACTCCACGAAGATAATCAAACCAACTAAGGAATATAAGGAACAATCCACAACAAACAACACACAGTAAATAACACAGAACAGACAACACACACAGACAACACACAACGAACCACACCATGAACATAACAACTCAATTAAGGAGTGAAAGAAACCAGAGGATTTAACACAAGACACCCCACAAACAGTTCCACTACCAAGAACTTAAGTTATCAAGTCGTAGCCGAACTCATTTAGTCAAGGCATTTCCGTAATTTCACCATGGGTCAAACCTATAAGTATTTCCATCAATCCGTACCTCAAATGCACTTCTAAATATCCCAATTTCATTATTATGAAAGTAATTAGAAGCATAAGCATAAGTATCACAAAAGCCCTAATTTCGATTCAAGCCATAAATCGTAACTTTACGCGAATCATGGTTTTCCTCCACCAGTCAACTAGATTCAAGATTTATACGGATAAACATTCTAACATAATAAAACATTCAACCCTTAATTAGAAGTTTCACCAAAATCCCGAATTCATGAGCAAAATCTAAAAAATTTCGCAACACTTCAATATATCCAAAAATTGAGTTTAGAAATTGGAGATTCATGATCTAAACACATAAATATATGGAGAGAGGAGAGAAATCCCTACTTGATTGGGTTTTGAGCAAAACCCGAACTTCCGAAACTCAAGCTCCAAGCTTTCATGTGTCCGTGACGCATTCCACGCGTAATTTCAGCCGATACATCAACTTCAAATCAAAAACTGCTATTTTCTAGAAAGAGTTAAGATACAACCCTTACATACTTTCGAAGGTATACGAGTCTAGTTTCAAAATCAAAAGGCGGATCGAAATTTCAAGCTTCCTAGACAAAAATATAGCCGTTCTCGTAACATGTGGCAATGCTGTCAACACAGCGAATTTCAGTACCACAGCCCAATCAAACATTTTTCATATTTTCTATATTTCAAATTAACTTCTGAAATTTTACCACAACATAGTAGACATGTATGGGTATCTACAATAAAATTTTAGTAAATTTACCAGTTCTGAAAAAATACCAAAAATTCGGCCAACACAGAGATCTGCTGAAAAACGGATGAAACTGAACAGTCTGACTTTGAAAAATCACCACAAATCGAGCTCTTAATGTTTTTGAATGATTTTTGTGCCAAAAGTTTCGTAGTGAAATGAACTTCAAAGTTCCAAGAGGGACCAAAGTCTAATTCGTACTAACTTAGAAAATCGTGGGCAACGTCACCGTGTGCTCAGAATCATCTAGAAAAATTTTAAAAGTTGAACACGCATTACGATGTGATCCCGTGTAACATCATCGGACTGATTCGAGTCCCCCAACCATAATAGTTAAGCTAGTATCACTCACGTAGCTAAAAATAATTATATTCCACATTTTTATTTTATTTGACACAAAATTTTGCGGGTCTTTACACCCTCCATTTTAGCTAGTAGTAGTTTTTGCATTTAACATTGTTGGTCACTGTATGGATTTTCACAAATGCTCTCCATTTTCACTTAGTTTACTAGAATGTCATTCAATGTAGACCATTAGATCGAGAATAAGAAAACTGACTGTTGAATTTTAACTTTTGCAGACTCATTTTGATTAGGTGCACAGAGTTGCTAACTTTAGTCCTACACTAAATTGATAATCAAAAGGCGGTGTGACAACTTTAGTTATCCAATTTTGGTTTGTCCACTATGGATGCTCAAAGAGTCCAAGGTCATCTTTATATCATCATGTACCTAAGAAGTAAGGGTGCCAACTAGGGCTGTAAATGAGTCGAATCGAGGCGAACCCTAAGAGGTTCGAGATCGGTTCGTTAAGGCATGAGTCAAACTCGAGTTCGGCTCGGATTCGATTTGAGACTAGACAAGTGAGCTCGAGTTTGGCTCGTGAAAAAATGTCAAAGCTTGGGCTCGGCTTGGTAGGGCTCGTTAAACTCAAACGAGCCGAATTTAGGCTCGAATCAAGGCTCAAATCCAGCTCGGTAGGGCTCATTAGCAATTTAGAACACAAACTGAGAGGGGAAAGAGATATGCTTCAAAACAATGTTACATGTAGATCTATCACAATAATCAAAAAATCAAATAAAAATAAACAAATCTACCACAATAATCAAGAAATTGAAGAAAAACAACACGAGAAAAAAAATACTCCCTCCGTCTCTTTTTAAGTGATCCATATCGAAATACGTGCAATTTCAAACCCCTAAAAGACAAATTTATATAATTTTTAAATTTTTTTATACCAAATTAAAGTGTTCATTGAGTACTTTAAATTGGTGCAAAGAAAAAATAAAAAACGTTATACGGAAGTACATTTTTTACCGTCCACAAAAATATACGTTTCCAAAAGGTATCACTTAAAAAGGGACGGATGGAGTATTAAGAACTACATAGAGTATTCTAGTCAGGGATAAAAGAATAACAAATTATATAGGAGATTCTTAACTACAAAATATTTACATGTAGACCCCTAAAGTGTTACTAATTACATTTTGACCCCAGGTTCGCGAGCTTAACCGAGCATAATTCACTTAGGTTCAGGTTCGGCTCATTTATGGAACGAGCCTAATATTGAGGTTCAGGTTCAATTCGTTTAGTAGACGAATCGAAATCGAACGAGCTCTTACCGAACTGGGTCTCGAATAGTTCGCGAATGATCCATTTCATTTACAGCCCTAGCACCAACCATCTATTCAAAACGAGAAGGGCCAAACATTCCTTAGGGATTTTGGTTAGTTTTTTACTTTTATTTTTTTGCTTTTTTATTTTATTTTTATGGTCAGAGTATATTTTGAATCTAGTAAGTGTTTAAGAAAAATGTGCATAATGCATTTTGCAACAAGAGTGATCATAGTTTTGAAGCTTTATTTAAATCATTTAGCGAAAAAATATTAATTTATTTTAAAAGGATTCCATTAATACGCAACAACGTTTTCTAAAGGTTCACTCAAATCCCAGTTTTCCATCGGCCTGTTCTCCCTTTGATAGTATTGCTCTTCGCCTTCACCTTCACTTTTAATACCTGGCGTAATATGGCATGACCAATAATAGCACCATGAGCGAAAAATCACTCAATAGCGGACCCTTACTCACTAAACGTTACATTACAATCAAACACAGTTTTATATGACAAAAAAGGGATGCACAGAATAAATAACAAGCAAATGATTTTATTATCTAGCCGTTAACTTATGAACATCCTCCCATGTGTGAACACCCCGCGGAAATGCTAACGAAATTGATGTTGTTTTGGAAAATGGTTTGATTGATTGGATGGAGTCCCACCCGGGTTTGAGGACCATACTCGAGAAACTAGTTACAAAATGACTCTTTTACCCTTTGGAATTGAAAATATTTCACTAGTCTTTTAAAACGAGATTTCTCAGGTCCGGGAGCTAGGTTACGTGAGGGGAAGGAATTTAAAGCACCCTCACGCCCGGTGCGATCACCGGTCTCTACTAAATGTTTAAGAGATTTTGAAAACACCGTTTGAATAGACTTTAATCACCAACTCATGCAATAACACATAAATACATAAAGAAAATTCATGAAATGAAGGTGGATGCTTGTGCCTATGTCATGAGAGGATGTTCTAAATGCATAAGACACTGGAACTTGACCAAATCATCTTCAAATTGCCCTGAGATGTTCCAGAAACTTATCACAAACATCACATTTGCCACACCCGGATGGCAATCTGGGCACCTGGACTAAGCAAATCCAGGCGCCTGGAGTAGATGTGGGCGCCTGGAATGACTATGGGCGCCTGGAATCCCCCAATACATGTGCCTGGAACATTGACCAGGCAGAAATTCTATCAATCCAGGCCACCAAGCAAATGAAAAATATGAACTTTAACACTTTTTCTTCCACACACACAATGATGTTTGATGACTTTGTAAACCAAATGAAACTCAGAATCAAACCTAAGAGATGTTTTATGCTTGAAAGACCATGATTTTATCACCAAATGCATTCAAAAGCTATTTAAATGAACCTCTTTTATCATGCAATATAAATGTTAAAAGAAGACAAGATGAAACAGACTTAAATATGTATGTATGAGTGCAAGAAAAGAGCAATACACAAGATATGGAACTGGAGTCCAGGCGCCTGCATTAGGCTATTCCAGGCGCCTGGAGTTGGATCAAATGCAAATGAAGAACTTTCGTTTAAGATGTTTTACCAACCCTCCCAAACCTCAAACTGATATTGATGATCAGTAAAGGTTTGGTGGTGTTCCCCTCAGGGCCTGTTTGAACACATTAGGTAGAAAAACTACCTCAAAGGCTTGATTTATGAACTTGGTTGATTGGTTTTGGTGATTTATGATGGTTGAGTAGGCTGGATTTTGGTTAGTAGAAGTGTATCAAACTGACTTTGAGTGGTTTGGTTGGAGATTTGATTGTGGATGATAGAAGCATGAGAATTTTAGGTAATGAAAGGTAGGTTTGTAGGCTAAAAGTGAGTGAAACTAAAGGGGATCAGTTTGGGGATGGAGTTTCTAGGTGATTTTCAGCAGAGTAACAGTAAGGAAGTGGAGGAGAGTGGATCCTTCTTTGCAATGGAGAGGGGGAGATGTATTTATAGGGAAAAAAAGGTTCAAAGAGGCCCATTGGAGACACTTAGGGGTCTGGTTTAGGGGCCATCATTTCCCCCACTGTCTCTCACAAATATATCTGCAGAAAATCTCTCTAAGACGCTCCTTCCCGCCCATTCCACCTTGGAATGCAAGTGTCTGGAGTGATTCCGGGGCCCATATTGATCAAATCCAGGCGCCTGGATTCATCCAATCCAAGCGCCTGGACTTGGAGACAACACAAGATTTCAAACTTTGTGGGGCCGCTCCGGGTGCTACCGAACTCCGTTTTGTGCATGGTTTGAAGCGTTGGAAATCTTGTCAAATATACTTTCTAACCCAAGTGGTTTGAACCCAAGATGATTTGTAAATCAAAATCTATGACCATTTTACCCTCATAAGGTCGGGAAAATAAGTTGTTTTTGTAAAAAGGGCATATCTCCCTCATTTCAAAATGGATTGGGACATATTATATATCAAAAAAGAGGGTTTTGAATGTACTAGAAGGTGGTGTAGGCACAGGTTAATTTTGAGGAGGGTTTGGAGGGGTTTTCAAGTTCACAATCAAGCCTTGCGTGCTCTTATCGGGCATTTTCATCATCGGGGATGCTTGTTAAGTTTCTCGGATAAAAATCGGGGTGTCTACACCATGTTAACCACTAAGACTATGATCATTTGTGATTGAACTCCCTACTTGCTTGCCCTGATCAAGAGCCCTGATGAAATGACCTAAGTTATCAACTTAGTCGGAGTCATCAGCGCCTCACAAAGATGAATTCCCCAGGGACTAACGAACGACTGGGCCCATGAGAGATTGACCAAATCCTTGGGAGTACATAAACCATGACCCATCACTATGATACAAACCAATTTTTATCGCCTAAATTCGTAAGAAGTAATCACACAATGTCATAACTTTAGGATTTTCGATTAATAACAACCTTTGGCTAACCGCCATTCAAATCACCTCATATCTGTTGTGACAAACACACACCTCACGCACGAAAACAGTAAAATTAAGAGAAAGTGAGACACGCAAATTTACGTGGTTCGGCCAAATCGGACCTACTTCCACGGGGAGGGGGTTTTCACTTTAATCCATAGAAAATCCGAGTTGTTGTGTTACACACTCACTCTCAATCTCACAATAATGAAAGCCTCAGAGTTCTCTCGTGTATCTCTCTCACACTCTGCCTCTCTCACTTTTGTCACACTAAATAAACTAGGCACATCCGAATATTTATAGAGTTACAACGATTCAAACCCTAATCACTCCCATTCGGGACTAAGCCCATCCGGTCCACACGGGGTGGAATCCCAACAATCACCCCTTCCACACCGAGTGGACAAAGTTGACTGCAACACCCCCATTTCGCCACCTCTAATGAGCTATCTCTAGCAATCGCCTGTGTCATTAACCAGTCAAGCATCCATGCACCACCAAACAAAGTACAAAAACCCGAAAGAGTGTATCCTTGCAAAATCAGAATCCGCAGCCAATCAAAAAATCCGAGTACCACACCTCCTCAACTGGAATGCCTCCACTCGCACATCTCAAACCCGAGGTGTCTGCGCTCCCCAACCGGAGCGTCCGCACCCCCTCGTCGGGGTGCGGCCGAGACTCACTGGCTCGGCGACCTTGGTGATAATGTCTCCCCTCATGTGTCGACAACTCCGGAGAGATCACTACCATTAAGCACATCAAGAGCGAAAGAAACTCCTTTTGGCATCGTTGGAGCTCCCAAAATCTCCGTCTCTTTCCTCTGGGCTTTCCCGTGGACAACCTGCACCCATTGCTTCTTATCCTTTAGGCCAGAATACCGCACAACTCCTGAGCAACCATGCTCTCTCTATGTACGTGTCTGCAAATGGCGCATTTCCTGCCCAACTAAACTCCCTATACCGCTTGCTCCATGTCTAACAGCAGCCCCTCCTGTCACGACAGACCCCGCAAGCCTGTATAGCCCACCAAACTTCTTTCCCCGTAGTATATCCCACTTGCCAATAGAAACTTGAAGTACTCCAGAATCTGCAGAAAAACTACATCCTCTCTCATCAAGCATCCCGAGAGATATCAAGTTCTTCTTCACTCCTAGCATGTGTCTTACTCCCGCTATCTTCATAATTTTTCCACTCGGCACCCGAAACTTCACTGTCCCCTTGCCAACAACCCGATTCATTGAACCATTAGCCATTCAGACAAGACCTCCATCGTATGCCTCGTAATCCCTAAACTGTGACCTATCCCTGCAGACATGATATGAGCACCCAGAATCCAGTACCCAATCCGATTTCCCTGCATCTGTAGCGTCTAACACAGCCAACACATAGTCATCATCAGATTTCCTGAATAGCCACTGCTACCTCTTTTGGTGGGATTCTCTCTTTCCCCGCCTTAAACCTTGGACAATTCCGTTTTATATGCCCCTCTTCCTAGCAATGATAGCAAGTAAAAGTATGCCCCCTTGACTTAGAACGGTTGCCGCTTCCCTTCCTTCCGTTTCCCTTCCCTTGGCTCTTGCCCCTGTTACCGTCCGAAATTAATGCATGTGGCTCGTTAGCCTATTCAGTCCCCATCTCTTTCCTCCTCGCCTCTTCATTGAAAATAGCATCCTTAACCATAACCATAGTCAACCTCCCTTCCGACGCTGGGTTACTCAGGGAAACCGCCAGTGTCTCCCAATTATCCGGTAGAGAACTGAGCAACAACAGAGCCTGCAACTCATCATCGAACTTCATTCCAACATTAGACAGCTGATTAACCAAACTCTGGAACTCACTGGAATGAACGGCAACTGAATCCTCAACCCGGAGCTTCAAATTCACAAGTCTCCTCATCAGTAACGCCTTATTCCGGGATGTTTTCGACTTATACATCCCTTCCAATTTCGTCCACAGAGCATAAACATCTGTCTCCTGAGATACATGATGAATGACCTCATATCCAACACATTGGCGGATCAATGCTACTGCTTTCCTATTAATCCTCTTCCAATCTTCTGTTTTTATCTTCGTCGGTTTTACTCATATGTGTTCCAAGGGCTCATATAACTCTCTCAAAATAAGCATGTCCTCCATCTGAGGCTTCCAAATCACATAATTGGTCGCCGTCAATAGGATCATAGCATTCATATTAATCTCCGACATCTCCGCAAACAAGATTGTCTCAACAACAAACCCCTAGAAACTCCCACACTTGATTTGATACTCCTCGGAAGGATTTAAAGCAGTAAAATAAAATGTACCGTCAAAATCCGAACGAAAATCTCTACAAACCGAGCCCAGGATTGGATATGGGATGTCGAACCGAGTCTGGAATTGGTCAAAATCGGCCTAAACCAATCCAAAAACACTTTCTGGTCACCTCCGGACCGTTGACCAGTCAAGAATCCAGTCTGAACCCGCCGAGTCAACTGAACCCCCCGGTTTCCTCCGGAAAAATCGAAACTTGAACCGGTTTGAACCTCCTGACCCAACCAGTTGACCCTTATGACACGACATGTGATCTCTTTGACCTTTTTTACCTGGATCGTGACCCCTTTGACCTCTCTAACCCTTTCGGTTGAACCTTCTAACCCTCCGTTTGACCCCTTCTGACCTTTGATGACATCATCCCTAACACAGATTAATGTCATCCTTAGTCACCAGCAACCTCCGGCCACGCGTGTAGCACACGCACGCGTCAGATTTGACGCTTATCCCAGCGATTTCCCGCAATCTCCCTTGTACTCCCGTGATCGTCTCGAAAAAACCCAAGACAACCGTGTATTCAAAATTCAAAACCGATCACTTTTTGTCCGAGCAAAAACCGATCAGTCACTCGCCTCCGTCGAATCTTGTTCATACTAATCGTGTTTAGTCCTTCGGTGACCAAAACCGACCACCCACACACCGTTGTGATCGTCTCTGAGAGTTGCACCTTACCCACTGATCAAAAACAAGTTTCGTCACCTGTTCTGTCCGACCAGAACTTCGACCGGTGCTCCAATGGCCTCCGAGTGATTATCGAACTGTTTTGCGCTATCCGGTGCTTCAACCAAAGCTCTGATACCAATTTGTTGTGACAAACACACACCTCGCGCACGAAAACAGTAAAATCAAGAGAAAGCAAGACACACAAATTTACGTGGTTCGGCCAAATCGAATCCTACTTCCACTGGGAGGGGGTTTTTCACTATAATCCGGAGAAAAATCCGAGCTGTTGTGTTACACACTCACTCTCAATCTCACAATAATGAAAGCCTCATAGTTCTCTCGTGTATCTCTCTCTCTCACACTCTCTGCCTCTCACACTTTTGTCACACTAAATAAACTACGCACATCCAAGTATTTATAGAGTTACAACGATAAAACCCTAATCACTCTCATCCGGGCCTAAGCCTATCCGGCCCACACGGGGTGGAATCCCAACAATATCCATCATAGTCCACTTGGTTGACCGCACATCATATCACTGATATAGGATGGCCTCTCTAGATCTCATTACATCACTATTTTAGCAAATTTCCAATTTTCATTAGCTTAACATTGTCTAGGTGATCAATACGTACGTATTCCAACCCAATGTACCTAATTGTCCAATCTAACAATCATCAATAATTTCAACAGGGCAATGACAAGATACAACAATAATTTCTATTTAAAACATGGACTAATAACACATAAATTGTTCGGATTCGTCCTTGTAACTTTTGGGTTTGCAGTGTCTTGGCACATAAGTCTCATTTATGGATTTTAGGTTTTTTAGGGTAAATTATTAATTTCGTGAATCTTAGGTAATTTGGTAAATTATTAATTTCAAAAAGCATCCAAGCTAGTGAGACCTGGCATCCAAACAATAAAAATAAAATTAATCAGTTGTTATAATATTACTCATAAAAATTTGGGAATTTTTTTTTAAAGTTTCACAACGTGTTGCTTTGGCCAAATAAACAAGGAGTGTTTTTTTGTCTTTATTCAAAAAAAAATTGCACTACTAGTTTTTCGTCATTTTTTTGGTAGTTTATTGGTTTGTCCCGACGAGAGAAATCTAAAAAGTATAAAATTATTAACCAAACTTAAATTTTTGTGAATAAAGACAAAAATAATCCAATAAACCACAAAATTTTGTATTAATTTTTGTCTTTAGTGAACTTTTTTTTAATTTTGATCATAATTTTATACTTTTTAGATTCCTTTTCTTCGAGATGAACCAATAAACCATAAAAAATCGACGCAAATAACAAATGCAAATTTTTTAATAAAGACAAAAAAATAAACCACACTGATTTATGGACACGGGGTGGCTGTTGTGCAGCCACCGCACAGCAGGTGTTGTGCACCCATCCGAGTTGTCCGTTGCTCGGATGGACGGCCCAGATTTCATCTTGCATACGCGGCAACGAACGGCTCGGATGCAACGCACAACACCTGTTGTGCAGTGGTTGCACAACAGGCACCCCAAATCCTTGATTTATTCAGCCAAATCAACTTGTTAAGGACATTTACCAAGAACAAAACTGTCTAGCAAACAGAAATTAAACACGTAGGCCTCGTAGGGTTTAGGCAAGTCAGCTACTTTGAAGTTTGAAGTCGATTGAATCATTTTTTTCTCCTGTTTTAGTACTACATAAGATATTCCATCTGTCCCAAAATGATAGTTCCTTTCGGGACTACATGTCATTTTCAATGACTTAAATCTTTTAGTTTATAGTAATAATTTTTAGGATTTTAAAAACTTTGTATAATAGAACTAATTAAGATCCATCAAACAAGATTGATCATGCATATTTTTTTACGTTCACATTAAAATTTATAAGCCGTTGAAAATGGCTAGCTATATCAAAAGGAACTATGATTTTGGGTTGGAGGGAATAGAAGAAACTAGAAGACCCCCGAATCTACAACCAGCTTACAAAGATGAAAGAAATGCTCAATAAAAAACAAAACAGATCACAAGTCCTTAACTCTTCTCCTTGTTTTCCCCTTCTTTTACTCTTCCTATAATCAGGCACCGCCAAATAAACCCGTAATACACATCAGATTTCTTAGAAAATGTCAAAGATTGAAGACGAGTTTCTTGCAATATTTTTGAAGATAGAAAGGGGGACAGGGTTTTAGATCCATCTGGTGGCGTTAATGGAAAGACCCAGATCCAGAATTTGGGGGAAAAAGCTGTGACCTGAGAAAGAAGTCTAGAAGCTATGTTTTTTATGTCGAAGCAGTCTGCATCTAACCAGAAAATCGCTACAGACCTCTAAGAGCATCTCCAACCAATCTCTATTCCTCCTAAATAGAGGCCAATTTCACACAATTGCACTCCAACCAATCTCTATAATGGGTCTCTATTTTAGAGACTCAAAATTGAGTCTCTATATTTGGAGGTCTATCTCTATTTTGGAGGCTCATCTCTATTTGTACTATTCACCTTTTTGCACTTCTAAAATTCCCATTTTATCCTTGTTATCTTCTGATGTTAATTTTTAATGCCAACCATATCCTTTAGTTCATTCTAATTCATAGTCAAGCACTAAATTCTTGTATCTCCTATTGCTCATTACTACATACCAACCATTTGTGTAGTAAAATTAGAGACCAATCGAATCAATTTATGAATCTCATTACTTCATACCAACCGTTAGGTGCAATGCAATAAAATTTGCTACTGACCTTCATTAAAGGAAGCAAACCAACTTCCTGTGGATTGTGTTTATATATATCCACCCATTCACCAGATTGTGTTATATTCAACCTCCATATACATAACTTCACAAGCATGGAATCTTCATCAAAGCCTATCCAACAACGTGGTGCAGCATTCTCCATGGAGGAGGACAAAATTCTTTGTTATGCATGGCTTGAAATTTCTCAAGATCCTGTAAGGGGTATCAATCAAAAAAGAGATAAGTTATGGGAGCGCATTGCTGCTAAATTTCATGAATAGAGGCCCAGCAAATACACTGGTGTTCGAACTTCAAAATCTGTCCAATGTCGTTGGTTCTCAGAAAGACCAAACATATTTGGTTTAAATATTTTTTCCTTAATTTAAGAGAAGAAAAAAAGACTTCTTTTTTTGATTGTACAACAAACAATTTACAAAAATCATAGGATTCATTATGAAGGCGATAAATAAGTACCGAGGATGTGTTCGCTCGATTGAATACCTAGATCCAGGAATTGAACCTCTACGGAAAGATTGATTGCATTGTGTGGCATAAATAGAGCAGATAATGTTGTTGGAGACATACAAGTTAAGCACAATGTCTTCTTCCTCCTCCTCCCATAATGCCATTTTTTTTTCATAATCAATCATGGCTGAATCTCCTCCCATAATGTTGTGGAAATATTCGTTCAAAATTTCCTTCACAAAGATATGGTATTTGACGAGGCAAGGGATTAGATGAGCTAACAAGCAAAATTGGAAACCCTCATAGAAAGGCAACTCGAAACAGAGCACGAGGAGGGATTTTTTGGAGGGAAATTTGGGAGGGATTGTAGGTCTAATTGTGGAGGGAGTTTTTTAGAGGGAAATTTTAGAGATAAAAATAGAGGTTTGTGATTGGAGTGGATGGGAATAGTGAAAGTCTCTAAATGATTTTTTTTGGATTAAACAAATATGAAAATAGAGATTTGAGCCTCTATTTTGGTTCCTTGCATTGGAGATGCCCTAAGTAGCGGAAACTGGTAGGTTCACCCTGCGATTTTTTATCCCAGCGCTACACTGGTGAGTAGGGCTGCAAACGAACCGAGCTGCTCGCGAGCAGCTCGTGGCTCGGCTCGTTAAGGCTCGGCTCGGCTCGGTTCGATAAGTAAACGAACCGAGCTCGAGCTCGATTTTCAGGCTCGGCTCGTTTAGTTAACGAGCTTGCTAAAGATCGGCTCGGCTTGAAAAAGCTCGGCTCGATTACATAGGCTCGGCTCGTTTAAGAAGGCTCGTTAAGTAAATTACCCTAGCTCGGCTCGATAAGGGCTCGGCTCATTTATGACCGAGCCGAGCTCGAGCTGGATTTTTCAGCTCGTTTACTTAACGAGCCGAGCTCGAACACTACAAAGCAGGATTTTTCAGCTCGTTTAATTTCTTCTTTGTATAACCTACTTGTGAAAATAGGTGGTCTCCTAGTTAAGAAGTAATCCCCAAGTAACGACGGAGCGTCGGTTTAGTTGTATACCCACTTTGAGTGGTCTCCTTAATTTTCTCCTAGATAGTAGGAGTAAAATCTTATTCCTAGCTAACAATCTTACGTTAATTCACCGCCTATTTATTCATACGTTAACAAATTTCTTGCCGATTTTCCAGTTTCCTACTCTTCTCTACTCTCTTAGGAGCACACTGTTCAAATCAGTGCCCTCGTTCTTACGATTTTCTTCGACTATGATGATTCATAATTTTGTATCACTTCACTCCACAGAATGAAGCTTGAAAATCGTTGTATTTTTTAAAAGGAGTATCATTCCACCCGGTGCAAAAGGGGGTTTATGATTACTAAGGAGAACTCCACGTGTCTCAACTACCCCACATGTTTTTCTAAATCCTAGCTTGTTAATTTGCTATATGCTTATTTTGCTTGATGAATATTACTTAGAATTGTAATATTTATCATAAAGTCATGTTACATGTTTTCCCCTAACTACTTTTTGTGCAGATGAGGGGCTAGTGTGGACGCTGCCACGGGGCTCTCGATTTCGATTTGGAGTCACCACCTGAGTTTAAGGATAGTTACCCGAGAAACCTTTTTGAAAAACGTGACTTCCGTGCCGTTATTTGGAAAAGGCTTGTTTTTCATCATTTTAACCGAAAATATTTTAGGTTTGGAGCCAGGTTACGAGAGGGGCAGGATTTTACGGCACCCCCTCGCCCGACACGAGGATCGGTCTCTACTTTAATGTTCGTAGATTTTGTAAAAATATTCTATTGTGAAACTTTGTTCACATAGAAAGCAAGTAACATGTAAGAAATTTAAATTGTAAATATGCAAAATGAATATGGCAAAATATAGATGCTATGAATAAACAATATACTAAAAGTGCATAACACGACTCATGAACCTGGGCGCCCAAGTTCTTTCCAGATTTCAAAATTTTAAAAAGTTTGGTTTTGCTAAAATTGTACTCCCAGTTTAGTACATCACCAGTATTGAGGATTCAGATGTCTTGTTGGGGGTCCCCTCAAGATGCTTTATGGAGTAGCTTAATTTGAGCCATATTTTACTTTTGATAGATTCTTGAAAAATGCTCCTTTGGACTTGCTTTCTGGACAGAATGCTTTTAGAATGCTGGTATTGATGTGTCACGACCCAAATCCTAATTGTAAAAAATCGTCACCGTCTAGTGATTAAAAATCACCCCAGGCCTTTACTGCCACAATTTTATAAAACTTTACGAAAGAAAATTATGGAAAATGAACATTCAAATTAAAAATCTCCAGAATTTACATAATGTGCAACCAATATAAATTTACCGTCCCTTGGCGTTATTACAAGCCCGTGGCCAATTTAGGTGCCACCAAATCACACAATAATTAAGTTTACAAATTTCACAACTTTATTACAATGTTGCAATCCGAGATTATTGAAGAATTTAAAACCCACAACTGCAATCCCAAATAATCACACAAACAATAATGAGCCAGCTTTTGCCCCTGATGTCCTGAAATGGTAAACCATTTCAGTGAGAATTACATTATACTAAAGCTACAAGTTTGACATGGGATTAAAAAGAATTTAATTAAAAGAAAATAAAACACAGTTTCCGAATAGGTTTACTAGTCAACTTTTACATCACCACGTCACAATTGCGTATCGAACATCTTTTTGAACTGACACCGGTATGTTGGGAGCTATCCAATAATCATTGAGGAAATGATATCAAGTCCTTAGAGCACCCAGTTGTACCCTACCCCTTATACTCCCCAAATCACCTACCAATACGTTCCTCGTCAGGAATAACTCACGTTCAGATGTTCTAGTACCAATTAATTCCTTCCTTTTAATCATCCCATGTTTCATTCATTTTCTTAAATATCATTCCAAACCTTTTGCTCGATTCCATTTTAGAAATCATCGTTTCCATTTTAATTATTCAAATATTGAACCAAGCATTCCATAAAAATAATTATACAAAACCAAAACACATGTAGCCAAAGTATAATCGTAACTCACCTCTGTAGCGTGAACCAAACACAACCGCGTGTATGTAATTTAAAAGTCGGCCCTAGACCCGAGAGGAGAGAAAGAGATGATTTGCCAGACGTGTGTTCGCCGGAGTGGTGATCGCCGAGTCAAATGATGGCCGGAGTGGAAGGTTTCGTGAGGCAGAGAGTTATAAATATTTTTTGGGTTTTCTTAATTGGAAGATGGGATGTAGTCAGAGACAGAGAGAGATATTATTTATGGGGTGAAAATGCATAATGTCAGACAAGGTTTTAAATTGTAATTGACACAGATCCGACATGCAATTGAATGTACGGACCCTTTGCTTACACATACTCGTCCATTTTTCTGTGCCCATCAACTATACAGATGATACACAAAAGACAAGTGTCCAGCCACTGGAATTATCAGTTGGGAAGGAAAAGAAAATCCCACAGACTTGGTGTAACCAGTCCCTGACTGGTTACACTGTCCGGGATTCGTTCTCAGAAAAATATCAAAATTTTATTGTTAGCTATAAAAGTTATTTGAAGGTTAACTGTGATGACGAAATTCTAAAGATAATTTTCGAAAATAGAATTTTGAATTTTTATAATAAAAATCGGGGTATCACATGATGTGAAGCTACAAGTTAGGATGGAAGGGCTTTGGCTTGGCAAGGCTCTAAAGCTGGATAGGATTTTTGTTTTTTCTTGAAATTTTGATGGTATTTTGGAGGATTTTTTATGGAAGGGAGGAATGGGAGAGTGTGGTAGTTTGGGAGGAGGAAGAGGAGAGTATGAGAGTATTCATCCTGTTTTGGGGCATGAGGGAGGGTATTTATAGACTTGAAAAAGGATTAACCAGAAAAACCTCCCCAGAATTTCTAGTGGGATTCCCTGGTCCTAGAGAATGCTCATGATCCTAATCTCTGCCAAAATCTGGTAAGTGGTCTGAAGAATTCGGGCGCCCAAATTGAACTGGGGTGCCCAAGTTAAATTGTGGTGCCTAAGTTGAACTAGGGTGTCTTGGTTGAGTAGAAGGTTTTGAAAGTCCTCGAGAGCATTTTTCTTCGAATTTTATCAAGGTATTTACTGACTCGTTTCATCATCGGGGAGGGCGACGGGCCATGATTTGAGATTTTTGTAGGTCCGAATTGGGGTGTCTACAGCTGGACTCCAATGGATGGAGTCAGATCTTACATAGAGTTTTACTTGTGAAAACTGATATCATAGTCTCCAATTTCACTTTGAAATGTGAAGTCAAATCCTACATGGATTTGACGACAACCAATTTAGGGGTTGTTCTCCAATGGATTATATTAAGATTTGAGAAAATCAACCCCTTGATTTTATCCATTCGTGACTTGATTTTATCCATTCGTGAAGACATTTGATAAAATCTGTAGATTTTTGCATTAAAAAATTCTAAAAAATCTACAGATTTTATCAGATGTCTTCACGAATGGATAAAATCAAGGGGTTGATTTTATCAAATATTGATAAAATCCATTGGAGAATAACCCTTTACTTCAAAATTGACTTCAAGTGTCAAATGCAAATGTTACTTTTTGGATTATCCATAATAGCATTTTCAAAACAAAAAAAATAGTGTTGAGAGCAAATTTGAGAGTGTTAAATTGCTGCATCAACATAAAAAAAAAAATATTATTTGACATCTCCGTGTTGAAGCAAAGGTTGGAGATGCTCTTAACCATCTTTGCAATTGACTGGTGGATGATGGGTTGTAATTGCTAGTCCGCAGGATGTGGTGTTTGAAGAGTAAGCTCAAAGAAAATTGTGTGTAGGTTTTAGTTGAACAAGAGGGTATTATTGAATTAACTAGAAACTTGAAATGGGTGTGCAAAGCAAATGAGGAAAGAGAAACATTGGATTCAAACAAAATGGTGTGGACGCCCCTCCGCGAAGGAATTTGATTCGGAGCCGCCACCTGAGTTTGAGGTTTGCACCCGAGGAACCGAACTCGAATGACTAGTGCCTCATTTTTTAATAAGGTTTTAAGAACCAGTCCATCATCACCGTAATATCTTAGGTTCAGGACCTTGGTTACGAGAGGGGAAGGGTTTTATGGCAACTCCCTCGCCCGACTCGAGGGTCGGTCTCTACTAAATGTTTGTGGAATTTTATAAAATGTTTTTGATCCAATTTTATCCATGCAAAAGGGGTAGGGAATAAGGGAGGGACAATTAAACAAATACTAAAATAACAAACTAGTAACGGTGGATGCTTGTGTATGGTGTAATACATGAATGACAATGAACAAGCACGATTAAATTAGGATTAGCAATAATAAACAGCGATCTAACATTCACAGAATATGAGAATCAACAGAATGAGATAACTTGGCAGAATGTACTTTGTTTAGGGTTTGAACGCTCAAACCATATCTACCTTACATGTAAGAGCCCACCCAGGGGGATGGGGGGTGTCCCACATCGGCAATTAAGATAATGAAGAAACGCCCACCAACTCCTATTAACTTGACGTTAACTTTTTAAGCCACGTGGTTAGGTTTAGAGTTAACTGGTTAGCTGGGGCAGGTCGTTACACCTTATGTAGGATAAGTTCTTGGTTGAGTCAAATAAATTCAACTTGGAGAGGCAAACAATAGCTAACAGTTAATCGAGAATAGAGAATTCGTGGAAGCGTGAAAGATTAGGCCAAATACACAAAGAAAGAAGGCAATGATATTCAGTCCACTCCTTGGATTGATGTTTACCAGCTCTAGGAGAAATGGACTCGAGAGCACTCACAAGAACAATGTTCTTGATTCCAGAGCTCTCAAACAACTTTCTCTCACTAGAATTTTCGTGCCTCGGGGACAAATCAATCTCTTGGAAGTTGTGAAGGAATATCCTCATATTTATAGGAATATGCAGTCAATCATAGGCAGACAGATATTCCCCTTATCATATGAGGACACGTGTTCTCTCCGTATATTTGGACCACATGGGTAATGTCACCTGAGGATGACCCTCACGACATAGTCGGTGTACGCCATTTGCATCGCGGTGATCCCTTATCTTTTTAATCTGTCAAGCCTCTTATATCTCCCCTATTCCCGTTATGCATTAATTAGGCATGGTCGCGACCCATTTGGGACAAACCAATACCTCACACGAGCCCCAAATGACCCCTCTGACCCTGCCTTATGATCAGCGTTTGGTCGCGAACTCGATCTATGAATGGTAACAACTTCCCGTCACACTAATTCCCTTTTAAGAGGGTCACGACAGGTGAATTCCTCCCAACATGGGTCCCTTTATCAATGGTACCTTATATTTGGGGTCTTCTGCTTTATATATACCTCCGCGAGGAATTTAACTTAGAGGTATGATTTCTTTTGTCTATGTTGACTTTAGTCAAAGTCCCATGTGTCGACAGTTGACTTGTCCCCCACATGGTGAGCTCTGGTAGGGTAGTCAATGGTTGCCCAATGGGCCTACGAGTTAACCTTTCATACACTATTAAATAGGGATTTCTATTTCATTTAAGGATGGTAGAATATGGAAAGTCAATATACCATTATTGATATAATAAATGAATATATTTTAAAATATTGGTTGAAATCTATCATATATGTTAGAACAAAAATGATTCTGATTTTCATAATTTACTTGATTGTTTTTCCTATGCAATTGAATATGAGAAAAACAGAGGAGTAACACTTGTACCAATAATTGCACAAACCCGCATATGTGGGATATGTGAGGGACCCACATATTAGTGGTGGGTCTCACATATCCCATGTAAGAGAAGTTGTATAATTATTAGTACAAATGCTAGTACTTGTAGCAAATTTGATTTGAATATAGATAATTAGTTCAAGTAACAAACATATTACATTCGATGATATTAGAAAACAGCTGAAACATTTACGTTGGGCCAAACTTAGTAAGTATAAATAGTTGACTTTGAAGCCTTACTAATCTTTAATTACTACATTTTGTTTACCTCTATATTCTGGGAATGCTCTCTTTTGACCAAATATTCAATAAATAAAGAAAAATTAAAACTTCAAGAATTCACTTGTGATAGTTCTCAAAATATCTTATTGTTCACGTCTATAGATGAACTGTACATTCCATCTTTAAATATACTATAGCAATGTAGTTGGGGCTTTCAAAAGCCTCCAAAGCCTCAATCCTATTTTCTTATAATTTTGATTTTCTTAATTTTCTAAAATTAGGAAACAAGGAGGACGTGGGGACGGTTCTTAATTGTTAGTAAAACCAACTGCGGGACACGTGTCCACTCCACCCTTGCACCTCTCCCCCCACGTCCCCAGTTTTGATCTTCAAATCAAAAACTCCTCTTGCCCACAACCCCCGTATCCAATTAGCCACGTTGTCCTCCAAATTAAAATTGGATGGTTCTTAATTGGCATGGGGATGGTTCTTTACTACGCTATAAGCCTTTGCTTCTCATCTTCTGCTCCAGAAGAATCTGTTAAAAATGGCCACCGAATTCTCTCTCTCTCCCGTGGAATGTTTGATTAAATGCAATGTAATTAGGCTATTAGTGATTTTAATCTCTTACTTAACTCCACTAATTGGTTAATTATGTAGGATTATCGATCTTCCTTTTTCTGGAAGAACACCGCTTCATTCATAGTCCATATGAGTATCTAAAAAGAAAAAGGGTACGCATATAGCCTTATTTCTGTTTTGCTCTTTCTCTCTTAAAAATTATTCCAACTTTTTGACTATCATATAGGATGATGTTCAGTTCATGTTCTAGCCTATATAATCTCTATTTTGTCATATACAAATATAAATTACCACTAATATCCCATAATCTGCTCACCATCATGTTTCTTTCTATTCATGATTTTTTTTTCACCGAATGATTTTATGTCCATGGTATTCATGTAATGGCTAATGGTGTTCCTATTTTTTGTTCTCTAGGTTTTGATCAAAGAACATAAGAGGCCGTATTCTTATGCAATTTACTATAATATTTGGTTACTACACTCCTCACCCAGTGCGCAAAGGTTAGTACCAATATAGTGTAATGAAGAAAACAATCTTAAAATCTCAAATCATAACAATCCTAAAATCAAAGATTTTAAAGGCATCTCTAGTACACTGCCTAAAAGAGTTCCCTAAAGTTGCATAACTAATTAGCAAAGAAAAATTCAAAAAATGGTCTCTAGTACACAAAAATTGACTCCCTAAAATCCTAGGTGGCACCCCTCACTACCTAAAGTGTCTTAAGGGGGTGTCCACTAACTCAGTTTTTTTGAAAAAATTGGTTTTTCACGATTTTTTATGTGATGTATTGTTAGAGAATGACCTGTCTCGGTGTTTTGGAAAAACAATTTTTTGTTAGTGGAACACCCCCTAAGTGACTACCTAAATTTGGAGAGAGACTTAAGGAGAGAGAAAGAGGAGAGAGAAGGGAAGGAGGAGAGAGAGAGAATAACTTTAAAGAGAGAGAGAGAATAACTTTAAGGAGAGAGAGGAAAGACTTAAAATTAATGAACATTTTTAGGGAACCCTATTAAAGTACATTTCCCCTTAGCTAGCTAACTAAGTTCTTAGCACACAAAATAGGATCTCACATGTGCTTAAATGTACACTTTAACAAATACTATTTTTTAAGTAGTGCACTAGAGGGTTGTGTTCGGTTTGAGTTTTAGTTTTTGTAATGATTAAAGGGAGAAATAGAAATAATAATTAAAAAATAGGTATTAATGATTGGAGAGAGATAGAGAGAAAAATATAAATAATATTTAAAAATAAAAATAATAATTGAGAAAATCGATTTTTGAAAACAAAACGAACAAGACCTAGAGATGCTCTAACAATAATATCATCGTTTTCTAAAATCAACCCACCTTGTTTTTATCCAGTTTTAGCAAACGGAAACAAGCCATAAGTAGTTACCTTATCTGTCACTTTATCCTTCGTTTAAAACTATTTTCCCTTTCCCTTTCCTCATCTCTCTCTTTCTCTCTCTTCCCCAAAATCGAACCATTCGTCCTCGTTTCTTGTCGCTTTATCCTTCGTTTAAAACTATTTTCCCTTCCCCTTTCCCTTTCCCTTTCCCTTTCCTCATTTCTCTCTCTCTCTCTCTCTCTTCCCCAAAAATCGAACCATTCGTCCTCGTTTCTTGATCATCAAACCCCCTAACCAGATCGAAAGCCCCCCTAAAATTCATCGATTAAAACCACACCCTACACAGCCTCCCTAACAGATCTGCTGCAAAACGGCGCCCAAATCGCCGTCTCCGTCGCACTGTCCCCATTTACTCCCTCACTCACGGCTCTTTAACCTAGATCTGATCTGCGACCACACTGATGTTGCTCAGGGTTGATCCTCCGTGGTCGAAGGACAGGTGGAATCGAGCTTCGGTTTAGAGTGAGAAGGTGCGTTTTGGTGGGATTTTTTTTTCTTCTAGTTTTTCGGGTATGGCGGAAATGGAGTTTCCGGTGGGGTTGAGAGTTCTTGTGGTGGATGACGACGTTACTTGTTTGAAGATTATGGAGCAAATGCTTCGGAGATGCTTGTATCGCGGTGAGTCCTCTTCGAATTTGTTTTCCCTCTTATCCATTTCAGCGTTACTGTGTTGATTTGCTGCCAGCTGCCTTGACTTATTGCGATAGTGGCGTCTTGGTGTTTTGTAGCACGTAAAGTTGGCTGCTTTTGATATGTATAAGGTAGTTAACCGCTAACTCATCTAACAGCTTAGCTGTTACATCCCTTTGGATTGAACGATTTGATAAGAAAAAAGTAAAAAGGATTAGAGAGTTTCCTGGAAAATCACTCATTTGGTTTGAGTAATTTAGCGAGAAATGGAGGCAAAAGTATAAAAATTGTATATTTTTTTTATTGGCTCCTTATCCTTCCCCCCAAGTCTCACCATTTTGGCTTCCCTTCCTTATCATACCCTTTCTTCCTTATCATACCCTTTCTCGCAATCCAACACTATCCGAGGGGCTGTTGACTACACAGGATGCTGTAGTGGGGCCAAGGATTTAAATAGCGGCAGCAGGAGACGTTGCGTCGTTGCGGTTGCAGTTTTAGTGTAGCCGTAGCTGGCACATCGAACGATATGAAGCGGAAATCGGGTGTA
Organism: Vaccinium vitis-idaea; assembly: GCA_963854785.1. Lineage (NCBI taxonomy): Eukaryota > Viridiplantae > Streptophyta > Magnoliopsida > Ericales > Ericaceae > Vaccinium > Vaccinium vitis-idaea. Next base: position 22,051,489 of record OY978224.1, on the reverse strand, counting down.
GCGATTGTGCATTTTTCAAAATCATTACTAACCCATACAAAACTTGATTAAACTTTTTTTTCCCTTCATTGTCTTATTTTTCACATTTTAACCAACCATAAGACATATAATAACTCATGAAAAAACAACGCATCCAAGCTAGTGAGACCCAGCATCCAAACAAGAAAACTAAAATTAATCAGATGTATAAAATTACTCGGAAAAAAATCGTAAAAAAGAACTTCAGAGTTCCACATAGACATTTTCCAAGGACCACCTCTCGATAACCCCATGGGGTTGGCCTAGTGGTCGAGGCTTAGGACTTAGGGGTTTGCTCCCTCCTAATGTCTCAAGTTCGAAACCTCGTAGGTCCTATCAACTCCTTTGGAGCCAGTCCATACATACAGAGTTTTGCTTTGGCTTTAAATGAGCCCCCGCTAGTGGATGGTGCGATTAGTCTCCTAGGATTAGTTGAGGTGTGCGAAAGTTGGCATGGACACCTGGTTATCAAAAAAGGACCACCTCTCAACTGCAGCAAAACCAGCTAGCAAACAGAAATTAAACATGTCGGCCTCGTAGGGTTTAGGCAAGTAAGCTATTGGTTGAAGTTTGAAGTCGGTTGAATCATTTTTTTTTCTCTTTTTTTAGTACATAAAATAGAAGAAAGTAGAAGAACACCCAAATCTACAACCGGCATACAAAGATGAAAGAATTACTCAATAAAAAACAAAACAAATCAAGTCCTTGACTCTTCTCTTTGGTCTGTCCTTCCCTAACTACTCTTCCCGTAATCAGGCACCACCAAATAAACCATTAATACATCGGCCCATCCATTACTCACAAACATCAGATTTCTTAAAAAATGTTGAAGATAGAAGATGAATTTTTTGAAGATAGAAAGGGGACAGGGTTTTAGATCCATCTGGTGGCGTTAATGGAGAGACCCATATCCAGAATTTGGGGGAAAAATCTGTCAACTGAGAAAGAAGTCTGGAAGCTCTGTTTTCTCTGGCGAACCTATCGGCTTTTGACCAGAAAACCGCTACAAAGCCAGAACCGGCAGGTTCACGATTTTCATTCCCAGCGCTAAACTGGTGAGTATCTGAGCCGGTCCCTCAAAGAACTGCTACAAACCGGCCGAAACCGTTCGTCGCGGCTGGTTTTTACATCCTTGAGTGGGGTGGTTCACGGTAGCCTCCTATTTAAGTTGCCCATTAGTTTCCAGTAAAAAAGAAGCGTTTTTTGCTAGGAAGCACGGGTACTCGTACGGGGTACAGCTACGGTATGGGTGCTGGTACGGGATACGGCAAAAACCCAAAAAAAAAGGGTACGGGTACGGGTACGGCGGGGTACGGCGATTTTTTTATGTATATCTTTTTACAATTTTGGCATGATTCATTAGATATAACAATTATAACATATTTTATAGATAGAAGCAAGACAACAAAAGCTAATAGCACTTGAACAACCCATACTGCTTGATGGACTCATCTTCTTATAAAATAAAGTGCAATAGCTTAATTTTTGTGCATGCAACTATCATATGTTTCAAGATGGAGAGCAAAAGATATTTCAAGGCTCATCTAAAAAATTGAAAAAAGGAATAGATTTTGACATAATAATGAGATAGAAGGGGCAACAGAAATAATATGAGAGAGATAGAGAGAGTCGCAGTGTTGGAGGAAGATTAACAAAAAAGATTTGTCAACCCTGCTCTTGTTTTTCCAAAATCAAGCTCTAGATCTGAGTCGTGGTTTCGAGTTTATGACTTTATCGCATTGAGTTATTGCATATTAAGGCCAGCAGTTTGAGGTTTTTTTCCATTCAGAATCCCTAAAATTTTGAAAACTCTATGAATAGGCCCAAAAGTACCCAGAAAAGTACCCCATAAACTCAAAAGTACCCGGTACGTTTTTGGAATACCCGATACGTATTTTGGAGTACCCATGAAGTACCGGTACCCGGTATGGGTACTTTGGGGTTTTAGAAGTACCCGTGCTTCATAGTTTTTTTGCAATGAAAATGGGAAACACAGTTTTATTTGTGCAAGTCTTAACAGTTGGAACTCCAAATTTAATACCTAGGCTTAAAGCACAACTGTGTGGAAAGGGATTTTCCATCGAATATTCAACAAATCCAAACTATTTGAGAAAGAGAGATTTGTAGTAGTGGGCATTTTTTGGGTTGGATTTGCAATCCGGTTCATTTATAATGTGTGGTAGCTGGTCTAGGGTTGAATGGATTTGAGAAAATTGTCCTTTTTTTTTTCCGCATCTATTGATTATTTTGTTCATAAATTCGCGGGGATCAGACATTGAAAAATCTAGTGTTGATTTTGGACTATCAGGGGGTGTTTTCTCTGATTTTGGGTGTTTTCTCTGATTTTGGGTGTTTTCTCTGTGTCTGTATTCTAATTTTCGACTGTTTTACGTCTGTGTAGGAGAACTAAACATAAACTTTCTACAATTACTTTAAGGAATTATGGAAATTGTAGATTCCTAGGGCAAGGGTGGGGGATGAGGTTGGCAAACAACAGATGGCAATGAAGCGGTGTTGGCCAAAGCTGCAGGAATTATACAAATTGTAGATTCCTAGCGCTTGGATTGTGATTTGCGGCAAATGAATTATTTCCCTTGTCCAAAATTGGCATGATTTTGGAGATTAATAGTTATCTTGAAAAAGGAGCAAAATGATTCTGTTTTACTGTTCTGCAGAGCTGTAGTACACAGCTGACTTCAGCATCCCCGAGATCTGTTTGGAGAGAGGCAACTTCATTGTTTATATTCTTGATGCATGGACCTTTTCTTTTTTTTTTTTCAGCTTCAAATTTGTTTGACCTATTTTTGTGCCTAATATAAGTTGATGTTGCTTAGGATTATGTTTGTTTTACTAATCTGTATTTCTCGCAGTTACAACTTGCTCGCAGGCAACTGTTGCCTTGAGCTTGCTACGAGAGAGGAGGGGGTGTTTTGATGTGGTACTAAGTGATGTTCACATGCCTGATATGGACGGTTTTAAGCTCCTTGAACTTGTTGGGTTGGAGATGGACCTTCCTGTGATCAGTGAGTGGTGCTTCTCATGGCTTTTGGGTTATTTTTTAGTTTGTTTCTGTTAACTATTTATGAGTTCGCCTCTGAAAAAAACTAATTATGTTTTGTTTGTCAGTGATGTCTGCTGATGGAAGAACCAATTTAGTTATGAGGGGAATTAGACACGGGGCTTGTGATTATTTAATTAAGCCTGTACGTGAAGAAGAACTGAAGAACATCTGGCAGCATGTTGTCAGGAAAAAGAAGAATGAAAATAAAGAACATGAGCATTCCGGTAGTTTGGATGATAATGATCAGCATAAACGAGGAAGTGATGATGCTGAATATGCTTCTTCTGTTAACGAGGGTGCAGAAGGATTGTTAAAAATACAAAAAAAGAGGAGAGATGCTAAAGAAGAAGATGATGGTGAACTGGAAAATGATGATCCATCCACAGCAAAGAAGCCACGGGTAGTGTGGTCGGTGGAGCTCCATCAGCAATTTGTTAGTGCTGTGAACCAACTCGGGATTGATAGTAAGATCTTCAACAATTTATCGCTTGTGTTGCTTTCCTTTCATTTAGTTTTTGATGATCTGCACAACATTATGTTGTGCTGAAAAACTTAGAATTTCAAGAGTAGCACAGTGTTTGTGGTCTCCCTGTCTCTTATTGTAGGTTTTCTATTTGAAGTTCGGTGTTTTTTTCTTGCTTGTACTGAGATTTAGTTTTTATTTCATTTCAGAGGCTGTACCAAAGAGAATTCTCGAATTGATGAACGTTCCCGGTTTAACTAGAGAAAATGTTGCAAGCCATTTGCAGGTATGGTTCTTTCTGCATGTGGGTGACCGTTAGCAAAAACTCCTAATTAGTTTAAATGTTCCAATTTCTCCTTCTTGTTTGTTTTTTCCTTGGTTTTGATTTTGGATATTTGAAAAAGAGGGAACAATGCCGGTGACAAGCTAGCTTTAGTGATTTCATTATCATACGCCACATGTCCTTGTAGAACCAAGCCCAATGTCTTTGTGTTTCTTTTCTTTCATCGATTATATGAGACACTCTCTCCATTTAAGAGGCAGAATCCCCTCTTCGGTGGGAGAGCTGATAGTGATCTGTCGTGCAACAATTATTTAGAAACGAAACAATATTGGTTTTCTAAGTTAAGTTGTTTGTTGTGCTAAAGCAATTAAATATCTTTGTCACAAGCTTAAAACGTGATATTGGGTAAAAGAGTGGAACCTTTCTTTCTTTTTGGTACGGTGGAGGACGTGTTGAACTTTGAGGTTCCAACTGATTATTTGAGTTTTCAGCAATCTGAGAGGTTTTTCATTATATGTTTGCCACGTGTTGAACTTTGAGGTTCCAACTGATTATTTGAGTTTTCAGCAATCTGAGAGGTTTTTCATTATATGTTTGCCACGTGTTGAACTTTGAGGTTCCAACTGATTATTTGAGGTTTCAGCAATCTGAGAGGTTTTTCATTATATGTTTGCCACGTGTTGAACTTTGAGGTTCCAACTGATTATTTGAGGTTTCAGCAATCTGAGAGGTTTTTCATTATATGTTTGCCTAGATGTGATTGGTGTTATTTGGTGTATGCAATTCTGCAACCTAGACCATATGTACCTATTGCTACATATAATGCTTAATAACTCCTTGTTTTGCACGTGTCATTTCTGAATTACTGTAATTTGGATATGCAGAAGTTCAGACTATATTTGAAGAGGTTAAGTGGAGTAGCTCAACAACAAGGTGGGATGCCCAATACGTATTGTGGGCCTCTAGAACAGAATGGAAATCACGGTTCCCTGGGAAGATTTGATATTCAAGCTTTGGCTGCTTCTGGTCAAATTCCTCCACAAACATTGGCAGCTCTGCATGCTGAGCTTCTAGGTCGACCAACTGGTACCCTCTCCCCTGCAATGGACCAGCGACTACTACAGGCAACCCTAAAGGGGCCCACAGGAATTTCTGTCGACCATGGTGTGGCATTCAGTCAGCCTCTGATTAGATGCCCATCCAACATTTCTAAACAATTTCCACAAACCACCATAGCTGCTGAGGATGTTAACATGGCACTTGGAGGATGGCCATCTAATGGCCCTGGTACTGTGGGACCCATTAACACTCTTGGTGGCTTGGGTGCTCAAAGCGGTAGTATCTTGATGGGTATGTTACAGCAGCAGCCAAAACAGACCATACAATCAGAACCCAGCCGCTCAATTAATGTGCAGCCTTCTTGTCTGGTGGTTCCCGCTCAACCATCGTCAAGTTTTCAAGCAGGAAAGAATCCTGCTTCATTGAATCAGAACTGTAGCTTTGGTAGAAATTCTGCAATCAATTACAGCCTTCTTTCTCCCCAGTCAAATAATATCTCATTTGGTACTGGACAAGTACCAGATGGAAATCTGAAATCATCAATTGTGCTGAATGGGTACTCAGGTCCTGGTTCCATTTCTCCTTCTATGTCATCTTGCTCAATAAATGCTGATAATAGTGCTACTAGGCAACTTCAGAACTCACCATTCGCATCTAGTGCTGCCAGACAATTGCCAGGGTTTTCTCCTAATGTTTCTGATACCCAAGGTTCGTATAGCACCAACTCAGGTCAAGTGCTTGATCAGGGCCCACTGAGAAATCTTGGATTTGTTGGCAAAGGGAGTTCCATTCCGAGCAGGTTTGCAGTGGATGAGCCTGAATCACCGATGGGCATCCTGAACTATGGAAAGTTCCATGGGGGGAGCAACGGGAACAAAGTGAAGCAGGAGCCAAGTACGGATTATGTTGAAAATGGGAAATTGTGTATCCCCATTATACAAAAATTTTCATCAAACGATCTGATGAGTGTTTTCTCCGAATAGGTATGCCTAGTTTGCCCTGGTATTCGACTTTATGTTTCAAGAATATTCTTTTAATTGCTTTATTATTTATTCTTTTACTTTTTGTTACGCGGACTCTCGTAATGGTATAAAGTACCCGTGTCGGACACTCGGCTCGACACTCGGATAAGGCTGTGGGATATGTGTCCGATAAGTTTAGTAGGACACTTCTATAGAAAACCTAATTGTAATTCGAGTTTATCAGAGAAGTATGCATAAACATAAACCTCTATTATTATCCATGAAATGCACTATAGAACCTTAAAGCACCATATTACGTAAGAAAATGCAAAAAAAAAAAGAATAAATTTGAATATTTTGCCGTGTCCCCGTGTCCTTGAAATGAGAAATAGTTGAATCCGACACCTAGATACATAGCCGCCCCCGACACCCGCCCCCGAGTCCAAGTAACATAGCTTTTACTTTGTTTATTTTTTTATTAACTGAATAGCTCTAGATAATATGACCATCAGTTCATTTTCTGTTGTAAAATTTGCAGACTAGTGAGTTTTTGTTTCTTTTCACTAATGGCAAGGGAAGATTGGTTTGTTTACTTTTGGTGGGTAAGCTATGATTTAGAACTTGGCATACTGGGTCTGATGTCATACAAAATGGGCCGTCTAATCTGTTATGGTGGCATTTTTCTTTTTAAAATGTTGTGGATACAAACAAACAAAACAATAACAGCACCATGTAATCACCAATCAAGGGGGGTTATGGGGGGGGGGGGGGGGGGGGACTAGCAATATATGCACAAGGTGGCTCCTATCGGAAAGTTTTACCACTGAAATAGAGGCCTCCCTATACCTACAAAAATTGAGGCACTCAAGCGAGTTTATGCCGTGGAACCATGATCTCAAATCAAAGCTTGAAGCCATCAAAGAGGGTGGGCCTAGTGACCCGATTCAATTTCTATGGAATCAAATATGGTATGCGCATAGACGCACGATTTGTCTGTTGGGAAGGTGGAAGTGTAGTGGTGCCACTAGAGGATGTTGGCTCATATTGCCTCCCTGACCACATTTGTCAGTTATGATGTTGGGTAGTGATGTGTGGTGGTGGCATTTGGTGGGGTTGGGACTTCGGGAACTATTCTCATATGGTAATAGGGATGTTAGTAGGGTCATTGATGAATACATTCTTAGGAAGGGTTGGGACTTCGGGAACTATTCTCATATGGTAATAGGGATGTTAGTAGGGTCATTGATGAATACATTCTTAGGAAGGGTTGGGACTTCGGGAACTATTCTCATATGGTAATAGGGATGTTAGTAGGGTCATTGATGAATACATTCTTAGGAAGGGTGGTCATGCGTTTTTGGCTTGGTAGGGAAGTGGACGACTGGTGGTTCTCTTGGCTAGGCTTTATGGTTTACGGGGTTGGGGGATGATGCGCTGTAGTGGAGTCTCTCTACCAGAATTTCTGGGAGGACATAGTTTTTCTATCTCGTAAATAAGCTCTATCACTCCCTCCATGACAATGTTTAGCTTTTTAGCGAGTGATTTAGCTGGGCTTTTGTGTCCATTGTGTATGTACATGTATATTTCCATATCATTTGTTGAATGTTCTAATTCTAAACCTTTCCTTCAACAGTTCTTGCAGAGCGGAACTTCTGATTTTTTTGGTAGGCGTATATCAATATCAGCCAAAAGTCTGGAGAACCATTTAAGGTCATTTGTTTTACCGTAGGCATCAGTGCTTCCATTTGGACTCAAGAAAAGGGAGGTAAAGATTGCAAGAATGCCCGTTGAGATAGTTGTCTGAAATTTGCTTGGACAGGTTATTTTTAATACTTCCATGCAAGTGTTGTCATCGTTTTAACTAGTCTTTAGGGAATAAGTTGTTTCAAAAACTCCAAAGGCATCTTGCTGTGGGGCTTAATTATGTATTTATTTATTTTCTCATTGAATTGTGGATCTGGAAGGTTTAGTAGTAGTTGTAGGCTTGTAAATTGTTGAAGCATTAGTGCCATGTTGGATGCTTGCAGAAAATAAGAAACTATAGATCGGATGTTTGTTTGATCACCTTGCTACACTTGGTTACAAAACTACTTCTCCATCCCTAATTTTTTTGTTATTTTCTCTTTTTTTGATGTTTCAATTGTTTGTCCGTTTTGAAAAGTCAAAGAACAAGAAAAAGAATTATATTTCAGGTTTACGCTTGTCTCTTCCATTGGAGGGCGTTTTCAGAAAGATAAAGCTGAATTGCAGGGCAAGTGATTGTGCACTCTTGATAAGTCGGATTCTCAAAAATGGACGATTCAATTTGGATGGAGGGAGTATGTTGCATGGACTTGGGTTCAGGTAAAAAGCACATACACTGACGAGTAACTGCGTTAAACTAATTATGATAGTCTCACCATCCAGATCCCAACCGATTCAAAACCCAGCCGGCAATCCAGTCGAAAACCCCAATTCTAACTGGGTTTCCTCTCCACTGCCCGATTCAAACCCCAGTTGAAACCCTTACCCAGTCGAACCTCCAATCCAATTGAAAATCCAAAAAAAATAAGAAAAATTCAAGGAATCGTTGCCAAATAACTTGCATACAAAATCGATTGATTTATATACCAAGTAAACAAGAAAGGCAATTATGGATCGTTAGATGCACTCACGAATTCAGGCCACGTTGAATTTTTTCTCAGCCGTTTTAGGGTTTCAGGGTGCGATGGATGATGGTAGATTGGGAGAGGACGATGGCGACAAATGCGAAGACTGATGTTGGGGTTAAGGATTGATTTGCAGCCGTAGTTATTGGTTCCGTTCGTGAATGGTTTGTTATAAGAAAATAGTACTCCCTCCGTCCGTTTTTAAGTCTGTTGATTAAAAAAAAAATCATTATTACAATTTCACATCAACTTTTACATTCACTTTACATCTTTAACATCAATTTTTACCTCCATTTTCCATAAACCCATTCTCTTTACCCAATGACTTTTCGAAAGGGTAAGATAATAATTGTACAACAAACTTTTACCCATTAACTTTTTAAAATACACACTTATTAAAGGGACAACCCAAAGTCGACAATAAAAGAGGGACGGAGGGAGTAGTATATTTTACCGGATATAGAAGCCAGGACTAATCCATTAATTACGATGAGGACCTTGATCTTTAAAATTAATTCCAAAAAGTCTACGATATATAAGGTACTAATAAATGTCGGGAAAAAATAAAAAATAAGAGACTTTGGAATTATTTGAATTTTAAAATGAAATCATAACTCGCAAAAATCATTGGAATGAACACAAAACCTACACTAGATGACAGGACTCATATTTAAGTACCCAATCTTTTAAGTTACTTTTTAGTTTTTTTTTTTCAATTTTTGTAATTAATCTCTCTTTTTAATATATTTACTATCGAGGCGAATAAAGATTAAAAAACTTAACAATATACGAAAAATAAGAAAAATTTAAGGATAAGTTAATCCAAGTTGGTAAAATTACTCTCTCTCTCTCTAACTTTCCCCTTTCTCTCTCCCTCCCCTTCTACCTTTCCGCCGGTGTGTCCTCCACCCCATCGGCTTCGTTTCTTCGCGTCTTCGGCTTTGAGGGCTTTGGGACTTAGATCCCCTTTGACGGTTTCCGGCAGAGGTGTTGATCCGGCTTCGAGGCTTCCGACCGGTAGGGTGAAGAAGGAGCGTGGTGGTCCGGTGTTAGGCGGCTGTCGATGTAGCGAATAACGGGTGAGGAGGTTTTTGTCTCTCTTTTGTTTTTGCTCCGCTTGGATTTTCCTAGTCCGGCTGCTATGGTCCCGGTCTGGCTTCCAGATCCGGTGGGCATGGGGGTGGGAATAAATGTTTATTTATGTTTCTGTTTGTTTGTCTGCCATGAGTGGTGATCTTTCATCGCTGTGGCTGTTTTTTCGGCGATATTGGCCTGGTTTCGTCTGGTTGGGAATGTAATGACTCAGTTTCTGCTGGCAACATGCCCGTTTCGGATTAGGATATTGTCCGGTTTGTTGGAAGCTTGCTTTGCCTTTGTCTTGTTCTCATGTATCTGTACTTGATCCTTATGGATCTTTCTTTTAATGACAATGGCAGCAATTTCCTCTTAAAAAAAAAAAATCCAAGTTGGTAAAATTAACGAAAGAGGGAGCAAAAATTCTACAGCTACACACAATCACACACACGCACACACCGACACACGTGTAATGAAGAACCTTTTCAAAAGTGTAAATTACATTGACCTCTCCTAAGGTTACTAACAACTATAGATAACTCCCTTAAATTTTTGAAATTACACTGTCCTCCCCCTTTCAGATATGTTAGTTTGACATCGTTAATGGATATGCTTGTTTTGCAAATTTGCCCCTCCAAGTGAATTATATCATAGCCTCCTAAATCAGTACTCTCTAAGCTCAACCTACCACATTGGATCATTTTCCCGCCCATCCACCTCAGCAAAACCAGTGTTTCCTAGAAAATTTTGTTTTTGCACTAGGAGGTCATACCCCGATTTTATTATTATTATTTTTTAACTTAGCTATTTTTTCCGATCAAAGGGCATAGCTAATTGACTCGTGGCATTCTATACTTAGAAACAAGTGAATAGTTCTTAACAAAAACAACATATGATTCGGTGGTATTGTTTCATTTCTAGTTATGAAACAACAAGCTTTTAAAATTTGCTTTGGTCCCAACTTTGGTTCGATAGTATTTTCTTATTAACAAACCTATGGTTGATGGGGTTTCGGTGGGAAATACATTTCGGAATTGTTTCAGTGGGAGAAACTAAATAAATAAAACAAATAAACAATATAGATTAAACTTGAAAAAAAAATTAAAGAAGAAATAAGTCAAAGAATGTGTATTTTGGATTTGATTGTTTAAATAGTTAATCTTTCGGTCATAGATTTTTATTTCTTCAATATCCCTCATAAGATAAGTAAATTAAAAAGAATATACTAAAGATTAACAAAGTTCAAAAAAAGAAACTGATTGAAATCATAAGAATCAAGCCAAATCTTGCCTTGTTTTTTATTTGGTCTTGCAACTTGACTACTTGATGTTACTACATTTCCTCATTACCATTTTCTTTTGCAATTCTATTTGTCTCTGCTTCTTTTGATTTGTATCCTTCAAGAACTAAAAAACGTATTTCTTTGTAATCCAATACAACTAAATTAGCATGGGAACAACTCGTTTAAGTTTGAGCCTCTCCATTTCATCCTTGGTTGGCCAGCTAGTGTGTGGTCAATCTAGGAGCAGGGATTTGGGGTGCCTGCTGTGCACTCACCGCACAGCAAGTGTTGTGCACCCATCAGAGCCGTCCGTTGCTCGGATGGACGGCCCAGATTTCATCTTGCATGCGCGGCAACGAACTGTTCGGATGCAAAGGTGCTGAGGTGAAATTTGGGCCATTCATCCGAGCAACGGACGGCTCGGATGGGTGCACATCACCTGTTGTGCGGTGGCTGCACAGCAGCGACCCCGTGTCCCTAGGAGCAATATTCTATGAAATGCATCATAATTTTCACTGGGTTGACCTAGCGAATAAAAAATCTATAGTAAATGCAATTATTTATTTATCCTTAATGTGGTGGGAAGCAAATTAGGAATCGTTGCAGAGTGGTGGACGTGGCAGGGGAGGAGGGATGGATGTATAAGTATAGGCAAAGACGTAACTATGAAGGGGCATATGGGGGCCAAGGCCTCCCCCATTTGGCCATCTCTATAATTATCTAGGTTAAGTTTTTTCAAGTACCAAAAGTTACATGATCGGCCTCCCACGTACTAATCCCTAATTCCTTCAATCCCTATAATATTTATGTGTTTTCACTAGATTTACCTCTGTTTTATTGATACTTTTGTAGCTTTTTTGGTGATGTTGTCATTTCTTCTCTTATTGCAACATATCATAGCTATTCTCACATATCATAGCTATTCTCTTTGCCGGTCCAAAAGGAAAAAAAAAACAAAGGCACCTTGATATTGTCTTTAGTTCGGGTATTATTTAGACATTTAACACTTTAGATTTTTAAATCTTAAAAAATAAAATATCGTTGCTCATATTCCGATCCCGTTGTATATCAAATCCTAGTTCTGCCCCTGCATATAGGGCACTTTTGCCAATTTATCCATAAGTTGCAAGGGTACTTATGTCAACACATTAAATGAGAGCAAAATAGGCATTTAAGTGTAGCAAGATTGCTGGCCTCAACAATATTTGTTAGTCAATGACAGTCAACTAACAGATTAATATCAAAAAGTAAACCAAAAAGGAGGTGAATTTTTAAGAAAAAAATAGGGTATGTCAATGTAATTGTCAGATACCTCAAGGGAGCTCATTGTAATTTACCCTTTTTAAATTTCACAAAAAGGGTGGATGGAGTAATATACTTACTCGTCCCTTTTTAAATACTTCCTTTAGATAACGTATATTTTTCATAAAATTAAAGTTCTCAAATAAGCATTTTAACTTGGTGTCATTTTGGGTAATGATAATGCCAAAACTATAGTGCACAAAAGGTTTGTACGTTGCATATGGTACAAGGTTTTTAAATACTATATTTTTTATACAAACAAAAATAATTTTGGCACAAACAAAAACGGTTTTGGCATTAACACCACCCTATAATTTTTTTATATGTTTTTTAGGTTTAAAAAGGTAATTGATATTCACACCCATAAATTGCTATCCGCACCCCCTTTTTGTTTTTTAGTGACATTTTTGCATATGAAATTTTTACTAGAAGACAAAAAAAGGGGTGTGAATAACAATTTAGGGGCGTGGAAATCACTCCCCTTTAAAAAAAATAAACACTTTAATTTGGCATAAAATACTTCTAATTCTAATGCAAAACCCTACAGACCAGGGGAGCAGGCACGGCTGACTGCGAACTGTCACGCAGCCAGCGCCGTCACCCTCCTCCTCCTCTCTCTCCCTCTCTGGTCACGTACATACATATCTTTACAACTCCGATTTCTCCCACTTATCGCCACAATGAAGCTCTCAACCATTCCTCGCCACCACCTCCTCACCAACACAACAACCTTCACCCGCCTCTCCACCCTCCGCCATCACCCCTCCTTCACCGTCCGCATGTCCCTCAACGAAACCGGCCCCTCCCTCGCCGTCGTCGGCGTAACCGGCGCCGTCGGCCAAGAATTCCTCTCCGTCCTCTCCGACCGCTCCTTCCCCTACCGCTCCATCAAAATGCTCGCTTCCAAACGCTCTGCCGGCAGACGCCTAACCTTCGAAGATAACGAATACGTCATCGAAGAACTCACCCCCGAGAGCTTCCACGGCGTCGACATCGCCCTGTTCAGCGCTGGCGGCTCGATTAGCAAGGAGTTTGGGCCGATCGCGGTGGAGTGCGGAGCGGTTGTAGTCGATAACAGCTCGGCGTTTCGGATGGATGAGAATGTGCCGCTTGTGATTCCTGAAGTTAATCCTGAGGCTATGGCGGAGGTGAAGTTGGGAAAGGGGGGTTTGATTGCTAACCCTAATTGTTCGACTATTATTTGCTTGATGGCCGCCACGCCTCTTCATCGACGTGCCAAGGTAACACAACAATAACATGACATATTATTATATCCAGGATTACGGTGAAATACTTGGGCCCCTTTGCCTAAATTTTGGGGTCTTTTTGATCTATTTGGTTGGTTCTCTTAAATTTTACTAGTTTCAGGTTATATCTTTTGGATTAGTTGTTCGTTTCGATTGGAGGAATCGAAAAGTTGAAAAAAATTGACAACGGAGAAGGTTTGGAAAGACAGCTTCCTAGTGTCTTTAGGGTGTTTGTCATGAACTTTTTTCAACTTTTGTGTATTCCACTCGGCGAGAATTTGATATACTAAAATTTATGACTGAAAGCTAAAAACGAGTAACTGAGTAAAATAATAATACCGACCGTCTCGAGCAATTAATTTAGTCCAAACGCACTCTTATTGACAGAAAGAATCAAGCTCTCTCACAAAATCTAGACTAAAAAGTGAGGTTGGTGAGAAATAAGAACAAGCCAATTGATCTCACAAAATCTAATAAAAACAGTGAGATTAGAATGGGCCTATTGAAATTTAGCATTTTTTTTCTTTTGTCCGCATTGATGTATAAATTTTCACGTTTCCAAGTTCTTCAGATAAGTAACAAGGTTCTCTTGTCTTTCGTATGTTGCATATCATCTGATGTAGTGCTTTTAAAATCTCAATGAGTTGTTCTTGTCAAAAAACCATTAATCCACCAAAATTACTTAATAGCAAGTGAGTTCATACTCTACTAGTAGTAACAAGAAGATAGAAGATTAATGGATTAATGAAATTAAAAAAAAGATTTGTATTTTCAAACTCCAAAGGTTGTTTTGGTGGTCAAGGTCTAGAACTTAGTAGTTTGCTTTCTCCCAAGGGTTTTGAAACTTCTTAGATGCTACTAAATCTTGTGGAGCCGTTCATATGGGATTTGCTACGGCTTTAGATGGGCTCTCCCCTAGTGAACGGGGAAATTGCTCTCTCAAGAGTCAGGAATTAGTCAATGTGTGCGTAAGCTGGTCTAGACACCTAAGACCAAAAAGATTTGTTATTTTCATCTTAGCAATGGTGAACTGTTGTAAAATTTTAAATTACGTAAGAGTTTAGAAGGAGAAGGAGGAGTGGCTATAGGCAAGATGATTATCTGAAGAAGAAGAGTGGCTATAGGCAAAATGATTAGCTTCATTTACCTTGTAAATGAAGAAGAAGAAGAAGAAGAGGCTATAGGCAAAATGATTATCTGAAGAAGAGTGGCTATAGGCAAAATGATTATCTTCATTTACCTTGTTGCTCTGTACTTCGTCCTGGACGTATGGTGAACTTTTCTTATATTCAATTTGACGAACTTGATTAAAGATCTTCTCACTGAATTTTGACCAACTTGATTAAAGATCTTCTCACTGAATTTTGACCAACTTGATTAAAGATCTTCTCACTGAATTTAACAGGTTCCAAAAAGAACCCAACTCAATGCTTTTTATTACGTAACAGTAACTCTGAATATAGCTTGCTTAAATTAAGAGAGTACTGAAAATAAAGGTAATCAGTTTGTTTGAAGTAGACAACGAATCTAAGGGTGGGTTTGGCATAAGTAGTACATGCTACTTCTAACTTTTTGCTTATTTGAGGAAAAAAGCCACAAGCAATTAGTAAACTAGTTTGGCATAAAATGGGCTTTTCTTTTTTCTTATGAATTTCAGTTACTTTTTTGGCCTAAAAAGTTCCCAAAAGTTTGCTAGTTTGGCCTAAAAATGGCTTTTCTTTTGGAGACTTTTTAAGCCAAACCTTCCATCTTTTCTGGGCTTTTTGAAACACCAAAAAGCCAAAAGTTGGCTTAACTTCTTTTCTGGGCTTTTTAAGTGTCTGCTACTTATTAATACCTCAAGACAAAAAAGTGACGAGACTCAGCAAATTTACAAATCTGAAAATTGACATGTTGCAATCTTCAGAGTTACTGATATACTTTATCTTTCGAGTACTGAGTTCTCCTTCCCCGTTCTTCCTAGGATTTTAAACATCCCGAGCAAGTTTTTTTATTATTTTATTTTAACAATGCACTAAATTAATTATTAAAAGGGAAAAATCAAAATGATTTGATACAGTATTTACATATTCAGTATTTACAAAAAAAAAAAAAAAAAGAATTTACATATTCAGAACAAAAACAAATCAGCAGCGCATCCAGAAGCTGTTAACCTAGTGGTACCCTGTAGATATTTGACTGTGTCACATGGAATAGGAATAACCATTTCCATAATAGCAGAGTCCTCCTTAAAATAAACCAGGTTTAAGGTCCTCTGCTGCATCTCCATGCTAATGATCTCACCTCCTATGTTGGCCTTTTCCTTCGGTTCAACACTCCCTTTTTCCCCAGTTTGAATCCTCAGTGCCCCCTGAAGGATGAACATTTTCTAAGCACATATCAATCCCCTTCTTCATATCTTCTTCTCTCTCTCTCTCTTTTATTTTAACGGAGAAACATTTCTTTTCCATATCTTCTTACCCACCTGCTTGTTGACTTTGACACCAATGGTGAGCTTGGCGACCGACGTTCAAGAACTGGCCGGTGTGACCAATCCTGATGAGCAGACACTAGAAAGTCGCATGTCCATCTTGAACCTTGGCACTCTTCGGACACACTCGATACTTGTCCAATAGTTCTCTAAATGTGTCCTATTACTCTGTTATATTATTTGTTAGAAGTAAGTAAGTAACCAAACAAACTTTGCAGAGGCGCATGCCCACTACATAGAAGACCTCAAGCCATGACCCACCAACTTCTTTTTTGCTTCTATGAGTTTGTCTGTGAGTAGGAAGTCTGTAGGTAGAGATATGTAATATCTATTATTATGATGCCTCCTAACCCCACTAGTTGTTTGCTGCTAATGTTTCACTTCAGCTATCAACTCCCATTCATGATGATGCAGGTTTTGCGCATGGTTGTGAGTACATACCAAGCAGCTAGTGGTGCTGGTGCTGCTGCAATGGAGGAGCTCGAACAGCAGACGCGTGAGGTATTTTTTGTATCGTAGAATCTTCTCTATAGTCTGCTTTTACCAATTATATTTAGCAAATTTGGGATAAGTTTGTTAAGTCGCCTTCAAAGTTTGATTTCTTTTCTATGCACTTGTGATAAGGTCTTGGAAGGAAAGCAACCAACTTGTGAAATCTTCAGCCAACAGGTTGGTCTATCTGTTCTTTTATTTTTCTTAAATTCACATGGCGCTAGCTATAAATTTGGACGATTATGAGTTTTAGGAATTGTCTAATTTTCCTCCTTAAAATGCGTGCAGTATGCCTTTAATCTCTTCTCACACAACGCACCTGTTCTGTCAAATGGCTACAATGAAGAGGAAATGAAATTAGTAAAAGAGACAAGGAAAATCTGGGTAAGTGTATGCCATGGTCTTTCACATTTATTTCTCAACATCTTCTTAACAATGTTTTTCTTTCCAGTTCCTGGCGCTTTATAAATTATGACTGATCTCTGAGTTCAAAATTTGGTCAATTTGTTTAGTCTGAATGGTAATTCTTTTTTTCAGTGACAACTGACAAATGCTTGTATTTGCTGTTGTAGAATGACACGAATGTCAAAGTAACTGCAACTTGCATTAGAGTTCCAGTTATGCGTGCACATGCTGAGAGTATAAACCTCCAATTTGAGATTCCCCTTGACGAGGTATCTGAAGTATTCAGCCATTAATTTATCTTGTTTGTGTTTGTTGTCAACAAAATTTTGACCCTAAATTTTCATCAGTGGTCAACAGATAAAGCTTGAGCCTTGAGCTATAGATAGCTTCTCATGATGATTTTACACTAGGGATTAGTTCTTGCTATGTTTTTTAATCCCTTTTAGGCATTGGCTTAATTGTCCTATAAACTTGGACGAAATTATAATCTGAGTGGATATAAAGGAAATATTCACTGTGTTTGGTTTAGAATTTTGAGAAGAAATTTTTTGAGATAGTGTTTGGATGAGTTTTTGGAAAAAGTAATAATTAGAGAGAGGTATAATGATTGGAGAGAGATAGAGAGAGAAATGAGAATTAATGATTGTAGAAAGGGGTATGAGTAGAGAGAGAAAAGTGATTAATGATTGGAGAGATGAGAGATGGGGAAGGAATCTTTTTGGAAATTTTTTTGGAAATGTGAACCAAACACAGCGAATCGCTTCTCAAAGATCTGCCTGTTCTTGCCCAAGATTATTTGGTTTCTCAAAGATTATTTTGTACCCCAACTCTGGTCTGTGGCTGAAAATCGTACCCCAACTTCCCTTGGGATCTGCCTGTTCTTGCCCAAGATTATTTGGTTTCTCAAAGATTATTTTGTAGAAGGATCCACTTGGTTTCATTATTTCTTCTACTTCCGCTTCTCCCTCTCTTTAGTTCTGATGCAGTCAAAATTGACAGCCCCCTCCCTGTAAAAAGGAAAAAAATCCACCAAACCTCTGTGGTCTGGAGGATATAATTGGAAAGGATATGGTTTTCTTTTGTTAGGCTTGTTATAGTTGTAGTGAAAAAAGGAAAAAGGCCATGGTTCTTTTACTAGAGCTAAAGTCAAACATCTATTTATACTTTTTTAGCGCGAGAATTACTCTATATTTCACATTACAGTATGCTCATCTCAAACTTTACAGATCATGAGGGGGGGGGGGGGGGGGGGCAACGGGGTTTCTTTCATAAGTGGGAAAGTCATGTTTTTTTCATTATCACTGGAGGATGCTAAATTGTAGACGCATGAACCTCGTGCTGTGTTACCCACATGTTATGTATTTAGCCCAAACAGAATTCCTATTTTGGCCTTTACCAGATCTTGATTCCATTAGTTAGTTTCAATTATCCCCAACTTTTGATTATCCGTTCTCTTTCAATGAGGAAAACAATAAACATGTAAATTCCATCTCCGTAGGGGACAACGATACAACCACAATACCTCTGTTGTGTCTTCTCGACCAACTTAATAACTGCAAAATCAAGTGTTGTGTTGCCTACACCCTTGTGCAATGCTGAATAGTCATTCAATTGTTTTATCCAACACCACAATTGAGTGAAGCCTTTAGCGTCGTGATGTGTACAGTTTGTTTGGCATTCCAAATATATACTTTGAATTCTTGAATCAACCTCGTCTTGTTTAACCAGGACACAGCAAGGGAGATTCTGAAGAGTGCTCCTGGTGTGGTGGTTGTTGATGACCGGAATGCCAATCGCTTCCCTACCCCCTTGGAAGTGTCGAACAAAGATGATGTTGCAGTTGGCAGAATACGCCGTGATGTGTCCCAGGATCAAAACTATGGGTAAATATAACTTTATGGGCCATTTTTTCCTCCCTTTTATTTTTATGTTGTTCATTTCGAAACCCTCATTCTTGACTGGGAAACTTTAAACAGGTTGGACATCTTTGTTTGTGGTGATCAAATAAGGAAAGGAGCTGCTCTTAATGCTGTTCAGATTGCCGAGATGTTGCTGTAGTTCAGATCTGAATCTACACATCATGAATTTCATGTGAAATATTTAAATTTTTCGGGAAGCAGTGAATTTGGTAAGAAATTACCATATTTTGCTGAATTTAACTTAGCGCAAGAGGAAAAAAGTGACCACTTGTAGCAGAAGCTGTTAAGGTAGCTGAATAGTGTTTGTTAGTCCTAGTTTACCATAATAAAGACAGTTTTGTATTATTAGAGTTACATTTTTCTCTCTTTCAAATAATTACCTTGTAAGGTTGTACGTGAGTAGCATTACTTGTGTCTGTGTGTTTTTTTTTTTGGTGAAATAGAGAAAATTTTATGTCAGGAGAAATGCTATTACAAATTACTGGAAACAAAAAACAACATAATAATAACAACATACAGACGAGAAGAACATGAAACAGAACCAAAACAAGTGAAGGACATATATCCAACGAGACCTTGTTTCGGTCGTTAGATGTTTATGATCAATGTACGTTGTCACTGTCTCGGTAGCTCCTCCAATGACGAAGTTTTTCATGCAAAAAATGTCTGATACAAACCAAGTGACTGTTGCATTTATAATTGAGAGCTCTGTGGCATGGTTAGGCATCGTACAATTAGATGACCGATGCCAACCACAAAGCTCTAAAATTGGTAGAGAAACTGCTAGAAAGATATGCAATTGTGGAAAAAAGAAACTACTGTTGCGGAGAATTCTTTATTCATCTGTGGTGATCTCTTTTAACTTATTTTATTGGCACCCATTTCGGAATGGTTGATTTTAATAGTAACTACGACCAAACATAGCATACGAAATCAATTTTTGATAAATGTGTTCAAAGAATCAAAACTTTGTGCTGCCTATCTACCATAATATCCTGAAATCCAAATTTGGTTCTTCTCAACTCTTTTGTGCTTATTTTTTGGTTACTCCTACAAGGCTAAATTCTTGTCCTCTACTCATTTGAGTTGTCATCCACCGTCAACTTACATCAAGACCTTGTATATCTTTGGTTTTGTGCCACTAAATATTGTCAAATTCAAAGCAATAAATATATGCAGTATTATGAGATTTGTGATTAGATTATGTCTAATTTGACCAATCAAATGAATCCATTAAAACAAGTGGTGGCTAGCGCATGCGGGCATTCCGGAATCGAGTCATATTCCCCCCTCCCTATGTACTCCCTTTGTCCCAAATTATTGTGCCACTTTCACTTTTTAATTTTTTCAAACAATTATCTATATTTCAGTGTTCCACAATCTATAATGTTTTTTATAATTTTGAAATATGTGTTTAACAAAGTTAATTAAAATCAATTAAATAAGATCTATATTGCATATAAAAATCATTACAGATCAAAAGATATGACAAATGAAAAAAATAAAGTAAAATAATTCATTAAACTATTTTCTTCCCAACTAACCAAACAAAGTGGACCCTACATGTCCTTGCCTAGCCCTTATAAACTGGAATTTTAATCATGGGTGTGGTAGTCCACCATGCAACTTGAAAGGATTTCACATTGACCATTATCAAGATGCAATGATGGTGAATACTTATGCTATATGTACTATCCAATCACGGATCTTTGCTTGGCAGGCAAGGTTTTCATTCACAGTACTGGGTGGGATGGGACTAAATTTTTTTTTTTCTTTTTCAAGAGAGGTTATTTATTTCTTCCAAATCATGGGCCCTGTGGTGGTCCACCCTGCAACTTGAAAGGATTTCACATTGACTACTAGGAGTAATGTATTATCTGGACGCAATGATGTGAGTACCTATATGGCAATATCCAATCACCGGGTCTTTGCTTGGCAGGCAAGTTCTTCCTTCACAGTACCAGGGGATCCGTTGGCTAAAAAAATCAGTTTGCGTTTTTCGTTTATCCTTATTCAAATTTTTTTTGAATTTATTAGTTTTACGTTGATTTTTTTTGGTTTTTTTGTTTGTCTCAACGAGAAGAATCGAAAAAGAATAAAATTATTAACCAAAGTTAAAGTTTTGTCGATAAAGACAAAAAATAATCCAAAATTCCTAGGAGTATTTTTTTTCAAGGGAATTTATTTAGGCTTAGCTAGTTTAGTTTCGTTTAGTTTAACTTAGTTTTCAATTATTATTTTATTAAATTTTCAATCATTATTCCACTTTTTAATTATTATTCTCATATTCTCTCTCTCTCTCGCCACCCCTTACCCTTATTTTCAATTAAAAAATGATAGGTGTACATCAACCAGCTCCAACAAGTCTCTAACACATTCACATGGTGTGTGGTGCCTACACACATTTTACACTCAAGTGTGTGGGGACTCCACACATTATGTGCGTGTGTTAGAGACTTTTGTTGTACATGTATCATTGTTGTTTTCAATTATTACCTTATTCCACTTCGAAAAACCTACGAGTACAGAAGGAATAGTGCACAAAAAATGTACAAATGACTTTTGGGGCCCAACTTTTGTATCCCACACGAATAATCCAAACCATTAAATAAGTTTAAAATAATTTTTCTCAGGGTCTTGTAAAAAATTAGCTCAATTGGATATGTGTAACTGATGGATCCAAAACTCTAAGTTTTTATTTATAACAGTTGTGAATGAAAACTTGGAGTTTTGGATCGACCAATTACACATATCTACACTACAAGAAAAAGTAACTATGGCGACGAAAGCTGGCAACGAAATTCAAATTTCCTCGCCAAATGTGTCTTTATGGCGAGGAAATCAATTTCGTCGGTAAAGAGTACACTATGTCGACGAAATTATCTTTCCTCGCTAAAAGGCTACCATTTGGCGACGAAATTTGAATTTCCTCTTCAAAAAGCTGAGATTTGGCAAGGAAATGAATATTTCCTCGCTAAAGGGTACCCATTTGGCGACGAAATTTTCTTTCCTCGCCAAAAAGCTAAGATTGACGACGAAATTATATTTTCTCGCCAAAAAGCTAGGATTTGGGGCCCACTTTTGTATCCCACGCGAATAATCCAAACCGTTAAATAAGTTTAAAATAATTTTTCTCAAGGTCTCGTAAAAAATTAGCTCAATTGGATATGTGTAACTGATGGATCCAAAACTCTAAGTTTTTATTTATAACAGTTGTGAATGAAAACTTGGAGTTTTGGATCGACCAATTACACATATCTACACTACAAGAAAAAGTAACTATGGCGACGAAATTCAAATTTCCTCGCCAAATGGGTCTTTATGGTGAGGAAATCAATTTCGTCGGTAAAGAGTACACCATGTCGACGAAATTATCTTTCCTCGCTAAAAGGCTACCATTTGGCGATGAAATTTGAATTTTCTCGCCAAAAAGCTAAGATTGGCGATAAAATTATATTTCCTCTTCAAAAAGCTGAGATTTGGCAAGGAAATGAGTATTTCCTCGCTAAAGGGTACCCATTTGGCGATGAAATTTTCTTTCCTCGCCAAAAAGCTAAGATTGACGACGAAATTATATTTTCTCGTCAAAAAGCTAGGATTTGGCGATGAAATACTAGTTTCCTCGCCAATTGTTCAGAATAGGCAAGGAAATTTTTTTTCGTCGCCAAATGTTAATATTCGGTGACGAAATATTTTCTCACCTTTTCTGGGACTATTGAGATTTTGATATAGATGTGTTGTATTATCTCAATGGTGAGATATAATTAACAACTTTAGTAGCTCACTAATATTATAAGACATTATTAGCAAAATAATTTTTCACATTTTCTAGTAATGATAAAAATGAAATTATTTTTCTCTCTAGTTCTCCTCAACGATGTACTTTTTAAGTTCACAAGTTATTTTCAATTTTCTTTTATAGTGAACGAATTTTACAAAATCAAAGAATTCTTGAAGAAATTAATATTTTCATAAAGGTTATTATCTGAATAAATTAAACTACTTTAAAGAAATCGTAACAACAATATGAAATGAAAAGAAAGGACCAGGCATGGATCCCGAGTTTGCAGTTGAAAGATTTGCATTTTGGAATCGGAGAGTTCATGCACAAAGATCTTAAAAGTGGAGAGAAACAAAATAATAGAAACAATTTGACATTGATGCTTGAATCGGAGAGTGGCGTGATGGATAGGTGTTGGGACTTGCAAAGGCAAGGTCGCAGGTTTGAGCTCGGGCTAGAAAGTAAAAACTTCAGTAAAAGCAAATAAATAAAAGATTTAAGAAACAAATTTAAAGAAACACTACAAAGGAACTAAAATTAGACAAGAAGATTTTAAAAAAATAGAGGTGAAAAGAAGTAAAAAAAAAGTTTATATATTAAAAGTTGTAAAACTTTGCATTGAAAAGAAAGTTGGTGTGGTGGAAGGGTTGCGTAAAAGCAAATAACAATAAAAGATTTAAGAAACAAGTTTAAAGAAACACTACAAAGGGACTAAAATTAGACAGAAAGATTTTATAAAAAAAATTTAGAGAGGTGAAAACAAGTAGAAAAGGTTTATATATTAAAAGTTGTGGAACATTGCATTGAAAATGAAGTTGGTGTGGTGGAAGGGTCGCGTGTTGTTATAGGGGAGGTCGCTGGTTCGATTCCCAGCAGAAGCGGAGGAGCTGGGTAATGTATAAACGTTTTTTTGGTTTCAGGGGTTTTAGGCGAGGAACGATTTCCTCGCCAAATGTTCCTAATAGGCGAAGAAAACAACATTTCGTCACCAATTGGTCAGAATATGCGAGGAAAAGGCGAGGAAAAATTTCCTCGCTAAGATTCTTTCTGCGACGACCATTAGTCGAGGAAAACGGGCGACGAATTTTTTCCTCGCCAATTCGTTTGGCGAGGAAATTTGATGTTTTAGAGACAAAAATGATTCGTCGCGATACATGAATTTTGTTGTAGTGCTAATTGAGATGATTTTCTGCAAGCCATAAAAAAATTATTTTAAAATTATTTAACGGTTTGAATTATTCATGTGGAACCCAAAAGTGGACTCCAAAAGCCATTGTACATTTCATGTGCACTATTCCTTCTGTACCTATAGTCAAGCCCATTCCTCTTTCCATTCATTACCCCTACAAACTAAACTAAACTATCAAAACGAACACAGCCTTAGCGCCCTTGGAACATTCTACAATGTTTTGAGGAGCCATACGATATATGAAAGCACCCTCTATAGGTTGTAAGCTCTTTGTTTGCTTTGATTTTTCAGAACCACCTCCTCTCCGGCATGATTTTTAATAAATTTTCTCTTGAATTATTACTTTTATTTCTCTATCTAGTTCTTTCCACTCATAAGGATGGTGGGGGAATCAGGCATGACTAAGAAAGATAATAGTACAAATGAGGATATCATCAAATTAAACATTTATTAGAGCTATGAGAAGAATGACCTCTAGCAATCAAACATTTACTAGGAGTATAAATTAAGCAAAATTATGGATTAGTGATGAGGGCTCTCAATGCGACATGAGACAGTAGTTGATTGGGCAATATGGTTATTGAGTTATATTATTCTAGGATGTCTAAATAGTTCTTTAATAACAAAATCCTTTACAATTTATTTAAATTTTTTCCCTGCTTGAATCGTTTGAATTTTGCCTAGTTAAAGAAAGATGTTAATTTTTTTCACCACCTTATGTTAATCTGCCACTACAGATGGGTTTCAAAGATTTGTCCAATAGAAATTATGACGAGCATGCATGAGAATAATTCGTAGTTCCTTCGACCTTTTCTATACGAGTATGCGAATTAAATTCTTTTTCTTTAGTAAATGAAAAGTAACAATAGTACGGAAACTACATATCTGTTCTCTTTATAACTACTTTTTTTGTTTATTGTTCTTTATATTTTGCACTATTGATGCATAGCACTGGGCCAGTGCTAGTAAAGTAATTATTAGTATTAGTACTTGAGTACCCTTATGTAGACACCCCAATTTGATTATCCGTGAATCCTAAGCAAGAGTCCGGGTGTATCCGAATGATGAAAAATTACTGACGACGTCGTGAAATTTATTTTATTTAAATCAATGCTTCGATGAACTTGGATTCACCATCCGCCAAAAAAAAGACCAACAAACCCACCCAAATCAATCCATTTGGCCCATTATAAAGCCCAACAAATAAGCCCAAATTCTAGCCCAATAAAAGCCCAATTTCTGATCCAAAATGTCATTTTATGAACGAAATACCACAAGATCAACCGACATACGCACGCAGGAGCATGGGCCTTCATGCTGTAAAATTATGGAAGTCAAACCTTGCGGACGCAAGGTCAAACCTTGCGAACACAACATCACACCTTGCGGACGCAAGGTCAAAATCCCAAACAGATCCTGCAGCTTGGCATGGCTGCCCATTCTCCATTTACTCACCTCCCATCCGAATTCTGGCGTAAAATTAGTGCAAGAAGCTTCTTTTGTGTCTATAAAAGGAAGCCTAGGTCTTGGTTTTCAAGACACAACAAAAACCTTCAAGAAAACCTTGCTAGAAAAACCTTTGTTCTCATTGTTTTTCCTTTGTAAACCCCTTTCTCGAACCAAAAATTCCTTTCCGAAAATCAGCCACGAAAATTCCAAAAATATTAGTCTTAAGCCTAGTTTCCAAAATTACCCAAAGCCTTGCCTTTAATCCAAGTTTTTCGAAGCATTAGTTAAATAAAGTGCTTTTCGCGGCGAACGGCGTTCATACTAGCCAAATTCGTGATTTTGAGGGGAGCATCCGGACGTTGATCAAAAGAAGTTCAGTCTTCGCCCTTTTATTAATTTATGGTAATATTTAATTTCTCTAAATCTAGCCTCGTGCATCGTTAATTTTATTTATTTATTTTCCTTGTTCCCTCTCCCGTAATTGTCTAAATTACTTTAAATCTTCTTTTAAAATCCCATAATTATGAGTAGAGACTAATCATTTTGATTAGGCGGGATGTGTGCATTTTTCGAATAAAACCTTCCCATCCCGTAACTTAGCTCCCGAACCAAGATTACTCTGGTTACGACGGACCGGTTGTCTCAAATTTTGTACGTTGAATTCGGTTGCTTGGTGGTTAACTTTAAAATCAAGTGGTGACTCTAACGAACGCGTGTTCTAGTACTTTCAAGGTTTCTCGCGGAAGTCACGGGTGCCCACACCTTCCAAAAACATGTTGGAGGAAGATTTTTTTGATAACTCGAGTGTGCAGATCAAGTTATGCATACCTCGATTAATATTGGTGAGCCCAATTAAATCCAAAGCAAAGTTTCGAAGACAAACTCCAAAAAAATAGATAGCACCTGAAAACTTGGAAACGAAACAAACCCCTATTTTTTTTTTTTATAATAAATAGTATTCGAGCCAACTTATGCCATCTCTATTAATGTCTCGAGAATCAATTCCATTGTTCACGGAACTCAGGGGGTGTTCCACTAACAAAAACTGTTTTTTCCAAACACCGAGACTGGTCATTCTCTCACAACATAAAAAAACCGTAAAAAAACCAATTTTTCAAAAAACTGAGTTACTAGAACACCCTCTCAATTGTAATCGGAGCACGCACTTTATTCCAAACTACCGACATTTTGGAAAAGGAGAATATCTCCCATATAACTACACAGGCATGATGAGTATTGACCAAGACCTCGAGTTTCACCCAACTTTCTTTTCCTTTACCGTTTGGAACTTGTGGAAAAGAAATGAAATGAAAGAAAAATGGTTAAGGAGAAAGTGTGAGAAAAAAATATAGAGGAAAATATATTGTACTTCAAAATTTAATTTTCTTATTTTTCTCTCACTTTCTTTTTAAACCAAACAAGAAGCCTTTCGTTTTCTTTTCAAATTTTCCAAACAAACCTTTATGGGGTGTTTGGAACTTGTGGAAAGACACCACCAATGGTCTAACGAGGGATCTCTTATTTTGTTAAACTACGAACTTCCCATTTTTCGATTAAATTTTGATGATTCGAACTATTTAATGTGTTTAAAACAGGTTTTTAAGAGTTCTTGTGAGGAATCGCAAAAAGAAAAAAAGATCGGGAAGGGCTTGATCTAAGCATTTTTTCATAAATGTGTATATTCAAATCATCAAAATATGCCCGGGAACTATGAGATATGCATTTTAGCAAAATAAGGGATTCCTCATTAGAACAAGATTGTGTGGAGAAGTGAAAAAAAAAAAAAAAAAAAAAGAGAAAATTTAAAATTTTCCCTTTCGATTGTTTGATTCTTAATGGGAAGGGAAGTAAATTCCAATTCAAATTTTCTCCTAATTTCTTCTCAACTTTCCCCCTCTTTTCCATTGTTTCCTTCCAAACGGAGCCTATGTTTCTGGGTTGGTTAATTTAGAAAAGAATGAGTTACGGTCAATCAAGGTGAGGTGCATCGGCCGACCTTGAGTATCCACTTTTAGATCTCACACAAACGATACGAGTTGTTCATTCATTTTAGAATAATTTTTTAAATAACACCGTGAAAAATTAACTCGATCAAACGTGTGTAAATTGTTAATAAAAAAATCCACACGTTCTACCCGAGATCGGTCGATGCACCTCTATCGATACCAATAGCAGCGCTAAAAAAGTTTAAGGTGATAGTTGCCCGTAGTTGGAAACAACATGGCCCACCATCCATCAAATGGTCCCCTTTTTGTTTAAACTGGATCAAAATCAAATGGTTCCTTGACTCCTTGTCATTTGGATAAACCTGGGGTACAGAAGATTTTGCACAGAAATGGTACCGAGCTCCTTTGGGGACTCACTTTTGGGTCCCATACGAGTGATCCGAACCATTCATTATTCTTAAAACATTTTTCCAAGGGGCCCCACAAAATTTCAGCTCAATCGGACGGTTGGAAGTGCTCCAACCAAAGTCCCACCGTTCCAACCAACATTTTTTTGGTTGGAACGGTGGGACTTTGGTTGAAGAACTTCCAACCGTCCGATTGAGCTGAAATTTTGTGGGGCCCCTCGGAAAAATGTTTTAAGAACAATGAACGGTTCGGATCACTCGTATGGGACCCAAAAGTGGGTCTCCGAAGGAGCTCGGTACCATTTCTGTGCAAAATCTTCTGTACCCCAGCAGGGCCCTTGTCATTTTTCTGGTTGAAAAGTAGTTCTCCGTACAATTAGATTAGGGTACTACCAGCGAGGAAGCTACCAATCTTTACGACTATGGTAAGCAGTTGTAAACCAACACGTGTCAAACGTAGTAGAAGCCTGACGTCATATTTTGTCTTTTGATTGGATGATACTATCAAATCAACGTAATCCACATTACGTCACCACGCACTTTAGGAGCCCTCGAAGGAAAAAATTTTAATGTAAAGAACTGAAAGACCAGTATTCCTGTTTTGTTTGTCATGTCCTATTTTGTTTGTCGAATTTCTACGTTGGTGATATTTTTTTATTTTTTATTTTTGAATAAATTAGTTTGAAATAAAAAGAGGCTAAGCAAATGTAAACTCTATAAAGGGCATACCCATGCATGAGGAAAGAAAAGAAAAGAAAAGAAAAGAGAAAGAAAGAAAAGAAAATTGGAAAATCTAGGCCAATTGGCTACAAAGAACTAAAGGGGAATTTAAGATATGTTTCCTATATATCCTTCTAAAGTAGTAGATGGAAAAGAAACACATGTCAAAAGATTAAATACTAAGTACTAAGCTAATACAATAAACTTGAGCTTCTCTATGACATTTGAAATTCACTCTTGAGCTTGGAAAAGTCCGCAAAACATTGAAAGTTCACTTGGGACAGATACACCGGGTGTTCTCACTGGGAGTTAGATGGGCCGAAATATGTGGAGATTTCACGGCCTGATTGATGAGGTTGATGATAGATTATACCGATAGCTTGCTACTTCTAAAACATGGCTGGTAATCATCCAACACACTCGCTCGGCCTAACTGCTTGTGAAACTAGTTGGCCTCCAACTGAGCCAAACAATTCATGAAACGCAAAATGGTTGCTGCAGCTATTAACTAAAGTGCCAGGCAGCAGGAGGACATCTCCCTCCCAAAGGGATATCAAAAAAAATTAGTTATACCTTTAACTTAGTAAGTAATTATATCTTGTTTAGTGGATCTCGATTAATTCTTTAATACAATGTTTTTATGCATCATCCAGATACGGAGAACGATGGTGGATAAAATCTTTTATGTTGTTTCTAGTTGTTTTATTTAGTCTGTGTTGTTGGTGGTTGTAAACTCTTATTGTTTAAGGCAATTCTCTCTATTATTCAAAAAAAAAAAAAAAAACACATAAAGTATCATAAATTATAAAATATAATCATTTGAAAAGTGGCACGAAGAACTCCCAAAATGGACTAACAATCCAGACGAAGGGAGTAATGTTTTTCATAATTTTGAAACTTTGTATAATAGCACGTTTTGGGATATCCATATTGAAAATATAAGGAATTAAAAATTGATACGAATATTGAAAATAGACAAATAAATTTGAACGAAGGGAGCATGGAAAATAATGTAATCTCAAAACTATTTTTGTTTTTGTCAAATTTTAGTGCATAAGAGTTTTGTACTTGCACATGGTACATAGTCCCGACCCTGGGCCTAAGCCCACCAGGCGGTGGCTTAGGGCCCCCAAAAATAATCGTTTTCAATTTCGACTTAATTAAGCTTTCTTTCGCCCATAACTTCGCTTTTGATTTTCTTCAACCAATAGGCATGCATTTTTTTTAATTGACTTTTGCTTTTGTCTTTTGCAGCAAAACTAGATTATACAAGTTTGATTGATTTATTTGCCTCTTAAAATGCAAGAATAGCGATGTTCAAGTGATACTTATTAATTATTGTAATGTTAATTAATTTTTGCGACACCGATATTCAAATTCTTGGATTAACTTTTTTGTTTTGGATGATTTGTATCTTTTGAAATTATAGTATTTTTAAAAATGTGAAGGGCCCCAAATCGATTTTGCACTTCGGGTCTAGAAATCCCAGGACTGGGCTGGGCCCTATTGGTACAACCCATGCATCGAAGTTTTGGCATTGAAAAAAATCAGTTTTAGGGGGTGTTCCATAAGAAAATCCGCTAACAAAAAAACCCCCAAAAAAACCAACCAATTCCACTAACTTTAAAAAAACCAATTGGTATCATCAATAGTTTTTTCCTAAAACTAAATTTAGTGGAACAATTTAGTTTTTTCCTAAAATTAAAGATCTAAAAAACCAAAAAACCAAAAAAAACGAAAGTTAGTGGAACGCCCCCTTATCACCGCGCTTTCGGCATTCTCTTCATGATAACACAACATGCTCAACCCTTTCTTTCCTTTCATTCGAGATGCAAATATAGTGTAACAGGAAGAAAAAAAAAAAAAGCTTACCCAAACAGAACTTGAGTATGCTCAACCCTTTCTTTCCTTTCATTCGAGATGAAAAATATAGTGTAACAGAACGAAAAAAAAAAAAAAAAAGAAGCTAAACCAAACAGAACCTGAGTTCGACGTGAGCAAGGCCCATCCGAAAAGAACATTAATCCCAACTTTTCCGGTAAAGAGTTTTCGGCAATCTCTTCATAACAAAGAAAAATAAAGTAAACAGACTGTTAGCTTAATTTAGAGCCAAACGGGCCCTTAGAACAAAGGTCCTGCGTAACAGAGAATCATATTTACAAACACGTCGCCCATATATTTTGGAGGGAGGGAGACTGGGAAAGAGAGAGAGAGAGGGGGGTCTCTTTGATCGTCAATCCCTAGTCAACTTTCCCGATTCCCTCACTCTGGTGGACAGAATGTGCCTTTCTCCTTCTCATTATCTCTCTCTGTAATCAAGAATCTGGTAGTAGCTGCTGAGGTCTCTGCACCTTCTTGTGAGTCTCTCTCTCTCTCTCTCTCTCTCTCTCTCTCTCTCATTGCATTAAGTTTGATCAATTTTCATCTTTCTATCCTTAGAATCCTGTCTCTATACCACGTATGGTTCTCGCCTTCTCAGAATGTGAACTCTTCTTTAATTTAGTTGCTGATTTTTTCAGTAAAGAATTTACTGAAAAGGCATTAAGGGAATCTTTAGTTGCTGATTTTGCTTCTTTAAGCTTTACTATATTTCTGGGTTTTCGCCAAACGTAAATGTATTTCTCCTGATTTAGTCATTTTGATGAAATCTTGGTTTTGTTATGTGCAAACCTTTTTCATAACCAGGTGTCCGGCTAGCTTGCTCGCACTTCGTTTTTCTGGAACCCTCAGGGGAAGAAACATAAAAGGTATCAAAATTTCAGTTGGTAGAATGCTAGAATAGAAATCCACTCTTCTATGTGACATAAATTGCACTTGTTATTGTGTACTAACCTATTAATCGCAAACTGAAAAGTTAAACCCCCTGCATAATTAACTGGACCAGTGCTACCGACACGCATGTCTGGACAGATGTGTCCGGAGCCGTACGATGCACGCTGATTGCACACCTGTCAGTCGGATTTGGACATATGTATCCAAAGCATTTTCCAGTTAATTTTGCCTACAGAAAATCGAGGAATCTAAAATCGGTAACCTCTGGATGTGTTTATGTTTGTGCTTTTGATTTTTTTGTTTTCCTACTTTGGTTTGCAAGTTGGTTTTTGATAATTTTCAAGAAGCTGATCCATACGCGGATCTAGTATTGGAATATTGTGATCCATTGATTGTCCTCTTCTTTTTATTATTGGAATATTGGGCTCCGGCTCCTACCTCTTGCTGACACCTTTCGAAGCACTTTAGGTAAAACGGCAATCAAATATGGAATCATGCACGCCTATTAATCGTTTTCAATACCACTTACTTCATCTTCTTCATCATCATTTGATTTACACCCGTACGCATAAAACAGAGCAGCAGCAGCGACAGATGGATCCCTTCCTCAGTTCACAATTTCTGCTCGTTTGTTGCAGCTGAGGTTAAGGATCAAAGCCGTTATAATATGGAGGATGTAATGTAGTGTTTCTCAACTTATAATACCTTAGGAATCAATGGATGAGATGAGATCTATACACAGGTTTGGAAACTCACTGAGGTGTGCGCCACGCCTCAAATGTGCTTCAAGAACTACACCTCGCCTCTAGGAATTCAAGGCACTATGGCTGTGCCTATGAAAACACTGAAATGTGCAACCAAAATATACAAAAAAGAAGATAAAATCGTCGTACAAGACATAAATTGCAGTAGCTATGTAAATCCGTTCAAAAAATACTTGGAACTACATAAAGTAACCATATATGTTGATTGTGTGTAGAAACTAAACAAAATCTAGTATATCCTAGTTTGAAAACTAAGCGATGCAAAATGGGATTGTGTACCGATAAAATCAAGCATGTCATGTGTAAGTTATCTTTATATTACGTAAAGGAGGAAAAATAATCACGGCTTTGTTTGCTGCCACGATACTGGTTCATCAAATCCTAATCAGCGGAATATGGAGTTATTTATGGCAAAAGAGGCCAATCTGGGCTTCCACAATAAGGAGATTGACGGAACTTCTATGAAACGATTTTTTAGACGATGAATAGATCATTTCGATTTCGTGGAAGA
The DNA here is from genome assembly GCA_963854785.1 of Vaccinium vitis-idaea. NCBI lineage: Eukaryota > Viridiplantae > Streptophyta > Magnoliopsida > Ericales > Ericaceae > Vaccinium > Vaccinium vitis-idaea. Next base: position 22,019,265 of record OY978224.1, on the reverse strand, counting down.
TATAATCGGAGGACATGTATGGTTACGTTCCGTTTGTTTGATTTGGAGCCAACGTGCGTTCGATGCGTGCTTCTATAGTCTGTAGAGGCTTACTTCTAGTTTACCTACTTTATCCGTTTGTGGTTTGAAATTGATTAGATATTGATAAATAGAGTGAAGTGCTATTACTATAATAATGATCTGCATGATATCCAATCTACAGAAACATAGGTTAGTTTATCAAGGAGTGACTCCTCCTTCTAACTTTGAAGCTTATAGGAATTTCCATTTTTTTTTCTTTCTCTCTCTTTGTAATTCTTTTACTGAGTTCCCTAAAAATGAGTTTAAAAAGGAGAACTTGCGGTTATTTTACTCCACAATCGCTTTATTGCCCGTGACTACTACATGAGCTGCCACCATTATTTGGAATCTTGGGCAGGAGGGACGGTGTTATAGAGCTTTTCATTTATTGTTCAAACCATTTTTTTCTCTTCCCTTGATGTTTTCGGACAACTAGATCTAACAGGCTTAGTTGGGTTAAGTGTCTCGTTACTTGTGCGAGGGACTTAAGATACTACCCCGCCATCTGTAGTGGCCCATTATAACTATGGATGCTTACTTGGATGCTTTAAGGTTTTAACAACGATGAATAGGGCCTCATTCTATGTTTTTGTGGTTGAAGCAAAATTCAAATAAAAATGCTAAACATACACTACTCCTTTATGTATTTAACTTTCTGCTATATAATTTTACCATATGATTCTATGAATCTTTTGTCATTTTCCCTTAAATTGAAAAAAAATGTGCTTTTACTTCACTCATCGCGCTTGGCACTTAGGCTCCAGGAAGCCTTTGCACTTACATGAGCATACAGTGTTTGAGGATGGTGATACCGTGATAGCATCTAAAGAATAAGTTGACCAAAAATTTCGAACTGTTCCTTTCATTTGATATTGTTTTTTCTGTCATCGTGGGGCTTTTTTTTTTTTTTTAAAATTATTTGAATATTTAGCCTTTAATTGCCCAATACATCAAGTGTTGTGTCTCAGAATCAGCTAATTTTTTGTTTTCTTGCTTGAATTTCTAATCGTCTTTTTATTTCTTGTAATTTGTTGGAAATGAGTTTTTTTGTAATTTCTTTTCCTGTATGCTTGTTTTTCTCTCTCTTTCCTTATTTGCAATTACTGATGTAGTATGCCGTGATGACACTGCAGTTAAAGCCTCTGGGACTGGATGGGTAAGACAATTCAGACTATTCAGTTGTATGGGTTTCTCCATGTCTTGCCTGGGGAAGTAGTGAAGGAATTCATAGAGCGACACACCGGCGAAGGAACAGTAGTTGCGTTAGAGGTTAAGGAGCCCAAGAAAAAGGGGTCCAGAGCATATGTGATAGTTCAATTCACAACTACCGGAAGTGTTAATCACATAATGGCCTTGGCTAATAGGCGACAGTTGTATTATGACGGATCATCTTATTTGAAGGCTTTTACTGAGAATTCTAATTTAGTAAAAAAGCCAAAGGAATATGCACATGTTATTGAAGGTGTTACTATATATTTTGGATGTCAGATCTCAAAGGAGAAATTTTCAAAGCTCTGGGAAATGTTAGATATATCTGTAAAATTTGATTTTCAACGAAGAAGAATCTATTTCTTCATGTCCCACGATGCTCTTGAGTACAAGCTTGAGCTATTTTATGACAACATTTTGCAGATTGAGCTGTATCGTCCATGTGGTCAAAAAGCAAAGTTTCTGCTCATTCAGGTTAGTCCAGCAGGATGTTTACCATATGGATTATGTTATTTACTTTCGTCTGTACTCTTCCATATGAATTAGATGGATTTTTTTTTCTACTCCTTTGCAGAGGTTAAATAATCTGTCTGTCCAGGTTGTGTGGTGATTTTGCTTTTGACTAAACAAAATTATTTGTAATGTGCCAGCAAATTACCATGCATCATAGCTTTTCAAAAATCCATTTAAAAAAGAGAGCATCATAACTACAAATGTGCCAACTATTTGGAAAGAGTCGGGAGGCTAAAGCTCACAATCTTTTTGACGCAGGTCAATTTATCAGTATAAATTGGTTATGAAATGGGAGAGTTAATTCATTGTTTCGATTTGTCATATTAGGAAATAGGCTTGGCCGAGGGAAGAACTTTCTGTGGGCACTTTACGGTATTGACTGGTCATGGGTATTCCAACGTCCTGGACTCTCGGGAAACATACTGAACCAAATAAGATAAAATGTTGGTGGTGCCTGAAGATAGTTAAACCATCTTGAAAGGAAGAGGAGAATATTAGTGCAACTCCAATGTCGTGGCTTACTATACGTGCCCCTTGGGGAATGGTTTGGCTAAATTCTAAATGAATGAAAGTACATGTGGAAATTGTCACCTGCAACGATTTTGGATATAGTGGCCTTGGACCTAATATGCCTTACTTTTGCAACACTAGCAGGTCACTGGAGACTAGGGATTGAGGCGGAAGTTATTGTCCAAAGCATTGGACTACTTTCCTCCATGTCTGCTAGATCAAGTTGTCATCCCACGTTTTAATAAGAGGGTTGCATCTTTGACTTAGTGATATTTTACTTGTCAATTCCTTAGTTGCAGAGGACTCCAAAAGTGGTGCCGCTCCCACCTTAGGAGCGCTATTCTGCGCTTCCAACTGAGGAGCTTGACGGGAGTCCGCTCTCTTTGAGATGGGAGCTCGCTCCTTACGAAGATGGGAGCTTTTGTACGATTGTACGATACTGGAATAGAAACACAGTAATTTACTACTTAGCTTTATGAGTTCGTCTTCGATTTATCCAATTGTAAATATAGTAGTTATGAAATGAGATGTTGTAACTATTTGGGAATGCACCTGAAACTAAATTTGATTCAGGGGAATAAAAGGATTCTGATCTTATTGTGACATGTTATAATAAATTGACTCTTTAAAGTTTAAGCAAGAATCAAACATCATTCACAACTAGATGATCCAAGTGTCGAATTTGAGTTTGGGTATCAGACATATGCCATCACCACCTTATATAGCTGGTGGACAAGTTACATTGGTGAAAATGGACTCCATCTGATACCATACAACTCCTTGGAGCCTTTTGTAATTAATTTTAGTACTCTTTGCTAACATCATTGGTCAATGAACAAATCCCTTTGTCTCGTAAATAGTTTTGGAACTAGTAAAATTCTGTCACTCTGCCAAATTAGCAGGAACCACTGACCTACATACCTTCTAGACTTGGGGAGTCAATACCCGGATTTCCCTGCCACATTATTAAGAAATAGTCATATGCATATTTTCAGAGTCGGGGAGTCAATCTGCTCCTTGAATAAGTGTACCTGTTTCTAACCTATTTTTGTTCATCCAACTATGCGTACGGAATAAAATGCGATACAGTTGGCTTCTTTGCCTTGAAAATTTATGCCTGCTTGATGGGTACCATTGGTATAGTCAATGCATGTTATTCTGTACTTTGTAGAGTTTTTCCATATATGATGTATATTAGTTCACAATCACTTCAACTTCTCATAAATTGCCAAGAAGGCTTATTTTTTGCCCTATTTTTATGCTAGTTGCTTGGAGCTCCTCGGATCTACAAGAAACGTGAAGAATCTGTTTACAGCTATTTTAAGGAAACTCCTGGAGACCAATGGGTCAGGGCCACTGATTTCACTTCCTTGAACTGCATTGGCCAGTCTTCTGCTTTGTGTTTGAAGCTCTCATATGGTGTTCAACTTCTGGACTTGAGTGAATATTTTCCTTCTTACAAAGAACATCAAGGGCCGTTCATTTTGAAGACTGGTTTCCCTTTCTCTTGCAATTTGGATTTAGTACCCATCATTGGTCCACCCAATGGAATTGAATTGCCATATAAAATACTATTTAAGATCTGCATATTGGTTCAAGAAGGGTATCTCGCGGGACCCACACTTGATGTGAGCTTCTTTAGGTTGGTTGATCCCCAGTACATTGATATCGGATGTGTTGAACATGCCCTAGAGAAACTATATCATCTAAAGGAATGCTGTTATGAACCAGTGCAGTGGCTCACTGAGGAATACAGAAAATACCGCAGCTTAAGAAAACTTCCCAGAACACCTACCACTACATTAGATGATGGATTGGTGTACGTAAACAGGATTCGAATAACCCCTTGCAAAGTTTTTTTCTGTGGTCCTGAGGTTAATATGTCTAATCGGGTATTACGCCATTATCATCAAGATATTGAGAATTTTCTTCGGGTTTCTTTCGTGGATGAGGAATTGGGGAATTTGTTTTCGACTGATTTATCCCCACAGAAACCCTTTTCAAGTGAGGAAAAAAGAACCCAAATTTATACGCGGATATTGTCGGTTCTGAGGGACGGCATTGTTATTGGAAATAAGAAGTTTGATTTTCTTGCCTTCTCGTCAAGTCAGTTGCGTGACAATTCTACGTGGATGTTTGCTTCAAGAAATGGGGTTACTGCTGTTGACATAAGAAACTGGATGGGCGACTTTCATCGGATTAGAAACGTGGCAAAATATGCCGCAAGACTTGGTCAATCTTTCAGTTCCTCCACGGAGACTCTAAGTGTTGCTAGGCATGAAATTGAAGATATTCCTGATGTAGAGATTTCGCGAGATGGAACCAAATATGTTTTCTCTGATGGAATCGGGAAAATGTCCAAAGACTTTGCTAACGAAGTGGCCAAGAAATGTGGGCTTAAAGGTTCAGCGCCGTCTGCCTTCCAAATCCGATATGGTGGTTACAAAGGAGTTGTGGCTATGGATCCCACATCACAGAGAAAGATGTCCTTAAGACTGAGTATGTGCAAGTATGAATCTGAAAACACGAAGTTGGATGTTTTGGCATGGAGCAAATATCAGCCTTGTTTCCTGAATCGCCAACTGATCACCCTGTTGTCTACCCTTGGGGTTAATGATTATATCTTTGAAGCAAAGCAAAGGGAAGCGGTAAGACAACTGGATACCATATTAACAGATCCGCTAAGGGCTCAGGATGCATTGGAATTGATGTCTCCAGGAGAGAACACGAACATTCTCAAGGAAATGCTTCTATGTGGCTACAAGCCTGATGCTGAGCCATTCCTTTCAATGATGCTGCAAACCTTTAGGGCAGCAAAGTTGTTCGAAATACGAACAAGAACGAGGATATTTGTTCCAAGAGGAAGGTCGCTGATGGGATGTCTCGATGAAACCAGAACATTGGAATATGGGGAGGTATTTGTACAAATTTCTGAGGCTGGAAATAGGTCATTTTACGACAATTCCCTTCATAAGCTTAGTAGAAGCAACTCGAACCAAGGTAAGCATATTGTTAGGGATAAGGTGGTTGTTGCCAAAAACCCTTGCTTGCACCCAGGTGACGTTCGTGTCTTAAGGGCTGTTGATGTTCCAGCGTTGCACCACATGGTGGATTGCATTGTTTTCCCACAGAAAGGAATGAGGTAAGTGATATATCATAATCTCCTTTTTAGAATCTTTTTATTGACTCCAGTTATAGAATACTAGTGTCTTGCTTTACATTGTCAGTGGGGTGAAATATCACCCATTCAACTTGGTGATTCCGGCCAATATTTGTGTTGTAAATGTTCAAAACTAGAATTGGTTCTAAAAAATTTAGTTACACAGGTCCAACAACCCCCCCAAAAAATAAATAAATACCCCAAAGGCTCAAAACACATTGGACGGATCGGATTTTCTCAAAACAATTTGCAACACAAAAAAAACACCCCAAAGGCTCCAGTCAGGGATCCCTGACTGGAACCGTGGGGTATATATATATATTATTGATAGCTTCGAAGGTATATGGAACTTTGTTCTTTCTATGCATAAATTCGATAAGAAAATAGAGAAGTCTTTGCTATCCAAATTATCTGTCATAGTTTTCTTCTTCTTTTCATGTTCTTACTATTAGATCACCATGAAACCAACTTAATACATCCAGCCTTACGGTGCATGTCCATGAGTTCATTGTCATGTGATGCTATAACACTTCCCCAAAGGTAATTGTTGGGGTGCAAATACTGTATAATATTGTATGATTGATGGAAGTGGATAAAATTGGAGGAAATAAATGGTTGCTTCAAGGCATGTCATATACGCTGCCCTTGAGACAATATTTGCCTCCACCAATTTGTGAGAATCTGGTGTGCACCGCCGCGAATCCGTCTCTAAGAGACAATGAAGCCTAGTCTTATGGACTGTTGTCTAAATGCGTCATGCAGTAACGAAGAGAGACTAGAATACCTTAGGCCTTTGCAAGCTGCCAGTAACTATTATGAGGGAGAGAGTTCTAGAGAAAATTTCCTAATTCTCATCGTCCTTGTTATATTAATTGATACAACGCCTAGGCTTTATATAGGCATCGAATTGTGATCATTCACCAATAGTCACCCCTAAGTTTTTAAATTATCGTGACCATCACGAACAATTACGTATCTCCTCATAACCTGAATGGACACACCTTTTGCATTTTAAATCCAATAATCATGTCTATTCATTTAACTTGAGTAGACCAACCTTTTGGATTAAAATCATTCACCGATAATAATATATAATATCCATTAAATATTTTGAAAATTTCTGACAGTAACCATAATCCCCTCTTTGCCAAGGATTGTAACTTTATAGCATACTATTAACTATGAAGGCATTAGATGTTGCAAATTTAGCCTTTCAATTTCTCTAGCGTTGCAATGTGGGATCTAGGATATCACATTCACCGTCTATACGCCTATTCGCAGTGCCCGTTCCAATTAATAGTTATATTTTCTAGTTTGCCTACTGCCACGCCTTTAAACTGCTTTGCAAGAAAGGGATGTAAGCATTGGTATTTTACTTAGTCAGGGATCCCAAGGTGTTATGCATCTAGCCCGAGAACTCCCTCATTTCTTCATTTGTTAAGTATAATTAGTGAGTACCGTCTACATGATGCCATATGTAATAGTATTAACTTAGTCACTCTTGATATAAGTGATGGTTATATAGTGTATAAATAATTACTCCTATGTTAGTTTCTAACTTTAGCTCTCTGGTTTCAGACCTCATCCGAATGAATGCTCGGGAAGCGATTTAGATGGAGACATATATTTTGTTTGCTGGGACTCTGATCTTATTCCACCTGAGCAAATCCCTGCCATGAATTATACCCCTGCACCAACTGTGGAGCTGGATCACGATGTCACGATTGAGGTACTACTTTCCACGAATTTTAGGCGGAAGTTGTTCTCTTCATTTGTAAAAATAATACGTCAAACACCAAGCAGAAAGAGGACACTTGCACGGTATAATATGTCGTCACACTTTTTGAACTTTTTTCATCGTATGTGTGGAAGTTTTGACACATAGGTTTAATGTTCTCCAACGACTCTCATCTCTTGGGTTGTGTTTTTTCTTTTTTCTTTCTTGCTTTTACAGCACAACATTACCAAGAATTATCATGTTCACTTCAAAATTCACGTAGTACAATTGTGATATTTCATTACTCGCAAGTTGATTTGTTATCTCATGCCTTAACGTAATTCACCATAGTTTATTTGTGAAGAAACGTTTCTTTGTCCTGTCCTTCATTATCTTGCTTTCCTATTTCCCTGAAGAAGATTTACTCAACTGTTGTTGCCCTGCAGGAAGTTGAGGAGTATTTCACGAACTATATTGTCAACGACAGTCTGGGTATGATAGACAATGCTCATACGGTTTTTGCAGACAGTGAACCCGAAAAAGCCATGAGCGCTCCGTGTATGACTCTCGCGGAGCTACACTCGAAGGCAGTTGACTTCGCGAAGACTGGTGTGCCAGCTCAGGTACCTCGTGAATTGCGTGTCAAAAAGTATCCAGATTTCATGGAAAAGCCCGACAAACCTTCTTACAAATCAGAACGTGTCATCGGAAAGCTTTTCCGAGCTGTGAAAGACATTGCCCCAGAAACGAGCTCCACCGAATCCTTCACGAGGGAAGTGGCTTGGAGGTCGTATGATCCTGATTTGGAAGTGGACGGTTTCAAGGATTATCTGGACGACGCTTTTGATTACAAAACCGAGTACGATTGCAAGTTGGGAAACCTATTGGACTACTATGACATCAACACGGAAGCGGAACTTCTAAGCGGTTGTATAATGAGAAAGTCGACATCTTTCGACCGGAAGAAGGACGCGGAAGACATCGGATTGGCCGTGAGGGCATTGAGGAAGGAAACGAGGAGGTGGTTCAACACGGATGCTGAAGGTGACAACGTTTATGCGAAAGCATCTGCTTGGTACCATGTTACCTATCATCATAGCTATTGGGGTCGATATAACGTGGAAATGAACCAGACCCACTTCATTAGTTTCCCGTGGTGCGTCTATGATAAGCTGATCCATATCAAGAAAGATAAAGCCACCAAAAATGGTAGGGATCTCCGTCAGTCATCGCTCGAACAGCAGTTCAGTCAGGGGTTGAACTTGGGGTAGAAATTTGGCTTTCATGTTTTTGTTTGTTTTTCAGATTGAAGCATTTCAGTGTGGTTGCCAACTGTTTGATATTGTATTGTGTGGGTGTGTCTATTGTGTCTTTGCTTCTTATTTTCTTCTGTGTAAATATGTCTGGGCTGTTTGATGTACATACAATTTCGTGGTGTGATTGGAACTTGGGATTCAACAATGTTGGAATTTGATGATGAATCTCGTAATTAGAAGTATGTTACTGGAAAAGGTTATTTGGATTGGTTTTATTTTTTTTATTGTTGCTATTTTCTTGGAATTAAGCTCAAAATGTTTTCAGTGGGGGTGTGATGCGGTTCCTCTTCTGGAACCCTGGTTCGGATTCGTCTGGATTTAGCCCTTCCTCCCAGTAACCACCCTAGCGTAGCCCGCAAGATCACCCACCAGTTAGTGCCTAGGTCTCAACTCAAGAGAACGTTTCTAGGGTTTGGATTAGTACTATAGAGTAATGAGGATGGAAATGGGGTTTTGTATAGTTATAATTTGGCACCAATTATACAACTCCATGCTCCAATGGTGATGGAAAATGTGTTGTAAAATTAGCATAGTTCTATATTTGGTTCAAAAATATGGAACTGGCTATAGCCATCCTTGCCACCTCACTAATCTCAACTGAAATGTTCAGGAAATGGAGATTGGAAGCTACCTGAGTTTGCAATTGAATTGGGTTGAGAAAGTAAGGAAATGGAGATCGGAAGATACCTTAGGTGTTCATTTCTTGGTTATTGGGCTAGATTTTTTCTTTTTTAAACATTTACAAGTTTTACTTCTCATCCACTTTTTAGCTAATGGTTCTTTATTGGCAGCTCAAGGAGTTGTGGTGCTGATGAAAATGACTAAAATGTACACTGTAATGTATTTTTTTATACTCCTTTTCACTAAATTTTACGCATGTTAACACATTTTTTAAAACCTTAGTGGGACTGTTTTCAGCAATTTTTTTTATAACTTTCCGTTTGTTTGACCATAAAATATTTTACCAATTTCTGGGTATTTGGTTGTATAAATTACGTGTAAAATATTTTTCTCTGTAAAGTCTTTTCAGTCCGTGGAGGCAAGGGCGACGCTACTCTTTTACCAGAGACCTCGCTGGATTTAAAAAATTCAATTGAAAAAAAATTAAAAAAAGTCATTTTTGAAAAACCGGTTTCTCGGGTATGGTCCTTAAACCCGGGTGGCGACTCCAAAATCATAATCGCATTTTTCAAACCATTTTCGGGTGTTCAGGTGCCTGAAGCTGTTGCTCCAGGTGCTTCAGGCGCCTGAAGCTACTGCTTCAGGTGTCGAACAAAAATGCTACCTTTTAGAGCTTGAAATGGATGATTGAACTTTGAGAATAGGTTTTTGGATGGATGGTGGGTGTCTTAGATCAGATTAGAGGACTGAAATCTGCAAAAGAGGCGAAGAATGTCGAGCGAACCTCCGCGAATCAAATGCTTTGCAAGGCCATCACTCACACCAAGCTTGTCTCGAAGGATCCTAACCAAGTTGATGCGAATTGGAGGAACCACTGGCTTGGTATCGGGACGAGTTGGTGGAACATGCATGAGGTTAGCATGAACCTGACATTTATGACATCTCCGCAACTTTGAACCGTCCCCACTTTTCTCAATCCCCTCATCACCAAGCAAAGCATGCAAAATGTAGTTCAAAGTAGTTTTAACCCCAGCCATGGTCTCACTCTCCCCGTGCAAACCGCCCTTCCTACTTTCGGCATGTTTCAAAGCCTGAAGCACTCTTTCAGGTGCTTGAAAGAAAACAAAAAGGGTTGATTTAATCTTGCAAAAAGGGCCCCTAAAAGCTTTTGTTCCATTGTATATACAATTTTTAGTTGTTCTTTCTGTCATTCATGTCATTTCATCATCATGTTACATCATCTACACGGTCACAAGCATACACTTTCATATGATAAATTGTGATTATCCTTCGTATTCGCTTCCTTTATTTTGTTTACGTGTTTGAGTTTATGAAATAAATGTTTTTCTCAAATCCCTTAAGTACTAAGTAAAGACCGGTCTCCATAGCCGGGCGAGGGGGGTGCCTTAAAAACCTTCCCCCCTTGTAACTTAGCTCCCGAACCCGAGATGAAAGAGAAAGAATCATTCGCGGAATTTGTGAAGAGGTGGAGAGCAAAGGCTGCGCAAATAAATTTAGATATAAACTAAAAAAAAAAATTACCATTGTTAGCGCTAGGTTATTCGTGCACGGTTAAAATGAATGAAAATTCAACTAAATTGAACCAAAATGTTATAGCCTAACAAAACAAAACAAGCTTATCTCAATAAGTTGAGCCTCTAGCCCAATAAATTGAACCAAAATGTTTGCCTAGTCAGAATTTTTTTTGTTTTATGCATACCCCTTTACATCATAGATGTGCTATGTATTTCTGTTAGAGCTGGATAAAAATTCTGAAATCGCCCTTGCGTGGAGATAAAATGACTTACACCCGAATTCTCGATAAGTCATTTTCCTGTGCCATCTTTCGTGATCCCGTCCTACCCAAGCGGCCAGCAACTTACCAATCTCATTCAGCCTCGTCACCACTTTCAGTTGATCAAAATCCCCAATCTCTCTCTCTCTCTCTCTCTCTCTCTCTCTCTCTCTCTCTCTCTCTCTCTCCAATTCATTCTTAGCAAGTTGGTCGATCATGATTTTCATTTTTATAGCGAGGAATACTTATTAACTGGAGTACCAACCAAACATCAACAAAAAAAAAAAATTGTCTTTACCAAAACAATTTTACGTGAAAAAATTTTTATATCGAAAAATTATTTTACATTGAAACAAACGGAGCCATAAAATAAATAAATAGGCACTCCATATATCGATTCTTACACTCAAAGCAATAAATGGAATATGATGAGATTTGTGGTCGAATTAGACATGTAGTAAATAGTAATTTGACCAATCAAATGAATACTAAGTACTACTTATTTTTACTCCCAACTAGTCAAGCATAGCCCATGGGCCTTGCATGTCCTGCCTAGCCCTTGTAAAACCATTTTCATGTCTCTTCAGATCATATAAGGGTGTACAGTGTACTGGATGTGGACCTCCACCATGTAACTTTGAAGGGATTCCACATGAGAGCTATTTGGACACTTGCATATTGTCTTTAGATGTGATAATGATGTGAGTATTTGTTTGCTCAATGTACTATCCAATCCCCAATCTTTGCTTGGCAACCAAGTTCTTTCTTTATAGTACTACTAGCTTACTTTTTTCCATGTTTTCTGACAAGTTAGTGGTTCTTGGAACATTCTACACATTGTTTTGATCTCGTGATTAATAAAGTTTTTTTTTTTTCCTCACTTTTCCGAGACGATGTGATGTTGGTATGCTAGTATAAATTAAACTATTGTCATCCTCCTGTCCGTATGAGTCGAATCCTAGATCTCATGCTCTCTGCACTATAATTGAGTCAGACCCCGAGATTCTTTGTGACTCAAGGGCAATGCTCAAGAAAATATCGTAGTATTTGAGAATTGCATCCAATGGAACCTTTATAAAACCTTGAATGAAGGCCTCAATTATCGATATAATTATTGTGCAGAATGGCTACATATTATTATTTTCTATTGTTGAAGCTGTGCACCAGAATCTTTTCTGCTGCACATTAGTGTGAGATCTATATACTCCTACGTTTTTCTTTTATTTTTGTATAATACAACTCGAGTAAATTTATGTACACCACAATTCAATCATCCACTAGCAAAACTCAATCATAATCGGAAAACACACTTTGTTGATTGTTCCATGCTAGAGAAGGCACTTTGGAACAATGCTCACCGAGCGCATCCTTTGGCAAAGTAAATAAACCGGGTAATTTTTTTGTCTTTATTAAAAAAAATCACATTGGTTAGTTTTGTGTTTATTTTTTGTGAATTATTGATTCGTCTTGACGAGAGAAATCTAAAAGTAAAAATTATTAACCAAACTAAAATTTTCATGAATAAAGACAAAAATAATCCAATAATCCATCGATGGATTATTTTTCGTCTTTAGTAAACTTTTTTTAGATTTTGATCATAATTTTTTTACTTTCGAGATTCCTTTAGTTGAGACAGGCCAATAATTTATAAAAAAATCAACACAAAACTAAGAAATGCGGAAAAAAATTAAATAAAGACAACAAAATAATCTGGCTAAAATTATTTTGCCAAAGCACCAAGAATGCGTATTGACCAAGACCTAACTTTCTTTCCTATTGGTAGTATTTTCTTGAAGAAAAACTTTTTAAAGGATGAACCTGAAAAGGGGTGATTACAGAAACCCTAAAAGGGGCTCTGCTGACACCTCGTCGTAATAATTTGAACCGGTCATTTTGCAGGGCCCACATAGAAGTGTGTATATGCAAAAATTCAGCTTGACCCGGCATCAATAGTTAAGTCAAAAATTGATTTTTGGTGAAAAAATTGAAACAATCCAGGCCGTTATTTTTTTGCACCAAAATTTAAATTTTTGACATACCTATTGATGCCGGATCAAACTTATTTTTTCATAGACACACTTCTCTGCGGGCCCTGCAAGATGACCGATTCAGATTATTACGATGAAGTGTTAGTAGAGCCCCTTTTAGGGTTTCCTTAAACACCCCCTTTCAATTTCATCCGTTAAAACTTAAAGTCTCTGTTCGTTTCCCAGTTTAGTTTTAGTTTTAGTTTTGATGATATAATCATTTCCCTCATTTCTCTCTCTATCTCTCTCTACTCATTACACCTGATGACATCATCAAAACTAAACTAAACTATCTAACTAAACAAAGCCAAAAAAAAATTCTCATTTTCTTGGGGTGGTTTATTAAAGGGAAAAGAAAAGCGAAAGCAGAAAGGTGATAATTGCCCGACACAGCATGGCCCGCCATCCCATCTAACAGTCCTTTTTACTATAGTATTTTGTTTTTCTTTCAAAAGTCAGTCCTAATGTCCTATCAACGAGGAAGATTCTCAGAAAAAAAAAAAAACGAGGAATTTATTTTTTCTTTTCACTTTTTTGTTTCTCTTCTTGGCTAAAGGCATTTTTTTTTTTTTTTTTTTATTGGAGATTTACATTTTTTCGTGAAGAATGTCAATTGTTTGGTTTCTAGAGTCAGATGAATCGAAATAGCCAGAAAAAAAAATTTGAAGACTGGAAAATATGAAATATTTCGATAAAAAGCCTAGTTTTTTCAAGACATGCCACCTTAACGAATGCTATTTGAGTGAAAATTTCAAAGACTTAATAAGTGAATATGAGTAATTTATTATTGGGATGTTTGTGCTAACAAGAGGTCGCGGTTTCAACCAATTTCATACTATTGAAAACAGTAAAACTAGTCAGATGCCCGTAGTGAAACAAATTACAAATAATAAAAGATATTATGAAAAACTGAGAGATTATCAGTATCTTGTTCGTGATATTACGAATATAATTTCTCAAAACTTAGACAGAAAATGGAACGTTCTGGAAAAAAAAAAATGTAAGGTATAAGGGGAAATAATTAGTCAAGTTAGGCCAAAATGTTGAAGTCAAACTATAGCAGGAAAAATGATTAATCATACTGGAATTGGGTGGATATAATAGCGATAGATTGAGACTAACGATATGGTTAAAGTGGAAGAGATAAGGAAATAGGAAACCTACTAAGGAAAAGTTTGATATGGATGGGATTCGATTTTCTTAAGATAAATTGACTGCTAAATTGCTAATTGAGCCCCACATGATTATTTTACACCTGATTCCCATCTTTAAAATAAAGCATAAAGTTACTCTAATTCTATAATGGGACCCCAAGCACTAAAAACTGGAGTAACAGGCTAAGGGCTCATTCTAATAGTCTAATTATATAATGGGCCCCAAGCACTAAAAACTGGAGTTATAGACTAAATTTGAGTTTTTCGTTTGATTTTAACAATTAATAGGCCCCAAGCACTAAAAACTGGAGTTATAGACTAAATTTGAGTTTTTCGTTTGATTTTAACAATTAATAGGCCCCAAGCACTAAAAACTGGAGTTATAGGCTAAGGCTGAGTTTTCCGTTTGTTCCAGATCTATTTCCGTTTGTTAAAATAGATCTAGAACAGTGAACGCCAAGTGCCAAACCTCGTACAAGCTTTTAAGGACTGTTGCAAGCAATTGTAAATCGACCCGTGCCAAACCTGACGTTAGATTTTGTCGTTTGATTGGAGGACACTGTAAAAGCAACGTAATATGCATTACATCATCAGGTTTACTTTTGGAACCCATGAATGGAAGTAGTAATATAAAATAGTACTTATATTTCGTGAGAAAATTTTGGGTGCAAATGGGGTACCACGTGTACCCTACCCTATTTGCACCCAAAATTTTCTCATATTTCATACTCCCTCCGTCCCAATTTGTTTGTCTTTTTTTGGGAGTATGTGCATTTTGCACGCAAAAAAAATATATAAGCATTAATTTTTTTTAACAAACTTTATACCAATTTAAAGATCTCATTGAGAAGACAAATATGGTGTAATTTTTTTTCCAAAAAAGTTTTCTTTTCTTTTTTTTTTTTTTGGTTTGTCTCCCAAAAAAGTTTTCATAAACATGTTATTTGCATGCAAAATACACGCACTCCCACGAGGGCCAATCAATTTGGGACGGAGGGAGTAGTATTATTTTCCTGCATTTACGGTTTCGTCGTTTCGGCGGTCTAGTTTCAAGCGGATTGCGTTTTTGCGTCAATGATTAAAAACGTTCACTTTTTAGAACGAGTTGATTAAGGAAATATACATTGTCAAAAAATGAAGTTGATCCGAGACCGCTTTAGATAAATTCTCAATCAATTTATTTCAAGATAAATGGGTTCAACGGGTTTTAATTCAAAACTCATCTGAATCTCTCTAAAATTGTCTTGTATTTATCCTTCTTTTACCAACAGAAAACATATTCATGTGAAATCCATCTAGGGGTCTCAAGTAAATGATCCAAGCATTTTTTTTAAAACTGGATCCAAGCAGTTCAGTCTATTTAAAAGGAATATTTCCTCTCTTTTTTTACAAGGACCCTTAAACGAATATTTTAAATCCAAGCAGTTCATTCTATTTAAAATATTCCTTTAAGGGTCCTTTAAAAAATGAGCTCAATCAGATCTCTATAAAAGCTTGGTTGATTAATTCAATTTTTGGTCCTTACATTTATAGGGACCAAAAATAAAATTAATAAATGGGGAAACTACTACTAAAAAAAAAACCCAGAGTTTCACCTGTTTTCCAAATCGAACCTTGAATTTTTTATTTGTTCAAACAAAACCCCAGAGTTTCAAGTGCAACCCAATTCGACCCTTTCGTCTACATCCGTCCACAACTTAACGAGGAAAGTTGGCTTTGGGCTCCAAAACCCTTCTTTAACCCTAGAGAGAGAAAGAGAGAGAGAATTAGAAAGAGTTATGTGCATGAGTGGAAGAGAGATACATCACGGGTGGAAGAGGCAGAATAGGGGGACAACCAATAAGTGGGCCCAGGTGACGGTGGTGGATTGTTATGGCGGTGAGCGAGGTACGGTACTGGTGCAGGTGTAAGGTGGTTGTGTGCCATGAAGGGGGAAAAGGGAAAGATAGGTTGAGAGATAGGAGGAAGAGAAGGGCATCAACAATATAAGCTGCATCGAGCAGCTGCTATGCATAAAAGCTGAAGTGTGGTGGCATTGTGGTGGTCGCGGAAGCCATGGCCGCCAGCTGCCCTTATCTTCCTTACCCCTCCCTTCCACTTATTCTCTTCCTCACTATTCTCTTTATATTTCTTTAACGAGAGAGAGAGAGAGCGCTACAGGTGTGAGAGGAGGAGAGAGAGATCACAGGTGAAAAGGGAGAGGTACAGGAAGAATGGGGGACGACCAGGAGGTGGGCCAGGGTGACGGTCGTGGGTTGTTATGGCGATGGGTGAGGTGTGGTATGGTGTAGGTGTAAGGCGGTTGTGTGGTGTGAGACAAAGAAGGGAGAGATACGCTGAGAGATAGTTGAGAAAGATGAAGGAGAAAAGGGCAGTAACACTAGAAGCTTTGCAATTGTTGTGCCTAAAAGTTGCGGCGCGACGGTAGCAGTTGCTATGGCCGCCAACTGCCCCTACCTTCCTCACCCCTCCCTTCCCCTTATTCTATTCTATCTTCTTCATTCTCCTCCCCTTTAACTTTTCTCTCCTTCTCTCCCCTTCTTTTTTTTCCTCGCCGTCCTACCTTAGCACGGCCACTACAAACCCACCATCATCACTCGACCCACCTCCAAGCCGTCGCCTAACCTCCCCATATCTCTCCCTCTTTCACTTGTGACCTTCTCTCCTTTCTTCACACTTGTAACGCTCTCTCTCTTTCTCTATGTCTCTCTAAGATTGGGGCTCAAACCAGTTTCCCTCGTTAAGTTATGGACGGAGATAGACGGAAGGGTCGAATTGGGATGTGCTTGAAACGTTGAGGTTTTATTTGTATAAATTAAAAATTTAGAGTTCAATTTTGGAAACAGGTGGAATTAGGTTTTTTTTTTTTTTAAAAACAATTACCTAAATAAACCAAGTCTTTATAAATATCTAATTGAGCTAATTTTTTACGGACACTAGAAAATAATTTTGAGTAAAATGAACTGCTTGAATAATTTATGTGAGACCTCGTGATGAGTCTCACAAATAATTTGTATCGTCTCTCTCAGACTTGGGGTGGCACGTATCACATCTCCCTCTCAATAGCTCTGCCCCCTAATGATGATGTAACAATTTGAAATATTTTTTTTTTTTCACTCTCCTAAGTTTGAAGACTGAAAAAAGCTATACTCTAGTTGGGTTTTGATCCTTTGGAGATGCTCAAACAATTTTTCCATTTTTCTCTCTTTTGGATTCGGTTTCCCGGCAGAACGTTAGCTTGTGAAGGACCAAACGGGCCCTTAGAATAAAAGGTCCTGCGTAACAGTGGAACATATTCTTCTATATATACTGTAATACTAGAGCGGAGGGTGAGAGAGAAAGGGAGGAGCTAATAGTAAGGAGAGAACGAAGAGGAGAGAGAGGAAGAGGTCACTTTGATCGTCAATCCCCAGTCAACGTTCTCTAACACTGCTGTGGAAAAGAATGCATCTCTCTCTCTACCTACCTCTGTAATCGAGTTTCGTGGGTCTTACACTCTGAGTTTTTTCAGGTTCTGCTTGTGTGATATTTGTAGTAGCGGACTAGCGGTTGCGGTCTCTGCACTGCATCTTCTTGTGAGTCTCTCTCTCTCTCCCTCATCTCTCTCTCTCTCTCTCCCTGATCAGTTTATCTTTCTATCTCGAGAATTCTGTCTTTATCTCGCAATGCGAACTCTTCTATAGTTGCTGATTTTGCTTCTTTAAGCTTTACTAAGTGTGGGTTTTGGCAAAATGTGATGTATGTGTCCTGATTTAGTGATTTTGATTAATCCTTGGTCTCTTTTTCTGGAAACCTAAGAGAGAGAAACATACAAAATTACTCCGTCCGTCCCAAGATTCTAATCTATTACTCCATGAATACTTTTAACTCCCGGATAAAAAATAAGATACTTCCGTGCATAATTTTATAAATTATTTTACCAAGTTCAAGATCTCAAGTAGATCTTTTAATTGGTATGAAGAAATTTTAAAAATGATGGACATGTTCTTTTCTTTTTTTTTTCCGAAAGTTGCGCGTCGTTTTATAGTAACATGTTATTTTGTGACAGAGGTACTTTTAAAAATTCAGTTGCTAGAATGCTAGAAATCCACTCTTCTGTAGGACATTAATGGACTTGTTATTGTGTACTTAATGTGTGGAGAGAGATTGAGAAATGAGAATAATAATTGGGAGATTACTTATTAGGACCGTGTTTAGAGAGAGGGGTGGTTCTGGAAAACCAAAGAGAATGGAGATGACCCTGCATAATTAACTGGAGCAGTGCTACAGACACATGTTCAGACATATGTGTCTGGACTGCACATGGATTGCACACCCATCAGACGGCTATGGATATAGCTGTGTCCAAAACATTTCCCAATTAACTGTGCGTACAGAAAATTGAGGAATTCAACATCAATGACCTTTGGATTTTTTATAGTTGTCCTTTTTTATTTTTTTCTATTTTCTTTTCTCCAACTTGGTTTTTGATAATTTTCAACTTTCTGTTATTTGAGCATGCCTTTGCCAATTGGTATTTTTTTGTGTGGCATTTATCTCACACATACATGAAAGTACCAATTGCAGTTATTCTCATGAATTTTGACCGACCTTGACAGTGTTTAAGTGTTAGTGATGAGGTTTTGGTCACATTCTAAGAATTGTTAGCTTATTTTTGACGTTACAAAAGAATATTTTGATTTTTCGTTACATATATCTTGGAAATCCTATTTTTTCTCATAAGTCATGATTTGCTTGTGGAAGCAAGGAGATTTAGAACCCTCGCGTATCGAAGCTGTTGTTGTTTGAAATGTCCACTAGAAAACTCTTAACATGGCTGATTATAGCACACTAGCCATGACTGACTCGATTCCAGGTATTTCACCTGCAGTTCGGAGATGTTAATATAAGAACAACTTAGGAAGACCTTTTAACTATGAAGTTGACCACTATTTGCAGAGCATTTAACTGAATGCTTTTACTTTTTTTTCCCTTGTCTCTTAGGAATGACGGTGAACTTGGTTCTATGTATCCATTTAATACTTTTCCATATTTGTTAATATGATTAGGTTCACTTGTTTTGACCTATCAAAAAGATTGATTCAAAGGATGAAATCACATTGCTGGTGGATACCATAATAACTAAACCAAAATGAGCCTTAAGTTGCAATCAATTGGGGTCGGCTACTTGAATCCGTCATCTCCTTTGAGTTCTGTTGAGGGCATTGTGTTCGGTGATATCTAAGAAACCTAAGTCTTTTTGAACTACCTCCTCTAAAGTCAATTTTCGTCTACTCTTCCCTTAGTGCTACCATCTACGGTAACCATATCACTCCTCCTAATTTTATTATTTTTTATATTCATCATTGTCGTAAGGGCAACTTCTATAGAAGATAAGATGATTGAAATATTGTAATGTAATATTTTGGTTGTAAGTATCACTCATAACGTCATGGAAATGCTAAAAAAAAGATATCATTGGGAAGTAGATTTAAAACTTACGAAAAATGAATATCAGTTTCTTTTTCAAGTTTGAAGAGCCTGATATACATTTTGGGACTGACGTTCTAAAAGCTTAAGATTTTGGAACAGTTGGTGGTCCAACATGTATTAGAGCTAAGATTTAGGGAGGTCTTGGTTTAAAGCCACTCTGTTTACATTGTCAGGAAATTGCATTTTGCTTCTCTTTATGTATGGACACTCTTTTGATGGTTACCGCAAACTATGGCACCCACTATAGCACTGTGATCGAAATACATAGCTGTAACGGACTTCGGGTTAGGTAATGTCCGTAAAGACATTTACAACTTCATTACAGAAGTTATGACTGTTTTTCAGTGAATTTTGCATACGAGACTAATCTTTTTTTTTAATATATATTCTCAAGTTTTTCTATTGCAAAAACTACTTTGAACTCATGTAGCAACATATAGATCTCCATATCATGTCCAAAGTTAAAATAGTACAGTATTTAAGTTGCTATTTGGGTTGCAAACGAACCAAGCTGCTCATGGCTCAGCTTGTTTAGCAATTGACCGAGTTTTAGGCTCATTAAGTAAATGAACCAAGCTCAACACCTTAAAGCTTGGGTCGGCTCGCAAAAGCTCGGCTCGCAAAAGCTCGGCTCGTTTAAAGAGGCTCGTTAAGTAAATTAGCCTGGCTCAGCTTGTTTGCACCCATTGTTGCTATGATGGTTAGACGAGCTTAGTTGATCCTTCAAGTTAATACAAAGCTTGTCTCGCACCCCTAGTTGCTATGATGGTTAGGTGAGCTTAGTTGATCCTTCTATTTTTAACTCATATCTATTTGGTTTGAGGATCAGTCTTTTGAATAAGCTTTGGTATAGTGTGTGTCCTTTTATATTTGTACTTTTGGCACATTGTACGAAAGTTTTTTTGACCCGGTGGCTATTGACATCAGACATGTTTCAAGTTTTTTTTTTCCCCTCGTAAAAATGGAGAAATTATCTATATGGACCACTGTTCTAAAAGGCTCTAGGCGCCCTGAGGCACTATGGTTCCGTAGAGCCTAGGTGCAAGGAGAGCGCGCATCTCTTCAAA
Organism: Vaccinium vitis-idaea; assembly: GCA_963854785.1. Taxonomy (NCBI): domain Eukaryota; kingdom Viridiplantae; phylum Streptophyta; class Magnoliopsida; order Ericales; family Ericaceae; genus Vaccinium; species Vaccinium vitis-idaea. Next base: position 21,998,644 of record OY978224.1, on the reverse strand, counting down.
GAAAGGATCAAGGTACAAAAAAAAGGAAAGAATTCTAGTATTAGGAAAAATTTCCAACATAAGAAATACTTTCAACATTCAAAATACTGTAAAAAAGTAACATTTCAAATGTACCAAGTACTAACCAAAACACGATATCCATTAAAAACTGACATATTAAATTCAGCTTTGGAAACATAATAAAATGCCGTGCTGGACTGAGTGGACTCCAGTTCCTAGCACCTGCTGACACGTTTCAAAGCATTCAACAATCAGATAACGAATCATGCACGCGTGTTAATCGCCATCAGTACCAATTACTTCATTTTCGTTCTCATCATTTATACATAACAAATAGAGAAGCAGCAGCAAGCCAGCAATACCTACGGTTCACGAGAGCCCTTTCACAATGTGTGCTCGTTTGTTTTAGCCCCCTAAAAATTTATGGATTTTAATGGCCCTTTCTATTTTGGTACCCCCCTTATGATAGTCGAACTAAAAATTGTACATAATGAGATATAAGACGCAATTTCAAACTCCAAAAATTGGTACATAATGTATGCTTGTACTTGATCTTAGAAATGTAATTATCTACTAAATGTTTTGTTCATAGCGATTTGTGAAAGGGCCCCACATAAATGTTTGCCTTAGGCCTCCTAATATGGAGGATTTTATGTAGTGCTTCTGAAGTTGTAATATACCTTATGAATCAATGGATGAGATTAGATATAAAACACATCTGGAGAAAAGTCCCTGAGGGGTGCCTCATGAGCCTCGCATCTTGTGAGGTGTGCGCCTCTAATTCACTTCAAGAACTTCGCCTCACCTCTAGGCATTTGAAGCACTACGGCTTTGCCTTGCTTGCCTAAAAAAAAAGAGGGATAAAATTGTCGAACAAAACATAAATTGTAGTAGCGACTTGAAACTATGTAAAGTTAGTCTAAACATTGTTTGTGTCTAGAAACTAAACAAAATCCACTGAAGTACTGAACCCTAGTTTGCATAATAAGGAATGCAAAATGTGATTATGAATTAAAAAAAATCAAACATGTTATGGGTAAATTTTCTTTATATTGTGTAGAGGAAAAAAATTTCAGGCCTGTAATTGCTGCCCCACTATTACGGGTTTGTCGAATCCTACTCAGCGGAATGTAGAGGTACTTATGGCAAAAGGGGCCAATGTGGTCTTTCACCGTAAGGCAATAGACGGAACTGCCATGAAACAACTATTAATCAATTAATAGATCACTTCGATTTCTTTGGAACAAGGAGGACATGTATGGTTGGGTTCCATTGGTATACTTGGTGAAATCTGGCATATCTTAACCAAATTTTTTTTTGCGGGGGCTCAACATGCGCTTGTATGGTTTGGAGAGGCTTACTTGTCTTATAGTTTACTTGCTTTATCATTTTGCGCTTTAAATTTGATGAGTTATAAATAGAATAAATTTCCAATTCTATTATTATAGAAAGGATTTGAATGATATCTAATCTACTGAAATATGGATTATTTTATCAAGGATTTGAAACCTTTTGGAATTCGTAAGACGAAGAAACTTCTCTTGACATCTTAGAAAGATTTATACCTGAAGAAAAAAATTGAGGACTTACTTTATTTATGATGGCCAAGTTGAGAGTTTGTTCCCCCAAAACTGTTAAAAGCCCAATGTCTCTTAGCATAAATTTTCAGTGACTCTCCTTTATCACTCTTTTTTTATTTGTGCCAAGTAGTCTCCTTCATCACTCTAACAATGAGAAATATGAACAGTTTTGCTTTTCTAATTTGTTATTGAGTTCCCTAGTATGGTGTTTAAAAAGGAGAACTTATCATTGTTTTACTCCGCAATTGCTTCATCACCACTATGACTGTTATAAAAGCTAAACACTAATTCTAAACAAGATAACCAAATTAGTTATCTCCATGTGTGCGAGTCGGGGTCGGACGTGCGGGGTAATGTTCGAGTTTGTCCTACATTAGTTGACTATCACCTCCTAAAGTAGTATATGTGCCAAATGGTTTTGAGTTTGATACTTTAACAGAGATGAATAATTCCTTTGTTTCATGTTTTTGTGGCTGGAGCAAAAGTGAAATAAAAAGGCTAAAAATATACTACTTTTTTATATTTAACTTTCTCGATATACTGCATTACTGTGAAGTGTGAATCATTTTTCCTTTTCCTGTGTAGTGGAAAATTGTGCTGTTACTTCCCTCATTGCGCTTGGCGCTTATTAGGCTCTCGGAAGCCTTTGCACTTAAATGAGCCTATGAGGATGAGTGTGCCAATAACTAAAGCTTTTGAGAACGGTGATCTAACTAAACCATCTAAAGAATAAGGTGACCGACGACTTTGAACAGTTCCTTACAGTAGATATTGTTTTTCGGTCATGGTGGGATGATTTTTTTTCCCTTTCGTTAGCCAAAAGTGGTGTCTCAGAATCAGCTAGTTATTTGTTTTCTTGCTTGAGTTTCCAATCATCTTTTTTACTCTTGTAATTTCCTGGGAATGATTTTCTTGTAATTTCTTTTTCCTGTATTTTTTTTCTCTTTCCTTATTTGCAATTGCTGACAATGTATTTACGCTGATGACACTGCAGTTAAAGCCTCTGGGACCGGATGGGTAAGACAATTTCATTGTCTGGGTTTCCCCATGTCTTGCCTGGGGAAATAGTTAAGGATTTCATAGAGCGACATACAGGCGGAGGAACAGTAGTTGCTTTGGAGGTTAGGGAGCCCCAAAAAAAGGGGTCAAGAGCATATGCCATAGTTCAATTCACATCTGCCAGAAGTGCTGAAAAGATTATCTCCTTGGCTAACCAAAAGTTGTATTTTGGAAGATCTTATTTGAAGGCTTTCACAAAGAACTTTGATTTAGTGCCAAAGCCAAAGGAATATGCACATTACATGGAAAGCGCCACTATTTATTTTGGATGTCAGATCTCTAAGGAGAAGTTTTCAGTGCTGTGGGAAAGGGACGATATCTCTGTAAAATTCGGTTTTGGACTAAGAAAGCTGTATTTCTTCATGTCCTACCCTGCTCTTGAGTACAAGCTTGAGCTATTTTATGAGAACATCTTGCAGATTGAGTTACGCCGTCCACGTGGTCAAACAGCAAAGTATCTTCTCATTCAGGTTTAATCCCGTAGAATGTTTTACCATTTGCATAAAGTTATATACTTTCGTCTGTACTCTTCCTTCTTTATTAGATGCATTTTCCCCTTGCAGGGTTAAATTCATTGCAAATGTTAAATAAGGTTTGTGTGGTGATTTGGCTTCTGATTGAGTAAATAATTTGTAATAATCAAATTACTATGCATCTTGTCAAAAATCTTTTAAAAAGAAAAAAGAGAGCTTCATTACTCATATGTGTAAATTTCAAAAGACTAAAGATTACAAGCTTTTGCTGTTCGTCTTTTGATACTGATAAGAAGTTGATGTCATAGGCAAGTTACAACATTGTTTCAATTTGTCATATTAGGCAATAGGCTTGGCTGAGGGAACAACTTTTTGCGGCCACTTTACAGATTGACCGGTCATGGGTAGTCCACCATCCTGGACTCTGGGGAAGCATGCTAAACCAGATATGATAAATTTTTTGTGGTGCCTGAGGATATTTAGACAACGTTGAAAGGAAGAAGAGAATATTGGTGCAACTCCTAACTGTGTGGCCTACTAGACTTGCCCCTCAGGGTGAGGGCCAATATTCCTTGTTTGAGTGTATCATTTATCTTAGAACCTGCATTAGAAAAGTTGGCTACACCCCTAATCAAAATGACAGTACGTGTGGAAATTGCCACTGGCAAGGCTTTTGGACATAGTGGCCCTGGACCTCATATGCCTTATTTTTGTGACACTAGGAGGTCATTGGAGATTAAGGGCTTGAGGCGGAAATAATTGTCCAAAGAATTGGACAACTTTCCTCCATTTCTGCTAGATCAGGTCGTCATCTCATGTTCTTTAAAGAGGATCTTTGCCTTAGTGATCTCATTTCACTCGTCAAGCTTTGTGGGACTGAAAGTCTACAATGAGTCATGTGGTGGTAGCTTTAATGCTGGGGCTTGTCTACAGGACTCTAGCCTCTTTCTAACCTAGGTGCCTATCATGTTTTAGCATGAATCTTCTTAAAGGTGCATCTGTCTTGATACCCAAGATGTCGTAAGAGATGCATTGCATTTCCCTGGGAGCCGCTTGAGGTGGCTGCGTGCCCTGGAGTCTGACATCAGTACATCACCTTCGTAGTGGCATTGACTCTGCTATTGGCATTTGAAAGAGGGTATACTTAGTTTTGTTTAGAACTTCTTTGGACATGTCAAGAGTTCCCTAGTATGTCACATTGCCCTTCGTATGAGTATTGTGCGCCGGCAATTCTTCAAAGCGTAGACCTCCCAAAATCCTTAATTTAGGGTACATGCATACTTAGAGCTCGCCTACAACACGTCACTCCACCATGCAGATTTTCGGAAATTAGAGGACATGCATGGTGGGGACACCTTTAAGAAACATGTTCATGTACTTTGTCATATAAAGAAAAATCAAAACATAAAGTTCTCGTTATTAATAAATTACCATTTATGCCTTAATTTAGATTGATCATTAGATAATTCAGAAGAGTGCACATTTACCAAATTATGAAATGAGATGTTGTAACTATTTGGGAATGCACTCGAAACTAAATGCGATTTATGGGGAAAAAGGATTTTTGTTCTCATTGTGACAGGTTTTGATAAATTGACTCTTTAACCAATAATCAAACATCATTCACTACTAGATGATCCAATTGTGAATTTGAGTTCAGGTATTGGATTTATTCCAACCATACCCTTGTCCTTCTCATAACTGTTTGAACTGGTTGACATGTTACATGGGGAAAAATGGAGGAGCCCATCTGATACAATACATACAACTCCATGGAGACTGTGTAATTAATTCAAGTACTCTTTGATAACAACAGTGGTTAATGCGCAATCCTTTGTCTTGTGACTAGCTTCAGAACTAATTATACATACCTCGTAGATTTGAGGAGTCAATCCCTGGACTCCCCTGCCACCTTATTAGGAAATATTTTTATGCATAATTTTAAAGTTCGGGAGTCAATCTTCTCCCGGATGTTTTTCCCGCTAGAGTGTACCTGCTTCCAACCTTTTTTTTTTTAATCCCACTACGCCTATGGGTGCCGTTGATATGCTCAACACATGTTATTCCGTTTCCTTCTTAGAGTTGTTCCGATTATCTGATGTGTATTGTTCACAATCACTTCAACTTCTCATAAATTGCAAGGCTGACTTATTTTTTGCTTATTTGTTTCTAGTTGCTTGGTGCTCCTCGGATCTACAAGAAATGTGAAGAATCTATTTACAGCTTTTTTAAGGTAACTCCTGAAGACCAATGGGTCAGGGCCACTGATTTCACTTCATTGAACTGCATTGGCCAATCTTCTGCTTTGTGTTTGGAGCTCCCTTCTGGTGTTCCACTTTTGGACTTGAGTGAATATTTTCCTTCTTATAAAGAAAATCAAGGGCCATTCGTTTTGAAGACTGATTTCCCTTTCTCTTGCAATTTGGATCTAGTACCCATCGTTGGTCCACCTAAAGGAATTCAATTGCCATATAAAATTCTATTTAAGATATGCATATTGGTTCAAGAAGGGTATCTCGCGGGACCCACACTTGATATCAACTTCTTTAGGTTGGTTGATCCCCAGTACATTGATATCGGATGTGTTGAACATGCCCTAGAGAAACTATATCATCTAAAGGAATGTTGCTATGAACCAGTGCAGTGGCTCACTGAGGAATACAGAAAATACCACAGCTCGAGAAAGCTTCCCAGATCACCTACCATTAAATTAGATGATGGATTGGTGTATGTATACAGGGTTCAAATAACCCCTTGCAAAGTGTATTTTTGTGGTCCAGAGGTTAATATGTCTAATCGGGTATTACGCCATTATCGTCAAGATATTGAGAATTTCCTTCGGGTTTCTTTCTTGGATGAGGAATTGGGGAAGATGTTTTCAACCGATTTGTCACCACGGACACCCTTTTCAAGTGAGGAAAGAAGAACTCAAATTTATATGCGGATATTATCGGTTCTCAGGGATGGCATTGTTATTGGAAATAAGAAGTTTGATTTTCTTGCCTTTTCGTCAAGTCAGTTGCGCGACAATTCTGCTTGGATGTTTGCTTCAAGAGATGGGCTTACTGCTGCTGACATAAGAAACTGGATGGGCGATTTTCATCGGATTAGGAACGTGGCAAAATATGCCGCAAGACTTGGTCAATCTTTCAGTTCCTCCACGGAGACTTTGAGTGTTGCTAGGCATGAAATTGAAGATATTCCTGATGTAGAGATTTTGCGAGATGGAACCAAATATGTTTTCTCTGACGGAATCGGGAAAATGTCTGCCGACTTTGCTAACAGAGTGGCCAAGAAATGTGGGCTTAAAGGTTCAACGCCGTCTGCCTTCCAAATTCGATATGGCGGTTACAAAGGAGTTGTGGCTGTGGATCCCACATCATGGGGAAAGATGTCCTTAAGACCGAGTATGTGCAAGTACGAATCCGAAAACACGAAGTTGGATGTTTTGGCATGGAGCAAATATCAGCCTTGTTTCCTGAATCGCCAATTGATCACCCTGTTGTCTACCCTTGGGGTTAATGATTATATCTTTGAAGCGAAGCAAAGGGAAGCGGTTAGACAATTGGATACCATATTAACAGATCCGCTAAGGGCTCAGGATGCATTGGAATTGATGTCTCCAGGTGAGAACACGAACATTCTTAAGGAAATGCTTCTATGTGGCTACAGGCCTGATGCTGAACCATTCCTCTCAATGATGCTGGAAACCTTTAGGGCAGCAAAGTTGTTCGAAATACGGACAAGAACGAGAATATTTGTTCCAAGAGGAAGGTCGCTGATGGGATGTCTCGATGAAACCAAAACATTGGAATATGGGGAGGTATTTGTACAAATTTCTGAGGCTGGAAATAGGTCATTTCATGATAATTCCCTTCTTATGCTTGCTAGAAGTGACTCAGGCCGAAGTAATCATATTGTTAGGGGTAGGGTGTTTGTTGCCAAAAACCCTTGCTTGCACCCAGGTGACGTTCGTGTCTTAAGGGCTGTTGATGTTCCAGCATTGCACCACATGGTGGATTGTGTTGTTTTCCCACAGAAAGGAATGAGGTAAACGACATCATAATCTCCTTTTTACAATCTTTTTATTGACTCTGGTTTTAGAGTACTAGTGTCTTCCTTTACATTGTTGATGGGGTGAAATATCATAACTTGGTGTTCTGGCCAATATTTGAGTTGTAAATGTTTAAAACTAGAATTGTTTCTTACAAATTTAATTACACGGGGTTTTTCTCCCCTCATCACTATTGATTGCTTCCTAGGAATATTGAACTACGCTCTGTGTACAAAACCAATAAGAAAATAGAGAGTTCTTCGCTCTCCAAATCATCTCTGTTATAGTTTTCCTCATCTACTTCTTTACATGTTATTGTTCTTACAATTAGATCACTTATGAAACAAACTTAATACGTCCAACCTTATGGTACATATAGACATAATAAGATGAGTGTGTGCATGTGCATGAGTTCATTGTCATGTGATGATGCTATAACCCTTCCCCAACGGTAACCATATTCCCCTGAATGATGCTATAACCCTTCCCCAACGGTAACCATATTCCCCTGTTTGCCAAGGGTTGTGGCTTCATAGCGTATTGCAATGTGGGATCCAGGATATCACTTTCGCAGTCTATACGCCGTTACTAGAAAGGGATGTCAGCCATGGAACTTTCTTTAGACAGGTATCTGGGATTCCAAGGTTTTATGCATATAGTCCAAGAACTTTCTCTAGCCAAGCACGTAGCTTGCACTATGGCACGTCATGGATGCCTTCTCATTCTTTCACCTGCACTACTGTTTGCCTCATTACCATTTAATTTCTCTATTGGATGATATATTGATACTGCACTCAGTTCTTCAATTGTTTAGTGTAATTGGTGAGTACTGTGTACGTGTCACGTGATGCCATTGTGATATTAACTTAGTGACACATAATATGAGGGACGGATGTAATTTACAAACAGATTTGTTAGTTTCTAACTTTAAGTCTCTGATTTCAGACCACATCCAAATGAATGCTCAGGAAGCGATTTGGATGGAGACATCTATTTTGTTTGTTGGGACTCTGATCTTATTCCACCTCGTCAAATCCCTGCCATGAATTACACCCCTGCACCAACTATGGAGTTGGATCACAATGTCACTATCGAGGTACTACTTTCCAATCATATGTTGGCGCACTTTTTAAACTTATTTCATTGTATGCAGAAGTTCTGCCACGTCGGTTCAATGTGCCCCAACTACTCTCATCTCATGGGTTGTGGTCTTTCTTTTCCTTTCTTGCTTTCACAGCATAACGTTATCACTTCACAATTCACGTGACACTGGTGTAGTATTCGATTACTCATAAGTTGATTTGTTATTCAAATACATTAACTCACCATAGTTTTATTTTTGAAGAAACGTGTCTCTGTTGTGTCCATTATCTTGCTTTTATTATACGCGGAAGAAGATTTACTGGTGTCGGTCTTTAGTTATTTTAGGTATAAACGTGATTTCAGTTTTAACTTTTGCTACATGTATAATTACTTTTTGAAGGAAGAGTTTTATAGTCTGTGAAACGCCTGAATCTTGTTATTTTTGTGTGTGAAAATTAGGAACCAAGTTTCTTTGCAATCAAATTGAACTCTGCAAGTATAATGTCAACATAGTGCAGTGAAACATGTTTGAACCAGTATTTTGATTGATATATATTATAAGGACTCGACTCTTGGGTATGGACGACATGGGGTCGGATTCATCTAAGGCAATGCTCAAGAATATCTTACACGGCCGATTTTCCTATTATTTCATGTATTTAGGCAAAATATTCATCGGGTTTCCGTATACTCACATTAATCCGTTAGGAACTCAAATACTCCTGGTTTTCATGTTCAAATGCATGCATGATCGTTCCATGCCATTTCCAATAACCGGTTCCTTTGTTTCATTTATGCTTCAACCTTGTGGCACCTTCTGTAACTATTCCCAATTAAGCAACACATTACAATATTAACGAAACTATGTGAAAACGAGGAAATGTCCTCGAGAAAAATAACTCTTTGTCTATGCACATAACGCGTTGAGGACAACGGTTATTGAAGTGCTAAAGACACTTTTCTAGTTTTTTTCTTGAATTTCTTAGTTATAAGGGCATGCTTCATGCTTTTGGTGTCAAAGGAAATGTCCTCTCCTTATTTGCACTTATTTATTTGTACAATGTTTATAATATTAGAAATTTACATGATTTTGTTTTCGCAAATTTGATATTTTGAAAATTCTTTCTTTCACTGCAGGAAGTGGAGGAGTATTTTACAAACTATATAGTCAATGACAGTCTGGGTATTATAGCCAACGCCCACACAGTTTTCGCAGACACAGAATCTGAAAAAGCCCTGAGCGATCCTTGTGTAAGGCTGGCGGAGCTATTCTCGATCGCAGTTGACTTCCCTAAGACTGGCGTGCCAGCAGAGATACCTCGTGAATTACGCGTCCAAACATATCCAGATTTCATGGAAAAGCCTGACAAACCTACTTATAAATCAGAATGCGTGATCGGGAAGCTTTTCCGAGCTGTGAAAGACATCGCCCCAGATGAGAGCTCTGCTAAATCCTTCACTAAGGAGGTGGCGCTGAGGTCGTATGATCCTGATTTGGAAGTGGAAGGTTTCCGGGATTATCTACAGGACGCTTTTGATTACAAAACCGAGTACGATTACAAGTTGGGAAACCTTATGGATTACTACGAAATCAAAACGGAAGCGGAGCTACTAAGCGGTAGTATAATCAAAATGTCGAAATCTTTTGACCGGAGGAAGGTCGCTGATGACATCGGATTGGCCGTGAAGTCGTTGAGGAAGGAAGCGCGGGCGTGGTTCAATGAGGATGCCGAAGACGACGACGTTTATGCAAAAGCTTCCGCTTGGTACTATGTTACCTATCATCCTAGCTATTGGGGTCGATATAACGTGGAATTGAAACGGGACCACTTCATTAGTTTCCCGTGGTGTGTCTACGATAAGCTGATCCACATCAAGAAGGATAAAGCCAGCATTAGAACGGCTCTCCATCTGTCGTTGCTCGAACAGCAGTTCAGCTATGGGTTGAACTTGAGGTAAAATTGTTTCCTTTTTTTTTTTCAGAGTGCTTGCAAGTGTTTGATCTCCCTCCTTAACGGTTGTGGATGTGTAAGTGTGTCTACTGTGTCTTTGCTGCTTGTTTGTGTGTACATATATGCCTGAACTGTTTGATGTACATACAGTTTGGTAGTGTGTTTGGAAATTGGTAATTCGAGAATGCTGGAATTTGCTGATAAATCTTGTAATATAAGTTTCTTGTAATATAAGTGTGTTACTGGAAAGATATTTGGCTTGTTTTCTTTTGCTATTTTCTCGGAATTCTGAAGCTCAGTTTTCAGATTTGGTCCATGACATTGGGACGCATGCGGAATGGTGTTATCTAAAAATGTCAATGCCCGGTTATTTTTCATAATTGGAGATAGTTTATGCACACCTCAATTAATTCTCGGAGTTTAACGGCTGGACAAACTCTCAGTTGACCCGAAGTCTTTTTTTTACTAGCGGTGGAAGTTGAACCTACGAGCTTAAGAAGTAAGCTCTTACTTACTTGCTGCTATGGTCTCACTCAATTAATCCGTTAGAGCTAACTTATTTTTTTGCGTTCCAAAAATTAACAAATGACTACAGTGATTCTAGGCTCTCTCTATTATTTTGAAATTTGTGATCGATTTTTATAGTCAAAACTTTATTGGCCCAAGATCTAGCTTACAAAAATATAGTAGTACTGTAAAATCCTCACCGTGCCTCCTACACAGGAATCAGAATCGGCACGTGGGTAAATTGAAATCATCCTTGTATAGCCGATATGCTTAAAGTAGGAGAAATTTTTAGTACCGGGTGGGTATTGCCGACGTGGTATCCGCTTAGCAATTTCAGCCGTCCAAAACGCGATCCAACGGTCCGGAAGATGAGAGAGAGTGGTCGGGTGAGAGGAGAGAGAGGGAATCAATATGGACTGTCCAAAACACTTTTGGACTGTCGAGATCGTGCTCGGCATGGATAGGTGGTACCCATTCGGTACCCAAATTTTTTTCTTAATGTAGACTCGACTCTACTTGTTCAGATAGAGAGTTGCAATAGAATTTGAGAATCCAATCCAATCCATCCAATTTGCTTTTGATTATTCTAAAAATCAAAATATGAGGTCATTACTTACTGATGAAATAACTTCTAACATGTCCGTTCGTTAGTAAAGAATAACTTTGTTAAAAGTCATTTTGTGGCTTGTCACAGTATTAAAAAGTCAAAAATACCAACTTGCTCAGCCGACAAACTATATAATATTAGATTAAACCCATCTAATATTATAACCTAACCTATTGATATACATAATAACCTGTGGAAACTTTATATCCAACTCAAAACCAATTGGCAATGAGTGGAGAGGTTCCAACATATATTAATTGATCACCCATTCCACTCCTAAGCAATGTGGGACAATATTTCTTAACATCCCCTCTCACGTGCAGTCGCATTTGAGGTCTGTCACGTGTGGCCACTTTTTGGGTCCTATCATCATGCAACCTTTTTTACTGGTTTGTCATCGTGGGGTGTGAATTGTGGATTTTTTTTTTTTTTTAAATGTGGAGTGGAATGACTCCCGCTCTGATACCATGTTGAAACTTTATATCCAACCCAAAACCAATTGGCAATGAGTGGAGAGGTCCCAGCATATATTAAGTGATCACCCATTCCACTCCTAAGCAATGTGGGACAATATTTCTTAACATCCCCCCTCACGTGCAGCCGCATTGAGGTCTGTCATGTGTGGTCACTTTTTTGGGTCCTATCATCGTACAACCTTTTTGCTGGTCTGTTATCGTGGGGTGTGGATTGTGGAGATTTTTTTTTTAATGTGGAGGGGAATGGGCTGATACCATGTGAAAACTTTATATTTATCTCAAAACCAATTGACAATGAGTGGAGAGATCCTAGCATATATTAAGTGATCATCCATTCCACTTCTAGGCAATGTGGGACAATATTTCTTAACAACCCCCCCCCCCCCCCCCCCCCTACAGCTGCATTTGAGGTCTGTCACGTGTGACCACTTTTTGGGTCCTATCATCGTGCAGCCTTCTTGCTGGTCTATCATCGTGGGTGTGGGATTGTGAATTTTTTTTTTTTATTAAATATGGAGTGGAATAGATCCCGCTCTGATACCATGTGGAAACTTTATATCCAACTCAAAACCAATTGGCAATGAGTGGAGAGGTCTCAGCATATATTAATTGATCACTCATTCCACTCATAAGCAATGTGGAACAGTATTTTTTAACATAACCTAACCTATTTTTGGCACTTCTTTGACTGGTGGGCACTGGGCGGAGCACTTCTTTGACAGCTTAAATAGTTCATGTTTCTATTTATAGGTTTTCTTGATCATATTCTGTAAAATATTCCACATTTAGAGTATGTGAATGCTAAACAAGCAAGTTATTGAATGAGTGGGGTGCCCCCGAAAGCACATGCAGGATGAGTAGTTCAGGAGATTTTCTTAAAATGGGTTTAGTCCAGAAAGAGAACTCTCAACAAAACTAAGCTATCGTTTAGATCCGGACTGGGATCTCGAAAGCTCATGTGACCGGAGGTGGGAAGATATGGGCTGGAAAAGCATGTTAATAATCACCGTTTTTAAGCATATATCTTATGTACGCTGTATTTTTAATCAATACAATTATACCGAGGAACCTAAAATTATACCTGGTAAGTACCAGTACGTACTGTCTTCCATCAGGGTTGCGGATCTGTTGTCCCGAAAATCCTGTCACGTCCATCTAAGCCGTTCATGTGAGCAATCGACGACTCAGATTTGTAGATGAACATGTTTGGCTCAGATTTGTTTGGGTGAGATGGAATCCAAGCTGTTGATTGCACGGACAGGAAGTTGGGACAGGGAGTTCGGGACAGCGGATCCGCTTCCCTGTATCAGCAACCAAATAGTATTGAGAACCTTGCATCCATTCCTACCTACAAAACTCGATGTCACCGCCTACATATAGTTCAGCTTTTATCATATGTCATGCACTAGCAGCAGCCTACATAGCAGAACCAGGAAACCAAACAAGTGAAACCGAAAGAGAGGACACAACTAACCAACTAGTATCGGATGAACCAGATGAAGAGTCCATGTTCAGAAGAACATCGTCAACGTAAAGCAATTTTTGTCCCTTGGGGGTGTGAGCGACGATGATAACTATTGTCCCATTTTAAGTAACCAGCACGTCCTACAAAGACTTAGTTCCAGACCGGCAACATCAGATATTGCCTGAGTCACAACGTATGTGAAGCAACATCAGATATTGCCTGAGTCACAACGTATGGGTTCTCCCAGGCTATTCTATAACCAAAATTTCTTGTCTTGAAGACAATTCACTCTCGGTCACACAATCATGATCTAGAGTATTTCCGGTTTCTAGACTTGTAACGAAGCTCATAGTGCATTGAACAACTCTGGTTAAAGGTGTCGATGATCTAGCTAGTAACTATACCCCGGTGATAAGATCCCATCACCAAAAATATGAAGCAGAAAAAAACAGCACTACAAGCGACGGAGCAATTATAGATTTACAACTTCACTAGACAGAGATCTCATCAAATAAAAGGAAAAAGTCCCAAAATGTGGAGAGGTTCTCTTAGTAGCACTACATATTCACAACTAACAAGATAGAAAATGGAAAAGGAAGCAAAAGAATTGAACTAACGGCACCATCCCACAGCCGAAATATATAATCAAGTGACATTTCTTCACCTCTTACCTTAGCGAAGGCTATATGTGTAGTGTTTGGTCTGAAACAGAGGCCAATCCCTGCATTAGCCTCACAATTTCCACTGAATCATCAAGATAATACTTGGCCTTACTGGGTTTTTGACAAACAGTACAGGCAAACACTTCTGCGCTCGGAGCTATCGATGGGCCATTTATGGAACTGGTAATCTCCTCAAACATGTCTTCGTCGGACCGGTCGTCTCCAATGCACACGACAAAATCAGCCAACATCCCCCTCTCTTGCATGGTAGAAAGTAGGCGTTTCGCCACTAGCCCTTTGCTTACACCCTGCGCATTCAAAATTATATAAATCCTCTTATTATTAATTGGTGTTTACACATTATAGACCCAATGATGGATATCACAACTAAAAGCTCTCGCAGGAAGAACATTGTTGACAATAGGCTTAAAGCATGCCCAAATGCGGTGAAAAACATGAATTGAAATGACTGCTAAATATAGTCCGGCAATGGAATCAAAGTAGGTTTAAAATTGTTGCAAATATAGTGCCAAAACTCTTCAGCGTTGATTAAAGCTAACGAAGCCCAACTACGTAATGCTTGAAATTATGTTGATGTCACACAAAAAGGAGGTTGGGTTCGAAATTCCCAACCCAATCTAAAGGGTCGAGCTCAAGTGAAGCATCAAATGAAGCAGCTTAAAGTTGTGACATACCATCATCCACCTTTTATCAAGAAGAAAAACTCATTCAAATGTTTGACAGTATGACTTCGATAACATGTCCTATATATAATTACTCCAACTATTTCTTCCTCGACTTCATCCAATATTCCACACAAAATCTTCTCTTCATAAACTGTTCAGTCTCGTATATGTAAGTCACAACTTAGAAACAGTAGATAAGACAAAGTACACAAGACAGACACGAAACAGGCGATGAAAATATGATCTACACCAAATTGAGATCGAAAAACTGCAGCTACCCCATTTTCACTCAAATTAGAGATTGAGAAATTCAAACTGAGAATAGTTCATATTTCCTCAATTCAACCAGACAAATTTGAATCACCCAAAAAAAGAAAAAAAACCAGACAAATTTGAGATTTAGCACCAGTTAATAGGAAAGTGGTAATTACTATACCTGTGGCTTAACTTCTACGATATTTTGCCCACTTTTGACTGTAACTGGTTCATTGGCAAGCACGCTTTCGAGATGATCAAGAAGTTCCTTAGCTTGGCACGACCCAAAATCAGGATCTGCATCCTCATAACACCACACCAATGAAGTTTCTCTATCATCAATCATGGACCCGTCCGTTGTGTCCATGTAAAGCCTCATGACCGGTTCTGCAATCTGCTTCCAGCTACATTCTACAACTGGTACACATGTTTCCCATTCCTCATCTCGCTTCAGCCTGTGATAATTAGACAAGCATAGATTCCCCATAAACTCACCCTCATTTTGTATCAAAACATAAAACGGACCACATAAAAAAGAACGGGAAATGTGCATACCTTATGAAATACCCATGCTCAGCTGCAATTCCCAGATTCTCACAGGGGAAAAACCATTCGGCAAGTTTGTCACGGCTTCGACCACTAACAATGAAAACCATATTATTCTTATCCCTGCACAAACTATTCAAAATCTCGATGGTTTTAGAGCTTGGACTCTTGTCAATCGAAGCCTGAGGCATCAAAGTACCATCGTAATCTAAAAGGATAGCCCTTGTTTTAGTCCTTTTGTAAGCAGAAACTATGTGCTCCATTGATAGCTTCCTAAAATTTGGATCTAGCGCAACCACCCTAAAACTCAATCCAAACCCGATACCCCATGATCTCCGCTGCACATGATCTTTACAAGTCCGTTCCAAATCCTGAAGAAAACTGCGGGCCCAATAACCGACATCGTGGGTACTCACATATTTATAGTGCTTTTCGTGCCTAAGCTGTTTTTCTGATTCATCCATCACCAAAGCACCGTCCATTGCATCCGCCACTGCATCGATATTCCACGGGTTCACTCTAATCGCTCCGCTCAAAGATGGGGAGCACCCAATGAACTCAGACACAACCAACATGCTCTTCTTTGGAGTACTCGGATCCAACCCCAAGACCTTATCTAATCTCTCATTTCCTTGGCGGCTTATTATGTACTCGTATGGTATTAGATTCATTCCGTCTCTAACTGCTGTGACCAAACAACATTCCGCAACTACATAATAAGCAATTCTCTCATAAAACTTAAGGGGCTCGTTGATTAATACAACTGGCTTGTACCCGGGTTTTCCAAACGCATCGTTAATACGCTGCACAGTGGAATATGTCTCCGCTTGAACGTCATCAACATCTTTGCCCTTGCCCCTAGCTGGATTTGCTATCTGCACCAAAACAACCTTCCCTTGCAACTCTGGGTGCTGGTTGAGAAGATGTTCCAAGGCCAATAACTTCAAACTGATTCCTTTAAATATGTCCATGTCATCAACCCCAAGCAACAATATCCTATCTTTCTCACCAAACTGCTTACGGAGGTCAGAAACCTTTGCTTCTGTCTCTGGAAGGCTCAAAACAGATTGAAGTTGGCCCATGTCGATACCCACCGGAAGAATTTTGATACTCACAGTCCGACCGTAATACTCTAGGCCTATATAACCCCGTTTGGATTCGTAAGAAAGACCCAACATCCGACTACAACAGGAGAGAAAATGCCGGGCGTAATCAAAGGTATGGAATCCAATCAAGTCGGCATTCAACATAGCTCTCAGAAGCTCTTCCCTAACGGGCAACGTTTTATAAATCTCGGATGAAGGGAAAGGGCTATGGAGGAAAAACCCAAGTTTCACCCGGTTGAATCGCTTCCTCAAGAATGTGGGTAACACCATAAGATGATAATCGTGTACCCACACGAAATCATCTTCGGGGTTAATCACTTCCATGATCCGATCCGCAAAAATCTTATTAACAGAGACATAAGCCTGCCATGAAAACCGGTTGAACCTACCTCCTAAATCGGGCGAAAGGGGCAACATGTAGTGAAACAGTGGCCATAACTGTTGTTTGCAAAACCCATGGTAGTATCTGCTAAACAAATCAGGGGGTAAAAAGGTGGGAACACACTTGAAATTCTCAAGGAGATACTGAGAGACCTCATCTTGCTCATTTGGGTGAATATCTTCCTTAAGACAACCCACGTATATAACCTCCATTTCATTATCACCCAGCCCATCTTTCAATTGGAGGAGGAGAGAATTCTCATCCAAACTGAAATTCCACCCCTTCCCATTTCCGGTTTTCCGCGAAACCTTAATGGGCAGCTGATTGGCTACTATGATTATCCGGTCCCGTTGGGCCGACGACGATGACGGGTCGGAGCACACACTCTCCGACGGGTCATCATCGAGATCTGACATGATTCCGGGTACCGTCATGATACGGGGAATCCGGCGGCCCATCCGGCTAAAAGAAGGCGACGGAACGTCTCCGGAGGCAAGTTCTAAGAGGTTTGAGTATGAACTAGACATCATTGACCCACTAGTTATGTACAAACCCTCAACAAGCCAAGCAGAAGAGAAAATACCCTTGTTTCTTTATGCAAATACAGGGAGAAAAACTCCAGTCAGACCAGAAATCCCACTAGCAAAAAGTAAATTAACCCACAAATAAAGGTCTTCATTCTTTTCACATCTCGAGATTACAAGCTAAGAAAATTTTTGGGGAACTAAAAGAAACCCACAAAAGAAAAAGAAAAAAAAAAGTAACAAGAAATTTGACAAGTGAATCAAACCATGGGGGTGGAGGAGACAAGAAGTGTCCAGACAAACGGATCAAAATGGAAAGGAATAGAATATATTCAGATCACATAGCAGACTGTTTTAGAGAATCAAACTGGTACAGATAAATCACATATCATTACAGCCGAGAGAGAGAGAGAGAGAGAGAGAGAGATTTAACGTGAAAAGAAATGATGAGTACGAATTCAATGAATAACAGATGGTGGAGGAAAATTACCAGATTTCCCCATTTGAAATTTGAATCCCCACAAACTACAAAGTGAGAAATCTTAAGCTAGCAAAATTGGGAAAATAAAGAAATAGAAAGGCAAAAACACTGTTCTTTTTTATGCTTATCTCTACAGAGCTTCCACACTTGGAGAGAGAGAGAGAGAGAGAGAGAGAGAGAGTCCACTGTTTTGTACATGATAAAATATAAAAATATCACTGAGAGTATGTACCATTTTTTTTTAAAGTAATTTGTGAACTGTATCTGTACCGATTGGTTTAATGGATAAGAGGAATGTTTACAAATTTAAACGAATCTTTCAATTGTTAGCTTACGAGTTGACGATAAGGTACGTAGAAAATAAAAAATACATAAATTCAGTATACTTTTAACACTTTTTTTAAAAATATATTTTCACACTTTTTTATATATTTTTTACACATTCTAATGAAGTACATTTTTAAACCTTAACAATAGCTTAATAGACTAATTCTAGAATTTTTATTTTAAAATATTCTAGTAATTGGGTTCAGATCATTGATGGCTGCATCATGCATGTGAGCCTTTGTACATTGAAATGAATGACACCGACCACAATTACGGTTATTTTTTATTACAGTATTTTTGGTATTTTTTATATTTAATTATAGTTAAAAGTGGGTGTAGTTTTCACTAAGAATATTATGCATGGTATTTTTGTAATGTATGTGAAAAAAATGACTTGCATTAGATTGCGTGAAAAGTAGTGAAAATATAAAAAAATACTAAGAATACCGAAAATTCTGAAATGGAAACTCACTCTTAGAGTTCCAACGTAAATAAGATGAGGTTACTTTATTAAATATGTGGTGCTAAATATTCACTGCATCTCATTTTGTTTGCTCGTGAATTCAACTTATTGCTTTATTAGATGTTCAGACTTAACTTCCTCAATGCGGTGATAGCCAAGTTGAAAAATACCTATACTCCAATGCATTAGGTAAAAGTTCAAGTCTCACTTAGTTTACTAGCTACTAGTAACACTTCTTGCGTACTAAAAAAATATTAACTTCCAAAACTCTGAGGTTAATTAATGGTATTTTAAACTACTTATACATTTTAATATGGATGTCATAACATATATTCAATATGAATATAATTTGATCGATGTTAATTAATTGTACTACAAAAAGTTTTCAAAATCATAAAAAGATTATAAATTGCAAGATTATAAAGAAATTTAAAAATAAAATGAATATCAAAACTGGACAAACCAATTAGGATGGAAATCGTAGGAGTATTTTTTTAAAGGTGAAATTAGAAATCGAGCTAGTTTTGATAGTTATACTAGTTGGTGATAACCTAATACATACGTAAAGATTTGGCAAAAAAAGAAAAAAACGATTTTTTGGTTTTTTGGTTTTGTCTTTATTAAAAAAAAAATTACATTTGTTAGTTTTGCGTCAAATTTTTGTGGTTCATGAATTTGTCTCGACGAGGCAAATCCAAAAAATATAAAATTATGGTCAAAACTATATACAGTATTTTTTTTTTAATAAAGCCTGTAATTCATGAACCACGAAAACTTGACGCAAAACTAACAAATGTAAAAAAAACTTTGAATAAAGAAAAAACCAAAAAACTGTTTTTTCTTTTTTTGCCGAATCACCCCAAAGGGTTTTGGCGAAAACGAAATTTGGGGCCGGTTCGATGGATTAATAAATCAGTGGAGTGTAGAAATCGGACGTCGGGAGATGGGGAAGAGGCATCGGGGAGGTCTCACTTAGTGGGACTTGGGGTTGCTGCTGTGCAGCCCCCTGCACAGCAGCGTACTGTGCACCCTATGGCGCGGCCGCGCCAGAAATTTTTCGACGATCGGAGACGTTCACCGCGTGGAGCTCGTCGAGTACTACAAGTGTACAAAAAATCAACTCGATCAGATTAACCGCACTTGGGGTTGCTGCTGTGCAGCTCCCTGCACAGCAGCGTACTGTGCACCCTATGGCACGGCCATGCTGAATTTTTTCGACGATCGGAGACGTTCACCGCGTAGATCTCGTCGAGTACTACAAGTGTACCAAAAATCAACTCGATCTGATATCGTTAAGTGTCTCGTCGGAACACAAATACCTCGGGGAAAAAATGGAACACAAATGAACACAAACACTGGAACAAAACCGTTGAACCTATGTTTTTCAAGTTATTTGTGTTCCGATGAGGCACTTACCATATCCGATCGAGTTGATTTTTGGTACACTTGTAGTACTCGACGAGCTCCACGCGGTGAACGTCTCCGATCGTTGAAAAAATTCCGGCACGACCGCGCCATGGGGTGCACAGTACGCTACTGTGCAGGGGGTTGCACAGCAGCAACCCCAAGTCCCACTTAGTGTGGGGCCCACTAGATGGTGAGCCTTTTTTTTTTTGGTTGTCGTCGAATGGTTTCTCGGCGGCGGATTCAAAAAGAAAGAAAAAAAAAGGTTTTAGATCACATAAAACTATGGGTACAATATACATTAGTGTGCATCTAATGCATACTGTTTTATATAAATGATCGAAATTGCTTAATATTCTTAAAATACTTTTGAAGGACCACTTCAAAAATTAGCTCATTTTTTTTAACATCAGGAAGAACTCAATCGATTCTACACCCAATTTATTGACGTAGAATCGATTGAGGCCTAGATGTTAAAATGAGCTAATTTTTTACGGTGCCCCTTAAAAAAGTGTTTCAAGAATATTGAGCAGTTCCGATTATTTGTACAAAATTCCAAAACGTGTCTCATGAAAGCGGTGTAGATTTGGTGCACACTTTAAATGCCTAATTTGGCTAAATTGAAAAAACTGGTTTTTTGGTTTTTTTTTGTTTTGTCTTTATTTTAATTTAGCCAAATCATAAGTTATCAGATAGCATAAAATGGTGAGCTTTGAGATATGATGGTGATACGTGCAGTTGAGGACGTGGCTGTTTTTGGTTTTGAGAGGCTGGGGTCGTAGCATACGTGGCGGGCTGTGGGCGCTTTAAAAAAATAGGATTTTTTTTTTTTTTTCCCTGGATCATGGTGGGACGCTGCTTTAAGAATTAAGAGCAAGTAGGGACTAGGGAGTAGTACTAATTTTTGTTATTGGTTTGTGGGTTTTGACCCGATTTATCGGATTTCCGACACGGGAAGAAAAACGCCATTGCGTGGACATGTGGGTTTATGTTCGAGTCCAACGTAAGATGAGTTGTCTTTTTTGTAAACAAATTATTCGGATAAGATGCAGTTCAAAAAAAAAAAAAAAATTTATTCGGATAAGATTTTGAAAAGGTGCCGGTAGGATTTTTGTAATCCCCTTTTTACCGGAAGAGGAGATGCTGCGGTGCACGTAATGCGTTGCACTGTGCAGCGCATATTTGAACTGTCTAAAAACGTTTTCAACGGTATGAACTTAAATAAAACTCTTCCCATGGTGGAGCACATCAAATTCCAACCTTTGAAAACACTTTTAGACGGCTAATACGGAATATGTTGCATGGTGGAGCCAGGGCCGGCCCAAGGTATTTAGGTGCCCTAGGCCTAATTAAAAAAATTGTGCCCTTAAAATTTTCGTGTTCCTCAACCAAACTTTCTACGTATTTGTTACTACAATATCCCCGTCAAAATGGTATTAATACAAACTAAATTTAACAACGATGTAGAGCATTTAGAGATCCTGTGCCTTTTTTGAAGCAAAATTTGGGTCAAAACTCCTTTGCTATGCAAATGCCGAACCCTAGTTTTACCCAAATCTGTTGTTCTTCAAGTTTCCTCTAAAAATTGGTTTTTCTCCATGTAGAAATGTAACATAAAAGATTGTTAATATCTAATCTAAGCTAAGTAAAACTTTATTAACCAAAACCCTATCAAAATAAACGAAACTCATAAACTGATCTTCTATTAAACAAAACCCAATAAACTAATAATTTGGGTTTTCAACAACATTGAAATTCGAATTAGTGAGGGTCGGTGGTCCCCTACATGATGCATCCAAATTATCCAAGAATCCAACTATACCCCAATACCCCATTCAGCCCATTCCTGATTCCTCCAAAGTAAAATAATAACTAAATAAATTGTAGAATCAACAAAGAATGAAAGATTAAGAAATAAGAACTCACCAGGAAATCTGGAAATGGACTGTGAAATTGGAGCCATGGAGGGTTTTCCATTTTCAGTGGGATTGTGGGAGAGAGAGATGCGAGAGCGGAGGAATAATTTTCTATTTTCCCTTGTCTGCTGTGCCGATTGTGAAGGTTAAAAGTAATTTTTATTTTTTTATTTTTTTATCAAGGGTCTTTTTTTAGTTTGGGCCTTCTTATTGTTCTTGGGCCTTTTTATTTTGATCACATTGGACCTTTTTATATTTGATTTTGGGCTACAAAAGACCCCTAGTCAAGCCTACCACTTAAAATTCAAGGGGTGCCCCTAATTTGGAGGGTTTTGTGGGTGCCCTAGGCCCAGGCCTTGTGGGCCTTGGGCCTGGGCCGGCCCTGGGTGGAGCGCATTAATTGCCCTACTTTTACCTTTCTACACTTTAAGCCATTGTTAATTAGTCCAATTGTAGAAAGATATATTCACTTCCTCCACTGATTATAGAGATCTTAAATCTTATTTGGATTTTGAATGAATTTTCAAAGTTGTTATTTTACGACCGAGCTTACAAATTCAGTGATTACAGTGTGAAAAAGATCGAGAATTGAAGATTTTGACATTAATAGCTACACTATTTTGACATTACAAGTTGTGTCGTGACACTGGCAATATATAATATACGGAGTATATTGTTTCAAAAGGTTGTCAATTTACTAATCTTTAAAAACCATTTGCGAACATCAACATGAGTTTGGATTACAGGTATCTTTAAAACCATTTGTGAAAAAACACGAGTTTGGATTACATAGATTTTTTTGGAAATTTTGTGGGATACTATTAGTGTTTCGTCTTGACAACTACTTACCTATTTAGATTACGCGTAAGACATTAATTGTTATTAAAAAGTCATGGAGAACTACTTGAAATCAAAATTGATACATGGAAGTTTTAGAAATCAAAATGAAGATTTTTTTGGTCGAAATGTAAAATTTGTGGATTATGAATTTGGAGAACCAAACGAGGTGCCCATACAATTCATAGAACCAAACCAATTCAATCCAAACCATTAAAATACGATTCGGTTTCGGTTTTGAATCGCAGTTTTTTTGAAATTGAGATATAATTTTTTTAAAATATTTAAAATTAAATAGATAAGTTAACCCACAACTGTAATAAAACAAGTTCTGTTAAAATCACCAAAACTCACTAATATCAACCAGCTAAAAAAAAGTAGAATACTAGTAATCAATGAAGAAAGTGGGCCTTGTAATAGAGTGCTAGATTTGGATTAGTTAAGAGTAAAAAGATTAGGAAATCATTGACTAAGTCCAAGTCATGCATGTTTAGTGTATTAAAATCATAGGAATAAGTTCCCATATATAGAAATTTAGGGGTTTAATCTTAGAAATGAATGAATATGGGGGTGGAATAAAGCGTTAGATTAGGAAATTAGTAATTGCCTAGAGAAAAAAAAGTTCATTTTGTGAATCTAAACAAATTCCACATATAATATAAAATATATATATATATATATATCTATATAGATATTATACGGAACGGATTAAATCAGCTTGTAACCGGAACTGTCAACGTAAATCCACAAACCAAACCAGTTATCACGATTTTTAATTTTTTGAAACCGGAACCAACCCACATTCAAGAAAACTGAACCAAACCCATCTGCTTAAATTGCTTTGGACTGGATTCGTTGTTTGACGTTTATTTTACTTGCCCCTAGTTTTTGTTACTCTTTGAGTACTATGGTTCTATAAAATAAGCAAATAAACATGACTTCCTCAATCAAATTATCTTATTTTATTTTCCATACTTAAAACTAATGAATTATCACCAATTGCTCAGTCAAATTAGTATTTCTAACGAATAAATAAATAACTAAATCTCTTAAAAAAAAAAAAAAAGAAAGAAAGAAAGAAAGAAAGAAGAAGACTAAATGAATTGGCAAATGAAATGAGCGCTTATCCTTTCTCGAGAATGATGGTTGGAAAACGTGTGTAGTATTTTGGAAAATAGTCTGACAGGTACACGATTTGGTGTATGTCAAATGTACTGTGTGCGACCCGTTTTGAGATTTCACATAAATTATCAGAGTCGCTAAATTTATTTAAATTTTTTATGACCCCTAGAAGATATTAGCTTTGTCAGATATCAGTACAGGCTTCATCGATTATTCGTTCAATTTCCCTGACAAGGAATTAAACGAAAAATTAATCAAACTCTTACTGATATCCAACTATGTTGCTTTTTACACAAATATTTAAAGATATATTTTAAACAAATTGAGTGACTCCAATCATTTGTGAAACTTCAAAACGAATCCCACACAATTTTGTGTACATTTAGTGTACATCAAAATGATGCACACATAAAACTTATCGGCTGTCCTATTAAGGGGGTGTTTGGAGCCTCATTTTTAGCTTTTTTCATTTTCATTTTCAACTTTTGGCTTTTTAGATTATGGTCAAAATGTATTTTGAATTTGGTAAGAGTGTTGGGAGAAATGTGCAGAATGCATTTTGCAAAAAGAAGTAGTGTTTTGGAGATATGTACATAATGCATTTTGTGGATCTTTTGGTTAATGAAAATGGGAAAAAAAATGGAAAATGAGAAGTCAAAAAACTCTTTAACCTCTTTTTTTCACCTTTCCCCTCTAACTCTCAAAATTGAAAACTCATTATTCTAAAATGTGTTTTGCAATTAATGAGGTTATCAGACACCATAAGTTAAAAAAGGGAAAATGAAAAGTCAAAGAATTGGCTGTTAAACACCCCCTAATGCCATGGGTAGACCTAAATAAACCCTGATTATTTGTTATGAGGTTGAAAGTGGAAGATTTTCACTGTATGTAATTATAATATCTACTATTTTTTAAACATTTTTAAAAATAATTATTTAGAAATTATTTCTTATTTTGTCTTTTAGGTCCACAACTCAAGACATGGATGACAAGAAAATTATATGTTAACCCCTCAGTTCGTACAACAGACATTCGTGAATGGTAAGTTGAATATATATTGAACATTCTAACATGTTGACACATAATATACGACATGGATCATTCTAATATGCTTGACACTCAAACTACAATAGAGAATTGAGATGAATATCATTTTTACATTTTATTATTGTCAATAAGACTAACAATCCAACCTCTTAATCCAGGCTTGCCGATAACAAACGCGTAAAGAAGTTGGACGTGTCGAATCGTACGAATGAATTTTCAATTTACCAGGTGTTAATATCAAATGCCAAGAGGATCTATATAAAGGAATTTGTATCTATACCCAACGTAAGATTTTTTCGTGTTTTCGATTTCGTGGTTAATAGTTTTATTCCATTATATACCCGCGCCTCAAAGTTGTCAAATTTGTGTAGATTCAACATGTTCGCATCATTGGACGTATCCAAAAAATAGATGTTGAACAACTATGAGTTAACTTGTGCAAGACCTGTTTTCAATGAGTTGAAGATCAGTACGGTCATTTTGTTTGCAATCAATGCGGACAAGAGGATGTCCATACAATAACCGGGTATTAATATTTTTTAAAAGTGTATTACAAAGCATCTATATTACAACGGAAACCGATTTTTTTTCCAATCATATTTTTTGTCCCAGTCATCGTATTACATTTTATATCTCTCCCTGCCAAGTCATTCCCCTCCCTCTCTCTCTCTCTCTATCATTTTCATCCATTGCCCACCACACCCAAAATTTCAAACCACATTCTCTCTCTCTCTCTCTCTCTCTCTCTCTCCTATTTTCTAAATTCAAATCACATTCTCTCTCACTACCTCCTCTTCTGAAATTCGAAGGACCATAAAAAATGGGCACAGGCACGTGCATTGATTGCTCAAGCCGTGCCTTCAGGCATGGGTACAACATGCACTAGTATGGTTACATATTCAGATTGTTTGAATTGATTACATAAATATTTAGGTATAATGTTAAGATGGTGGTGAAAGACTCTAGTGGCTCAATAGAAATTCTGCTAAAGAACACAAAGGCAGAATTCATTTCACGATGTGTAACGTCCTATTTGAAAAAAATGATATTAGTGGTAAAATACTAGTGCTAGCATGAAAATTGCAGTGTATAACTACATCAACTTACTTTGTAACGTTTTAACAGGATAATGGGGTCAACAAGCTACGAAAGTACGTTTCTCAATATCAAAGCTAAGAAAGAACGTTTCTAGATGTTTGTTTATGAATGTTCACTATGTAAATGAAGATGAATTTGTTTAATAAAAATTTATATTAATCGCGTGCAACACGATCAAATCGTTCTGTGTAGCACGACTGCACGGGTATGCACGGGTTCATGCTACTTAGGGGGTGTTCCACTAAGGGAGTTTTGTTTTAAAATTGTCTTGATTTTTGTGTTCACACCTTTTTTATCTTATATATTATTGCAGGATGAATTTTCGTGAGGAGGGTTCTCATCGCGACAAGTGGCACAAACTGATTGCCCCACACAATTATTTACTTAATATTTTCTA
The DNA here is from genome assembly GCA_963854785.1 of Vaccinium vitis-idaea. Taxonomy (NCBI): domain Eukaryota; kingdom Viridiplantae; phylum Streptophyta; class Magnoliopsida; order Ericales; family Ericaceae; genus Vaccinium; species Vaccinium vitis-idaea. The sequence continues at coordinate 21,972,135 of OY978224.1, read as the reverse complement.
AATTGTTTTGAAGAATTTGCTTAATTAAGAAATCCTTGATTTGTGTTATAACTTATTTCAAACATGAAAAACACTTCAAAAATCATATTAATTTAGGAATGATCTGCGGGGATGATCATAATTCAAAATTTGGTATTAGTATATCCTACTTCTCTTATATAAGGTTACGTAATATGCTCCTATTTTTTCAGGCAAAAATGTTGTGTTCACAACTTAACTTCAGTAGTGTGGTGTCACAAAGAAGGAAATAATTGATAAAAGTTCTAAAACGAAATTCACCGTCCAAAAATTGGGTTGCCTCTCTTATTGTGTTCTTCTTTGCTCTATTTTTATCCTTTTGAAATTTGGAATTCTTCGTGAATGTTTCTCTTATGTACTCAATTGGGATTTCGATTTCTAATTTCATTTAGTTGGCATCAATTATTTTTAGGCTCATCTCATGTATGCACAAATTTCTTATAGAGTTCTAACATTAATGAATAGTTATGTAGGAAGTTACGAGTAGTGACGAGTAGAATGGAAGAAGCTGCTTGCATAGACCAAAGTTGGATTAGTAGAAATAAATTTCGATTTCGATCAGGACTACTAATGTAAAGCAAGAAGAGTGAGCCACGGGATAAACATGATATCGAAAAACAATTTCATTGACAATTTTTCGTTCTTCCTTCATGTAAGTAGACAACCATATTTCTAGTTTGTATTTGTTTTTTTCCACACATGAAAATATGATTTTGCTACAGTAATTAGTTTATCCTCCCGATATTTTTTTAATATTATTTTGTGGTGGCCAATTCTGAATTGAGAAAATACATACAGATAGAGTAGAGTACAGAAGATGTTGAACCTAAGGTTTAATAGGAGATATAGGCTTTAGAGACACCAATTCCCGATGCAAAACCAAGAAAAATAGGTGGGAACATGTTGGCAAATCAAGTGAATAATTAATGGGCACACCATGAATCATTTCTCAAATTCTCACTTTGAAAGTAGTTCTTTGCTTCTTTTTACATTTTCAGTTCTTTTTTTTGGTTCTCTTTTTACATTTTGCAAGGTTTTTGTGTTCTCTTTTTTCTATGGGAGCCAATAGTATTTCAATTCACTTCGTTATTGTGCGGTTTTCAGTTATTTTGTAAAAAATCGAGTGAAAACATGAACATCACTTTGGTTTATGAATAATTTTGAGAAAAGGAAAATATTTTGTACTCTTCTAATCTCGATTTGTTTTCCAAGATTTATATCTGTCGATAGGTTTTGTGAGAAAATATACAAGATAACACATTTATATTAGATTATGTCTCCGTGCATAACACGAGTTCATGCTAGTGTGATGTATTATGAGAGGATGACCTGTCTCAACTTTAAAAAAAAAATAGTTTTTGAAAAAATTACTCCGTATTTAGTGGAACACCCCTTTAGTACTCCAAAAATGATAAGTGTACAACAATCCAGCTCCAATATGTCTCCAACACACTCACATGGTGTGTGGAGCCCACACACACTTCACACTCAAGTGTGTGTGGGCTCCACACACCATGTGAGTGTGTTGGAGCCATGTTGGAGACTTTTGTTGTACATGTATCATTGTTGGTAGTACTCCAAGAGTTGGCCATTCCGCATGAGGCATTATTTCCGAATTAAAAAAAACAGTTGGCCCATCCAGTTCCAGCTGTATGTCACATTGTGGGTTTATCCGCTACGTCATCACAGTGGGTCCCTCAACATGGTTAACGCCAGTGGGATCCCCAACGAGGAGGAAAAACGGTAAGACAACGTGCACAGATGGCTGTGCACAGATGGGTCTTGGGGATCTACTTTTGGGTCCCACACGAATAATCCGAGCTGTTCAATCATCTTAGAATAATTTTCCGAGGGGTCCCGTGAGAAATCAGCTCCATCGGACGTGTGTAAGTGGTTGATCCAAAAATCCCCCGTTTCATTAAAATCTAGTTGATTGAACGGCTCAAATCGTTCGCGTGGGACCCAAAAGTGGGTCCTCGAGACCCATCTGTGCACGGTCTGTGCACAACCATTTGTGCATGTAGAAGAGTTCGAGGAAAAAAGACAAGACTACAACGAGGAATGACTACAGAGCGGGGCGGCCAAGGTTTTGCCATACTCCCACTCCCACTTGAGAATCTAGTCCCGAATTCGACCGGATAATGTACGGGTAACCTTTGTCTTGTCTCCATCGGGGAATGATTTTATCCGCCCTGCCCCGAATTTTTTTCCTTTACATACAACTACTACTAAGAAAATATGTTTTAGCCAAAACTAGTGAGCACAAATAATAAACATTCACAAAATAACAATTACAATTTAATCAAAATCTACCATCTATAAAGAAAATGAAAAATAATTAATATATAATGTGATATTTTAGTTGTAGTGGTAAAAATATACTCCGTATGAAGAAAGATAGATAAAATTTATGCAAAACAAAATTTCGGGGCGGACATCGGGAAGAAGTGATGTCTACTAGAATCCGGTTGAGTTTTTTCAATTCTCCCCCTACCACGAGGTCCACGACTCTATAGCCAAAATTAACAGATACCTGCCCAGTCGGAACAGAGAGAGGCGGGTTCGGGATGGGGCAAGTTGGATTGCCATTCCTAACTACAAAACTATAAAGAAATGTATTTTTTTTTCTTAAAAAGTCTTAATAACACAACTTTAAAATAATTCTGAACACATTTGTATTTAAAGCAGTTCGATGAATGCGAGTCTCTCTACATCCAATGGGTATACTAGTATGTTTGAAGTTGTGTTTGTAGCATTGATCAAATTCAAAACACCCAACAAAATGATTTGATATATCCAGCCCGAGGAGGATTAAGTAAATTTTCTTCCTCTTTAAGAAGTTGAATGCTGTATTAATTGGGCTTTGTATGTCTTTTGCATTCGTGTAAATCATTTGAATAGTTTTGTTTCTGCGGCTTGTTAATATCAACAAACAAAGGTTAAATGAATCGGAGGGCTTGAAGTGAATAAACTCAGTATACCCCTATAGTAAGTAATCACGGCCGTCTGTTCGGCAATCAACGATCCAGACTATATTCATATGATACTACTACTTGATATCTTTTTGAAATATATCTATGTTGAGGAAAATGATTTCCAAGCAATTGTTGAAATTTATTTCGTCAATATAATAGATCAGAAAATATATCAAATCATTGTGATAAGCATGATATTGTTTTACGTAGATAATATTCTCGATGAGTTTTAATAAACGGAGAATTTTGATCATCAAATACACTTGAAAACTATAAAAGTCCTACAACAAATTGAACAAGATCGTCTAAAATTTCTTTCGGGATCGCAAAGGAATATCTACGAATAAGTCTCAAGTTCAACTACGACAATATATATTAGCTTTTCGAAGAAGAAAAAGATTCATTGGCTGAGATCCAAAGACGAAAACAACATCCACGTTCTGACTTCCGAGAGAGAAAAACGGCCGATTTTCTCCGCATTATTTGGGTTTAAATTTTTAGAATTGATCAATGGGTAAATACTAAATACCGTATATTCTTTCGTCATAAGATACTCTCTAAAGTCCTGCATAAATAATTACTCCTATGTAATGCTCTGTTTTGCAATAAAAAATATAGAACAACAGAACGGATAAGCATGAAAGTGGGAATGTTATTGTGCTGCGGCTATATGTAAAGAGCATCCTTATCAAGTTAACAAACTCACTTGCAAGTTAAATATGGAGAGTAAACACTTGAAAACATGAAAAAATCAGGCTTAACAAATGTTTTGCAAATTTATAAAATTTGTAGCTTTGCTACGGTGACGCCTCATTTTTGTTAACTCACTGTTCACGCCCTATATTCTCTCTCTCCCTCGGTTCTGTCCCCAGCATCCCCCTCACCCACTTTTTCAACTTCTCTCTCTCTCTCTCTCTCCATCACTCTCACCTTTTAATTAATTTTTTATAGAATAAAAAATGGTGGCACATCTCCTGGTGTGGGAGAACGACTTTTTTGAGAAAAACTTTTTTTTTTTATTAGACTTGAGGTGAATAGTAAAGTTTGGATAGAGAGTCTGATTTTGAGAATTTTTGGATAGTGACATGCTAAATTTGTAAAAGGTGTTTTTGAAGTTAAATTTTGTGTAAAATTTGGTGCTCCTGATAAGGATGCCCTTAATGAAAATGATTTGATTCTTCGTAGGACCCAACATTGACGTATTGGGGCCAACGAGAGTGCGTTGACTGGATAACATATATACATTTTGTACTTGACATTTCAAATAGAATTAGTGCTTTGGGACGTCCAAAAATAGAATTGTAGACACCCCAAAAATGAGACGTTCATGTACATTTTAGTCCCCGATGATGAAAAACGCCCGGAAGGCTTCTCGGATTGAAAATCTTCTAGTCAACTTGGTCAATAGTACCGTACAGTACTCATTTCCCACTCACGATACAGCCTCAGTCACGTACTGCATCCTTTTTGAACTTTGGCGGTAAAAGAGTACTGCACGGCATAGTTTGTGTACCGCACAGTACACTTAGTGTGTCGCACGGCACTGTCATTTGTCACACAGCTTTTGTAGAAGTTCCAACAACTCAAAATGTTGACGAAATGGTTACTCTGCTCATCATGGTTTCGTGCAAGGATGAAAGCCTACCCTAGAGCCATCATTCCTTTGTGTGGAGAGGAAGTAAACTTGGTAATCACGTTCACTCATCTCCTATATATATACCGATCGGTTGCAATGGAAAAACAGATGAGAAAAATCATGAAGAAAACCATGGCATCCTACTCTTAAGCTCTGCTAAAAACACCTTCTCCATTACAAAACACTCTCATAACTACCTTCAATTTCCAGAAAATCAATTCAATCTTCTCCTCTTGAAGCAAACCCAACCAAAACTCCCACCCTCTGTTTTCGGTCCTAAGCCGTGAGGTTGCTGTTTAAAATTTGCTCAAGTTCCAGCTATCAATCATCGTAGCAACAGTACCAGAGTGAAGTTGGAGTCCAGAGGAGGTCCAAGCCACGCTTAAAGGATCAAGAAAGAGTTTCAATCCGAGAGTTTCAAACCGAAGGTATAATCCTGTTTCACCAAATTTCTCAACTTTGGTACCCTGAGGGGAAGGGTGCCGAGTGCGGGATAATCCTCAATATTGTCTCCGCATTCGGTACGCCCATGTTACAGTAAAAATCGTTTTGTTTATAAACCTCCCGGTTGCGTCGTACGGTGAAAATATCGCCTCGTACGGGGTAATTTAGTGAGGAGGAACATTCCCCATTCAAACACATTGTTTTCCAATCCAAAATAATCTGTTTTTAATCTACTTTCATACCTTATATGTGCTTCTAGTCAATAATGTCGAAAAATCAAAGTTTGAACTGTTTGTGAACAAAACAGTGTCGCACGACACTCCTCTTGTACCGCGCGGTACACTTGGAGTGCTGTATGACACTCTTTTGAAAATTTGACCGTTGGAACAATGAACAGTGCCGTACGACACACGTTCTGTACCACACGACACACTTTTGTAAAATCTGAAATTTTGAATCACTTCCTTGTATGAACAGTTTGAACCCTTGATTTTCGTACTGTAATTTGCATGTTAATTGCTTGTTTTTCATTATTATCATCTGTTTTGCTTGATTTAAAGATGTTTATTTGTTAAAGTTCGGCACTAAAATATTTTCTAAAAATCCCACAAATGTTTAGTAAAGACCGATTTTTAATCAGGCGAGCGGGGTGCATTTAAACCCTTCCCCGTTCGTAACCTGGCTCCCGAATCCAAAACGAATCTTTGATTTCCAAATTGTTTTATAAATCATTTTCTCAACCCTTTTCAAAACGGTTTCCCGGGTCCTTTCAAAAAAAAAAAACCCGGGTGGCGACTCTATTTTCAAAACAAAACAACAAGTTTTCCAAAACCAGCGTGGAATCGACCATCCACAAGAATAAATGACTAACTTTACGAGACAGAGGGAGTAGTAGATGATTGTGCGTTCAAAGGTTTTGACTTTTTAGTGGATAAAAAAAATAAATAAAAGGGTCTGACTTTTGCATTTAAAAATCAATGTATCAACTCCTCTATTTTTTATTCTCTCTCATGTTGAAACCAAAAATTGGGATCTGGGGTTGCAGCTGTGTAGCCCCTGCACAACAGTGTACTGTGCACCCATGGTGGGGCCGCGCCGGAATTTTTTCGATGATCGGAAACGTTCACCGCGTAGATCTCGTCGAGTACTATAAGTGTACTAAAAATCAACTCGATCGGATATCGTTAAGTGTCTCATCGGAACACAAATACCTTAAAAAAAATGGAACACAAACACAGGAACAAAACCGTTGAACCTATGTTTTTTTCAAGTTATTTGTGTTCCGATGAGGTACTTAACCATATCCGATCGAGTTGATTTTTGGTACACTTGTAGTACTCGACGAGCTCTACGCAATGAACGTCTCCGATCGTCGAAAAAATTTCAGCGCGGCCGCACCATGGGGTGCACAACACGTTGCTGTGCCGGGGGTTGCACAACAGTAACCCCAAGTCCCAAAAATTGATTTGTTGATGTTTCTTACTTTTTGAAAAGAACATGATTATGGGTCCAGATCCTCAACATTAAGGATGGACTAGACCTGTCTAATTTTTTTATTTTTGTCAATACATGTTTGAATTATATTTATATTACAAAAATTCAATGTGTATACTGGATAAAATTCATTTTTCCAAAGTATAAGTGATCCAAATGGTAATTAGTTGGTATTCTATCAACATAATTTTTTGAACAGTTGTTATACTCAACGATCTCTACAAAATGAACGGCTCTGATCATCTATTTCGACCCGAGATTGGCCGAAAAATAGAGAAACTAAAGGTTCAGTCCCTCTTTAAGGCCGGAGCGGATTTGAACCATTTGATTATCATAACTTTTGATTTCATACTTCGATGCTTAAAAAAGGAATATCAGAGATTGCTTTCCACCCCTATTTTTTTTTTTTTTGAACTACAGAAATTTATAACAAAATCAAGCCTCAAAAGAGGCATCCGAAGTACAAACGGAGGAAAGACAGAACACGCTAATGACCTGTATGCAAAGTAGTTGACTGCTCTCATTAATAATCTGCTTAGGCACGCCACAATCGAACCCCTGACAACTGCTGAGCTCTACGCAGCCGAGATCACCCATAGGACGCTCGGGAGTAGGAATTCCCCGAGACGCCGAGAGCATGCTATGGACCCGTCCATTCGAGCGATAAGCCCCGAGGGGATCAACAGACCTCTATCCGAGACCTCTCCTCTTAATATTCGTGCAGATCTACACTAAGCACCTATAAGCCGAGGGCATGTACGGTTCAGAGATTTTTGAGACGATTTGATCTGCATTCACTTTTGCTGGTTTTGAGGAGGTGATTCCCCACCCTTCTTAGGGAGAGAGCTGAGCCCCGCTGTCCCTTCTTGACCCGGCCGCTACAATAGCCTCATCAACTTCCACATGACGAAGCTCAGTCAATAGGGAGTTGATAAAGCCGAGAAAGCGGTCGGGAATTATACGCTCCTTCCCAACCTTCCCCCGAGTCATTGCTGGTGATATCCGACGGTCACCCATTCGAGAGTCAGGAGGGGTAGTTGGAGCTCGGAATGTTACGTCGTGACTCTGAATATGAAAGGACGCTTGATGTGACGGTTCCTACACAATGGATTAGGAATCTTTGACATGCCATGACGTCACCTTCCACGCGTCGCCGCGTGATTTTTCCGAGTGGCAGCATCTGGATTCGCGCCTAAATGATTTGAATGCAGTTGACAGGCGCGCTCTGGTTGGTCTCGATGAAGCGCCGCTTCAGCTCCTGAGCTGGTGTCATAATGGCCCCTATTCAAGAGGGGCAATTGTAGACACCCTAACATGAGATGTTCATATACATTTTAATCCCTGATGATGAAAAGAAACGCCTGGAAAGCCTCTCGGATTGAAACTCTCCAAGTCAACTCAGTCAACAGTACCGTACGGTACTCATCTCTCATACACGGTACAACCTCTGTCACGTACAACATCCTTTCTGAACTTTGGCGGTGAAGGGGTGCCGCACGGCACAGTTTGTGTGCCGCACGACACAGTCATTTGTCAAACAGCTTTTTGCAGAGTTTCAACAGCTCAAAATGTTGACGAATTGTTCCCTTGCTCATCATGGTTTCGTGTGAGATTGAAAGCCTACCCTAGAGCCATCATTCCTTTGTGTGGAGAGGAAGTAAACTTGGTAATCAAGTCTACCCATTCTCTATATAACCCGATCGGTTGCAATGAAGAAAGGCATTGGAAAAATTGTGAAGAAAAACCATGAAACACCACTCTTGAGCTCTGCTAAAAACACCTCTTCCATTATAAACCACCTTCAGCACTACTCATAACCTTCCAGAAATCAGTCCAATTCCCTCTTCCAAAACAAACCCAATCGGAAGCCCAATTCCCCTGTTTTCGGTCCAAAGCTGTGAGGTCCATATTCAAAATTTGTTCAAGTTCCAATCATCAATCATCTTTGCCACAACACTAGGGCGAAGTTGGAGTCCAGAGGAAGCTCAAGCCACATTCAAAAGTTCAAGAAAGAGTTTTAATCCAAGAATTGCAAACCGAGGTATATTTCTGTTTCGCCAAATTTCACAACTTCAGTACCCTGAGGGGAGGGATGCCGAGTGTGGGATAATCTTCTATATCATCTCCACATTTGGTATACCCATGTTGTAGCAAAAAGTAGTTTAATTTGATATCTCCCGATTGCGTTGTACAGTGAAAATATCGCCTCGTACGGGGTAATTCGGTAAGGTGGAACATTCCCCATTTAAACATGTCATTTTCTCATTCAAAACAATCTATTTTTAACCAAGTTTCATGCCTTGTATGTGTTTCTATTCAATCATTTTGAAAAATCAAAGTTTTAAACTGTTGTGAAGTAAATAAACAGTGTCGCACGACACTCCTCCTGTACTGCACGGTACACTTGGAGTGTTGTACGACACTCTTTAAAAATCTGACCGTTGGAATCTTAAACAGTGCCGCACGACATACTTTTTGTACCGCACGGTACACTTAGTGTGCCGCACGACACTCTTTTGCAAAATCTGATATTTTAAAACAGTTTCTTGCACAAACAGTTTGAATCCTTGGTTACTGTTCTTTTGTTGTTATTTGTGTACTTGTTTTCATCTGTTTTATGTGATAAACTGTTTATTTGAATAAAGTTTGGCATTAAAGTATTTTCTAAAAATCCCACAAATATTTGATAAAGACCGATTTTGTAATCGGGCGAGCGGGGTGCATTAAAACTCTTCCCCGTTGATAACCTGGCTCCCGAATCCAAAAACGAATCTCTGGTTTTCAAATCATTTTCAAATTATTTTCTAAACCATTTTCCAGATCATTTTCTAAATCATTTTCAATATTGGGTTCTCGGGTCCTAAACCATTTCCAAAAAACCCGGGTGGCGACTCTATTTTCAAAACAAACAACATTTTCCAACCCACTAGTAGAAATCGACCGTCCACAGGCCTAACCCTACCCCCGCCACTATAAATATTAGGAGGGGAGGAGAGAGAGTCACCGTTACTCTCTCTCTCTCTCTCTCTCTCTCTCTCTCTCTCTCTAGAAGCTTACACCGCCACTTGCCGCCGTCGTTTCTCGCCGTTTTCTCCACCAAAAAATAGCTTTCAGGCCAAAATTCTCGACTTTCCTTTATTTCTCTGCATTTTTTGAAGCTTTTCCATACTTTTCCAGCCCCCTCTTAACATACCGCCCTTTCAAGCCATTCCCCAGGTCGCAGCCCCTCTCCAAGCCATCTCACACGAGCGTTGAATAGAGATGGAGGAAGAGATGAGACGCGGCGTCGTGGCTGGATCTGGTGCAACCTTATTGGGACAGGGGCACCCCCCGATCCTGTCATTGTATTCACCGAGACCCCTCCCATTGACCCTAGTGAAACTTCACCGCCATCCCTCGAGGTTGCTCAGAAAGATCTTCCCAATCTCTCTGAGGGCTGGTCCTCAGACTCGGACGTGATGGAAATCAATCCCGTGGTGGCCGAGATCCATGCGCCGGAGCGTGTCGAACTGACAGAAGTTGACAACTTTGTCGCCGAGAGAGAGCATCCCAAGGGCCAAAGTTCTCGCGCAAAAGCGAAGACTAGAGCCGTTGGATCCCCGGAGGCGGGCGACGGCTCTGAACATGAGGAAGCCGAAGTCGAAGAAGCCGAGGAGTGTCAGGCGTCGTCCATCAAGGAGTCGAGTATGGTGACGACTGGGAGACTATCCCTCCACCGAACCCGAAGCACGAAGTCTGCAAATACATAGCCCAATACTTCAATGGGACTCCGAGGAAACTTGCCGAGTTCCGGAGGGACTATCGTATCCCCGAAGATGTGGAGATTTCTAGGCCCTCGGATAACAAGATCTATTATCGAGAGGGCCAGATTACGGCACCACTCATGGCTATAACCGAGGGTGGATTGACATTCCCCCTCCCTTACCTACTTCGGCATTTCCTAAACTTGTATGATTTTGCCCGCCACCAGCTGACCACGAACATGTACCGAATCATCTGCTCGGTGGTTAAGCTGAAAGAGGACCATAACATCCCTTTCTGTGTGAATGACCTCATGGCAATCTACACGATTTCGAGGAGTAGGGCCTATGGAAGGTACTACTTCAGGATCCGTCCCGAGTACCCCTACTTGATCAACAACTTGTCAGACTCAGAGAGGCACGCGAGCGAGTTGGTAATAGTTAAGGGAGATTTCATGTGGACCTCTGAGGAAGTGGGCATATAGCCCGTCCCTTGGCGCCGAGGGGATCCTTGTAAGTCTGAGTGCTTCTACTTCATCTTTTCATTATTTTTGTCACACACACTCTTGTCACCTTCCGTCGAGCATTGATGACTTCTTTTCAAGCCAACTTGTATAATTTTTAGTGTACGCCTTGGCTTATTTTGGTATAAAATATTATAAAGTGGCGGTGTGTTAGGAAAAGAGCCGATACCATGTGGAATCACTACTTATTTTTTGTATTGAAGTGATCAAATTGACAGTGAAAAATAATTTATTCTTGACTCTCTAATAGCAAAAAACTTTAAAAAAAAAAAAAAGGAGTTGCAACTTTTTAGTCAAATGAATCACTTTTTTTTAACAGAAGAAAGTTTGCGGTGGTTAGTAAATACTTACTAGTTTTGGATTGAGGAGGAGCCATCTTTGGGAAATAAGAATTTGCACCAACCCTTACTTGTTGGAGAATACAGAGATGGTGAAAATGTGACCCAAAACACTGAGCTGACCATAAAGGAGTTACAAAACCTCTGTTTGTGAGTTTATGGTGAAACTACAAACAAAGTGAAGGCAGAGGAGAGAGTTTTAATTGATCGAGATGTAAAAATGGTGAACCCATAGTACATAAAAGTGCCGAGATAAAAACAGAGTACAGAAAAAAAAGCCGTCGGACTTTTTCTGCTCTAAACATCTTAATAGTGTTTTTTTTTTCTCCCTCTTGTCAAACACATAATAGTTCTAGTATTTTCTTCTTGTTTGGGGTAATTCTGTAACTGGTGATGGACATTTTGGAGGCTCAAGATTAGCCGATGTATCTTGAATTTTACACCGAGGGGCAGCGAGGGGGCAGACTCAAAAAATATATTTTCAACCAAAAATAATAGTCAATCATTCATAAAAATGTTTGTGTATTTGTGGATTACCCTACCCCCTCCCCTATAAATATTAGGAGGGGGGAGAGAGAGTCACTGTTACTCTCTCTCGCTCTAACTCCAGAAGCATACACCGCCGCTTGCCGTCGTCGTTTCTCACCATTTTCTCCACAAAAACAGCTTTCAAGCCAAGATCTTTACCATAACATGAGGTATAGACTTTCCTTTATTTCTCTGCATTTTTTTGAAGCTTTCCGTACTTTTCCAGCCCTCTCTTAACATATCGCCCCTTCAAGCCATTCCCGAGGTCGTAGCCCCTCTCCAAGCCATCTCACACAAGCGTTGGATAAAGATGGAGGAAAAGATGAGACGCGTTGTCGAGGCTGGATCAGGTGCAGCCTCATTGGGACAGGGGTGCCCCCCGATCCTATCATTGCATTCACCGAGACCCCTCCCATTGACCCCAGTGAGGCTTCAACGCCATCCCTCGAGGTCGCTCAGAATGATCTTCCCAATCTCTCTGAGGGCTGGTCCTCAGACTCGGCTGTGATGGAAATCGATCCCGTGGTGGCCGAGATCCATGCGCCGGAGCCTGTCGACCTGATAAAAGTCGACGACTTTGTCGCTGAGAGAGAGCATCCCGAAGACCAAAGTTCTCGCGCAGAAGAGGAGGCGGGAGCCGTTGGATCCCCGGAGGCAGGCGACAACTCTGAACATCAGGCAGCCGAAGTCGAAGAAGCCGAGGAGTCAGGCGTCGTCCATTAGGGAGTCTAGTATGGCGATGACTGGGAGGCTATCCCTTTGCCGAACCCGAAGCACGACGTTTGCAAATACATAGCCCAATACTTCGATGGGACTCCAGGGAAACTTGTCGAGTTCCGAAGGGACTATCGTATCACTGAAGATGTGGAGATTTCGAGGCCCTCAGATAACAAGATCTATTACCGAGAGGGCCAGATTATGGTGCCACTCATGGCTATAACCGAGGGTGGATTGAGATTCCCTCACCCTCGCCTACTTCGGCAATTCCTAAACTTGTATGAGCTCGCCCCCCCACCAACTGGCCACGAACGTGTACTGAATCATCTGTGCGGTGCTTAAGATGAAAGAGAACCATAACATCCCTTTCTGCGTGAATGACCTCATGGCCATCTACACGATTTCGAGGAGTAGGGCCTATGGAAGGTACTACTTCAGGATCTGTCCCGAGTACCCCTACTTGATCAACAACTTGTCAGACTCGGAGGGATGCAAGCGAGTTGGAAATAGTTAAGGGGAATTTCATGTGGACCACCGAGAAGTGGGCATCTGGCCCGTCCCTTGGCGCCGAGGGGATCCTTGTAAGTCCGGGTGCTTCTACTTCATCTTTTTGTTATTTTTGTCACACACACTCTTGTCACCTTCCGCCGAGCGTTGATGATATCTTTTCAAGCCAACTTATATAATGTTTAGTGTACTACTTGGCTTATTTTGGTATAAAATATTATAAAGTGGTGGTGTGGTAGGAAAAGGGCAGGTACCATGTGGAATCACTACTTATTTTGGTATTGAAGTGATCAAATTGACAGTGAAAAAACAATTTATTCTTGACTCTCTAGTAGTAGAAAACTTAAAAAAAAAAAAAAAAGAGCTGCAACCTTTTAGTCAAATGAATCACTTTTTTTTAACAGAAGAAAGTTTGTGGTGGTTAGTAAATACTTACTAATTTTGGATTGAGGAGGAGCCATCTTTGGGAAATAAGAATTTGCACCAACCCTTACTTGTTGGAGAAAACAGAGATGGTGAAAATGTGACCCAAAACACTCAACTGATCATAAGGGAGTTACAAAACCTCTGTTTGTGAGTTTATGGAGAAACTACAAACAAAGTGAAGGCAGAGGAGAGAGTTTTAATTGATCGACATGTAAAAATGGTGAACCCATAGTACAAAAAAGGGCCGAGATGAAAACAGAGAGTACGGAAAAAAGCTGTCGGACTTTTCTGCTCCAAACATCTCAATAGTTGGTTTTTGTCCCGAAAAAAGCTGTTGATCTTCTTGTTTAATGTTTATATTATAATGTTTAGTGTACTCAGTCGAGCATTGATGACATCTTCACGAAGGGGGACCGCAGCCCAATGCCGGAGATCGTGGTTATCTATGTGCACATTGCTTCTTTTCGAGGATCGTCTTTTAGCAGGCGGCTCTCTCTCCCTGGCAGTATCATTCCGAGAGTGGGGATGCCTTGTTTGATGCTTGGCGTGATAGACCTTTGTCTCCCCCGTGCGTGTGTTAAAAAGCACTATGATGCCTCCATCATTTCGGAGCTCGTATCTTTCCCCAGGGTTGAGACCCTGGTTTTCTCCACTACCTCTTCCCGCTGAGGCCGTCGCTCTATGTCCCCGTGCACCATCCTCACGATCATTGGGACCACCATCTCGAGCGCCCTACCTGTCCACCGACTGGCTAGGGTGGCGGTAACCTCCCCAATCCACCGACCGGTTATGGTGATGGTCGTCCCTTTGGCCCAATGACCGGTCTTGGCCGTTGCGCTCTCGGCGCGCTGCTGGGACTTCTGCCGGGCCCTTCCCCTTGTTTAATTGTCGGTCGACTTCTCGAGCATATTCAGCGTCTCTTTGGATGTTCGACGTCCTTGCGCTTGACGTTGTGGCGCTGTCTTCCGGGTACTCAGTTCGCTGAGTCTGCTCACCTTGGGTCTGCTGATTCTGAGACTGAGCATGCCTCAAGCATGCGATGAGGACATTGCCTTAGCGGTCTACTTTGATGACCTGGCCTAGGCGGCTGAAAACTGGGGCTCTTCCACTTTCATTCATTCTCACGGTCGGCTGGGGCCTTCTGGTCCTTGTTCGCCCGACGGACCTCGAGGGGGCAGGCCCATTCTTGGCTTGCTTTAAATCCTCTATTTCCTTTCTCATGATAACCATCTGGGCCTCCATGGTGAGAGGAGGAGGAGGTAAAACCTCAGTTCGAGCGATGGGAGTTGTAAGGTTGTCAAGTGAGACAACATTTCCATTCATGTGGAACAGGATATTGCTAGCTCCGGCGTTGCTGGTGCCGACAACGTTGGATGCCATGGTGACAGTCCCATTTTTGTTGACCGTGGGTATGTGTGAGAGAGAGTCCCAGGTCGCTCTTGACCTGGTGGTATCTCTGGCGGTCAGTGCTGTTGATATAGTCTTCGTTGACGTCGAATGTATCAAGGCCTAGAGTGAGGTCAGTCATTTTGGGTGGAGTTTGGAAGAGCTTTAAGAAGAGAGGTTTTTGAGAAGGGAAGAACCACCACTAAGGTGTATAGAGAGGCTGGGAAAGGTATCTTATGTCCCTAGCAAAGTCCCCAATTGTGGGGGTGGCTTCACCGGAGTAACCTCTTTGGCCCTTCTGGTATGAGATGAGAGGTGGTAGACTGAGTGAGCATCGCCTGAACCCTAACTCCTTGATTGAGAGAAAGACTTGCACACGTGAACAACCACGTTAACGCCTAGCCCGAACGGTGTTGGTCCAGGAAGGCACTCCGATGGTTAAGTAAGCAATCAGAGAAGGAAAAGTGTACCGAAAACTTAGAGAGAGAAGGTGAGTTAAGAGGGTATTGAATGAGGAGAGAGAGATCCAGAGCGAGGTAGGTGAGGGCCATATTTATAGGCAAAGAGGGGCGTGCCTACCACGCCTCTCGTGAACCACACGCGCACGACGCATTGTCCGTACCGAGGGTGACGCCTGGCGTGGCAGGAATGTCTTTCGCAGAAGCAGCGCTTCAGCCGACGTCACCTCTAGTAAACTTGAATGGTCAGCTGGCTTGGGAATACTCCTCGGTCAATCACGTGGTCCTGCAGGCATAGTATGCAAGGTGGTTGATTGTCACCATTAATGACTTGCATGCAAAGTAGTTGACTGCTCTCATTAATGATCTGCTCATGCTGCCAGGCACGCCTCCATCGAGCCCTAACAGCTGTTGAGCTCTACGCGGCCGAGATCAACCGATTCATCGCTTAGGACGCTCGGGAGTAGGAATTCCCCGAGACGCCGAGAGCATGCTATGGACCCGTTCGTTTGAGCGATAAGCCCCGAGGGGATCAACAGACCTCTATTCGAGACTTCTCCTCTTGATATTCGTTCAAATCTACACCGAGCACCCGTGAGCTGAGGGCATGTACGGTTCGGCGAGAGTGAGACGATTGATCTGCATTCGCTTTTACTGGTTTCGAGGAGGTGATCCCCCACCCTTCTTGGGGAGAGAGCTGAGCCCCGCTGGCCCTTCTTGACCCGGCCGCTACAATAATGGTGTCGTGTGACGGGGTAATACTCTTTGGCGAAGATGATGGGGTACCATAACCGCATTTCCATTTTCGTTGCGAAAAAATAAAAAAATAGAAAAATAGAAAATAAAAATAAAAACTCCGACGAATTCTTAGTAAGCTTTTGGGTATGCTTGGTCGTGGTTCATGTGTTTCTAATTCCTTTTTAATTTAGTTGTACGAAAATCATAAAGTTTCATGGCACGTTTGGTTCGTCAACTTATTTGCCTATATGCTTACCGAGAACAAACTTTGATTGATTCACCGTTTGTTTGCTTTGTCTAAGCCGCTCTACCATCTCATCTAAAGAATATAATAAAATAATTTGACGGACCAAATAAGTTGTTAGCCAAACTATCCTAATGAGATGGAGTTCAAAGACACATATATCTGATCATAATTTCCTAGAATAAGAATATAGTGGTCTTGTTCGTTTCATAGTGTTAGTTTAGTTTTGTTTTGTAATCATTACCCTCATTTCTCTCTCTATCTCTCTCCACTCATTACTCATATCTCCAAAACTAAACTAAACTAAAACTAGTAAACAAACAAGGCCAGTCCAATTATCTATTTTTTCCGGTGGCGTGAAGATTTCATCAGATTTACTGTTAACGAGGTGAGCTGGGCTCCTCTTTGGGATGCTCTTCTACTGAATCTTAGACGGACTCTATGTCGACACCTTGTGTTGGTATGCTTCGTGCAGTACGACAATGCTGAGCCTATAAACACCCTTTGTGGTTTGTGCTCGTGCAATAAAGACAATTGGGGACTAAAGAGCAAAAAAATAAAGCTTGGGAGGTAAATATGGAAAATGGGAAAAATTGCTTTTAAAAGACATAAAAGGACATACACAACCAACATGGGGATCTCAAATTAAAGGATAAAATTGGAAAAATTGGCAAAAAGTGGTAAGCCATGGGTTTGGCTATTCTCTATACTAGGTATGAGGCCTCGTGCTTTGCACGAAGTTAATGCCCGTTAGTAACTAATGGTTTATAACATTAGTATGTGATGGAATTGAAGCAACTGATTGTGAGTTTTCATAGGAAATATGTGCCATGAAGGTGGCCAAAGATGTGCATCTAATAGGATATAATGAGAGGTCACAGTTGTTTCCATAGGAGATATGTACATAATTTGTTTAGGTGGAATTGCAATTCAAATCAACAGATGCTAGCGTAAACTAATGCTAGTTATCAAAATGGGTGCCTAAAATTGGAGCAGAATATTTATACATTAACCTTGAATTGCAGGTTTGAATGCCAAAAAGATTTGGGGATTGTTCAATAGCGTATACTACTGTTTTATAACATTAGAATGTCAAGTAAATAAAGCAACTTATTGTGCAATGTTCATAGTTTGATCAGGCCAGGTGTGAATTGTTTTTATTTTTAAAGATGTACATCTAATAACAGTAGTTCCCATAGGAAATATGTACATAATTGGTTTTTGAGCTTGGAGCAGAATATTGAGATCGTTTAAAAGATATTGGTGACCTTTTCTCAAGGAGTTTAACATTGAAAATACCAATTTGGTTCCAATTAGGAGCTTTGGTCCTAATTCATAAATACACGTTTTATTCAACCGTAACTGTTCAATCTCAACTTAATTACTTCGAACAGCTGAATGCACAGGTTGTTCTCCTTTGGATGCTGTCACATACATAATTGATCATTCTTATTCATTCGTGCATTAATCTTCACTTAGTCAATTTATTTACAAACCAAAAATGATACAGACACACCCTTTCCCCACATGTGGTCCCCACACCCACATGTGAGTGAGGGTGTGGTAGAGTGTGGCTGAAAGGGTGTGTCCGTATCATTATTCTTTACAAAATGTTGCGGTCATTGCATACCCTGGTGGTTGAAACTCTGTGTATATGCACAGGAATAACACCCACAAAAAATAATAGTGCCAAAATTATCCGTAATGAAACCACAGCCAAGGGAAGTAATAATAATAATAATAATAATAATAGCCTTTGGTATTGGATACAGGTACTACACTCATTGCGTTTACCCATGCTAATTTTTTGCATTTGTGTTTATTTACGTGTATGTGTGTTAATTTTCATTCGTTTGTATGTTTTAATTTATAAATTTTTTTATGATTCTAAAACTTTTTGTTTTTTATAACTTAAGTTTTGGAATACAATTTGCGTAAAAGTACATGATATAATACGCCCTCCGCCCCAAAATTTTTGTCTGACCCACAAAACGAGGGCCAAAAAATAATAAGTCTGTTAAAAGAAAATTCACTTTTTTCTCATAAAGTAAAAGTACTCTATGATGCCTGGTAACTTGTTAAAAAAATATTGTATTTTTCTTAGAAATTTTGTATTATTTTCAAATCCTCGTTCTACGGACCGAACAAAAATTTTGAGACGGAGGAAGTATAAAAAGTGAGAGTGGAAGAGAGAGAGAAACAGAGTCAAACATTGAGAGAGATAGATGACAAATATCAATGCCTTCTATAAGAGGAAAAGAGGGGTAAACGTGTGAAGATGGGCAAGTGCATACATAAGAATACCAACTCAACCTCAGAAGAACAAACAAAATACAATGCTGAGTTGGGACATAGAGGGAATTATTAGTACGGTCTGGGAAGGCTCAAAAGGTCATTAGGTGAAAAACAATGGAATAACCAAAACACCCCAGGCCTAAACTAACAACCACCAAATTACCTCAATAGAGAACACCAACTGGAGGGGTAAAATTGGGAAATTGGCCCAAATGTGGTAAGCCATGAAATCAAACATTGTCTGTATAATTGCCTTTGGTATGGATATGGATATGGATAATGGTATGGATATAAAGTATTTTATGATTTATTTCCAGAACAAAAACCCAAATATTTTTATGGCGTAAGCTTACCACAATAACTAGATTTCTACCCAAAAAAAAACAAAAAAAAGATAATGGCCCCACCTCATGGTCAGGGCTGACTTTGATATTTGGGTTGCTTAAGTCCGACCCCCGGTTTAGTTGCCCACTTACTATTAAGTCGTACAAAATAAAAAAGCGATGTGGGGAGCCTGTAGTGAGCATTCTCACTACAGGTGTCTAGTGAATAATAGAGACCGTTGATCTCTACAATCAATGGTTCAGATCTGCTAGGAATTTTTACCCGTCAAAATATACTCTTACCGGTCAAAATATAAAAACATATATGAATCATTGATTGTCGAAATAGACGGTTTAGATGCTTACTAAGCGCTTGTAGTGAGCAGCTCACTACAGCCTCCAGGTCAAATAAAAAGAGAGAGTATAAGTAAAAAAAAAAAAAATCAAGGTTGCTTTATACTTTTAACTTGAATTATATCAAAATGTAACCCCGGTTAGAGTGCTTTATTGATACATCCTATGGTACAATAAGTCTATTCTCACACTCTCCTGCTCACACCCAATTGTGAGACCTACCTCAGTGTCTTACACAAATGATCGGAATCACTTAATTTGTTTAGAATATTTTTTAAGGGTTCTTTAAAAAAATCTACTTTGTCAGATATCAATAAAGGCTTGATAAGTTTTGGTCCTTTCGATTCAGGAACGCAAACTTGAACAAATCAATTGAGCTTTTACTAGTATTTGACTGTGCTGATTTTTCTCCAAGACCCTTAAAAAATATTTTAAATAAATTAACTGACTCACATTATTTGTGTGAGATCCAGATATATATAAGTTCCACGCAATATGATGTGAGAGTAAATTAACTGTAGTAGATAAGACATGAAATAACAAATAAAAACTTGGCAGAGGGTGGATAGCATATATATATGATAGAGACATTACTATTACTATTATTATTATTATTATTATTATTATTTATAGAAAGGAACTTTTGGATAACAACGCGCGAGCAGGCTTCATAACATTAGTTTAGTCTAGTTTTTTCTAGAACACACATTGATATATATTATTATAATTTGATGTCGTCGGTGTCTGGACCAGTTTACGCGCACCTTGACTATTTCCTTCTGGTCGGTTAAAGGGTAATCCACACCGAGACTAAGATACACACACTTGTGTGAACCTCTCTAATGTGCCATCCACGTGAGCTAGCCATTTTTCTTGCTGCATTATTTTCAGACCGTTTTTCCACCATCTCTCCTAAAACCAATTGGTGTTAGGAAGGGCTTCAATTAAGTCTTTTATGGCATTCGACATCGCCCCCGCAAGTCTGTTTTTAGAGCGGTCGCAGGGAGTGGCATTGTGTAACCAAATCCATGGGGGCACTCCGGACCCAACAATCCCTCCCTCACGATGACGCTCCCGCGACTCGAACCCATGACCTCCTGGCTCTGATACCACTTGTCGGACCGCTTTTCCACCATCTCTCCTAAAACCAATTGGTGTTAGGAAGGGCTTCAATTAAGTCTTTTATGACATTCGACATCGCACCCGCAAGTCTGTTTTTAGAGCGGTCGCAGAGAGTGGCATTGTGTAACCAAATCCATGGGGGCACTCCGGCCCCAACAATATTAAGGCTCCGTTCATTAGGGCATAAAATATTTTTTCTATAAATTATTTTCCAATATTCCAGTGTTTGGTCGCACAAAATTTGAGGTGAAATATATTACGCGTAAACTATTATCCACTCATTGTATGAAAATGACTTACTGATGATTTTGTGAGAAGTTTATCAACTTGGGGGTGTTCCACTAAAAAAAATACTTTTTTTCCAAAAATTGAGACAGATCATTCTCTCATACTGCATCACATAAAAAATCGTGAAAAACCAATTTAGTCTAAAAACACCCTTAGCAGAACACCCCCTTATTTAAATTTGCTTGTATGCTTTTCGAGAACAAACAAAATAAGTTCTTAGCCAAACTATCCTAATGAGATAGAGTTCACAGACACACTATATCTGATCATAATTTCCTAGAATTAGAATACAGTCTTATTAACCTATAAATTTTACGACTTCACCACATTTCCTCCCTTTTATCATTTATTTTGCTTAAATTTTCTGTTTAGTGTTTACTAATGTGAGTTTCTCTAGAATCACTGTTACTCTAAAAGCATTCGTATTTGAAGTTTTGAACCTTTTACTAATGTTTGCTGCGTGTTAAATGAAAGATACATAAATGTAAATGAAATTTGGTAAATTTGGTGTCGTTTAATTTTAAAAAGTGAATCTGCACTCTATTGTATTTTTTTTAGGATGGATATAAAATCAAGAGGATTGTCAAATTAATTGCAAACAATAGTACAAGAGCTCGCACTATAATACCCCAACCCGAAATGTATACGCCTCTCGACAAATTGTATCGGAAAAAAAGAAATTGTCAAGACAAGGTTTAGACCGACGTGTTAGAATTTATATAAAGTATTTTATGATTTATTTCTGGAACAAAAACCGAAATATTTTTATGCCATAAGCTTACCAAAATAACTATATTTCTAAAACAAAAAATAAAACAAAAAAAGAGAATGGCCACATCATGCTACTTCATCTGTCCCTTTTATAGTGTTTAACTTTCTATTTTGGAATGTCCTTCAATAGAAGTGTGTTTTGAAAAGTTATTGGGTGTATTTCCTATTTTGCCCTTAAAAGTAGATTCTTTTTTGAAAAGTTAGTGGGTATTATTATAGTGATAAGGGTAAGTAGTTGAAAGTATATGTAAAAGTTGTAAAAGTTGATGTGAGAAAAAATAAGTTGGAATTATGAGCTTACACACTTAAAAATGGGCGGAGAGATTAATAAATTGGCCACCTCATGGTCAGAGTTAACCCTAACATTTGGGTTGCCCAAGCCCGACCCCGGTTTAGTTGCCCACTTACTATTAAGTCGCACAAAATAAAAAGTGATGTGGAGGGCCTGTGTTGAGCATTCTCACCACAGAAGTCTAGCGAATAATAAGGACCGTTGATCTCTGCAATTTATGATTCAGATAGGAATTTTTACCGATCAAAATATAAAAACATATATGAATAGTTGATTGTCGAAATGGACGGCTCAGATGCTTATTATACACGCTTGTAGTGAGCATCTCACTACAGCCCCCTGGGTCAAATAAAAAGATAGATTACAAGTAAAAAAAAAAACCAGGGTTACATATGCTTTCACCTTGAATTATATCCAAATGTAACCCTGGTTAGAGTGCTTTCTTGATACATCCTATGGTACAATAAGTCTATTCTCATATTTTTTCGCTCACACCCTGCTCACATTCCATTGTGAGGCCTACCTCGAGGTTTGACGAAGCAGAGTAAATTGACTGCAGTAGATAAGAAATGAAATAACTTTTCAAATAAAAACTTGGCAGAGGGTGGATAGTTTTTTTTTTTTTTTGGAAGAGAATAGGGTGGATAGCTTATGATAAAGACATTATTATTATTATAATAATTATTATTATTCTAGAAAGGAACTTTTGGATAACAACGAGCATGCGGCTTCATATGATTAGTTAAGTATATTATAATTTGACGTCGCGGGTATCCAGGTCAGCTTACTCACACCTCAACTATTCCCCTCTCTGGTTTGGTCAAAGGCAAGTCATCCACGCCGGAACTAAGAGACACACACACATACTTGTGTGGACCTCTCTAACGTGCCATCCACATGAACCAACCAATTTTTCTTGCTGCGTTATTGTATCACACAAATTTCGAGTCTGCAAAAAAGACGGAAAGATGTTGACCAAAGTAGATTTTATTGATTGAAAAATTAGGGTTTACAATCTCTGTAACAATTTCTAATGAAAGAAAATAATTCTCTGATTCTTCTCTTCAAGAGTTTGATTCGAGGGTTTAGTGCTTTTTCTCGAATTGAACGGCGAGATCTTCTTTGTTCTTTGCGAAGATGACGACGAATTTGACGGATTTTGACTTGAGGGCTTTGAAGCTTCTTCTCAAGTTGCTTAGCTTGATCTTCTTCAATTTTGTTGGAAAAGACGACGAATTTGTGACCGTTGACTTGAGGGCTGTAGAGCTTCTTCTCAAATCGGCCTTTGAGATTTTCTTCAATTTGGTTAAAGGAGATGTGAATTTGCAGATGTTGATTTGAGGGCTTGGGAACTTGGTCTCAAATCGGAATTTGATATCTTCTTCAATTTGGTAGAAGTAGATTGATGACTTGTGGATTTGGCTTGAGCGTTCTTCAGAGTTTTGAAGCTTTGATCTAAAGAGGCGTCTTGCTTGATGTGGATTGAAAGGATTCTGAAGGGCTTTGAAGCTTGATCTTCAGAACTGATGGAAGTTTGAATGTTCTTCGGAGCTTTGAGGCTTTGATCTGAAGAACCGTCTCGCTTGATGTAGACTTGAAGAGTTCTGAAGGGCTTTAAAGGTTTGATTCTTCAGAGCTCTGACAGCTGATGGAAGCTTGAATGAGTTGATAACTTCAAGGAATTCTGAAGGGCTTTGGAGCTTTGATCTTCAGAACTTGGAGCTTGAATGTCTGAATGTTCTTCGGAGCTTTGAGGCTGTGATAGAAGAACCGTCTTGTTTGATGTAGACTTGAAGAATTCTGAAGGGCTTTGAGGCTTGATCTTCAGAGCTCTGGAGCTTAGATGCTTGAAGACTTGAAGAAATTCTGAAGGGCTTTGAAGCTTGATTTTCAGAGCTGTTGAAGCTTCAATGTCTTGATGTCAAAAATATGAGAGAGAGCACCTCTATTTATAGGGATGTGAGATGGAGAGTTTATGGAAGACTGCTATTCTTTCCATACTTATCTCTTCAATTATTTCCTTATTTCATTTAAAAGAAAATAATTAGAATTTTATAAATATCTTTCTTCTTATTTATTTTAAGAAAGATAATTATATAAAATGAGATATAGAATTTATTTTACCAAGTGGCGTAATTTGATTGGCCAGATTTGATAAATAAATTACTATGTCATTTTGACATGTGGCACCATTTAATTGGTCCTTTCACATATCTTAGACTTTTGACTTGTAGACACGTGGCAATATTTGATTGGTCACTTATTGTGCTCAGATTTTTGACCTACGGACACTTGGCAGCATTCGATTGGCTTGTTCGTAAAACTTTGACTTTGACTTGTGGACACTTGGCAACATTTAATTAGCCAATTTATGTGCCCTAGCAACACGTGACAGCTTTTGATAGGCCAGAAATTTTACGTGTCTACAGTTATGTTAAAGCTCCGTTCGTTTGGGCGTAAAATATTTTCCTATAAATAATTTTCCAATATTCCGGTGTTTGGTCGCACAAAATGTGAGGTAAAATATATTACGTGTAAAATATTTTCCACTTATTGCATGAAAATGACTTACCAATGATTTTTTTGTGAGAAGTATTTTCCTGCGTTTGCGTTGATCCCGCTTCTTCTTGCCACTTGCGCCTTGTGTTGCTCTCTTTCTCTCTCTCTCTCTCTCTCTCTCTCTCACACACACACACACACATGCACACACACACACATAGGCGTACATAGCTATAACACACAAATTATATATAAACAAACATATACAACACACAATCACATGCACTCATGCAATGACGTAGCCAGAAAATCGTATCAGTGTGGACACAATTTATTTTGTAAAAAAATCTAGTATTTTGTAAGAATCTAACATGGATGTCTTGATTTTCATTCGAAGTTGTTCAAGAGACTTGAATTTTATGACAAATATAATTCCATAAACACGTAATAATTTTGAGGCAAAAATTCAGTGCTGATTTGTGACTAATTAGTTATTTATTGATCTTGAGGCATCGCCAATTGGTGTCCTAACAATTCTCCATCATTTTTTTTATCTGCCTTCATCGTCATATGTTATTCGCCTTGAGTCTCACATTAGTATGCGGTGGTACTCCAAGAACACTCAATAATTTTTCGTATATAAAAGTGATGTACCAATTGAAACTTAATTATATTTTTCAACAAAAATACAAAAATATAAAAGAAAATAAAAACCTCAAAATCCAGTGTGGACCTGTGCCCACACTGGCCCGCACTCATGCAGTATTAGACATACAAATACATCCCAAAATTATTGACTTTAAGTACAGCCTCCCCAATTCCTAAAGTATATATACGCACATGAAAAGCTCCGAGGCACATTACTCTCTCTCTAAAATAAACGGGATTTGTCATTTACCATTATTAGTTTCGGGAAATTAGGGGAGCCAAAACTTCAATTGGTATCCTTGCTATGTGAAAGGTTTACATGATAAATGATTTTTGTCTAACTACTGAACACTAGAAAACAAAAATAAAAGGTAATATTTTTCCCAAAATTATTCTCCAAAAAAATTATTTTCCATTACAAAATATTTTACGCCCAAACAAACTAAGTTATTGTATTCTTTACGTTATTTATATTAACATAAAAGTTTGAGAAAATGACATGAAAATGGGGACTATTAATGAGAGAGATTTTTAGTGGGGATTGGATTCAAATAGACTGAAAGTTTATGGGCCTTGTTCGTTTTGGTTTTCAAGAACCGGTTTTCTCAATTATTATTCAATTATTACTCCTATTTTTAAATATTATTTTTATTTTTCTCTCTATCTCTCTCCAATCATTAATACCTATTTTTTAATTATTATCCCTATTTCTCCCTCTAATCATTACAAAAACCAAAACTCAAAACTCAAACCAAACACAACCATGGATTCCTCTCGTCCTCGGGGAGAGGATTGAGTAATTACTCCTTTCACAGTAGTACTCCTCCCTCCGTCCCATTTTCATAGTCCAGTGTTTGTTTTTTATGAATGTCCACTTTCCAAAATAAACAATAGAAATTCAATAAAATTACATACCCTTTTGTAAAGGGAAATGCTAACGGGTGTCATAGTGCACCTGTTAAAAGTACAAAAAAATACAATTTAAAAGTACACTTGTACTTTAAAATACATCTTTAAGTGTACTTTAAAGTACAAAAGTAATTTTAAAGTGTACTATTTTGTACAAATGAGACCCTTTTTGTACCCTTAACGGGTGCACTATGACACCTGTTAGCATGACCCTTGTTTAAATTAAAGTCCGACTACTTAAAATCAATCAAATCACCTTTGAAGAATCGTAGTAATAAATGAGATGCTTAATCATTGTGTCCTCTAAAAAAGTTAAAATCCTCAAGTGGGACTATGAAAATAAGACAGAGGGAGTAATATTTTAGTATGATTCTTCAAAGTTTTTGAAATTAATCATTAGGAGGGAGGCCCATGGATTTTAGCTTGAGATGTAATTCCGCTCGGCCCAATTAAAGTACGGAGTTTGGACCCTAAGGTGGGGTCTTGCCCCATCCCCCTCGAGTTATGGGCTTAGGGGGTGTTTCACTAACTTAGTTTTTTAAGTTTTTTGGTTTTTTTAGATGTTTTAGTTTTGCAAAAAAACTAACTTGTTCCACTAAGAGCAACTCCACTCTTATATCAAATGTTTCACCAAAATCAAATTTGAGTAAAAATCTCCAAAAAACCCACTCCACTCTTTCACCAAATTCTTCACCAAATTTGCTCAATACCAAATTTACTCAAATTCTTCACCAAATTTGCTCAACGCCAAATCCAACATCAAATAAGCAACGGCTGTATTTGTTTACTGCAGTTGTACCATTGAAGACTTGTTTCCTTGTTTCCGCAAAAGAGGAAGAAGAGGGTGAAAAGGAATTTGTTCACTGCAATTTCAAAAAGGAATTTGTTCACTATTTGGAGGCAAAATGAAATTTTTTTTTTTTGGTATAAGAGTGGTTTCCCATTGGAAGGGGTGATATCAAATCAAGTTTTTGACCAAATTTTTACTCAAATTTGAGTAAAAATTTGGTGTAGGAGTGAAGATGCTCTAACTAGTTTTTTGGTTTTTAGTTTTGCAAAAAAACTAAGTTGTTCCATTAAACTAGTTTTTTGTATGTTTAGTTTTGCAAAAAAACTAAGTGATTTTTTGTTAGTGGAATGAGATAGTTTTTGAGTTAAAACAAAACTGTTTTTTTTTTAGCGGAAGGCCTTAATTTAGGCTTTTGCAAACTAGCCTGGCTGGGCTTGAAGAGAAATTTGCAAGACTACCATTCGCATAAATGAAGCAATACGATTATTCAGTTGAGTTCACGCAATATTTTTTTTGTTTTTCAGTCTAATGATAAAAGACAATTTGTTTTCTATAAAAATACCATTCCCGTTCCTCGTATTGGGGCTTCTGCTTGTTTAGCTTTTAGATATTTTTTCGCTTTTTAGATATTTTTTCCCTTCAACCTAATGGTAAAAAGATTTTTCCACTAAAAATTTCATTTATTGATTTTTTTTTCCGACATTTCAACTTTTTTTTTGGACTTTTTGACTTTTTGCCTAAAAGGTCCCAAAAATCTCTTATCATGTAAAAAGCTCAAAAAATTCAAATAAGAAAACTAACTTCGCTTTTGTTCTAAAACATGAAGACAAAAAAAGCTACGATAAACACCATCTTTAATCTAATTACTCACTTTTGTAGTTAACAGGGTGTGTTTAAAAACTGCTTAAAGCCTTAAACTAAAAAGACTTGTTTGTTAGTATGAATTTGAAGGTGGCATATGATATTAATGTCGTGGACCCCAAAAGTTCAGTGTTTGCTATACTATGAACGGACTTTACATGGGACAAGGGTGTGTGCTATGCAATAATGCATAACACACATACTATGCACCAGTTATGGGGCCCACCTTGGGTTCTGTTATTTTATTTAATCTGAATAGTTCATTTTATTCATCTTTTGTGGTTACTGTCCATGTAAAAATTTAGGCCGATCGAATATCCGTAACTATGTTTTTAGAATATATTTTGCTTCAAAAAATATGGTTAAAGAAATAGCAATAGGTGATGATAGGCGCGCAATGTCATAGATATAAGCGCCTAAGTAGGGCGAATTAGCGCATTAGAGGCGCGATTTATTCCATTTTCCACTTGATGCGGTGTTGTCTCTTGTTTTTGGTGTTTGTGTTTGTTTTGTAGGAAACAGGCCGGAGGAGCACGGGAAAGTGGCAATAGGACATCGGGCATGTTGGGAACCGGTGGGACCCAAGCAAGGACGACCAAACAGCTGGAATTTCATTTTAGCAGGCTCGGTATCGATACATGACTTCTCCTGTATCGATACCCGTGTGCCAATTTGGGAACAGAACGTCTGGGTATCGATACAGGACTTATCCTGTATCGATACCGAGGGTCTTAAATTGCCCGTTTTGACTTGCCACGTGTGTTGACTTCGGGTGATGATAAATACCTCATTTTTGTTCCGAATTAGGGTTCGAACTTTGCTAGGTTTTTCTTAGTTTTTTGCAGCCGTTTTTCTTTTGGAGTTGTTACTTTCCGGAGCTTGTTCCATTGAGTTTTTGAAGTTTGTTCGCTGATTCTCGCATTGCTTCGGTAACGTTTCTGTTTATTTACATTAATCTCAGTTCGCGGGAGTTTGTCCGTGTTCTGAGATTCGAATCTTTGTTTAATTCATATTCAAGTTGAATAACATGTTTTGTTTCAGAATTATGTTATCTGTTCGTTTCAATATGAGTGAGTAGATTCATAAGTATGGTCGCGGGGTGATTAACACGCCGTGGCCAGGGATGGAGTTGTTCTTGCTCTGATTGTTACAATCAATAATGGAAAAAAGCAATTTTAGGTTATTAAAGCGCTTCCGTTGGACGAATCCGAGTTTCGTTGGAGCCCATGGAACGCGAGGAACGGGGGACCAAAACTTGTTCTTCGCTGTACATGGGCAACGGCGACCGCGAGGATTCGCATCTTTCGGGGTAACCTTTTCTCTCTAAAATCAACCGTTTTCTTGGAAACAACGAATGGAGCATGAAACATCCGGACCTGGTCACCGTGTTATGAACCCTACGACCGTACTTCCTTTTAAGTTATTTAATCAAAATCAGTTTTTTCTCTTAATTTAGTTAATTAACCAATCAAATCACAAGGGTGGCTACCTAAGAGCCGTGTTAAACTAGCATCCCGAGTTTTTAGTGAGCACTTTCCACCTTCTCTGTGGATTCGATTTCGGTCTTACCGGGTATTGTGCTACACCGGTCTCCGCCCTACGCTTGGGGCAACCCATTAAGTTAGGTATAGGATTTCGGTCAAGCATTTTTGGCGCCGTTGCCGGGGAAGGCAAGAAGTGTTAAAAATTCGGGTCGTTAGTGTCTAGTGAATTTTAGTTTTAATTGTATCTTTCTTAGGTCATAAAAAAAAAAATTAGGAAAATTTTTTAGTTGTTATTTTTAGAATCAAGTCAAAATAGGTAAAGGTAGGAAGGGTTCACCAAAGGAGGACCCGCTCTTCTACCGAGACCCGTCTAAGCGTCTAGTTAGGATAGATAGAGAGTCGTTGGTAGAAGTTCCACTTGAGTCTAGTCAGTTTGAGTCAGTAAGATTCCAGTTTGAGTCAGTAAGATTCCAGTTTGAGTCTAGTCAGTCTGAGTCCGAGTCTTCCGTAGGTCAACCTGAATCCATTCCCATAGACCACATTTTCATAGAATTTCCCAATCCATTGTTCGTCTTAGAGAGTGAACCACCGATGGCGGAACGGAGAACTATGCGGGATTACATGCATCCCGAGAGGACTACTCCTCGTGGCCCAATAGTTCTGCCAACTGAGACTGTGGAGGCACGCAACGCTTTCACTGTGAAACCGGGAACCCACAATGCCCTTCCGCTCTTTTATGGGAGGGAAAATGAGGACCCGTATGAACATGTCCGCCACTTCGAGGGACTGGTGCGCACCCTAGCCACCACTGCCCAGTGGGAAAATGCTTGCCTTAAGCTTTTCCCTGCTTCTCTGAAAGATAGTGCGGATAAGTGGCTCAGAATGCAGAAAGAGCAATCTCTCACGACATGGGCCGCTGTTAGGGAGCTGTTCTATAGGAAATACTTCTCGGAGAGCAAGTCACAGCACCTGACTCGCCAAATCCAGTCATTTAGGCAAAAAGAGGGCGAGTCATTTCTGAGGTGCTGGGAGAGGTTTAAAGACTTGTTGTCTCTACCCCACCATGGGTATGAGAAGCACCAGTTGGTGACATTCTTCCAGTTGGGCCTAAACATTGCGACGGCCCAGCAAATTGAGTACCTCTGTAAGGAGGGAGATTTCTTAGATAAGGCCCCAGATGAGGCATGGGATTTCCTAGAGGAGTTGGCCGATAAGTACCGAAGTTGGGAACCTTCCGACCTCGCTGACAGGGCCATAGCTGCACAGGGACCCAGTGGGTCCGATATCTTCCCCATGAGTGTGAGAGACCATACCGTCCAGACTCAGTTGGACAGATTGACCAAGCAGATGGAGGACTTGCGGATCAAGCAAGTCCAACAGGTGAATGATGTGAGAGTTGAGGAGGTGTGTGCGCTTTGTGAGTGTCCGGGGCATTCAGTGACTGCTTGCCCCGCTTTTCTGATGGTTAAGGAGGCATACCAAAGTAACCAGGCTGAGGTGAATGCGGTGAACCAACGTTGGGATCCGTATTCAAACACCTATAATCCGGGCTGGGCTCATAACCCAGCCCTGGGATGGAGAGATCCTAAAGCACCAGTGCCACCCCAGGCACCACCTCAGCAACAGGTGCAACCATACCGACCTCAGCAAGGCCAAATGTCCCAATATCGTTATCCCTCCCAGAATCAGCAGGGGTACGGTCCTTCATATTCTGGACCACCCCCAGGCATAAATCATCCACCGAGGGATAAGCAGACTGATGACATGTTAAAGGCTCTCATGCAGTCTCAACTGAGCTTTACTGAGCAGACTAAGCAAGCAATTGGAGACATTAGGTCTCAATTAACCCAGTTGACGGCAGTAGTTGGGCAAAACCAACAGGAGAGGGGAAAATTTCCCTCTCAACCTCACGCCAATGCTGTCGGTTCTAATTATCTGGGAGATGGTTCAGGCTTGAGTAATTTGAACCCCAGTCCGGAGGAAGCAAAGGCGATCACCACTCTCAGAAGTGGGAAGGTGATCGATAAGACTATTCCTCTGAAGCAAAAATCGGTTCCACTTCTGGTTCCGGTCGCTGCACCAGTAGTAGTCCCGGACGTGGGGAAGGGTACTGAGGAAGAGAGAGAGATAGAGTCACCTGAGGTGGTGGTGCCTGCTCCTGCGGCCCCCACGACTCCTTTGCCACCCGTCGCACCATATCCCCATCGCTTGGTGGCAAAGCCAAGCGTCAATGTGAACTTCCAGATCCTTGAGTTGTTTAAGAAGGTTCAGTTTCCTATCTCCTTGATGGAAGCCATTGACGCTATTCCTCAGTTCGCCAAGGTGTTAAAAGAGCTGTGCACGTCGAAACGGAGAACTAAGAGTCAGTGCAACGTGCTACTGACGGAGCAAGTGAGCTCCATTCTCCAAGCTGATATTCCGATTAAGCGGAAAGATCCGGGTTGTCCCACTATCCCTATAGCTATTGCGGGCTAGAGTTTTGAGAAGGCCTTACTGGATTTGGGAGCGAGTGTCAACTTGCTCCCTTATTCGGTATATCTGAGATTAGGCTTAGGTGATCTTAAAGCCACACCGGTCACGCTACAGTTGGCTGACCGGAGTGTGAGAATTCCTAAGGGGGTAGTGGAGGATGTGTTGATACAAGTTGGGGAGTTTTTGTTCCCCGTGGATTTCATTGTCTTGGACACGTGTCCAATCCCGGAAGTCTTTGAGAAGACTCCCATTATCCTTGGCCGTCCATTCTTAGCCACCTCCAGTGCTATAATGAATTGCAAAACTGGACAAGTCCAATTATCATTTGGGGACTTGAAAATGGAGGTGAATGTCTACAATGTCGATAGTCGGGTAGAGGATGATGAGGGGGTCTATGAGGTTAGTTTGATCGACACGCTGGTGCAAGAGCATGTCGAAAATATGTTGTATAAGGATCCTCTGGAGATAGCGCTGACCGCCGATGAGGCGTTATTTTTAGATTCTCCAGAGGTCGGGAATTTGATGGAGATGCTAGCAGTTGAGGATGTATGTGGCGCCGTTTGGGACCCAGTTCTCGAACCGCTGGGCGCCCCATTATCTAAAGCTCTCCCATCATTGGTCCAGCCACCGAAACCTGAGTTGAAGCCCCTGCCGGATACGTTGAAATATGCCTTTCTTAAAGGTAATGATACGTTTCCAGTGGTGATCTCCTCCTCCCTGGAGGCGGATCAAGAGGCTAAATTACTTGCCCTGCTGAGAGAGCATATAGGGGCAATTGGCTGGACGATAGCTGATCTACAGGGTATTAGTCCTACGGTGTGTACACACCGCATTTTTCTGGATGAGGATGTGAAGCCTTCCAGGCAACCTCAGCGGCGTCTGAACCCTAATATGAAGGAGGTGGTTAGGACGGAGGTGCTTAAGTTGTTAGATGCGGGTATCATTTACCCGATTGCCCATAGTGAGTGGGTAAGTCCCGTTCAGGTTGTGCCTAAAAAGGCAGGAGTGACTGTTGTGAGGAATGAGGAGGGTGAGTTAGTGCCAACCCGTGTTCAGACCGGGTGGCGCGTTTGCATTGACTACCGGAAGCTCAACGCGAGCACCCGGAATGACCATTTTCCCCTCCCATTCATTGACCAGATTCTAGAGAGAGTCGCGGGCAGAGCGTTCTATTGCTTCCTGGATGGATACTCTGGCTACAATCAAATTGAGGTAGCCATGGATGACCAGGAAAAGACCACATTTACGTGCCCGTATGGTACTTTTGCCTACCGTCGCATGCCTTTTGGCTTGTGCAATGCTCCCGGCACCTTCTCAAGGTGTATGATGGGAATTTTCAGCGACATGGTAGAGAAAATAGTGGAGGTTTTCATGGATGACTTTTCAGTTTTTGGGGATTCGTTTGACGGATGCCTCGAGAACTTAGGAAAAGTCTTGACTAGGTGCGAGGAGAAGCGCCTTGTGCTGAATTGGGAGAAGTGCCACTTCATGGTGACCCAAGGGATTGTGTTGGGACACATTGTCTCATCCAAGGGTATTGAGGTGGACAAGGCGAAGATAGACTTAATTGCGAATCTTCCCACTCCAAAGACTGTCAAGGATATCCGGTCATTTCTAGGTCACGCCGGTTTTTACCGGCGATTCATTAAGGATTTCAGCGCTATCTCTCGGCCTTTGAGGACCCCACCTCTCATCTCCCTATTGTGGATACCTTTCCCGACGAGCAGTTGTTCGCTGCTAATACGTGCCCGTGGTTTGCAGATATCGCCAATTATTTGGTGATTGGGCAGATTCCACCCCATTGGTCTACATCTGAGAAGCAGGGATTATTGAGAGAGGTCCGGCAGTATATTTTCGATGATCCCTATGTGTTTAAGTACTGCGCGGACCAGATAGTGCGCCGTTGTGTCCCCGAGGTTGATCAGAGGGGAATTCTAGAGTTTTGTCACTCAGAGGCGTGTGGCAGTCATTTTTCCGCCAAGAAAACCACCGCCAAGGTTCTTCAGTGTGGCTTCTTTTGGCCAAATCTATTTAAGGATGCATATGTTTTTCGCAAGTCTTGTGACCGATGTCAGAAATTAGGTAAAGTCGGCCCGAGAAATATGATGCCCCTCCACAATATTTATGTGTTGGAGGTCTTTGATTGTTGGGGTATTGATTTCATGGGCCCATTCCCAGTGTCACATGGTTTTGAGTATATCCTCCTGGCGGTGGATTATGTGTCTAAGTGGGTAGAGGCGATTCCTACTAGGACCAGTGATTCTAAAGTGGTGCTTGAGTTTTTAAAGAGTCATGTTTTGTCGAGATTTGGCATGCCACGTGCCATAATCTCTGATCAGGGCACCCACTTTTGTAATCGGTCCTTTGAGGCATTGATGAGGAAGTATGGCATCTCTCACAAGGTGTCTACGGCCTATCACCCTCAGACAAATGGCCAAGCTAAGCTGGCCAATCGGGAGATTAAGGGAATCTTAGAGAAAACAGTAAACCCGAGTAGGAAGGATTGGTCCCTGCGACTGATTGATGCGTTGTGGGCCTACCGCACTGCTTACAAGACCGTGTTGGGTGCTTCACCCTATCGGCTTGTTTACGGTAAGGCCTGCCACCTGCCCGTGGAGATGGAGCATAAGGCCCATTGGGCCATTAAGACGGTGAACGCAAGTTTGCCAGAGGCAGGTGCCCATAGGAAGCTCCAACTGTGTGAGCTTGAGGAAATTAGGAATGACGCGTATGAGAGTACTAGCATTTACAAAGCTAAGGTTAAGGCGTACCATGATAGGAATATCCAGCGCAAAACCTTTAGTGTGGGGCAAAAAGTTTTATTATATAACTCGCGCATCACTTATTTCCAGGGAAGTTGAGGTCTCGCTGGGATGGGCCGTATATAGTCCATCAGGTTTACCCAAACGGTTCAATAGATGTCTGCGATCCTAAAGATAATCATATTTTCAAAGTTAATGGGCAGCGTCTTAAACCATTTTTAGAAATCTTGGACGTGGGTGAACCTGAGGAGGACTTAGTTGATCCGGTTTACTCGGATACTCCCGTTGTTTAGCCGTTGGGCTGTGTTTTTACTGGTAGCTCACGCGTACCATGCTCTTCATTGAGTGTGGACCCGACTCCTAGCGATAGGGGTACCCATCATTGACTTGGGTATGTATAGCTTCGCACGCCGCTATTAAAATAAGGATCGTGTGCCCAGCTCCGGTTAGTAAGGGCGTTTTGTGTATTGTCGTGTCTGTTTTTAATTTTTTTTTTTTAAAAAAAAAAAATCGGTCCGGTATAGCCACCTAATTTCTAGCCTTAAATTTGTGTATCTGGGTTTCTAACAATCTTATTGCCGTGTCTCGGATAGTCATAAAAGATGATTGACTCTGATTTCTTTAAGGAAAAACCTTGAGTGATTTAACCTGTTGAGTCATGACTTACCCGGGATTGTTATGATGACCTTCTCTACACAAATTTAAGTGAGAAATTAGGGAGAAAAGTAGTACCCGTGTCTTTCACGTGACGGAAGTGGTGGTGTATTTTCTTTTTCTGTTATTGCTTTTTGATTTTTCTGTGTATGCCCGGATACCACATGCCGGGCTGGACTGACGTGTTTTGCAGGTTGCACGGTGAGCGTACCTGAAATTCCTCGTATATCGGCCGAGGTCATGGTGGTTGGCTGCCACCCGGAGGTCCAGTTCTTCCCCTTGTTCTTTCTATTTTTATGTCTCCATGCTCTGGGGACATAGCATGTTTCTAGTTGGGGGGAGGGTGTATTGTGTACTTATATTAGTGTTGCTAGGTAGTTTTTGGGGATACGGGTGTTATGCATCTTGTAAAGTGTCATCGAGCAAATGTTTACCTTGAATGTATGCCTGTTTAACTTGAATGCATGCATATATTTGGCTATATACATTGGATATAATGCACTGTCAAAGCATGTGAATAAGTGTCCCCACATTGATAATAGCGTATCCTGAATAACATTCCCATGTTCCTTGTATTCCTTTCTGCAATCGCATAAAATAGTAGGCTTTTGTTTTGCAAGTAAGAGACTAGTTATTTTTCATGCATTTGTGAGAGTGAATAACGTGCATAGGGGATGAAACAAGGCAATTTTTGCATGATTAAACCACATACGAGTCCCTTTGACCCATCTTACACCAGTCCGAGTCAGTTCTCGTGTCTAACTTAGGAAACCGGTGTTTTGGTTGGATTGAAGTTTGGGGGGAAGTCAAGCTCCGTGCATCATAAGTGTCGTACTGCTGTGGGAAAATTTGTGAAGCAATGTGCTTGTGAGGGATTAATAATTGAAGAAGTTTGATTAGGTGTCATGTTTTGCAAACCAAAACCCATAAACCCCAGCCTATTCAATTCAAAAAAAAAAAAAAAAAAAAAAAAATTAAGCCTGTAGGTATCGATACATAAAAAGTGCTTTATCGATACCTGTTGTCCCAGACCGGAACAAAACGTATGGGTATCGATACAGGTCTTTACCTGTATCGATACCGAGGCCCTTAAACGCGAATTTTAAAGGGTTCAGCCGGTCATTCTCTCCCACTTCTCACCTTCTTCCCCAAACATCTCCCTCTCTCTAACCCTAAACCCACGAAATTCCCCCATAACCACCACCTCAAAACCTCCAAAACTCCACCAAATCTCACCCAAATTCCACCAAACTTCACCAAAACACTCCTCTTCTCCATCTCTACCACATATACCTCTCCATCCCTTCCGAAATCCCTTATTCTTCCAGATCTGAAACCCTAATTTTCTAAACCAACCTTCAAAACATGGCACCTAGGAAGGCTAGTGCGAGTGCTAAGGCTAAAGGGGTGGCGTCCTCGAGTGCTCCTCCAGAGCAAGCGACCGGAGGAAGGAGGACCAAAGATCAGATTGCTCGGGATGAACAGGTAAAATGGGAGGCTTCTCTTGAAGAAAAGGGCGTCAAGAACGAGCGCCACATTATCCGGGATGGATTTCTCCCAAATGACGTCACCATACAAGCCATTGTGCGACAAGGTATGTCGTTTTGGTTCGAACCAAACCCCGGATATAACTTAGAACTTGTGAGGGAATTCTATAAAAATTTTCATGTACCAGCATCCGGGACTGCATTTAGTTCCGGTACTCAGATAACCTCACGAGTGGCTGATGAGGATGATGCTGCTGAGGAGAGTGAGGAGGAGTCGGACTGATTGAGGCACTTGTGTTGCATGGGGCTGACTGGAGGGTAGGTAGTATGATGAGGAGGTGTTATTTCATGTTGGGTATTTTGTTATTTCATGTGGAACTTG
Source organism: Vaccinium vitis-idaea (assembly GCA_963854785.1). Lineage (NCBI taxonomy): Eukaryota > Viridiplantae > Streptophyta > Magnoliopsida > Ericales > Ericaceae > Vaccinium > Vaccinium vitis-idaea. Next base: position 21,935,569 of record OY978224.1, on the reverse strand, counting down.
TGTTCCTTTTCATTTGGGGTCTGTAATATAACTTGCATGGATGTTGTTTTATCTTTATGTTGTGGACTTGGTTTGGGTGGCGCCGATGGGCGCATTGACAGGTTTTAGACATGACAGGTGCGGCCAGTCAGGGTAGTTAACCTTGAGCTTCTATAGGCCGTCACCTGATTTTGCAGTTTCCTATTTTGTTCTAACCAAGGTCAATATAATCCAAAAAGTCCTTAGTCGATCGTGTGCACGTATTCTATCTCTCACTTATGCATGATTCATAATGATGTTGCTTATTTTGTGAAATCATATTTGGACATATTGTGCAAATTGTGCGGTTATTTCTTGCTAAGCGTTCACTTTGATTGGCAGGTGGAAACCAGTTGTTCGGTTCCACGCATCTCGCCAAGCGCTTATATGGGATGTTGAGTGATCTAGTGAGTTGTGTGACGCGATTATTCTTGTAGGGATATTTATTCGCGCATGTGGAGCTATGCTAACCGTGTTAAATTTTCTGCCAAAGCATGCATGCATTTGAGTTACAGGCATATTAGGAGGCGAATATCTATCGCTATGATTGATTATTTTTACAGGTGTCATAACCCCCGTACCCCCGTTCGTGTTTTCTAGTTCCCTTTCATTAGTTATATTTCGTTCGTTCCTAGGGACTAGCAACGCTCAAGTTGGGGGGTGTGATAGGCGCGCAATGTCATAGATATAAGCGCCTAAGTAGGGCGAATTAGCGCATTAGAGGCGCGATTTATTCCATTTTCCACTTGATGCGGTGTTGTCTCTTGTTTTTGGTGTTTGTGTTTGTTTTGTAGGAAACAGGCCGGAGGAGCACGGGAAAGTGGCAATAGGACATCGGGCATGTTGGGAACCGGTGGGACCCAAGCAAGGACGACCAAACAGCTGGAATTTCATTTTAGCAGGCTCGGTATCGATACAGGACTTCTCCTGTATCAATACCCGTGTGCCAATTTGGGAACAGAACGTCTGGGTATCGATACAGGACTTATCCTGTATCGATACCGAGGGTCTTAAATTGCCCGTTTTGACTTGCCACGTGTGTTGACTTCGGGTGATGATAAATACCTCATTTTTGTTCCGAATTAGGGTTCGAACTTTGCTAGGTTTTTCTTAGTTTTTTGCAGCCGTTTTTCTTTTGGAGTTGTTACTTTCCGGAGCTTGTTCCATTGAGTTTTTGAAGTTTGTTCGCTGATTCTCGCATTGCTTCGGTAACGTTTCTGTTTATTTACATTAATCTCAGTTCGCGGGAGTTTGTCCGTGTTCTGAGATTCGAATCTTTGTTTAATTCATATTCAAGTTGAATAACATGTTTTGTTTCAGAATTATGTTATCTGTTCGTTTCAATATGAGTGAGTAGATTCATAAGTATGGTCGCGGGGTGATTAACACGCCGTGGCCAGGGATGGAGTTGTTCTTGCTCTGATTGTTACAATCAATAATGGAAAAAAGCAATTTTAGGTTATTAAAGCGCTTCCGTTGGACGAATCCGAGTTTCGTTGGAGCCCATGGAACGCGAGGAACGGGGGACCAAAACTTGTTCTTCGCTGTACATGGGCAACGGCGACCGCGAGGATTCGCATCTTTCGGGGTAACCTTTTCTCTCTAAAATCAACCGTTTTCTTGGAAACAACGAATGGAGCATGAAACATCCGGACCTGATCACCGTGTTATGAACCCTACGACCGTACTTCCTTTTAAGTTATTTAATCAAAATCAGTTTTTTCTCTTAATTTAGTTAATTAACCAATCAAATCACAAGGGTGGCTACCTAAGAGCTGTGTTAAACTAGCATCCCGAGTTTTTAGTGAGCACTTTCCACCTTCTCTGTGGATTCGATTCCGGTCTTACCGGGTATTGTGCTACACCGGTCTCCGCCCTACGCTTGGGGCAACCCATTAAGTTAGGTATAGGATTTCGGTCAAGCAGGTGATTTATTCTATAATGCTCAACAATGAGTTACCAATGTCTTACCAACTTGAATTTTTATGATGACTGCACTACATACTCAACAAGACGAACAAAATGAACAGTTCAAATTATGGGGTTGTTTCTAAAATCAACAATTATTTTGGGTAAATAAACAATTTTTTCTAAAATCAACAATTTGCCACCATTTTGCTAAAATCAAGGGTTGATCTTTAGTAAATGGGAAATGACCTCTAAATAACAAGATTTGGAGTGTGCTCCATAAATGGTTCACAACACACACCCTTAACTCGAATTACATATTTGGATCGCAAAACTATATCTCGACATTAGAAATCCCATGGGGAGATAGGGTTCTATATTTGGTACATCAAGAGCTATGGATGTGACTATTTTACCCTTTCCGTTTTATACTAATGTGATTTGCATTGCATGTGGAAAAATACAAAATGCACTATAGGTGCATTAGACACTTGGTTTGTATCGATCAGATCCTGTTTGGTATCTACATCAAGCATGCAGTTTCTCGACAGTTGAGCGCCGATGTCTCCTTAAATCTTTTTGGTTGTTTACCTGTTTAACTATGTGTTGGAAGAATTGTCATTCACATGGAACTACCGTTACAACAACAGTTTATCATCATACATTGATCACAAACATCTGACGGCCGAAGCAATCTCTCGTTGGACACATATCTTTCATTTGTTTTGGTTTTGTCTATTTTCTTCTCGTATGTATAATTATTTTTATTGTATTATCTTTATATTCGGTAGTTTGTTATAACATTTTTCGTGAAATAAAATTATCTCTATTAAAAAAAAACCCTAAACAAATAGTACTTGTTATGTCCTACATGTATCCAGAATTTTTAGTATACCCTATATATTAGGGGGTGTTCCACTAACGAAAAACTGTTTTTTCTAAACACCGAGACAGGTCATTCTCTCACAACACATTACATAAAAAATCGTGAAAAATCAATTTTTTCAAAAAATTGGGTTAGTGGAACACCCCCTTAATCTCCGAGCCACGAGCACCAAAGGTATACCGTATGTGGAGTTTAGGCAATAATTTTACACAAAACAGAATTGTACATATGTTCGAACAGAAGCACAGATATTTCTCTCCCCTCTCCCTCCCTCTCTCTCTCTCCCTCTCTCTCGCAAGGATATTTTCTCTAACCTTGCGAGACTTTCATGTCCCCGTCGTAGTCTCTTTCCTCCCCTTTTCCGTGTTAATTTCTTCCCTCTCTCTCTCTAGGGCTAATGACACACAGCACGCACAACCCTCCATAAGCGCAAATTGAATCCTTCCGAGTAATCTACAATCGAGGTATTCGCCCAAACATCTCAACTCGCCTCACAAACTGAATCGATTCCGTATCCGAAACCCTGCAAAATCTTGGCGTCCTTGAATTGAATTTGCCGTCTGTTTAGGTTTTTGATTAACCGGTAAATAATGGTGAAAACGATGGAGAATGGCGCTATGATTGCGCCTTTCCTGTTAAAATGCTACGAGATGGTCGATGATCAGTCGACGGACGGTTCGATTTCGTGGGGTTCGACCGGCGACAGCTTCGTCATATTCGACGCTACGGGTTTCGAAAGCGAATTGCTTCCCAAGTACTTTAAACACAAGAATTTCTCCAGCTTTATTCGGCAACTCAATATTTATGTGAGCTTCTTTATCTCAACTTCTTCTTGTTTTTTTTACTCCTCATATGGGCATTGTTGTTAATTGTGATAATGGATTCAATAAATCATAGATGTGAAATTTGCTCTTTCTGTTGAAGATAAAATCCCATGATCCTTGTTCACTCAACTCAACTCCCTGATTACTAGAGTGATAAAGGCAGTATGATGAAAACCATTTGATTGTATTTCACATACATAAAGGCAGCATAGACAGAAGCAGGATTTCAATGTTGGGTGGGTGAACATTATAACAAAATAACAAATTGTAGCAGATAGAAGGGGATATTAATTTTGTCCATATAAGATGTTAAAATGCTACAAGAACCCTTATTATGTATATTTGATCAAAGTTTTTGTACATACAACGTTGCTTTTCTCAAAACTCTTGGTTGGGCGGGTTTTAGATTGTTCAAAATGATGTTGGGCAGGTGAACATATGAAAATTTTAATGTTTTTGTGATAAAGCTACTATAATTCTAGTAGAAATTTGGAACGTGGGTGGGGTTCTTACCTGGGCTCATCCACCATTCGGTCCGTCCTTGATAGGACAGTGTTTATTGTTACTAAACTTGCATGAATCTGACTATGAAGACATGCTATTTAGCAATTCTATGTGAGATTGTTTTGCTTGTTTCTCAGAGTCGCAGTTATACTTTTTTTACGCGTCACTTAATGATAAAGTTACATCTATTTTCCAGAAATGATCAGAATCTGTTTTTAGTTGGAAAAATACTTTTTTTCTTAGCTGAAAGTTAGTCTTGTAGTTTTTGAAAATCAGTTTCGGGTTTTCGGTGGTTGATTTCTAATTGATTTTGGGCTGTTGCTGTTGGCACAGTACATGATGCACATTAAACCTAGTAGCATTCGATCTTTTGCGTCTTTTTGTGTGATCCAAAGTTGGTTGCCTCATCGATATTCTAGTTTAATCTATATTGCAACCGATACAATGAGGAACCTAGGGAATGCATTAGACATGAATGACAAATGGAAGTTTGAAAATGGATAGTTGGATACAAAACAAGAGACAAGGCTATCCAATTTATATTGTGTTAGCTACTGTTTTGCAGATAAATTTTCCTAGCTACTTTTTTTTTGCAATAGACTGTCTTATTAGTAACGATCTAATCCTATATTGGGGCCGTACTTCAACTCTTTGTTTAACCGTTCCAACTTCCAAGGTCTTAATGGTCACATTGTACTTTGGGTGATATACGATATTTTCTGTTTTATCTCATCAATAGTATGACAGATTTAACTGTATTCTTTCTTGCAAGGGCGAAAAATCATTTGCAACACTGAAATTAGGGTAGTTAGATTTCTTTGAGAATTTGGCTAATGTGGGACACATATGTAAGTATAGTTGAACTTTGAGTAGATGATTTTAGGGTTTATGGTTTATTCTTTATTCTTTTGTTGCTCGTAAAACTTCTCTTATTCCTCACTCTTTTTGTGTAATTCTCTTTTGTTGCTTGACCAAAATTATTAACCGTTCCAACTTCCAAGGTCTTAATGGTCACATTGTACTTTGGGTGATATACGATATTTTCTGTTTTATCTCATCAATAGTATGACAGATTTAACTGTATTCTTTCTTGTAAGGGCGAAAAATCATTTACAACACTGAAATTAGGGTGGGTAGATTTCTTTGAGAATTTGGCTAATGTGGGACAGATATGTAAGTATAGTTGAACTTTGAGTAGATGATTTCTTGTACGTTTTATTGTATTGTTCCATGTTGTAGTCTGGGGTTATGATATTTTTTTTTAATTTTTATTTTCACTTTATTAGGGCATGTAACATCTTCGTGTTTTGAGAAACAATTTTTTTTTGGGAAATTATGTAGCCAATAGATATTTTTTGAAATTTTGTGCTTTGTAAATTCCGGATTTCATGTTTACAACAAGAACAAGAGGAATTTCATATAATATGGGAACTTAAAAGTCTTTCTTTTTTGGGCCATAGTAGTCTAATCTCTTAAGGCTTCTAGTGGTGAAAAGGCTTACTGGCTTTGTGAAGGATGAAAGAAGTTCAGGAGGAAAACAGTGGATCATAGTAGGTATACAGACTACTAGTCAAATAGATGAAAATAAATGTGTCTAATGATTTTGAGACTAGTGACCCAATCAATTGTGGTCGGCTACATGGGATAAAGGAAAATTGTAGTTACTAGCTACCTTTGGTAACTTTTCAACTTATTGATTTAGAAGAAGTGGTTCCAAGTAGGTTATTGAGACTACTGACCATGAAATGTAGCTGTTAGCCTGTTACTAGCAAGGCTGTTGTCACAATTTTGTGGTTGCTACTGGCTACGAAGCAAAATTATTGGCACTTTGAACGTAGAACCGTGATTCATGATGCCTCGATTTAAAGAGGGATCAAGTATGCATACTTGATCCGAAATGTGTTAAAAAAAATTGTAGTAGTTTTTTTCTTCATTTCCTAACATATGAGCTTCATAATCATGGTTACTACTTTTTTGTTTTATTATATATTTTCATGTTGGCTGAATTATTTGAGCTTTTTAAGCATACATATAAGTATACATATTAATGTATCATATTTATAATGCAAAATCTGAAACGGTACCCGAAATTGTAACGGTACTGACCTATAAGAAAAATGGTACCATGACCGGTACGGTATTCAGAACCTTGGTTCATATTTGCAATTGATCATGGAAATAGAGTTTTTCACTTTTCTTTCACTTTCATAGTACTGATCAATCTTCTGCTCAAATGACGAGAAGGCAAAAACTCTATTGTCATCAGATAAGATGCATTGTGAAATTGCATGACTAGTAAAATGCGCTCCTCTAGCCGGTCCAAGTTATACTAGCAAATTGATTAAACTCTAATTTGGAGTTCTGTCTATTTCGGTTGCATTTAAGTACAAGAGACTTTTGTTGTTCGTAACCTGAGGAGTTACTTATCAAAAACCTTTTCACATTTTATCTCCTCATGTAAGCTTTCTTGTTTCCATGAACATAACAGGGAATGGCAATATGCTGAATAGCATATATGAAAGTCGCTACTGAATACTGGAAATTGCTTGGTTCTTATGATTCACTTTTCTTTAACAGCACAAGGGTGTACTTCGCAATCACGAAGCTTTTTTTCTTGGGAAGTGGTGGTGAGAATTTGTTTGTGACAGAGAAAAGTTATGGGAAAGGGTCGTTCGTGGCTTGTACGTGATGGCTTCTTCATTTGTTAGAATTTTTGGGAGAACAGACAGAAAAGGACAGTGAGATTCCGTTCTAGAACAGAGAGAAATCTTTATACGGAATAGATGTCCTTGAGGAAAGTACATTATAATGTGTACAATCTTCACCTTGAATGATCTTTTCGATTTCGAGGGAGTAAATAACTCAAACTTAAAGTATCACCTTGTCGTAGGCTGGGCCAAAATTTTATAGTGTTTCTGTTGTCACCAAGTGATATATTGAAGCTGTTTTTCTTGTTTCCGACTTGGTAATTGTTTGTTATTGAAGCTGGTATAGGTGTTATTGTTGAAATGAGTTACTTTTGCATTCATGGACTATGATTAGAGCAAGCTTGACCTTGTGACATTAATAACTGGTAAATATCTAAATATGCAGGGTTTCAGAAAAATCGACACTGATCGCTGGGAATTCTCGAACGATCAATTTATCAAAGGCCATAAGCATCTTTTGAAAAATATCTGTAGAAGAAAACAGTCTCAGAACCAGGTCCAGCGGAAATCATCTCAGCAAGAGGACAAGGGTGTCGAAGTAGTTGAAGAAGATGTGAATTCGAAGTTGTGGGAAGAAGTGGAGTGTCTCAAAACAGACAAGAATGCCCTGGCACAGGAGCTGGTTAAACTTCGGCAGCACCAGCAGACCTCACAGAGTAAGCTGGTAGTTCTCAAAGAACAACTCAAAGGTATGGAAAAAAATCAACAGCAGATGCTTTCATTTATAGTAATGGCCATGCAAAGTCCTGGGTTTTTGGTTCAGTTGCTCCAACCAAAAGAACATAACTGGCGAATGGCTGAAACTGGCAAGACCGTACTCAAACGAGTTATAGATGATATAGATCCGATTCCTTCTGATGGAATGATTGTGAGGTATCAGCCGCCAATGGCTCAATCTGCAGAGCCTTTAAGCCCTCCTGCTTTAGATTCTGGAAACTTGGAGTTAGACCTTTCTTCTGATGAAGTTAGGGATCTTTTTATGAACATCGACTTCACTCCAGGACCCATGGATGAAAAATTACTTTCTCCGGAAAGTCATTGGCCAATGGTTATTCCAGAGCTACCAAATGATTACGCTATTTTGGAACAGATGCTTCTGTCTAGTCCGGTATCAGAAAATAAGGAAGATGGTGATTGTGACCCCGAGGAACTTCTGAACTGTGGAATGGAAATTGAATCGACATCATGTGGAAGACAGCAATTATCTAGTGAGTTTGAACATAAAGAAAAAACAGTGGAGGATCCTCGGAATTTGAAGATGGATAGAGTGGCATTTGGAAATCAGCTTGATGAAAATCAAGATATGGAAATTCTTACTGAAAAGATTGGGCTTCTTGCTTCTGAATGTAACCTCGAGCATCAACAGAACTTTTAGCTTGATGGGAACAAATATTACTAACTGTGCTGAAAGTTTGGAACCTCTGTTCCTGTTACCTCTTTCTCTCAGCATAAAGTAAGTTCACTTGTCTAAACTGAAGGGTACGCAAATTGGAAAGAAATGAAGAGATCTCTCGCAATCGTTTTTGAGGAATAGCATGGTAGTACATTTCCAGGAAAGTCATACTAAATTGTTTCCTATCTGCTGTTTTTTCGTCTCTTGTTTTGTTCTCTTTTTACTGCTCTTTGGAGGAGCTGAAATACAGAAAATTAATATGTTCCTTGTGGTCTTTTTATGATATATATATTTTTTGTTTTCCTTACTACTTTTTCCAGCTTAGTTGGAGAGGTCCTCAGAATCATGGGTGTTCTCTATAGTGGTGTAGGCTGGCGGACCTTCAGAATTTTGGCTAAGGATCGTAGCCCGTTACTAAAACAAGTTGCTCAGTGGGGTAATAATTAAAACACAAGGAATCCTATTTGTCGGGTTTTTTTCAGCATTGTACCACCAAGTTACGTTGCAAAGATTATTTGTTTTCGGGAGATGCTACACGTACAGATATGCATGTACAGAAAATGCACAGAGGGTGCTTGGGGACCCACTTTTGGGTCCCACACGAATGATCCGAACCGTTAATTATTCTTAGAACATTTTTTCGAGCGGTCCCACAAAATTTCAGCTCAATTGGACGGTTGGAAGTGCTTGAACCAAAGTCTCACCGTTTCAATCAATTTTTTTCAAAACTAAGAAACTATTACATGTATCCAAGTTGTGTTTGGCTAGGAACCAAACACAATGATAGCATGGAACTTTTAAGGAAAAGATTTCAGCCTATTCTTTAAATCACTTGGGATTCTCCATGGATCTGAGTAGCAATGATTACCTACTCTCTCTCTCTCTAGAATGACACACTCCGTCAAGAATAATCTCTGGAAATTGTGTAGGGAATGTCTTATATTTATAGGCATCTTGGACCAATGATAAAACGCTAGGCTGTAATCCTATGATATGAAGACACGTGTCCTTTTTGTACAATCTGATCACACCGTGTGGCTTTACTTGGGCGTGCTATTCCACCCCTCGCGCGGAGGATCCTCTTATTCTTTATAGCCACCAAACTACTAGATCTCCTTTTATTCCTGTTAGGGCAAGGTCGTAACCTGTTCGGTCGCACCTATACCGTAGCCAAGCCTCAAGGGGTCTCTTGGGTCCTGCCTTTAGACCGGAGCAAGTATAATTACCTTGGCTTCTTGTGTTTTTGCCCATGCATTTGAGCCACACTAGTCATGGTGCTCAAGGGTTTTTCTCCATTTATGGATGGCCTGTACATAAATGAGTCTGACTTCATTGGGCCTTGGTGGCGCGCAATGAACCATACGGTGAAGGTATGTGCCGCGCTAGCGACCCTCGCGCGGCTGACCCGCACCCGCACGGCTATAAGTGACACCTATCACAATGCTATAGGGTAGTCAACTGCTGACTTAGTCAACTTAGGTCAATGCGCTGACCTTGCTACACACGGTGAACCATGTCTGGTTGTGATGGTGAAAACTTCACGAGTGCTTCAATTCGCCTTTCATAAAAGATGACAAGAGAGGAGCTGTTTGGTGAAAGAGATGAATCCTCTTCCAATTTCTCTCTGCGAGCCAGCCATGGAGAGCCCCAGTTTCTCTAAGGTGGCCGTGATGGGGAGGCGGCAATGGGGAATGGTGGCTGATAGAGCTAGACGCGGAAACATACTTCACCCAAATCAGAGAGAGAGAGAGAGAGAGGAAATAATCCCAACGAAAACATACTTCACCCAAATCAAATAAAGAGAAGAACAAGCACTGAAGCTGTCTGCATTTCAAGCATAAAGTTGTACAAGCTAGAAAAACTCAGCTAACAGAGCTATTTATTCAGCTATTTACTCAGCTAACTCACCCATTCAGTTATCTAGCAAGAAATGAGGACCCTTGACCTGGTGGTTTTAACATAAAAATGACCAGCAAAGCAATCCACCCAACAAAATCCTTTTAATCCTTCGGAGGACTATCCTCGGATTTGGACAGCCTTGGCCATGCCAAAAGCAGCTGCTGAAGCTAAAGCTCCGATTAGAGCGGTTTGCAAAGCGCTCCTTATGGGCTTATTTCCGGTGAAGTGGCCCTTAGCATAGCCAAATACAAACAACGCGATTAATGTAACAATAACCGATGCAATCACGGCTTTTGTTGCTTCTGGAATGAACATGTATGGAATAAGTGGGACTAAGCCGCCGATGATGTACGCAATGGCAATAGTGAGCGCACTGTGAATTGCTCTCCTCGGATCGGGTTTCTCCAGACCCAGTTCAAACCTGCATTTTTGTGAAGGAAATTTGTGTGCTTAGTTTGCGGGTTTTTTTTTTCTTTTTTTCTTTTTTCATGAATTTTTTTGATCAAAGTACTCCCTCCATCCCGATTTTTTTGTCTATTTATAGTTATGCTTGTCATTTTTCAATTGCTTATATTTTTTAATTTATAATGTTTTTTTGCAATTTTGAAAACTTTGTTTAATAGTATACACCGAGAACAATTAAACGAGACCTATATTGAATATAAATAACATTATACATTATACATTTGTAAGTATAACATTTTGAGCATAGTAAATAGTGCAAGTGGACAACAAATATGGGACGAGGGAGTAAATATTTTCTGAAACAAAGAAGAGTTAGTAAAGATGTTGGAACTCTGTGTCTTGGTATCCAAGGGGAGATCAACATTCTAACAATTGATCTCAGCATTTACGCCGACTTTTAAAACATAAAACTGAGACAAATAGAAAGAGTAACACAACTGAGGCCATGTTCCACTAAGAAAAAACTAGTTTTGTTTTAACTAAAAAACTACCCCATTCCACTAAAAAAAACCCACAAAAAACCAACAAAAAAACCACTTAGTTCCACTAACTTAAAAAAAACCAAACCACTTTAATCATGTAAAATTACGAATCTGACCCCCTTCAAACCCCTTATCCTTTGGTACAAGGGTAGCTTGGTAATTTGGTAACACAACTCAAAAAACCAAAAAACTAAAAAACTAGTTAGTGGAACTAGTTCGTTTTTTTTGTAAAACTAAAGATAAAAAAAAACCAAAAAACCAAAAAACAAGTTAGTGGAACATGGTCTGAATCCAAATGATTTCAAAATTATAAGAAAATATTGGAATTGGGTAGGCACAAAGGTGGATGAGATTCCACAATTGAGTTGGGTCTTGCATTTGAATATTGTGGCAAAAAATGCCAATTGCCAAGTGTTGGAATGGTTAATGATTTAATGAAATTCTTCTACCTCTTCAGCTTAAAAAAAGTGTTGGAATGGTGATCAGTCCTTATAGTCATTCCTTCTATATTTGTTTTCAGAATTCTTTTGACCCAGTGCATCATTTCTCCCCCCCAAAAATTGTAGGTCCAATCTTTCACATGTTCAGGGGTGACCTAATCCATGACAAGTGTAGGGGTGACCTAATCCATGACATTACCTAAGTAGGTCAAATCTTGCAAAAAGGGCACAAGTCATAAACCATACTCCCTCCATCCATCCCTTATGGGGAAATGAGTTTTTAGGGGGTGTCGAAACTTTGTATTTGACTTTTATGTTTTGCCCTTAAAATCCAGTTAATATTAATGTGACCAATTTTGCGGGGCTAAATTTTCATATAAATAAAAGACAATGGACCGTTATAAAATAAAAACCATAAGAACCGTTATAAAATAAAAGACAATGGACAAGCCAATTGAGATGGAAAAAGTAATTTTTAAGAGTAAAACTGGAAAGTGACCTTATTTTAATGAATGTCTTTAGAGAAATGAGACAAATATTTTGGGACATCTCAAAATGGAAAGAATGACCAACAATTTGGGACGGAGGGAATAGAAAACATCAAACATGTGTAGGTAATTTTTGATAAATTACCCCATTCTTTTTGGCTTAGCTTAAAAAAAATCAATTCCTAATGAAAGCAATTAATCGAGCACAATTGAACTTTACTTACTTCATCATAAAATCAAGCCATGCCTGTGGGTTCTTCCTCAGAGCATTCACCACCGGCCTATACTCATGCGGCTCTATCCCGTATTCTGAAAGTATTTCTGCTACTTCCGCCGCCTCTGTATTTCGTCATTCATCTTATTTAAAGGTAATGATTTTGTGAATACGCTCAATTTAGGTGAAATTACATTGCAAACTGTTCATTAAGTCGTTATTTTTCATATAGTTTTCTAAAAATGAGTGTACCGTGAATTTCCAGGAAAACGAATTCATACAGCCAATCTCAATTGATTGAGATTAGTTCGCGTGACCTGAGTGGTCTTGCTAACCATAATACTCACTTTATGTCCAACCAAAAAAATTCAATTTACTTTGTGGGCATCAAATACTATCAATCAATGCACATCAAAAAATCTCATCATATGTTTGAATACTTGTGAACATTTTTCCAAGGTGGAGCTATTGTGAGACTGGCGCTCCACCTAAGAAATAGTTTGAGCATAGTCTATGTTCATACAAAAAAAAAAAAGAAGAAGAAGAAGAAGTAACATTTTAACCATATTAAAATGAGTGAACAATTTTTAAATTAATCACAGTACCACTAAATTGGTTAGAATGATAAATACCAAATGTGTGGGACCAACTGTGGAGTCGTTCAAATTTTAAACAAACGGTGACCAAATGGTGTACCCATGGGATAATAGTACCCGCGTGACAATTATCGAGAAAAATCTTTAATTTATCAAAAATTGTTCAATAAGAACTCAGAATGACTGGTTTTGATTTTATTTATTCATCGAACTATGAAAAAAAAATTCTCCTTCATTCAATTCTTGTCTCTATTTATCTAATTTCAAGAACTAGATCTATACTAGTATGATTGATTGCATTTTTTTTTTTTTAAAAAGGCAAAAATTATATGGATTAAAATTAGAAAATCATGAATCCGTGCAGTGCCATGTATGAAGGAGTAATAAAATGTACCAGTATCAGGGACGGCGATGATCTCTTCCTGCTCTCTCCTCAGTTCCCTCATGTAATGATCTGCTTCGCTCTTCGCCGCCAAATACCTTTCACCATACAAAAAAAACCATCCACCGCCACGATTCTATATTAAACAGGACGAGATCCCAATAGTAAAACGAAAACGCAAAAGAAAAAGTCCAACTGAAAAGTACCCGCCGAGTCCCATGGAGATAGCGCCGGCGGCGACTTCAGCGATGCCGGCGGTGAGGACGATAGACGAGGAGGCATTGGCGCCAGAGAGGCCGGCAGCGAGGGCGAAAGGGACGGTGAGGCCGTCGGAGACGCCGATGATGATATCGCGTACGATCTCGCCAGCGGTGAAGTGCTTCTCGGTGTGGAGGTTAAGAAGCAACTTTTCGGATTCCGTTGTGGTGGTGGTCCTCCCTCCATGTTCCGCCATTATCAATAGCAACCCAAGACGACGTAATGGAATCTGTAAAGACCAAAGCGGTTATATATAAAGACGAGCAGAAATCACGAGTATGTAACGGAGAGAGGGATATGTTTGGATTTTGTGGGCTACATGCTTACGTGTGGAGTGTGGCCGCCGCGTGCCTCTGATTCCAAAGTACTAATTAAACATGAATAACAGAAACGAAGGTACTTCCAATTGAACCCGTCTATCCGCATGTACGCACATTCATCTTAACTGTCCATTTCAACAAATCGATAGTTTGGATCTTAATTATTCTTTGACCGGTCAAAGAGTAAATTAAATCTGAATCGTCGAAAATACTTTTGGACGGTGTAAATGCACCATCCGTGCGTTTTGCGTACGCAGGGCTGCGTACACGTACTATTTTTGCTTCCAATTTCTCTTCTCGCATAAAACTCTTACATTATTATGTTATCCTTATCGCATACTCTTTTCTGTCCCAAATATTGGACCCTTAAGAAAAGTCATATAATTGTGAAATAAAAAAATAAAATACTTACATACATTATTTTAAAATTTTCTTTACACCATAGTAATAAAGTTCTCATTAAGTATTTTAATCTGGTGTAAAGAAAATTTAAAAATAATGCACGTAAGTACTTTACTCCTATTTTATAATCTGAAAATTGCATGATTTTTTGCAGGAACGAGCATTTTGGGATGGAGGGATTAGTTGTTAACGTTGTAAACTGCGTTTTCATATGTGAAAAGTATATAGGCACGCTACATGGTAAGGTGCCGGGTCGGGCGACCACATAAAAAAATAAATTACTAGGTGCCATTCCTTTAAGGGAAGTTTAGTGGTATTTTTTTTTTAGTTTTTACACTTTTCGAGATAGGTCATTTTTTTCACATACATCAACTAAAAAATCCAAAAAAACCAAATTAATTAGTGGAACAACCCCAACAATATATAAATTTGTTATTTCTAAATTTATAAACGACCCCATCATAATACAATGTGTGATAGATAAGTGTGTTGAACACCACATAACAGTGCTCCAAGACCATGGAATAATTACTCTTACATATTATAGTATCCACTAGGCTAGAGCAATGCTATAAAATACAAACACATGAAGAAACACAAATGTTATGTGTTGTCTAGAGCATCAACACTCACGAATTTCATTTTTTCGTTGTCATTCTCATTTTTGGGTAATGAAAAAAGTCATTTTGTCAAATAAAAATGGCAAGGTCTTGCATTCATGTATGTAGCATTAATGATGTCGTTTTGCTAGTCATGATTCTCATTTTTCTCTCTCTCAATCTGCAAATGACAACTTTAATTGCCATAAATTTTGATATATATGATAAAGGCCAGGGGCGGACAGGGGTGCTAGGGGGGTGTTCGGCCCCTGCACTCCCCCCAATTTTCGACATATTTTTAGTACACTAGGGTCAATTTTTCATGTTATTTACAGCCGTCCGATCAAGAGAATACTTTCTAATAATATAAACCTCCTTAACGTATAACAGGTGAATACATGTTTTCCTTTCAATCGATTATTTTTAATTTGTTTCCTTTCTAGTTGATTTCCATACATTAGGGTTGATTATTTTTTTGGATTCGATTAATAATGACTTTTAAATTGTTTCCTTTTAAATCGATTTTCCAATTCAGAAGGGGTTGACTTAAACATTTAATATCATTTTGAAATGAAACAACAATTTTTGGATTCATATACGGAAAGGAAACAACCGTTTTTGAAAGTAGAATATTTATTCAAATTTTTCTTAACAAACAATTATTTTTCTTTACGTATAATAAAACAAAGCAGTTTTCAAACTTATAAAAAATTCAACGGTTTTAGAACTTTCCTCATAAATCCTACAGCTGAAATGGATGTTTTTAAATTTATAAATCCAACTGTTCATAAAAAAATGAACCATATGACGGAGATTCTGTTTGAGAAAATAGAATCTTTATTCAATTTTTTTTTTTTTAGTAAAAGACGAAAGAATAGTTCGCTTTGTTCTCACCGCGCGGCTGCGTGTAGCTCCAAATTGATAAACTCACTTTTGAACCAGGTTGATGAAAACTTAATGAGAACTGTTAAGCTCCCATCGCTAGCTCCATTTACAATTCTGCTACATCTTTTTACTTGCCAAATGTTTTTTATCTTTAAAATTGGCGTATTGCCAAATCATGCCCCTATTGCCACAGTTGTAGATGTAGCTAGGAATTTTGAATACGCTTTAACGATAGGGTTTAGAACAAGGCAAAAACACGCTCACTGTTTAATAAATGTGTGCCATAATTATTCAATGTGTGTGGTTAGTTGAACTACGTTTTGAAGCTTATGTCGTAACATAGGAGAAGTTGGCTTGGTTGGTGGGGGTGATCAACAATATACAATAATAACTCATTTGTATGGTCTCCACTCTCCAGGACAAGTTGCTTCGTGCCTTTATATACGGATAAATACTAGGAGTAGTTCTCTAAAAATGAGACCCGGTGTGCATCAGTGCATGCTCATAGATTTATTTTCGGTTAATTCGGAGCAAACAACAGAGACACATGTCAAGAATTGATGTTCAAATGTTGTTCTAAAAATCTAAAAGCAAAACAAACGATGCAAGTAGTTGCGGAGCCAGGATGTAAGTTTGGGGGAGATGTAGTTTGATGGGAGTCCATTGCTATTGTTGTAATATCATGGGAAATGCTAAGTGTAGAGTCAGGATTTGCCTTAGATTTTTATTTTTTGTTAAAACAAAAATAAAGGCTTGATTCAATTTTCTTATGGTTATTGAATGAAAGTCATTGAGAATTTTTTTTTAACTGACCCGAAATATGAATCTTCTGTGTTATGTGTAAAATCAAGTTGTTTGAATACCGATAAGTGTCTAATCAATTAGTGTAAAATTAAATTTTCTTACAAAACCGAGGGTGCCACGGCACCCCCATCCCCAACTTGCTCCCTAGTCCCTACCTGGATGTAAACGAAAAGAAACATTAATGCTTATCAAGCCCGGTCTTGAGGGCAGGTAGGCAGGCCTGGATCTAGGGCCCACAAAAAATAGCCAATTTTTAGGGCTTCCAAGATATAGGTCAGCATAGATATAGGTTAGGGATAAAAAGATGGTTTTATTACGGGCCAATACAAAAAACAAATATTTATTACCACTAACTCCAATCATTCTTTTTAATTACCACTAACTCCATTAAGGTCAATCACTCTTTTTTGGGGCTTAGACACTTATGGTGCACTTTTCTATTACAGGGTTTTTAGTGGTTTATGCACCTTCATAGAGTACCCTAGGATGTTAGGCACTTTCATAGGGTACCCTAAGGTTTAGATTTAGGCATTTTCATAGGGTACCCTAAAGTTTAGGGTACCCTAAATTTAGAATGTACATTTTAGAATTTAGACCGTACATTTAGAATGTACATTTTAGAATTTAGACCGTACATTTAGAATTTAGAATGTACATTTTAGAATTTAGACCGTACATTTAGAATTTAGACTGTATATTTAGAATTTAGACCGTACATTTAGAATGTACATTTTAGAATTTAGACCGTACATTTAGAATTTAGACTGTACATTTAGAATTTAGATCGTACATTTAAAATTTAGACCATACATTTAAGAATTTAAAATTTATATTTTTATATTTATATGTATATAACTAAAATTTTGCTCAATTTTATAAACCTCAAATATGCACTTTCATTGGGTACCCTAGAGTTTAGGTTTAGGCACTTTCAAAAGGTACCCTTGGATTTAGGTGGGGTGGGTAGAGAGAGAGAGAGAGGGACGGATGGATGGGCAAAAGAGTTAGCCGAGTTTTTTACGAAATAAATGGAGTGGGATGTGCAAGCCCTCCAAAAAGTGGAGCGGCTTGTACTTATCTCTAAAAAGATTCAATAAATTGCACTCAACAATGTTAGGGGTCCATCAAATTCTAGGCCCATTTTCTTTTTTTGAGGCCCAACTTCGCAACTCAATTTTACTTTACTGAGTTGATGGGTTATAACTTACCAGCGGAGGAAAAACGTCAAAAGAGAAAAAACGCATGGGGGGAAAAGAAAGCAGATGGAGTCCTAACCCCTAAATCGAAAAAACACCAACTTAGTTTGAAACTCACTAAGGTCCTCAAATTCATAATTTGGTTAGGGCGTCAAGAAACTCAGGGCAACTTATAAAGATCATTTGCATCATGGAATGTGCCAAAAACATGTTTAGGTTCAGAAGACTTCATGCGTATTTCATTTTGTAACCCAAAAGGTGTTCAGAATTCAAATACTCTCCATTTTCCCTCTCTTCCCAAATCTGGTGAAAAGGGGCAAAGCCAGATTTTTTGATCAGTTGGAACAAAAAGTACATCTGTATACAAGTTAATTTTCTGTTTGTTTATTACAAAATATAACTAAATATATTAGAGTAAATGAAACTTTGTTTTATAATTGCTCCCACGTACATATTATTATGTCTTAAAAAACAGTACATATCCTTATTCGTAATACGGAGTACTATCAATTTTCGAAATGAAAAGAATGTGTAGGAGTTCTATTCATTTGACGTACCTTTGGACAATAGAGAAAAAAAATTTGGATAAAAAATACCAATTTTACCCAAACCCATGGTGAAGCAAACAACTATCAACAACAACGATCATGGCTTCATAGGATAATCTGTCTATTTCACCCGCGTATATTTTATTTTCGAGAAACCTCTGTGCCTAAAGGTGCACAATTTTGCGACCAAATCAAGAAGCACAATTTTGCAACATTTACAAATTCAACTTCACCTGTCCCGGTATCAATAATGCTTCTAAATTCAAATAGATAACACTGTTGCTCTCATAATTAGCAAAAATATGTTTCTGGTTCAAACTCGAACTAATCGAAAAAAGATTTTCCAAAATTCCACACAATTTTCAGAAGGCAACAAAATTGCATATGGCCAGGAGTTGAATTCTCAAGTATAAAAATGCAGCAAAACTGAGCAAGATTTTCTAAATTTTCAAGTATTTTTCTACTGCATATGAACAGCAACTAAGAGAAGGGTATGTTCAATGTAGAAACAGAAGCAATGGATGTTGCCTTACAAGATCAAAATCAAGCCTTTTCGGTTCAGGTCTCCAACAATTTTTCCGCACGGAATTTCTCAGAAGAACGAAAGTATTGTTTCATCATCATTAGAGGCATGACTCAAAATCAGGCCATCAAAACACGAAATGGAAAAAAATAAAAATAAAAAATCAGAATCTAAAAGAAAAGCCAAGAAAAATCCATCTCTTTACAAGAATTTCACTGCGTCTCTCTGATAGCGAAGAAAAATGTTTTAACTTTATTACAAATATAATGTTAATGCAAATCAACCCTATTAATGAGCCCAAACCAAAAATATTAATAGCAATAGCAATAACTTGTTATAGAAAAAAAAACAGCAGCCAATTTTGTTTTTAAATAATCAATAGGGATCTCATTTGGTAGATGTTTTAACTTCACTACAAATACAAGTTATGAACATTTTAAGCTTCAATTCAGTCAACAAAGAAATAGCTTCAACGTCTCAGTAGACAACTTCAAGCAATGCAAATTAATAATATTTGGAACTTACTTCCTCTAGCAGCCCTGGACGCTCCTGAAATTCAAGCCTTTCAAAATGCAAACAATCTTGTCAGCCAAAAACACAAATCCATCTAGAAATATAGTATTTGCATGTACAGCACAATCGCCAAAATGAAATGAAAATCTATAGAATGCGCGTTTTCAATCGCCAGAATAAACCCTAGCGAGGACCTCATTTAGCCTCAGTAAAAGATCACACAAGGAATCTTTAAATGAGATCATCATTTCTATGTAGCAACATACTTGTAACAGACGGAAATGGGAGGCTGCTGTGCACAGCCGTGTTGTGCATGGTGTTGTGCACCCCCTCGGCCGTTGGATCGTGTTTTGGACGGCTCGGATGTGTTTTGATTTTTTACCGTAAAAAAAAATCAAAATTAAAGGATAATTGCCGAACGCATCCGAGCCGTCCAAAACTCAATCCAACGGCCGAGGGGTGCACAACACCTCCCCAAGTCCGAGACGGATTACACCTAATGTCTCTGAAAATTACCAACTCTAACCATCATAACTTAGGAAAATACATTAAGCATTACAAATAAGATTATTCAAAAAAAAAAAAAAAGAGGTAGTTTCTGCACAAAATTAACAATGGAGAAAAGGGGCAAAAGCCAGATTTTTGATCAATTGGAACAAAAAGTACATCTATATATAAGTTAATTTTCTATTTGTTTATTACAAAATATAACTAAATATATAAGAGTAAATAAAACTTTGTTTTATAATTGCTCCCACATACATATTATTATGTCTTAAAAAACAGTACATATCCTTATTCGTAATCCTATCAATTTTCGAAATGAAAAGAATGCTTGAAAGTCCTATTCATTTGACATACCTTGGGCCAATAGAGAAATTTTTGAGGGATTACAATCTGTTAAAAAATATTCTCGTGAGAAATCAAACTCGAACTAATCGAAAAAAGATTTTCCAAATTCCACACAAATTTCAGAAGGTGCAAGTACCGGATGTATAACCAAACGTGTAATTCACCAATATACAGGGAGGCAAGTATGAACATATATAATTGCATGTGGCCAGGAGTAATATATACTAATGAATTCTCAAGTATAAAAATGCAGCAAAACTGAGCAAGATTTTCTAAATTTTCAAGTATTTTTCTACTGCATATGAACAGCAACTAAGAGAAGGGTATGTTCAATGTAGAAACAGAAACAAAGATGTTGCATTACAAGATCAAAATCAAGCCTCTTCAGTTCAGGTCTCAAACAATTTTTCCGCATGGAATTTCTCAGAGGAACAAAAGTATTGTTTCATCACCATTAGAGGCGTGACTCAAAATCAGGCAGGTCATCGGAACACGAAATGGCAAAAAAAATAAAACGAAAAAGATGAGAAAAGTCAGAATCTAAAAGAAAAGCCAAGAAAAATCGATCTCTTTACAAGAATTTCACTGCGTCTGATGACGAAGAAAAATGTTTTAACTTCCATTACAAATATAGTGTTTATGTAAATCAACCCTATTAATGAGCCCAAACCCAATACTAAAATAATAGCAATGGCAATAACTTGTAGTAATAGAAAAAACAGAAGTCAATTTTATTTTTATATAATTCAATATTCAATATGGATCTCATTTGGTAGATGTTTTCGTCTTTTTAAGGAGATTTCAAAGATATTAATTTTACACTAAATGAATATGTTGAATGTGTGAAAATGTGTAGAAAAGGGAAAAAAAACGTACATTGGAGTGTTCCCGAAACTCTAACCTTTCAAAAACAAGACATTCTTGTCAGCAAAAAACACAAATTCATGTAGAAATATATTTGCACGTACAGCACAATCGCCAAAATGAAATGAAAATCCTTTTATGCGACCCTGATTTTTTTGCATGAATGATATAAAAATCAAGTCTACAGAATGCGCGTTTTCAATCGCCAGAATAAACCCTAGCGGGCCTCATTTAGCCTCAGTAAAAGATCACACGAGGAATCTTTACATGAGATCATCATTTCTCTGTAGCAACATACTAGTAAAAGATTACACCTAATGTCTCTGAAAATTACCAACTCTAATCATCATAACTTAGGAAAATACATTAAAGCATTACAAATAAGATTATCCTGCCAATTAATAAAAATAAAAATAAAAATAAAAAGAAAAGAAAAAAGAGGGAGTTTCTGCACAAAATTAACAAGTGCATGATCACAAACACGTTGGCTGTATTTCGATCGAAGGATTAAGGATTTGGGGAGGGATTTGTGGGGGGAAATTAAAAGTAAAGTGAAAAAGATTAAATCCAGCCTCAAATTTCCATGTCTGAATAAGGCTCAAGAGACCATTGCATTGGCTTCATCTTCGTCCGCCTCTCCAATTGGCGCTTCACTGAACATGTATTGGCTCTGATATTCCATCAAGTACTGCGTCGATCTCTTCACGTCCCAAAATAGTTCATAAACCCTACTGATATCCTCCATTTCCACCACCTTTCCCTTCCTCTTCTGACAAGCCAATGCAGCAGCCGTAATTAGGTGGATGGCATACCTCAATGAGGTATCTACCCCTATCTTCGTCAACAAAACTTTAGCATCTCCAGACATCTCCACATCTTCCTCTTGACACCGAATGTCAAGAATTTTACGGATTTCTTCTTCTGTGTACGGCTGTGTAGAGATGATGAGGAGGCGATCAAGGAAATCGATTGGAATCCCATGTGGGGATTTGTAGTTTGTGCCTCGGATTGTAGTGATACCTCTGTTGGTGGCAACAACCAGTATCGGTGCCATGTCGTTTTCTAAAGCCCGGTTTAGGAAAGAAAAACACTCGATGTCCAGCATGTGGACTTCGTCAATGAAGAGGACACCTGGCACAATCTCTGCCTTTCCTTCCTCCCTCCACTCTGCGACCTTTGTGTCAATTTGCTCCCTCACTTCAGCTCGTATTTCTCCAGTATCACCGGTGAAGAGGGCCAGAAATCCCTGCGTTCTGAAATTCAAAGGACAGAGAAAGAAAGCTAAGAATCAGGAACAAAGAAATAGCCGATGCTCAGCCTTATTTCATGAGAACTCGACTACTTAGTATCCAACCAAAAGATACTCCAGGATTATTGAGAACTCAATCAATTAGCACAGGCTTTGCTTCTTAGGAATTCAAACTCTCAGGAATTCAGTTCACACAGCTAAACTCCCAGAAAATGAATAAATCTATGACAAAAAAGCATACAAGACCGTTGCTCCTTCAAACCCACGACAAATATTCCATAATTATCACATGAAACCCAAATTTTACAAATTGGTCATCCCAATTACTTTTTGAATGGCCAACTATCCTTTCATGATGCAGAAAATAACTCGACCACTTAGTATCCAACCAAAAGATAGTCCAGGATTATTGAGAACTCAATCAATTAGCACAGGCCTTGTTTCTTAGGAATTCAAACTCTCAGGAGTTCAATTCACACAGTTAAACTCCCAGAAAATGAATAAATCTATGACAAAAAAGCATACAAGACTGTCGCTCCTTCAAACCCACAACAAATATTCCATGATTATCACATAAAACTCAAATTTGATAAAATGGTCATCCCATTTACTTTTTGAATGGCCAACTATCCTTTCATGATGCAGAAAAGGTGCAATACCTAACTTTACTGAAGAAAAAGACAGAAAAGAAAAAGAGAAAGAAACAACAGAGCTCGGCATATGTTCTACTACCTATCCATGGCAGAAAAATACCCTATGTGGGTTCGTTTGTTGTTCTCATGTCAACACTTCTGCTAGAAGTCGACCGGTTAAGGAGTGACACAGAAAAATTATTTCTGCAGAATACAAAAATCATGTAATGGAAACGCTATTACACAGCTAGATTTCATACTTATTAAATGCTTTTTTCCATTTCCTCAGGGTAAAACACTGTACAAATGTAAGGATGAAATGGTTTCGGAACTGAAATTAACAAAATTCTTTCCCATTACTATTGTTGTATAATTGTATTTACTCTTCAGATATTAGAATCATACTCTAATGTTAAGTAAAAATGACCCAATTGCAATTTCATAGAAATTGAATATGTGACTAGAAGACCAGACTATCTGAAAATATTCAATCCAATAGAAATAAAGAACATTAACTTCTCCTATATTGATACAATGATACTTTTGGATGTACCGGTTATGTGACCGAGAGTATCTCAGCCTCCCACGGGAGTATTGGTAATCCCTTTTTACAAGTATCGAAACTTCATAGCTTCTCGGCCTTTTTTCAAGTAAATCCCCTTTTTCTTTGTGACCAAAAAAGCCATGAAGTGCCAAATCTGGAATACAAATTAACCATCTCCAAGACCGGAGGGCTAATAAAAGAGAGGCTTTTCAATTTTTGTGTTTGGTCATTTTCTGGACGATTTTGCCCTTCAATTTGGGCACAATTACAAGTTGTATTGTATTTTGTCATTATACTGTATACATACCCCAGCTCTACACGTCCTCCTCACTCTCAGCCACAGAAAACTTCACTCTCTCTCCATCTCCAGATAATCTGAAACTGAATTCCTTTCTCTCTCTATCTCCCCCCTTGCAAAGAAATCAGAGACAGCTAGGAGGAGTCGAAGCAAGTGGAGAATTCCAGGGAGTTATGTTCCCCACCGTTTCTAGATCCGCTGACGGCAAACGATGACGGCGGCGGTCAAGGGCTGAGTGTAGGAAAAGAAGGCTGCTTAAGCGGCAGCTAGCTCCATGGATATCCACCCAGCCGACTCAAAGGTAAAACTTTAGATTTCTTTCTCTTGCTCTCCGATCCAGGAAGAGATTCTCGGAGGGGATCAGAAGAAGAAGGCTTCAATGATCAGTATAGATCTGAACAAGAAAACCTAAGTTCCGAAAATGGGTTCTAGAAAAATTACTCCGCTGGGTGCGTAAGAAATTTGTAAATTTCTGATCTCTATGATTTGATTTCTAATTTGCCGTTTGAATGTTGGTTTTTTTATTTCCAAGACCTTGCTCCTGATCTTCTCTCTATCTTTCGCGCATCTGGGTTTGAGGTAAACAATCAGATTTCTGAACATACAAATTGAGTTGATGGATTTTAGGGGTTTTCGACACTTAGGTTACGTTTGGTTGGATGGAATGGGATTAAAAATGGAATGGAAATTGGAATAGCGATTGACATTCCTTTGTTTGGTTGGAGCTAGGAATCAATATCAAAAAACAATCTTTAATAAATATCACATCAATTATTCAACTGCAATTGAATGACCGGGAGGGAAACAATGCCTTCTTTTTCAGGGGTCTTGACGAAACAATATTATCGTCAATCCAAGGAACTGTTAAGTCAAGTCTTCAAATTGAACAGTCTTAACATCACTCACACCCTATAGAACAATACCATACGCTGTTGGTTTCCCCATGTCGCTGGTCAATGCCGTCACAGTTACGACGTCGTTTTGTTCTCGATTCTCTTCTTCATCCATAGCACTCAGAGAGAGAGAGAGAGAGAGAGAGAGAGAGTACAGATGGAGGCTAGAGTTGGGGGAGGAGGGCAATCAGCTCTCAATTTGAGCCATGGAGGCGTGGTCGACGGGAGTTTAATCTTGTATTGGGTAAGGGGATGGAATTAGAATTCTTAAGTTTTTGTATGGACGAGATTCCCTTATTTAGAGGAATAATGATTCTATTTAGAATTGGTATTCCTTCTATTTTTTGCAAACCAAACATGGGAATAGAATTTCATTGGAATTTCTATTCCATTCCATTGTCTATTCCAGCAAACCAAACACACCCTTAGGTTTTGTAATTCTTGGGTATTTTGGGTCTTATCGGTTGTATATTCTGGGAGTATATTTTGGGTTTATATGTTATTGCAGATTTTAGGGTTTTATTGTGTGCATGCTCTGTTTATGACCTTAAAATTCAATAAGAATGACTGTATATCACTTTGGTTTCTTGTCACTAAGGTTTCCAATTGTGTTCTTCGTGTGTGATTTTTATAGATATAACTCAGCAATTTTTCAGAGGTCTACATGTGTTTAATTTTGTGCTTGTTTTTTCTATACACTCCGTCTCTCATTGTCACTTTCAATTTTTTCCCACAATATACCTCAGAGTTACAACGATTTCCACTCAAGAGGAACTGTGCAAAAGATGAATTGGAAATTGGAAGATGGAGTGAAGAAACACGCCTAAAATGGTAAGCTATTGAAACACTTCTTCAATCAAGTAGACTATATAGCAAGCAAATTTTCCAAATAATGGGTTGCTAAACAGATGATCCTTCCCAAACGCGCTAAATTGAACTGTCTTCAATGTTTAGTGGGAGCTTAATTTTAGTCATTCACTTCGTTTTACGTTCTCTCCATAAGTCGTACATAATCAGACAAACATATTTATGACTCCACAAAATCCCTGTTATATGATGTGGTACGTACCAGCTCTAGATTATATTTTGTGCTGATTGTAGCACTTTGTTAATTGCCTGCACATGATATTGATGTTTGATGAATTTTTGTTGCTACTGACCAGGTTGTGCTTGCCTATGGAGCTGAAAGTGATAGAGTTCTTGGTATTCCCGTTGAAGTTTGTGGAAATTTCTTTGTTGTTCTTCCGTTTTGATTTAGTCCATTATTGTATATTAATTGCATTATTGGCAGACTTCATGGCATTATTTCTTGATGCTGTATAATGGTGGTAGTCATTAGTCAATAGCAATTGTGGTCAAAGGAACACTCCAGTTGGCTAACCCAAATCTAATTAGTAGTAGTTTAGTACAACTCTTAAGTAAATTTCATCTAAGAAAAGTTATATCTTTTTGTGTAGAAATTTAAGTCCCCACGCTCAGAGTAAAATTACGAGTGGAACTCAATTTGTAAGTACAACTCTCAAGTAAATTTCATTTAAGAAAAGTTATATCTTTTTGTGTTATCCACTACCTAACTAAACTGCAACAAGCAGCTCCATTGCACATATAATGCTTACTACGCCAGGCACCTCTCTTGTCCATAAATCCCACGTACTTGAACATGTAATTATATGCTCTGATCTTGGGCATGAATCACTGATAAACATGTTGCTCTATCAAAAGAGCTTTGGACAAAATGCCTTTCTTTCACTTTTATATTCACCATTTTATCATGTATACAAACCTAGCAACGCCACCCTCAAATTCACAAAACAATTCCTTTAGCCTACAACTAATTCACTCTTGAAAAACAACAACAGGCATAAAACTCGTGCAACGCACGAGGCTTTGTATCTAGTAAGCTAATATACAAGAGATCTGCTAATAGGAATAAGCACTTCCAATTATTTGCACCAAAGTCAATTGGGGACGGAAATAGTATTTTGAATCTTAAAAAAAAATGACACATAATCGATTAATATAGATGTAGTGTCGTATATATTCTTTGATTATAAATATATACAATGGGTATCATATCAATTCCACTGCATCAGATAGATAAAGGCATCTATTTGCGGGAACCAATAGTAAGGAAAGTCAATACACCGAACATCAGATATACATGTCTATTGTAACGTTTAACACCCTCCATGTAACTGACATAAAAGACTGTACTTCCACAAATTGGGGGGGGGGGGCCTTGCACCAATGTTAAACTAAAACAATTTATGATTAATACTTGCTTAGGTAATCATTCCAGCATCAGCCACAACTTTAAACACCCTTCTATAGAAGGTACAGTACCATTTTACCCTTTTTATATATCTTAAGCTAAATGAGATTCCGCCATTCCGCTGATAAGACAATACCATTCTGCTATAAGTTTCATTACGAAACTAGGAGCAAAGGTAGCCGATAGTAGAAATTTTGTGGGTTTTGGATACAAAAAAGTTCCAAGGTTAGACTAAGTAACAAAAAGTAATCAAGTAGGGCCTCTCAATCTTCTAGCGCGAAGAGATATTTCAACCACATACAATTTTACCGGAAACTTCAATACACCAAAATAACAAGGGTCAGCACCTAGAAGCAGTGTGTGGAGAGTGAAATAACATAAACTACTCACATCCTTTGAACTAATGTCAATCTACAGCAATAGCAATATAGCATATCTTTTGCAATTGTCAATCTACAGCTAACAATATAACAGATCAGCACATGACGTAATGGAGATTGAGTGCGTTAATCAAAATTCAGCAAACTTACTAGGCACACAAGTTAACTGGTTGTTTGCAAAAAAGAAAAACATATTGCACTATTCAAATAGATGGAAGTGCGGCAATTTCTTGTTTTTACAAAGAAAAGCAAAGAACCTTCAGAAGAAAAAAAAGTGCGACAATAACTGATGGAATGTTCTTCTTCGAATCTGATAGGCTTCAAGGAAATGTATATCAAGTGGCAAGGGCTATTCCAACCCCAAAAGCAGCATCAACATATGCAAAAAATCTAAATGCCAAATTTTGAATCTATAAAACCCATTATGGAATTCAGAAAAGATGCACAATAATCATGTCCATAGCTTTCTATCAGTAGTGAGCAATGCTAAAATTTAAAGGTTAGAACTATGATACCAACTGGTTCAAAGACAATAGGATCATCAACAATGACTATGGTAAAAACAATAACCCAATTGACATGTGACAAAAATCCAAGCTACAGAAACAAGAATACCTGCTGTTAATCACATCAATCTCATGAAGCGTAACACAATGCACAACCTCCTTCCGCTTCTGCAACTCCCCATCT
Organism: Vaccinium vitis-idaea; assembly: GCA_963854785.1. Classification (NCBI taxonomy): domain Eukaryota; kingdom Viridiplantae; phylum Streptophyta; class Magnoliopsida; order Ericales; family Ericaceae; genus Vaccinium; species Vaccinium vitis-idaea. The sequence continues at coordinate 21,907,640 of OY978224.1, read as the reverse complement.
GGACACTGCACGAACTTGGTCTGCGGCCCCATTGCATCATAATCCCTAGACCTCGAAAATGACCTCCCAAGCTTAGTTATCTTCCCCGAAGCCTTATCAATCGCAATCACATCCCCACTCTGCACCTTATCCTTCCCCAATGCCTCAATCATCTTCGCCCCCAAGTCATACACCGTCTCCATCTCGGTCGTCTTCAGTGTCAACTTCCCCGTCTTCGATGCCGCTCCTGTTGTCGCTGGCCTATCAATTTGAATCTCCACTACTTCCCCTTCAATCACCTCTGTCTCTTCCTTGATTCGAACTCCGATTGCTTTTCGAAAAGCCTGCATTCAAGGACGGATGGAGGATTTTATCATTGGATGGGCAAACACATTTTTTGTAACAAATAAAACATAATTATAATTCTGCCCATGCATATTGCAAAAAAATATTAACAAAAATCGTAAATATTTTCAACCTATGCCATTGTAACAATATAGTCCTATATAATTTTCAATACACACAATTTTGTGCATCCATATCCATTCTAAAAGATAAAATATTAAACCAAACGAAACAGATTTTTTCAGTCCTGTTTTTTTTGGTTTTATCAGTTTGGCCAGTTTTAGTTCCACCCCTACTTGTAAGACATTTATCTTTACCTTTTCTACAGCGTGAGCTAACCGCTAACCTTTTTGTTTAAATGCTACTCTAGCTTATCCTACCACTTGAGCTAATGTCTAACCGCTAACCTTTTCGGTTAAATGGTTACTCTAGCTTAACCTCAAGGATGACGGAAAGGCACAAAGGGCAGAGGTTGGAGTTATGGCTCCCAATTTCTAACTGACTATCCTACAGTAGCACTTATTCCCAACTAACTTCACTTGGTTAACAACATTTTCCTAAAAAAAATATTGGGCTTGCAAACTTATATGAAAAACAAAAGTCACGTTTTTTTTAGAGAAATCTACTACTTGATTCTAAAAGAAATTTCAACAATTGAGTGGGGCAGTCCCCTTATCAATCGTGAATATATGATGTGTAAGAGTATGTCCAATGGGAGCCTTCAAATCCAACACCAGCTCCAAAAAATTGACAACTTGGAGAGGACGAATTTGTACGTGTCAAATTGGAGATGTCAATTTGCCACATAAACATTCAAAACATAAAAAATAAAAAATTGACAACTCTAAATTTGAAGCCAATAGCCAATATTGGAGATGCTCTAGTATACTCTAAGATGAGGCCATGATATATAGTAGCAGTTACCTGCATCAGGGCTTCGGTTTTGGACATCTCGAGCGAGAAGAGCTCGCTACCAGCAAGCATGGCGAAGGGGGTTTCGAGGCCGAGTGACTTGGCCATGCCCATGGCAATGGCGGTTTTGCCGGTGCCAGGTTGGCCGGCGAGGAGGACAGCGCGGCCAGCGATCTTGCCGTCTTTTACCATTTGGACGATGACACCGGCGGCCTTTCGGGCCGACGTCTGGCCCACCATGCCTTCGGAGACGGAGCGGGGCTCGAGGGTTGAGTCGAGCCCCAGGCCTCGGATGTGGGAGTGTGCTCCTATTCGTTCAATTCGGGTTAGGTCTCGGGTTTCGGATAGTTTTATCTCCGCCATGGCTGGTGGTGGTGGAGGAGGAGCGCGGCTTTGACTTCGGTGGAGAAGAGAGAGAGAGAGGGACAGGGTTTTGTCGAAGATACCAAGTGAAGGGGGTTTAGGGTTTTGCCGAAGGCGTAATTATGTGCGTACAGATCTCTTGTGCACCGCGCTAGTGCATAGATCGGCCCGTGTAGCTCACTAACGGTTCTCACACAAAAAAACTACTCCCGGATTAATACTTCACTACGAAAAGTCGTGTTATTTTTCAAATCAAAAGATGAAGTACTTCCGTGTATCATTTTTTGAATTTTTTCGCAAAAAATTTGAAAAATGATATACAAAAGTACTTTATTTTTTTATTTGAAAAATGGTAAGAGAGAGAAAGTGGGGCTCTTATTTAGGAACGGAGGGAGTATACAACTTTATTAGAATAATAATATCTCAAGTGGGCTCGTAAAAAATAAAAAGTTCAAGTGGTTCCAGTAGGTGTTCAATACTAATTTTTCAGTTAGGATTCTAAATTTTGAAAGTGAGGTAGAAATATTGGATCAAGCGTATATTAGTATCTGATTGAGTTAATTTTTTTTCAAGGCTCCTCCAAAAATTATTTTAAAATTAACGAACTGTGTGGATTTTTCAAAAGCATTGAAACACTACCGTTTAATAGGGTGGCAAAGGGACAACAGAGTCTCTGTATCCCGTTGGAGTTAGAATAAAAAATAAAATTCTTCAAATTGGAGGGGGGAAAAATAGTACTATTTTGATTCTTCAAATTTAAGAATTGGGTGGGAAATGCTCTTAGAAAATGATATTTACCATCCCAACTCCGGCTACTTCTTCCTGTTGCTATTTCCATTTTATTTTATTTTTTTTGACAAAAACTCAATACTTCTCTAAAAATATTTTTACCTTTGTTCCAAGGGAGCGTCCGGTTTCCAAATCGAAAACTTTAAAAAATTATTAATTTTAGAAATTTTTTATTCTCAAATTGAAAGATTTCATCAATATCTACTAATTTGGGTTTATTGTTTTTGAAAAAATGTATTTTTTTTTTTTTGAAGCCTTCATTTTGCGGAAAAAAAAACCCCCTCTTTTTGGAACAGAGGGAGTACTAGTTTCCTCCAGAACTAGAATTAAGTATAAATCATACTCCATTTAACAAATGAAATCATCCAAATCGTTTTGGTACCAATTTTCCTAAAATATTATACGAATAACAGGTTCACATATTTGAAGGAGAAGATTTGCATATTATCAGAATAAGGATCCAGAACTATTTTTGGAGGATTACTAAACATCCTGCCAACGAGACTCAGCATTTTAAGGGATGTTTCCTCTTCAAGATAAACGGAGTCCTTTCATAATTTTCTCCAACTCTATTGAGAAGAAATAAATGCAATTTACATTGATAAAATTCTCAAAAACTACAATGCGCGCGGGGGAAGGGTAGATTGCTCAAAGCCTTTCTTTTCACAAGCAAAATCACAATTACAAGGGAAACATCCAATGCCAGTGGGTACATGCCAGCATTTTCTGTTACTATTTTCTTTATTACAAGGACAACAACAACAAATCCAAAACAGAAACAAGAACACGAAAAAGTGGAAGGCGCGCGTCTTGATTTTTAGTCTGGCGTTTCGTTGGGTGTACAAGGATGCATCCCTTGTCTATTATCCCCCAAGTGTTGAATTGTAGTAGATTTTCTCTAATCCAAAGAAAAAGAGCCATTGCAATACCTGGCAAAAATTAGAAAAACAAGTTGGCCAATATGTTGTCAGCCCTACTGACACGGAAGAAAAAAAAACAAGTTGGCCAATATGTTGTCAGCCCTACTGACACGGAAGAAAAAGTTCGAACTCTGAGACGACACTGCTGGTGGCCATTCATAACAGGAATGTACAAATGATTACCATTACATTTTTTTGGTATTATTTCATGATAATATAAAAGTGTACGATTGTAAAATTGTAAAAGGGCCAATACAAAAGTGGAAAATTGTAACAATTGTAAAATGCTTGACGAACGCAGCAAGCTCTTTTAACTTAGCAGTCAACTGACGGAACAAAGAATTTGAAATTGAAAAGGAAAGCATAAGGGAGAACAGTATCAGTTTTTAAACCAAAAGGGAGATCTCTGTAATCTAGAGTATATCACTAAGCCATAAGAAGAAAGTACCACTTCTGCTATAGGATAAGAATAGTTTACCTGTTGCTGAAGTTCTCAACAGCATCAGATGCATAGAGAAGTGTCTCATTGGCTTTCTCCAGAACCATATAAAGTTCTTTTCCTCTTGTAACCCGCCCAATTACCCAAGCATTGTTTTTAGCCCTAATGCAAATTTCCAAGTCCTTGTCCAAGTCTGGGCCATCCCATTTGGCTCGGCTCTTTTCCAAATCAACCTCCTCTCGGAGCATAGTTAAAGCAACTAAAGATTCCTGCAACATTTAATCCTACTTAGAATACACTACATCACAACTTGCTCAATTTTCATCTCAAAGAAGAAAATAACAAATTCTACCATGCTTCTTTTCTTTTTATCACGCTCAAGGTAACTACACAACCATCACTTTTGAGAAAATTACGAATGGAAATCAACGATTATACAATTACACAGGATTATAAACAAAGGCTTCAAGAGCCTATAGATCAAAGAAGACAACTCCAGCGACTAATTATCATCAAATTCTCAACCATTCGAACATTTGATCTCACTACAACAGAATGCACAATCCTAATTTTCCGCAAAAAGTGGAAGTAATCGTGGGTAGTGCTGCAAATGAGCCAAGCCAATCAACTACTGTGTTAAGTATAAGCTCAGTTGGACAAAGGGTGAGCTAAGTCTTGGTTCATGTTCAAGACGAGTCCAGACTGAAAGGCTGACCACACAGTGGGCTCAATTGTTTTACAACTCACAAGCCAAAGGATGAAGAGTAAAAAAAACCTGAAATACAAAAGGTCGTCATGTGAGAGTGTTTGAAAAGAAAATGAAAAGTGTATGAACAATAATCTCCAATATATTTTATGCCACACTTTTGTTCTTTTTCTACCTTGTCAAAAGTGTCATTCCGGAGTACAGAGATGACTTGAGAACTCTTGAACTTCACCACTTCTACATGTTCGACAAAATATACGTAAGCAATCCCTTGATTGTCCTAGTAACCAGCCCCAGTCCATTGATGCTACTTGCTACAAGACTTAACTTTACTAGACTTCTAATTTTGCACGCAAGTTATTTTTTACACCAAAGTTTCCACAAAAAAAAACAAGAGGTCAACCGTTTAAATGGTTCGCGAGCTTTCTGTTTTGAATACTTCCAAAAACTAAAACTAGTAGCTTGCTTGTTTGGCCAAAGGTCTCACTAGCTCGAACTCACAAGGCATTTTCGCCATGTTAATTTTTTCAGAGTGCTCGACTTCAAACAGGGGGTTTGACTTTGAAAGTTTGAAAGTATTTTTGCTCAACACAGAATCCGAGTTGCGTATCTCAGCCAAAATTTACATTGTACCGTGCCCTAGTTTTGTAGGGTTTTTTCCTTCTCTGAATATAGGAATAACGGCAATTGACATCAGGAGAGCATACATAGCTTTCGTTGATCATTGAGACTCAAATAGTCCTAAAATATTCTCTTCATTCTCAAGAGAGTTGCAGAGATCTAATTTTGATCTTTGTGATGCTATATTGGCATTCAGTGTGGGCTGGGGATTTTACATTTGTATAGCGTTCAGGCACTTATACCAACTATGTATAGTGTTCGTATTGGCTTAAACGCGGGTAGCGGAGATCAGAAAAGTGCCTGGAGATTAGAGAAGACGTGGTTTGAAGATTGGAACTACATACTGTTCATGACATGGCAAGTACTTGGTTGTTTACTACTACTCATAATTTTGCCTAGAGATTAGAGAAGACGTTGTTCGAAGATTGGAACTACGTACTGTTCATGTGATATGAGTTGACATGGTAAGTACTTGGTTGTTTACTACTAATAATTTTACCCGAAGTTGGTTTTCTATGTGACATCCATTTCTAGGTGCGATTGGCTAAACTAATTTAAATCCCCTTGAATGAAAAGATTATTGTCATTTTCATTACATAGAAAATCGTTCTTGGCTATTGTTGGTTCTTGACTATTGTGCACTTTGACTGAAAGTTCTAAATCTTCCTAGCTACAGAATAACAATTATATGCTCTTTTGCAAGCCTACTTGACCCTAGTATGGGTCTGCTCAGGCTCAGGTAGATCATCAAACTGATCATTACTTTGAAGCTCCTACTCAACTAATGAACAACACAATAATCTGTGTGTGTGTGTGTGTGGTGTCTTTGCCTGCAACGAGCGCTCCATCAAATTTGTCCAAACGGGAGTTCCATACTCACGTCCCCAATCGACTAGGAATTCTCAATTTTACGGATAAAATAGGTGTCCGGGGGGTTCTCTCCCTTATAGCGGGGGAGGATGGGAAGTAGATCAGCAAGTAGCCTGGCAAGGAAGGTAAGTCATTAACAGAACATAAGAAAGTTTAAAGAGACAAGTTTCTGATTACACGTGGGTTCAAATTCCATAAGTTCCTGTGTTCGTCTCACACGAATGGATAAAATTCCTCATCAACTATTAAATTACACAATCATTTTGCCGATAATCATTTGAGCTAGCTTCACTCCCTTCCAGTGTAAATGTCAAAAGACAAAAGTGTCAACTCTATTCCTTTAAATGAAAACCAATCTAGCACTCACAAGTATCCTATCACATTTAAGTTGCATCAAGCAATCTATGTTAGTGCCATAATGTTCCTGCATTTCATTCATCCAATAACAAGAAATAGCCTGCAACCATACACTGAGTACAAATTCGCAATAAATTTAGTAAAAGTAACTACAACAGACCAACCACACTTAGGACTTTGCATGATAAGAGGCCAGAATGCTGTCTATGCAAATTAAATTTGTTGGTCTCTTGCTCATATATAATCCAACCCCGCAGGGTCAACAATACACCAATTTTGAACCACAACTGAAAGGGGGAATCAGCTGACAGAGTGTCAACCAGTGCAGAAGCCACACATATTCTAACTTCCTAATTAATGAATCAAAATAGTACTTGATGCAAAATGCAACAATCAGTGCATTAACTTTCTAATTAATTAACCATTGCATTCCATCACTTGTACAATAGACCTAATGCACCTACTTTGCAAGCTGGTTCAAAAGCCAAATTCACCTCTCTAGTTCCCTTTCTCACTTGAATCTAACAGTTTCTCTTTACCTACTTGAAGAGTCAAAAGCTGGACAAATGGTATCTATGCAGTTCAGGCTAAGTGCTTCATGGAAGCTGGAACAGTAAATAGCAATAGGTCCTACTGAACACTTAAACCATGAATGTGACCAACGTTCTCTTTTCTCACCTGAGAAGAGATAAGGGAGTGGCATTGAGATCTTTATTGCTTAAACTTGCTATTAGTAAAAGAGCATCTTCCCTCAACACAAATAATACCCGTTTATTAGTCAAAATTTCTGTGCTGAATGAATAAAGTATTTCAGGGTAATGAAAGTTGAGACTTGAGCGTAAAACAGTGAAGCATGGAGCAAAATTTGCAAAAGGCATGTTTGTTTTTTTGTTTTTGTGGGGGTGGAATTGCAAAAGGGATGTTAAACTATAAACAAAACGGAAGTATCTAGTGAGTTGCCAGATGACAATTCCTGACCTTCGTTAGTGTTGTTACTTTTGCAGGTGGAGAAACCCTAGATACATTTCTGTCACCATCCACTAGTAAATATCGGTACCCACTCACGTGATAAGCATTCTCCCCACCCCATCCTTTGGATAATTTTTCCTCAACTTTGTCAATCTTCAGTGAAGCCTGCCCAAATAGTACGGAACAATTTTTAGCAAACAGTAACAAATAATTAAACGTCATATTTCTAATTATTGACCCATACAGAAGCAGGAAAAAAACCTAGGGCTTCAATCTTTAAGAGGGCAAACGCTAGTTTTTAAAGGGATACGACTTGATAAGATCATAGAATGTCCCTAACTAGGCATTTGCTACACTTACTAAAATTGGACCTAAAGGGTAGGAGACTCACATTTTCAAGAACTTGCTGCTTCACCATTGAGATACCTAGCTCCCCATTGGGAATGGAAGTGACGGGAATAAGAAGGATCAAGGTAAGGTTTCTATGCTGGAAAACACAGAGATACACTTTCTCCTCCTTTTGCTGAAGCCAAATTGTTGGAATGGTAGGAGCTGAGTTACTAGCCTCTGTTTTCCAAATATCAGTGACAAGAAAACCATCTTTCCCTTTGGTCCACTTGTCAGGCTGCAAGGGCCTTGCAACAAGATAACTGGGATCTCCACCAGAAGAGATATTATGAGACCGATAAAATGGATCCAAAACTGCACCAGAGTTTGCTGAGACAGATCCGGTGGCAGCATGAGACGAGACATTTCCTTTGCGTAAATAGGACGACCATGAACTCACCCCAGAGGACAGAGCACGCGGAGATAACCTTAGGACAGCATATGTAAATAAGTTTATAGTGTCCTCCTGACAAGAAGTTGTGACGAAAATCAGCAGTAACAATAACAATCCCCTTTCATTGAACCCTATCTCATCCGTCCACCAGAATTTTATTTGACCCCTACTCATCTTTTCAACTCTGTTTTTCTTTTCTTTTGAAATGGTCATCTTTTCAACTTTGAGAACAATTGAAGTTGAATATGCAGAGAAAATCATCTGGCTCAAGATGGTATGGTTAACCCGTAAGAAATTTTATTCAACAATAATAATTCAAAAGAAAAATTCCTGGAATCAATGACGAGACATACAGGGGTAAGTGTTGTGGACACCAGCAGGTCTTGAAACAAGATCAGTGAGCAGCATGGTGTATTGCCAGCGGATGATTCTAATAGTCTAACTAGTGACTGCCAAAAGAAGATTTCATAAATCAACATATGAGCAAACAAATCGTAAACCAATTTGAAACACAAGCAAATTATGTTCGGCCCCCATATGCAGATGAATTTGGAAGTGATTGTGCATAGGTTAATTTGAATCTTCATGGCTGAATTCTCTTTTTCCTCTTGAATTGAGTTCATTGGACTATTCTACTAAGCCCACAATTTTATGTTTGTTCAAAACTATTTAACTGCACCAATTGAACACTTTGGATTAGTCACGAGTGTCCAGTTTATGGTGGCCATGGTAGTTACTCTGTATTACTGATAAAATAAACAAGAAGCTAGTTTAACAATCACGTTCTTTTCTCCACAATTTACAGAAAACATTTTACATGATTCTTACGGAAGAAGCAAGGTCAAAAGCTTGAAATCATTAACTGAACAATTTCCCCTTGTGCTCTTCAGAAAAGCAAATCGCAAGGCAAAATTAGCATCTCAAACAGTGGGAAACGTTATTTCGCACTTAGGTTCTTCAATTCACTTTTGATAAGTAATGGCACTTAAAATGCATATATGGACTTATCGCTTTTGGAACTAAATAGCGACTTTGGCAGCAACAAACAAACTGGAGAAGCAGCAATTCTACATGCATAAAAACCCATGGAGTAGAAGAAATGGCCAGTATTCAATCTCAGAAAGCTATGGTGCGTCATGAGTCATGAATACTCCCCCTTAGGACCACACCCTGTTTTTTCCGCCCATAATTGGCTGGTGCTTGCGGGACAGGGAATTTACTTGTACTTGAGGATGATTCAGGTGGTCCAAAGACATGTTTACACCTCAAGGTAAGGAAACGCAAGAAAATCCTAAAACGTTCTTGCTTTTCCGTTATATAGAAAGTTTTGATTGGCGGAGGTGACCAGCAGATGTAAACACTACCACTTCACATTTTCTATCACCTCACCCCAGATGAAATGAAGAAAAGCTGAGACTCCGGTGATGATCCATGAAGTGGGATAGTTGTCAAAATCGTACATATCGTGCAATTCGATATGATTCAGTGGGTTATCCATACGATTAGGTTGCATGAATCAGAAAAAGCAGTGAAATCATAAGTGCATTGGTGAATCGCTGTTCCGAATGGGTGAATCAGTGAATTGTTTGATTCACCTTCAATTTGCTGAATTCAATTCTTACTCTGTTTTTGCCTTTTTGTTGTTGGAGAAGGGTTCAAACTATTCTACGGGTTCAAACTATTCCTTTTAAGGTCTTTAGTACTGTTATATGCCATCTTTGGCCTATGTTTCTCCTTATTTACCATAAAAATTTATTCATCTCTTATTATGTATCATATTTAATAAGAAATGGAAGATTTATTTGACCTTCAAAGGGTTTGTTTTGTACTTTTAACTCTTTTTCACATAGAGGATAAGTAGGATTCACGAATTCTCATCTCTTGCAATTTGCAATAGAAGTAGCTTACCTATTACTCCACATGATTATCAACTCAATTCACTTTCCTTTGTACTTCAGAAATAACGACCAAATCAGAGTGATTCACAATTCGATTTGGTTCGCGATTCGAAAAAGGCCCATTTCGACTCTCGATTCGATTCACGATTTGACAACCTTGCCATGGGATGACAAGACTACCTATACACATATAACCCTTTCAGTGTCCCTGCTAAAGAATATTGGCACCGAGTCACCGACACAAACGAGTCAAACGAACTTCAATTCTAAATTGAGCACATTCTACGTCCTTGGTGAAAGGTACATATGAACCCAGCTCCTACATAAATGACATGGAACAGTAAGTGAGATTCATTGATGACCAGCGCAATTTCCCACTAATCTATGTCAAATATGAATCTCAAGAATATTAAACATAAAAAAAAAAATTACTCAAAGCCCAGCGTGAAAATTCTTTTAACTTAAGACGGTCTTAACGGAAATCTACAGTTTCATAAGTAATACTCACTTGCATCCAAGGAAATGAGGAGGGAGGCAAATGCAATCTACACACTAGAAGGCATAAAGAAATGAGAACTCTAAAAAGCCCAACCTGTACTTCTATTGCAGCTTCACGTCCTATAGTCAACATCTGTACCGTTCCACGTTCCCTTAAAGAGTCACGAAAATTTGGTAACTGAAGTTTCTTCCCAACAAGAAAATCTGCCTCAAAGAGAAGAATCATATGTAAGGTATGAGATACAGCAATTTCAGATTGCTCCAGCAGCATTAATCCAATGGAAATCATTTGATACAGCAACTGCAGCATTACCCCAGCAGCAAATATCCAATGGAGACCGCTTTTGAAATGCTGACAATTAGCGACTTCTAGTAAAATATTATTTGACTACAGAACATAATAAAACAAATTTCCACTGAATCTTAAATAGCACATATTAGCCCCTTACCGCTTAAATAATCCATGATGAAAGTATACAGATAAGAACGGATAAGTCCCCCAGCAGGTTCTTTATCAAGCAATGCTCTTATAGGTCCATGAAACATCATGAATAGAGAATGTACTTCCTTAAGAACCCCACGCAATGCATCAATCCGCCATATGGCTTCCGACTCTTTGCTTTTCTCCACAATCTAAAAAGTGAAGAGCATTAGTTAAACAATTAAGGACGCAGAACAGTATGAAGTGACAACATTCATTTAGATTTTCTTTTTAACACAAAAGATTAGGATCATCCCACCAAGAGAAGCATAAATATTAAGTTCTCTTATTCTCAAAGGGTAATATGCGTGTGTGTGTGTTTGTGTATATATCAAAAAGCTAGATTATCCGTAGAGAATTACGAAAGACAAATTTCACATAGACAAGCCAACCACATAGTTATATGCCAAAGGCACATAGCTAGCCTAAAAGAGAATCTTTCAAGTGGTTCAACCACAAAGATGGATAAAAAAGAAACCATATATCCTCGTTCATATAGGAAGCACCTTCTAAATGAAAGAACTTGATACTGTGAAGCAAAGTCCCACATTGTCTGGTTAGATAAGTAATATTAAGAATATAAGAGTGAGGGCAACCTCACTTCAATAGCTAGCTTTTGGGGTTGAGTTAGACCATGTAACATGGTATTACAGCTAGGTACCAGAGATGGGTAGGGTGCTTGTCTCTGGCTTGCACGCGGCAGGTGTAGCCGAGTGAGCACGTTGTGCGTGAGGAAGGGTGTAAAGCGAAGTCCCATATTGTCTGGGTACCAAACTAGTATGAAGTATATAAACGTGAGGGCACCCGCACTTCAATATCTAGCTTTTGAGGCTTGGGTTCTACCCAAGACTGTGTAACAAATATGTGTTAGCCATGTGTTCATTCCTAGGATTCTTCCAATTTACAGCTTCTGGTAGACATATTACAGTATCATTCAACACGCATAACTTTAACTGGGTTCAAATAACCATGCTGTGTGTTTGATACATTTTAAGCACCATAGGAGTGATAGGCACATATCTGAGCAAGTAAGGTTAACAAGGAGAAACAAACTTAGCGTATTGTGCTAGGACTCGAAGAAGAAGGTTATGCAAATATATAGACCAGCTACAGATGCAGGGAAAAAAATCAAAACAAAAAGGCAGTTCAAGTCACAATATCAATGCTAATGCATAAAAATGGGTGAACAATATAAAACAAGTGCATTTCAATCAAATTAGGGAAAGTTAATTTTATCAGCCATGTTAGTTAATATAACGAATACCGCACCATCACCATCCAAATATCTGGCTCTGCCTCGTAAAAAACGTGAGAATGCCCCTCTGCTTCTATGACCTCACAAGCTGCCTCAGGAGAGAAGATTCTGTAGAAAATTTACATTACAGTTTTGATACCAACAAGAAGCTCCGTATTAAATACAAATCGGAGATTTCACAGAAATGGTGAGTGAGCTTTACTGCATTTACCAAAAGATCCAAAACAAATAGGACTTGTCTAATTCATATTGAGATTTCAAATAATCTTATCAGTAACCTGCTAATTATATATCAAGGACTCCTAACATTCAATGAGAACAAAAATCTCTAAGACGCCAAAACTTGTAATAGGGAACTAAGTTACTAACAACTCGTGCAACCGTCATAGACACTTTTGAATAGACCAGAATAGTCTTCTCTCGAAGCATGTGGCTCAAGGTCTTAATTTCATGCTACCAAAAATGATGCAACTTCATCACCTAAGCAATTCCTACTGCATCAGTTAGTCTAAAGAATGAATTCAGCAAAAACAAATGGGAATCAGCATGAAGGATGAAATTATTTTATGACCGCACCACGTGGCCGTTGTTATAGGGGAGTAGTGATTTCGTTTCAAACGTAAATCAATTAGCTTGACAATGAGACCCTGAAAATTTGCTGTAAGAGAATGCCAAGGGTCCTTTGCAGAAAAAAAATTCCGATGAAGGTGACAAGATGGCATGGAGGAGTCTCAAATAATTTTTTTTCAGTTACATAATTACATTGTCCTTTGAGTGTTCAGGCTTTTCCCATTCTCTCTTCAAAACAGGCAGCCATGTTCTTGAAGTCAAATAGCAACATCTTCAATAGAATAGCAAGTCACTAAAAACTTATCAAATGTGGATCATCAGAATAGCAAAAAGTAGAGGACCATATAAATAGCAGACATTAGAGTATTATCTAAATAGCAGAAAGAAGGTGATTCTTGCTAATGTTGCAAGGATAACATTGATACAAACTGTTTCAAGTATTTTGCACCAGAGGTTTGTGGGAAAACCTGTTTCTCCATTTGAAACCTCATTAATCATGGCAATAACAACTAAGAAGTTGATTTGTGATATGCGAATTAAACCTAGTCCATGAAGGAGGAGGGACATGGAGATTGGATCCATCTGGGAATTTCATCAGCGTATCCATCATCTTGACATCATAAGAGACTAAGAGAACTACAATTTGTAAGATATACAAGGCAAGCATCTTAGAGAGGTACCTAGAAGGGATGAAATGGACTACAGTTACGTATTAAGAGGACAAGAGTTGGCACCATTATTATGCTAGCTCATGTACACTCAAACCTCATCTTTCTCTTGAAAACTTTCTTTGAGGGGTGGTGAGGCAAGTAGAGCCACATGATCTCGATATTTAATTATTTGATTCGTTGGAAGACAATCTTTTCTTTTGCCGATCCTTCAGCCAAGACAGAATTCTTCTCTTAAGTTTCCATCTACATATACCTAGAGACTATACCTGTTTCGATACAATTGAACACTTTCATGGCGCATATTGTCCCTAAACATTTCCCAGAAAAAAGTTCCTCAAGTACATATAAAATTTAAGAGCTGTGTTTACCAAAAAGAAACAGTAGAAAACTAAACCGGGTGGACAATTTGACACAGTGGGAATTTGGCATATCATTTAAAGCATCTTTTTGCTGTCATCAGTACCATAACGACAGTCCTTGGCAAGTTCTATCCCTTCTAAAGAAATGTGTCAATGAACAATAATGTAGATGCTCACCTCGTAAAAGTAATAAGTCCTTCACTGAGCCCTATCACAGAAAGTTGTGCCGAGAAGGGCAAATCAGTGGGAAAGAAAAACAGAATCTTATCCAACTCCTGTCCTTCGTGTTGACCTCTTTTCAGATCAAAAATGCAAAACTCTATTGCTTCCCCCACAGTTGTAGCAGATGACAAACCCATTGCACTTTTCAATCATGCACCTTGATGTAAAAACAACATAGGAAACAATAAGACAAACAGATAAAGGTAAACACCTCATTAGTGAGATGATCTTTAGAAGGAACAGGAATAAATCTTATGGTATTCCAATACTAGGAAAGAAAACCAAAATGAACACTCATTTGACAAAAAGCATTTGAGTGAATGGTGGAAAACTGGTGGTTTTAAACTTTTATTTAGCCCGTGATGTGAAAGGCAGAGGATCTCTGTGATTGAAGGCTTCTAAGAGCTATAATTTCCAGGATGAACAGTGCTCCAAGGTGGCACTGTTCTGATGAAAGGTGATGCTCACTAGAATCCTATCAATTCTAAACTATCGAAGAGGAAAAGTCAATTCATGGTCAATTGTTCTAGCACTGAAAAGTGATATGTAGATTCAGTGAACTGTCTTTTGCTTCATTATCAGCTGATTAGGTGAATTGTTTCATCCAAAAGACGGATAAGCCTATTCGTCCGCACAATACTTTCTGTTACAACAAAGTCTGGATGAGGTCATAGGCAGACAAATTTACCTCACTGAACTATCTAGAGGGGTTTTCCCACATCTAAAACCCATGATACAGCACGGGAGGCGCTGAGCTAAAACATGATATGCTTGGGATTGGGAAATAAATGCAACACGCACACCAAACGTCCAATGGGGCCTCGGCGTTTGGTCTGAGATGCGGTGTTCAATCTGCGATTTAACTGCAACTATAACTTAAAACTAAAAAAATGATAAGAAACGTCAAGTATGATAACTGATTTTAATTCACGGTAGCATAACCAATAGACCTCACCATAGTACAAATCACACACTAGATGTCAAGATGTTTAGAGCTTATTAGTCTCATTCCTTACCATGTAAACCCTAATTTCTCAGCATATCTAACCTACATAAAAAATTCAATATACATATATAGATGCAGAGAGAGAAGAGAGATATAGAGGGAGGGAAGGAGAGAGAGAGGTACCAGAGAGCTGATGAGTCCGATTACTGTGATGTATGGCGTAGAGAGAGAAACAGTTGACAGTTGCGGAGACGAATTCTACAGATGCCCTAGTTTGGGTATGCTGAATCCCAAATCTATCTCGGAGATAAAATTAATTGAATCAATCGATTTTCAAAACTGTAATTTCTAGCTGAAGAATCCCTGGGCGTTTGAATTGTTGATGCGCCAAACTCCTCCCCGACAGAAAACAGCGAGATGACGAATTCCAGATCGCAGAATTGAGTCAATTTTAATTTTTTTGGGTCAATTTACTGAAGAGTAAAAACACATTTTACCCCCTTAGGCTGTGTTTGGAAGTTAGGGAAAGAAGGGAAAATAACTAAGAAGAAAATTGGAGGGAAAATTTAGGAGAAAATGGGAGGAAAGTTAAAACGGAAATTGAAAATTTTCTTTCCTCTTTTTGTAGATCCAAACAAAGGAAGGGAAAATTTTTAAATTTTTTCTCCCTTTCTCTTCCTTTCCTTAAGAACCAAACAGAGCCTAAAGTTTTTACTTCACCGCCGTATTGTTCAAAACTTGGCACTTACTCCTCCAACTATATGAATGTGAAGCGGTAATTGGTAAACTACTTTAATGGTAAGTGGTAAATTTTTCTAAGTCGTATGTATTTTTTTATTCTTCTTGTTAATATGAATTCGAAAAGTTAATTGTTTCTTTAATAAAAATTAAAAAGAATTAACTAATGAAATAGGTTAATGATTAAATAAATTTAATAAGGGGAAGTTGCACAAGAAAGCATAGAAATAACATAGACAGGGAAGGGGGAGAGAAGAATTACAGAGTAAAAGTTAAGGACATACTGACTGATATATTATAGACAATCATATAAAACAATTCAAGGGTATTTTTGTCCTACAAAACCATTTGAGTTTCCAATTCCCCCAACTTCCATTTACTAAAAGCATAAAGGTGATTTTAACAAAAAGAGTACATGAGAGATAATTGGATTTGGCTAATGGGAAACAAATTGACTTTAAACAACTTAGTTTTTAGCACTTTTACGGGGAATTGTCTTCTAGGAATTGGTTCTAAAACTGGGTAACTCGGCATCAAGTGCTAGTGCGATAGCATGTTCTCATTCTAAAGTCTTAATACTAACCAACGGAAGGGGTTGCCATAACCCAAATATATTATGGGGTTAAGTGATTGAGTTTCAAATATGTTACATGGTTAAGTGAAAATTTGTAAAAGGGTCATAGTTGAGGGGATCTTATTGTAATTTACCGTTTGCTAAATCCGAGAGAGAATAATGATCCCAGTCACATTCCCGTTCTTGTACATGCAGCAGTTTGCAAAGCATTTCGTTAAAGTCTGTTTTGATTCTGATTAGTAATGGCAAGATTATGATTTATGTGTACCATAACTTTTTTCTCATTATCCTACAAACATACAAATTCGTTCAAAATTTTTGCTAGAGCTATAACACGTGAGAATTATTAGACAAGGTGGGTCGACAGCAGTAGCTATATTCTATTGGTAACATGTTGGAGATATAAGGACGAAAGTCTTATAACTTAAGAATAAAAAGAAAAGGTTTATGGTTTTGTCTCATGATGGTTTGCCTATATATATGGCATTCGTTTTGTGAAAAAGATACTGATATTTGAGAGCATAAATATTAGAATAAAAAGAAAAGGTTTATGGCTTTGCCCCATGATAGTTTGCCTATATATGGCATTCGTTATGTGAAGAAGATACTGATATTTGAGAGCAGAAATAAATAAGAGAATGGAAAGAAAAGAAATAAGCAGAAAGGTAATGAAAATATAATCGGTCTTGGAAAAAGATCTCAATAGTTTTTTAGGCTAAATCAGAAACATTTGTTGTTCAAAATTTATTTACTTTTTCCGTAAAGTTGTTTATCATTTGCATTAATTTTAAAACAATATGTTTTATTTAACAATTATTAATTGAGTATCTAAAAAACTCTTCAAAATAACAAAAGTTAAACAAAGGAATAAAGGAAGGCATTATAGTGGTTTTATAAGCAATAGAAAAAAAAAAAAAAAAGAGTCTAAAAATCGATCACCCACACTATCTTCAGAAATACAAAGAAAGACAAACAAATGAATTGCAAAAGGTTGCGCTATGAAACGTTTTCAGTTTCTAATTTTTTTCTTCATAAAAATTAAAACAAAATCACGTTTACTTTTAACAAGAACAAAAATAAAAAGGGTTAATTTCACTAACCTCCCCTGAGGTTTGCATAAATGCCACTGCCCTCCCCTCTGGTTTCTGAAATTCCACTGCGCTCCCTTGCTTTAAAACTAAATGTCAGATACCCCCTTTTCCGTCAATTCCGTTACAAAACCGTTAAGTCCATCTTTTTATCCCCATTTTACCCCTCCCTCTTACCCTCACAACTATAAATATAATACCCCACTCAAAAAACGTTAATTTTTTTTTTCTTTTAATTGTACACCATTTTTTTTGGCTTTAACTTAGATAATTTGCAACTTTTTTTCACAGTTTTTTGTTTAAAACTTTATAAGGACATTTTTTTTTATTTCCAAAGTGAAAATTAAGTCATTCATGAAAAATCTGGAAATAAAAAAAATGGTGTACAATTAAAAGAAAAAAAAATTAACGTTTTTTGAGTGGGGTATTATATTTATAGTTGAGGGTAAGAGGGAGGAGTAAAATGGGGATAAAAAGATGGACTTACGGTTTTGTAACGGAATTGACGAAAAAGGGGGTATCTGACATTTAGCTTTAAAGCAAGGGAGCGCAGTGGAATTTCAGAAACCAGAGGGGAGGGCAGTGGCATTTATGCAAACCTCAGGGGAGGTTAGTGAAATTAACCCAAATAAAAAACATGCTTGGTAAAAACTGAAACTTACCAAACACACCATAAATTACACTCTTTTCCGAACCCACCAATGGTCGGAAGCGGTTTCGCTGTCCCGAACTTCCTGTCCCCACTCCCTGCCCCGTTCATCCGAGCAATCAACGGCTTAGATTCCATTTCACCCCAAACAAATCCGAGCCATACACATTCATCTGCGAATCTGAGCTGTTGATTCTCAAATGAACGGCTCGGATGAATGAGACACATAGTCGGGACAGAGTTTTCGGGACAGTAGATCCGCAATCCCAATGGTCGGAGTAAAAGTTGCTTCATTGTTGGATGACTTAGGTGAAAACTAGGACTGGTTTGGTTTGAAAAGTCAATTGGCTTAATTTTATTTTGTCTTTGTTTTTGAGCATTTTAGTTTTGTGTTAAATTTTTGTGGATTATTGCTTTCCCGACGAAAGGGATTGAGAAAGTCAAAAATTAAAAAATTATGATCCGAAGACAAAAATAAGCCCTTTAGTTTTTTGTCTCATTTTTTGTCTTTATCCAAAAAAATTGAGTTTCAACCATAGTTTTTTACTTTTGTGATTTTCTCATTGAAACGAATCAATAATTCAAAAAAAATTGAGGCAAAATTAACAAATGCAAAAAAAATAAAATGAAAATGGAACAAAGACAAAAATAAAATAAAAAATTTGACCAAGTGCTTGGGGTCCTAATTTATTACGTATTATATGACAATGAGCTGATGACTCCTTTGGCAAAAAAAAACTTAATACGGTTTTTTGGTTTTGTCTTTATTCAATTTTTTTTTTTGCATTTGTTAGTTTTGCGTCAAGATTTTGTGGTTTCTGGATTTATCTCGACGAGACGAATCTAACAAGTATAAATTTATGGTCAAACCAAATATTTTTTGAATAAAGACAAAAATACTTGAATTGTTGGATTAATTTTGGGTTTATTAAAAAAAAATTGAGTTTTGTCCATAATTTTATACTTGTTAAATACGTCTCGTCGGGATTAATCCAGAAACCACAAAATCTTGACGCAAAACTAACAAATGCAAAAAAAAATTGAATAAAGACAAAACGAATAATCTAATAATCCGGATTATGAATTATTTGCCAAAGGAATGCACCCATCCGGGCATTAATCAAAAAGATAAATAAATAAATAAATAAATTCACCCACCCGGACTTTCTACCAACTACCACAGTTTAGGCTGGGTCACAATTAGGGGTGTAATCGAGCCGAGTCGAGCCGAGCTTTGGGCTGCTCGAGCTCGGCTCGCCAAATATTTCCTCAGCTCGAGCTTGGCTCGAACTCGTGACGAGCTAAATTTTCAAGCTCGAGCTCGGCTCGCCAAGTTTTGACCAGGCTCGAAGCTCGGCTCGTACAGCTCGAAACGTATAGCTCCAGAGAAGCAGCGAATAGTAAAATGACTGGGTCTTCATTTATGAGGGGGAAATTGCCTTGGATTTCTTCAAGGGGCGATGTGGGACAAAGTAAAGCAATGGGTTTCCCTTTGAACTCTTCAGCCTTCACTCTTCACATGTGAGGTTTGTCCCACATCGAAAGATAAGGAGGAAAAACCACCCTCTCTCCTCTATAAATTCAGTCGGTGCATTGGGTGCTCTTTGCTCTCTCGTGCAACCACTGCCTACAGCAGCCACGTGGCACAGAGTTGGTACGTTGTTGAACCTCAAACTGGAGCAATCACGTGTTGTATACATATGTATAGGCTCGCGAGCCAACTCGAGCCGAGCATTTGTTGGCTCGGGCTCGGCTCGTTTATATTTCGAGCTGAAAATATAAGCTCGAGCTCGTTCGTTTATTTGACGAACCGAGCTTGAACGAGCTCTTAGCGAGCCGAACCGAGCCAAGCTCGCGAACGGCTCGTTTTGCTTACACCCCTAGTCACAATTGATCAAGAATGATTTTATTCACGCCACATTCTAATTGATGAAAAACAATGTGGATTCCATCACAAAACTAGCCTCATTATTATCAAAAAATATATTGATTCCGTAGACTCAATACAATTTTTACCAATCAAAATCGGACTCCAACTAATCTCCGAGTAATTATTTAGTGGTTTTGGGCACTACCATGTGGTGGCCTTACACCCCATTTCCAACGGAACCTGGGTGGGTGCCATGCACTACGGGTCGTTCGATGTCCGGATGGACGGCCCAGATTTGATCACACTGCGCATGCCAATGAACGGATAGGACGCAAAGGGGAGCGCGCGCGCCAATGAACGAATAGGATGCAAAGGGGCGGAGATCAAATTTGGGTCATCCATCCGGGCATCGGACTGCCCGTAGTGCACCGCACGGTACACGACACCCACCCCGGTTCCCTCTCCAACACACATTTTTGTGGGATCCATATACTTAGTACTAGATCTCACATAAATGTATGCTAGAGAGGGGTCTTGGGGAACCACATAGCAGTGTTCCAAGACCACCAAATATTTTTTCTAAATGCCCCCACCTTGTAATAACCTGAATATTTTAAATAAATTACTACTATTTTTATAGCTTTTTGTATTTTATTATAGTTTGTGCATAATGACACAAAAATTAAGGTTGAGTTCATAAATTAACGTGGAACTCTCGAGTTTTTGTTTACCGTGTGTGGATGTTGAATTGTTAAGTATGGACATGTGTCGAAGCATCTCTAACACTGATATGTATTTTAATTTTTAACTACTACACTGATGCAGGGCGCTTTATGAACTACAGAAAAGACGCGCAACAATTGATCACAAACGAGATAGTTAGAGAAAACGCTCTCTAGACTCTGTTTTCATTCAATAATAATAAACTCCCTCAGCCGTTAAGGCTTACAACTTATTATATAGGAAACTGGAAAACCTAATTAAACTGGAAAACCTAATTGATAGGAAACTGGAAACCCTAAGTGATTTGTTCCGAAAAGGAAGTCAAATCAATAAAAAACGAAAAAATACCAAAACGGAAAATTCCAAAATAACAGCGAAATAGCGTGGCACGTCAATCGGCCGAAGTTTGACCACTCGGTATCGATACAGGTAATTCCTGTATCGATACGGGAAGCTTCTGTTCGCCCCGAAGCGCCACGGTATCGATACAGCTATCCACAGTATCGATACAGCTATAATAAAAACTCAATATACTATTTCTTAATTTATTGGTTAGTTCCATTCTGCATCATTCTCTTGGGCTTGAAAAAAACTCGTCCTCGAGTTTTGCTTGGAATAACTTGACACGTCTTCGATTATCGGCATCTGCTTTGTACCTTAAATTAATCCTTCCAAGCGATCGTGTACCCATGCCTATGTCAGTAGAAGAGGCTACAACCAAAAAGGAATCATCCCAAACTCCACCACAAAAAATCCAATTACCATCTTCTGTCACTTTACCATTTTGGAAAGAAAATCCATTACCATCTTCTGTCACTTTACCACTTTGGAAAGAAAATCCATTGATTGCTGTAAAATTGTTGGGTCTTATGATGGGGGAAATATCACTAAATAGAACACCCCATGATCCACTAACAAAAGCAGAGGTCGGCTTCTTCGGGGGTTTTGGTTCTCTCAAGGAGATGAAATCGAATGCACAGTCTTCATCATCTTGCTCTTGATTCAATCTAATTCCCAAAACAGGATTACTCATCACATTAACTACATTAATGGATTGAGGGACAGCTTCAGGAGCATTTACCTCATGCGACGCTATTATTCCAGTTTCATGATTTTCAACGTGTACACCTTCAACAATGCCAAATTCACATATCTCAGACTCGTCATCTTGGTACTCATCACATTTTGGGGGCAAATCACAATCATAGTGTGATTCCATGAAAGACATGGTTGTGCTACGAAATAACTCACTTGATTCTTCCTCTAGATCTGTGACCTCCCCAATATTTTTCCAGTCCTCACCAACACCTCTTCCAACTTCGTCTTACAAAATACTAATTCTTTTGATGTATGACTTTTACTGGTCAAAGTCGAAAATATTTTGTTTGAAAAATTGGGTTACAGATAGGAATCTTTGTAGTGGCAAATAGATTGAGGACCCAACTGACCTTTGTGAGATTGTTTAGCCCCAGACTTTCTGCGACTCATGATCGAGATATAATTAACGGGTAAAAAAGAAGAACGCATATGGCTCTTTAATTTTTCCCACGAACGAATCTTTTCCTTTCCTTGCCGCAGCCGAGTCTGCTTCAATTGCTGCCACCACGCCGCGGCTCTACCCCTGAATCTGGTAGCCACCAGCGACACCCGTTTATCCTCTGGAACTTGTTTGAACTCCAAGACTTCATCCATAGCCGCAACCCAATCAAGGAACTCCTCAGGCGTCAAACCCCCCTGGAACTCAGGTAGGTCGATCCTCAAACCAGACTCCCATGGACGGAAATCACGGTTATCAGCCATGATCTCCCGGCCTCTGCCCCTTTGTTGACGAAAGCCACCGCCGCCAGCCCTGCCAACGTCGAATGCCCCCGCAGCAAAAAGGTTTTCAGCCGCTTCACCATCCGTACTTTCGTCCTCCTCTCGAGGCCGCCGATTGTATGGTTGATGGCGAGGTGGATTCCCCCCAACAGCTAGGGCAGCAACTTGCTCGGCTAAAGCAGCTATTGCAGCCGTCATGCTCTGTTCTAGTTGTTGGAATCGCGCCTCTGTTCGCGCCTCCTGCGCTACGTCATCTCTTTCATAGATGTCCTCCAAAGTATCGGTACGACCATCTCGTCCCCCTCGACCTCCAGCACGTCCTCCGACCATAGTCAGGATTGGAACTTGAAGCTTTGATACCAACTGATGCAGGGCGCCTTATGAACTACAGAAAAGACGCGCAACAATTGATCACAAACGAGATAGTTAGAGAAAACGCTCTCTAGACTCTGTTTTCATTCAATAATAATCAACTCCCTCAGCCGTTAAGGCTTACAACTTATTATATAGGAAACTGGAAAACCTAATTGATAGGAAACTGGAAACCCTAAGTGATTTGTTCCGAAAAGGAAGTCAAATCAATAAAAAACGAAAAAATACCAAAACGGAAAATTCCAAAATAACAGCGAAATAGCGTGGCAAGTCAATCGGCCGAAGTTTGACCACTCAGTATCGATACAGGTAATTCCTGTATCGATACGGGAAGCTTCTGTTCGCCCCGAAGCGCCACGGTATCGATACAGCTATCCACAGTATCGATACAGCTATAATAAAAACTCAATATACTATTTCTTAATTTATTGGTTAGTTCCATTCTGCATCATACACCTAGTCAAAGTGTAAAAGTAGAAATATGAACATAGGATTAGTGGGACAACATGTAGCCAGCACCACTAGCTAAATTACCTAGAAAACATTACATAATTTTTTTTATTTAGCTAGTTACTTTTCTTCTCCACACCCCAACAATTTATGCATTTGTCAATCATCTTTTGAAAAGAACATTTCTTCATCTTTCCTTTTTTCTCTCCATTGGAGATCAATCTTGATTTCTTCCATTAAAAATCATTTATGCATTTGTCAACCTATTTGGTGCCGGTTTAAGGATTTTCCCACTTTTAAAACTGGTTAGATTCCCGGTTCTTGCAGTTAAAAAGCCGGACCGAACCGGACTGAACCAGTAGTAGATACTCCTATATGAAGTTATGCAGCCTAGATCTAAGTCTGCGCCTCATTTCTTTCTTCACTCCCCAATCTCACCTGCCCAGTCACCAAACTCACCACCATCACACCGCTACCACCACGACGTTGATGCCTATTGCCTTACCACCTACGCTGGTCCAACTTCACCATCGTCATCATCGCCAAGCACCATTAACACCATTGTCGTCATCGTCGGTAGCTCCGTTGTTTACTCTGTGGTTCTTTCTCGATTTGTAGGTTCACTCTCTCTCTCTCTCTCGCCGTAGGTTTCTAGATCTGTGCTTTATCGCACAGTATGTGTGTGTGTGTTATTCATTCTCTTCAACTACGATCGATTTGTGATTCTGATTTCTCTCAATCTTAAGTCTACTAGTTTTTCTCTAAGCCAAACGGCCAAACCTAACCGAAACCTTTAATTGGTCCCAGTTACAATTCTCCAAACTAGAAAAATCGATTTGGTTAAAAAAATACCGTCAAAGTAGACCGAATCGAACCAGTTACACCCCTAGCTTTTGGGGATTAATAATTTCAGAATCTCCCATTCCCGTGGGGAGGCAGGGGCTCTGCTGTCTGTTTTAGCCAGCAGGCCGTGCTGGCCTTAAAACCATGTCGTTTTGGCACAGACCTGAGATCCCTTTTTCCCCTTCCCTTTTCCTTGTTTGGTGCCCAATAAATGGGCAAGGAACACTGCAAAACTTTGTTTTTTATGGGACAAAAACCATGTCGCAAGCTCTGGTTTTATATATATATAAAAAACGTCTTCCCGCAAATATGAGTCAAACCGCTCATTATTCTTAAAATAATTTTTTTTGGGTCTCTAAAAAAAATTAACTTACTCTGATACTGTTAGGGTGCCCTACCGATATCAGATTAGCTACAAATTCAGTCCGTTCATTATTCTTAAAACATTTTAGCTAGGCCTTGGCTATAGCTAGTTTTAAGAATAATGAACGGCCTAAATCATCTTTGTGGACTCTGAAAAATAGCCCCAAAAAATCAATAAACAATACAAAAACGTGTTTTTTAATAAGGAGCAAACTGCTTGGTAACAAATCACCAACTGCTGCAACCATATAACAACACCTAAGTAGCCAAATATTTGTCCACGAAGACAAATGCAAACAAATGTTTGTCCTCCACACTTGGGGATGATTAAGTTATTTGGTCCCAAGCAGTTTTTTTTTTGGGGGGGATTTTTTTTTTAGCCCACAAAATGATTCAAACTAGTCATTATTCTTAAAACGTATTTTTATGGGTCTTTGAAAAAAAGTAGCTAATCTGATATCGGTAGGGCGCCCTACGAATTTGTAGGGCACCCTAACAGTATCAAAGTAAGTTAAATTTTTTTTAGAGACCCAGAAAAAATTATTTTAGGAATAATGAGCGGTTTGACTCATATTTGCGGGAAGACTTTTTTTTTTATATATAAAAAACCAGAGCTTGCGACATCGTTTTTGTCCCATAAAAACAAAGTTTTGCAGTGTTCCTTGCCCATTTATTGGGCAGCAAACAAGGAAAAGGGAAGGGGAAAAGGGGACCTCTGGTCGTGCCAAAACGACATGGTTTTAAGGTCCTGCTGGCTAAAACATACAGCAGAGCCCCTGCCTCCTTCCCGTGGAAAGCGAAGTGCAGTTGAGTCATAGTCTAGGGGGTAAACTGTAATTTACTGCAGTAATTATGTTCGTCAAGTCACGTGTCGTATAAATCCCCCGGTTCACGCAATGTGGCAACTTCCTAACTGCTTTCACTTCACGTCCTGTCCCCACAAGTCACAGCACCACAACACTCCCAACAAAACAGTTCTCAACTCCTCCTCATCGCATACTTTCTTCAACCAATCGTCAAATCCTGAACGAACTCAAATCGAGAGTCGAAAATGAAGCGTGAAGCTAAACCAATGCAGTGCCTCAAGAAGCTCCGATCGAACCTTCCTCGTCGCCGGCGAAAGCACATTTCTCCGATATGCTCAATTCCTTCTCCGTTGGATTCGATTGCTTCTTCTCACTTGACGAGACAAGTCTCATGCGAATCGAGCAGAATTTCAGTGAACAAGCCGAGAGCTAATTCTCCGAAGAAGAGACGCTTTGACGAGATCAGCGGTTTTGGAGACAGTGAAGAGTTTAACAAAGTTACGAAGAGAGAGAATGGAAGGAAGGACGCGTACAAGGAGGACGAGGAGGAGAGAGATTCCTCTTGCGTTCAGTCGTACTCTGGATTGGACGCGAGAGAGATAAACTTGAAGTTGAACAGAAACGCGAAGGAATTTGGAGTAATCGAAGAACACTCTGGAACTACTGCGAAATCCGAGTTATCGTGTGAGTTTGCGAGGAAAATTCCAACTGGAGATGAGAATTCGATAAAAAACGACGTAAACAGAGCTTCTGTAATTGAATTGTCTGAAGTTTCACGAAACTTAACTGTTTCGAAATCCGATTCGACAACAGAGCAGAAACCGCCAAAGCTCAACGCAATAGTAGATTACTCTGATCTCGCTTGCTCTGAGTCAGAGCGCGTTTGTTACGACGTTTCGGATTACTCGTCGGCGTTTTCTGATCTTCAGTCGGAGATTTTTCACGACAGTTCTGGAGTCGATTTCTCAGACGACTACACTCCGTCCATATTATTCGAATCTGGAAGTGAATTTTCTGAAAAATCAATCGGTGACGACGAA
Source organism: Vaccinium vitis-idaea (assembly GCA_963854785.1). Taxonomy (NCBI): domain Eukaryota; kingdom Viridiplantae; phylum Streptophyta; class Magnoliopsida; order Ericales; family Ericaceae; genus Vaccinium; species Vaccinium vitis-idaea. Next base: position 21,881,355 of record OY978224.1, on the reverse strand, counting down.
AGTCCAACGCCTACTTTCTCGTTATTCCTTCAGTACAGCCAGCAATTCTTCAGGTCCACCTCCACTCTAGATTCTAAATCTCGTTCACGTTCGGATCATGAAAGCTCCGACGAATTTACCGTAAGTCCTTGCTTTAGTTTGTGAGTAACCGTTTGGATGTTATATGACGTAACGTGGCTATTATATATGTGTCGTCATTTTGATTTTGGATTTTCAGTGCTTGAGATTTGAAGATGATGAGAACGAAGAGAGCTACCGGATGTTGAGAAACAGAGAGAGGAGACAAGTTTACTTCCATGACTACGCGGAGGATTACTGTTCCACGACGGAGTACGGCGAGCTTGTCATTCAGCAGAGGCTACAGATGGTCCACTGGATAGTTGAGGTCAGTTAGCCACATTTGTTTTTTGCTATATATTTTTTTAATTAGTACTCGCCGTAGTTGAAATTCTCGAAACAATTAACAGTAGTGCTCACGATGGTAACTGTAAATCACTCAGACTGTTCACGTTGTGATTAGAATTTTATATCTAAGTACAAGTCCAAAAATTTCCTTGGCGTGTGTAGACAGACTATAGTGCAACAAAATATCGGTGAACTGCCACCGATATAATAGTTGACACCAACAGCACAATTCACTAGTGATTGGTTTCACTTCTCTTGCATTGATTTGTGGTGCAATAATCTCATGACCAGCAAACAAAAGCAAATTACTACATGACACTGATGTTTAACTTCTAGCTACTGAACTACAGTTTAGTGCGTTGCACGCATGAACTATCCATGACATTAAATATCCAATACAGGTCCGGCCATTTTATAAAACGTTTTTATATATATGCATGGCATTAAATATCCAATACAATTCCGTTCTACAACGTTTATGTATAGTTTGTTGGATACGCGACGAACTAAACTGTAGTTCACTAACTATTAGGTGCTATTTAACATTCTTTCCAAAATTTACTATACCCCTATCTTGTTTTGACACCTACGTCTGTGTGAAACTGCTGCATATCTTCGCACAGTCACAACTCACGGTTGATTGGTTTCAGTTTCTTGCATTCGATTAAGCTGCATTTCATATAACCAACAAACAAACTAGTACACATTACAAATATGATACGAGAGCCAAAGTGCCTTTGGCTCAATGGCATCAGGTGTGCACCTAGGTGCCAGGAGAAAGAAAGTCAATAGTTCAACTCCTCTTCCAAGGTGCAAATCTAACTATTCCAGTAACACTAACTTTCGCTGATCCAAAAAATATATATATACATAATACACACAATAAAGAACTGCTATGTAACACTGACTTTTATCACTAGTTAAGTTCACTTTATATCTGGCAAGATATGACTCACCTCAAACTTTTGTTATCATAATGTATTTTTGTACAGAACCAATGACGAGTTGACAACCATCCAACTATGCACTGATTTTGTTCTTTGGTCAGTTGGACTTTGGCTATGTACCATCTTGAGTGCTTGTCCGAACTCTGAAGTTTAATAGAACTTGCTGGCTGTGTACATATATAAGTATGCAAGTTCTGCCTTATGTTCTTTGACTTCTGATTGGATAGGCATACACAATAAACTGTAATTGCTCTCAAAGTCGTGGACCATTCCATTTCTCTTTTAGTAAAATGGCGAGGGCGTCAGGCCAAATATAACCTCGCATATGTGGCAGCTGTTACTCATACACGTAGTGCTAATTGATACCTACATTTTTCTCTCTTTTTACTAAAATTTTGTTTATGAAAGCTATGATAATGACTGGTTTCCTTCATTTTTCTAACATATTGCTATAATTGAGATGTTTATAACTTTAAGGTTACAGCATCGATGTGGTTCTTGCTTCCTATTCACTGGATTGACTTGTCCATATGGTACTTTGTATAAGCAGCAATCTACTAAAAAAGAGTTTCACAAGGAGACAATATTTCTAGGAGTTGGCCTGCTGGATCGTTTCTTGAGTAAGGGATTCTTCATAACCGAGAGGAACCTCCAAATTGTCGGAATTGCATGTCTAGCATTGGCCACCAGGATTGAGGAAAACCAGCCCTACAATAGGTAATAGTTTTGTCTTAATCTTCTTCACTTTTGGCATTCTGAGACTGATTTATCATTCTTTGAAATTATCTTGGAGATAGATATGGATCTGACCTAACAGGGTACTATTATTGGGTTTCATATTGGTTTATAGGTTGGAAGTTTTAGCATCACATAAATATGGATGAATTACATTGCACTAGAAAACATGTGATTCTTTTGTTTTGGTTAGTGCTGAAAAAGATGAGCTTGATCTCATGTTAATTTTAATTTTATTTGACAAAAACGCTCCAGTAGATAACCACTAGAGTCCATGTTGTGGTTTCAATCCAGCAGAGACTTGCCGGATCCAGTTGAGAACACAACACAACATAGAATAAGAGATTTCTTTTGTACAAGCTAACCTTTACAAACTGAGTCAGTATTTACAAGCCTGTCTACAAACTTTGTTAGTTGCTAAACATGAAAAAAAGAAAAAGAAAAAGAAAAGGATAAAGAATACCCTGCTGAAAGCTATTTATTGGAGTCTGGAGTTGTCATCTACGTGCCTCTAGTGATAGCCAAGTTGACTTTCTGCAATTTTGAACAATGTACTTGCTGAATAACGTATCACGCTCCTCTCCGGTTGAAAGCTAAGTAAATCAGGCCCCAGACAAATTTGAGACTTATCCAGGCACTGACTCGACAGGAAATGGAAGTGAAAGAGCATTCCTTAACAATAGGATATCAATTTGGACGTTACATAAAGAAAATTAACCATGCATTGGTGTTAGAAATTTTTTATTCAAGTAGTGATCACATTGCATATTTTAACTAGTTTTAGGCTTCACTATTGCAGAGGGGAGTCCAATACCAGATATACTGTGTTTAGTAATGCCCTGATGTTGTGAAGTGTGAACTAAACTACATTGTTACTCTGAAAAGAACCTAGTTGGTGCAAAACATTTCTGCAGTGTAATTCCGATCCAGACATTTTCATTTGCACCTTACAAAAGAGGTGTATTCTTGACAAGTATAAATTATGCATAAAAGTTAAGTTAAATGTTTCCACAACCTACTTTCCATCTACCTTTTGCGAGATTTGATGGAAGTTAAGTTATATGAGCTTTGAGGAAATGTCTTATGGAATAAGTTGATCAGTTTTAAGTAAATAGATCATGCTGTCGCTAGTTCATATGGGTAGAATTCACCTATCTGTAGCTTTTCTTATGGATTGTTTCAGCGTGCGGCAAAAGACGTTCCATGTAGATTGTAACACTTACAGTAGATGTGAAGTGGTGGCGATGGAATGGCTGGTGCAGGAAGTCCTTAATTTCCAGTGCTTTCTGCCTACCACCTACAACTTCTTATGGTACCCCTTTTTCATCCATTGCATCAGCAGTCATATTAGATTTGGTATATGTAAACATCTGCTCAGTTTATATGTAAAATCGGACATAGATGGTGTTTTTATCGGCCGTTATTGTGCTATAATGGTACAGGTTTTACCTGAAAGCTGCAAGAGCAAATAAAGAGGTGGAAAAAACTGCGAAGTACTTGGCAGTGGTAGCGCTGCTTGGTCATGAGCAGCTGAGCTACTGGCCCTCGACTGTTGCAGCTGGGCTTGTCATTCTTGCCTCTCTCGCGTCCAACCAAGATGCATCCTGTGACCGTGTAATGGAGGTATACCTAAAACACAGGATCATACAACTTGGACTTAGGGTCTGTGACAACTACACTTTTGACATAAGCTGATATGGTCCATTACCATTTCTTCCTGGAGTGTTTTGACATCTTCAAAAGTGTTGTTGACGCATATATCTTGCCAAAGCATTCAAATGGTTCCTTTCAATTGTCATTTCAGTGTATTTATTGGCTTCTCGTCATTATGGAAATTTGATCAACAAAAGATTACCTTATGAATTCTTGTTTTTATTGGCAGACCCATCTCAGAACAAAAGAGGATGATCTACCCGGATGCATGAAGGTACGAAACAAAATCTTGTCAATCGCTTGTCTGTCTTGTCTTGTATTCTCTCTCCGTTGAATCAGGATTTATATTCACAGTGGTAACAGCTCTATTTATATCAAGTCGAGTTCATCAATTGTAGAAACGTCAATACTATGTGATCATCTTTCATGATTAACAATGCCATGCTATTTTATTTGTGGCAGAGCCTTGAGTGGTTGATAAAGTACGCTTGCTAGTAAACCAACCGAGTGAGAAGAATCTATTTTTGTTGTCATTACTCCTCAAGCACTACTAAGGCACAGGTAATAAGTAAATGAAAGCAATTCTTTTTGGGTCAGTATAGTAATGCAGATTGATTTCCATTTTATTGTTGTTAACTGTCCATAGACGGAAAAAACAATCCGTTAGTGAAATTCGTGCATTCTTTTTTGTAGCAGTCTGAAGCACCCGTAATATAGTGCTTTGATTTTTTTTTTTTTTTTGGTTGTAATCAGCTAGTCTACTCAGAATATTGAATCGAGCAGTGTAAGAATAAAAATGTGGCGTCTCTATTACAGTACTGAAGCTCAAGGTTTTTGCTTTCTAGAAGGTATTTTAGGTGATTAAGGTATACAGAAGTCATTGGCACCGCAAATGGGCATTCGCATAATGTGGTGTCCCAAAAAATCATCTTCATTTTGGTCACTCGAACGAGAATTATCAAGGGGAATGATTTTAACACTCGCTCCCTTATTTTGGCAAGCAGTCAAAAACTCACAAAATTCTGCATCGTACTGATCACTTATAGAGAAAAGAGAGAGCATGATTTGATGAATTACTGTACTTCAGTGTTTGCTGAAGCTCAACGCAGACTCGGGCTACTAAGACAAGTGTAGGTATAGAGCTTGAGCAAATGGTTTTCCATTGCTCTCTTGCTCTTCCATAATTTCCCTGGCAGAATTAGCAGCAGATAGGGAAAACACCATTCTGCATCTGTCCAACACAACACTCGGAAGGAACGAGAAAGTGACTACTCCTCAATATCAAGTTCTTCAAATTTCAAAAACTTAAGTCGACAAGAACACCATCAATTGTTTTCAAACATGGACCCGTGCCGTATAAAATCAACCTCTTTCGTTCTACCTGGAACTTAAAGAATGCAAATTCTTTCAAGTTCAAGCCAACAATCAAACAGTAAGATATGAGTCATAACGGTTGCAGGGTTGTTAGCTTCTCCAACCTAGCCAAAGAACACCTGATGCCCAGGGTGATGAATAATAATGTTGGACGAGGTAAATCTACCTTCCATGCAAGTGCAATGCAACACTCAATACAAAATGTCCAACCAAGACCAAGTTCTTTCTTAATGGCCAACGATGTTTCGAAAGGCAATTCTGGGTCGAATAGTTTTGAAGTTAAAATGCCTATGACCGTCCGTTTTTTCAATGAAGAAAACAAAATAAACTACATCAAACAAAAGTTGTTTCAAAAAAAAAAAAAAAAATACAACCAAAACTTTTTTGATCAAATATACAACCAAAACTAAACGCAGAAAAAAATGCTGGTTCCAAGTAACATGGGTTAAGGAAGGAAGGTTGAACCAGGAGATCGAGTCACCAAAAGTTCCCAATGCAACACCAATGTTGTGTTTTGTTTGACAAAAGTAAAAGCAGCTTTACCAATGAGGGTTATTTTATTGGTCGGAAACTTGAACTTGGAAGGATAAAGTCCAAGTTCAAGTCCCCATAGCCCCACATTGAGGTTAAACATACTCTTAATATCACCTACATGTAGTGGGGCCTTAACTTCGGCCCCGACTTAGGTGCGGTGGGGTCCCCTGCAGATAGTGGTGTGGTGCGACGGGCAATACTCTCTGACGGAGTTGACGGGGTATCATAATTCATAATTGCACTTCCATTTGTGTACCAAAAAAAATGTAAAAGCAGCTTTATTTGTAAAGCATATATACCACTCCAAACTGAAAATGGTATGGATTTCTTTTTCTTTCTTCTTTTAACCTTCATTTTGTGCAAAATTAATGCTCTCTTCTCTCTGCAGATGCATCAGTTGATACTGCGTAATTTGTAAACACCAATGACTCTGTACAATTCATGTCTCTTTACTGCTCACTCGGATCAAATCAACTTTTTTGTATCCTCTCCTTGATGATTCAGTAAGCCATCAATACAGCTGTGTAGAGCTCCGGTTCATTTCATACCGGTCATAAGCAGGCCGAGTTCTAAAAAACAGCAACACACTTGACACCAGTCCCAGTATGGATATACATCCCCACCACACAAACGTCAAGAAATAGCACTTTCGACCCATGCACACGACCGAGTCGGTCACCATTCCGCTGGGGACGACTGCATTGGCATCGTATATGCGCGATGCCAGGAGGCCGTAAACTAGCGACCCCATTGGGATGTTGGTGATGAGGATGTTGTGGTTGACGCCAACACTGTTTGGGCCGAAAAGCTCGGAAGTAACGGAGACTGCAGCAGCAAATATGAAGCCGGAGCTCAGGCCGATGAGGGCTGTGCCTGCATGGAGGGCTGTGGCGGTGCCTGAGGCGGCTAGCAAGAAGAAGGCGATTGGGGTGGGGATGAGGGCAATGGCTAGCCACCCTGTCCTGGCAAAATAGAACTTCCTGCACAAACGGAGGTTTTGGATGTTGTCAAAATAGAACTTCCTGCATTTAAAACTGCTTTTGAATTTTTGAATGGTAATAATACAAGGAGAAAGAAAAAGAAAGATGTAAGAAGTAAGTAGAGGAGATTTAAATTGAAAAGGCTTTAAAATTTTGTTCATGCGAAGAAAAAAAGCCATATAATCAATGTTTCGGATTAGCTCTCTTTAAGTCTTAACCAGTAAGAGTCATTGATCGAGCAAATACAAATCATTAATTGCAGCAAATGAACGGAGCAAAATTTAGACTTTCCCGTCAAGTCTAAAATAGGGAGATGGGAAGATATAATCCCAACGAAAAGGGGGGCTCTGCCATGCATTGGCAGGGTGTCAATCCCATCCGGGCCGTCCGTTTCGCACATCAACGGCTCGAATATCACCTCGCCTAAATGTATCTGCACCATCCATTGTTTGATGGGATCCAAGCCGTTGATGCGCGAAACAAATGACACGAATGGGGGTCGGCAGGACCTGCCAACCCCGCGGACAGCAGCCCCCGGGTTCAATTCCAACCAAGAAAATATAAAGTAGGAGTACTACTTACGCACGCATGAAATCCGGAGCAGCAGAAAGCAACCTCCCAAAGAATGAGAATGAGGAATACAGTGTTATCAACGTAGAGGTCTCGGAACCATACCCAAGCGACTGTGCAATCTGCCCTAAACTATTACTGTACACCAACCCAATCGTTCCCCCGCAGAAATACGCGAAAAAATAGAACCAGAAATCCAATCTCCTCAACAGCATCCCAATCTCATGTTCTTCACCCAACATCACTATCGAATCTCTTACCAAAAACCCACCCTCCCCTGTTTTCACACGGTTCAACATTGTCATCCTTCCTCCGATTTCTCCCGCGTCGTCAGCGCCGTCGTTTTTATTACTCGTTTCGCGATTGATAAGCTCTTTGTGAAGCTCGAGATTGTCCATGTTTACGAGAATGAATCCCGATGACCCTTGAATTCGGGAATGGATTGCCCGACGGAACCAGTCACGGGCGTAGATGATGCCGGGGATGAATAAGGGGAGGATTAGGAGGAAAAGAGCTCCGCCGAAGAGGAGACGGCTGTTTGTTGAGGAATGGGGGAGGAGGAGGAGGTAGAGGCCAGTGACGACGGCGAGGACGTTGAGGAGGAGGAAGATGAGGGAGTCGCGATGGACCGCGTCGGGAGGGAGAGGGGAGAGAGGAGGTTGGCGGAGGATTGGGATGAGGGCGAAGAGGGAGGTGATGAGAGGGATTAGGGAGTTGAGGAGGAGGTATAAGGCCGGGGAGGAGGCGGAGGTGGAGGTGGAGGAGTACTCGACTGCGGAGGCGGCAAGCGCGTACAAGGCGGCGCTTACGCCGTTGAAGCTCACGGTTAGGGAGATGGCCAGTGGGCGGTTGGAAGGGAAGTTGCGGTTGCAGAGGAGGAAACAGACTGTGTTGAACCAGCATATGCTGCATCCGGATAGTAAGCAGAGGAGAAATACCTGCAAAATACTCCAATTACTGGAAAGCTATGAATGAAGGTAAAAAAAATAAGGTAATCCCATCCATCACATGGAATGCAAAAAATTTACTAGCAAAACATTGATGAAGGAAAGTGATTATCCCACAAATTCTCTCGCTAGCATATTTCTCTTTCAATGCCATATTAGACTAATTATTCCGTGCTCCCCAACATCCTTACCCATTTAACATTCATGTGGGGTTCAGTACAATGCGTGGTGAAAAAACGGTGTTGGGGCACCACGTGGCTGTTCTTCATGTCCATGGAATAAGTGGTCCGTTAGGCAATTGGTCAGGTGACAAACTTCCAAAAATGCAGAGACATGAAGATGTGCACATGTACAAAAGTGTCCGAGTGGTAGCCTATTATTTTTTGCATTTCGCATTTTAGATTGTGAATTTTAGATTTTCTGGATTATGGGGGCAGAATAGATTATTAATTTATAAGAGTGTTTGGGATACTCATAACTCATGTTGATGTCATGGTCCATAAATGTTGCTTGGGTTTAGGACAATAATATAATTATTTCATCGTTATTCACTCATTCCCTGTTTAATTAAAAAAAATACTCCAGTAGACACTACCTCTTAAAATAGATTCGGTGACCATCCCACTATTGGGGTTGGCCATTTCCTCCAACCCGTTCGGTGACTATCCCACAAATCTCATTACCAATATCGATTTCCTGCAATGCTAGCATAATTTCGACTTACTACGAAAAATGCACGCATATGGAGTAAAAATTTCTTATTCGAAAAAAGAAAAATGAGAGAAATTTTCTCTCAAATTTCAAGTTTTTTGACCAAATATAAATTTATAAACTACTTTCTGATTCCACATTTTTTTGGTTTTCTATGGCAGACTTAAAAGATTTCAATGAATACTTTTCAATATGGCGCGAAAAAGTCAAAATTTATTCTCAATAACACATTTTTTAAGGTTAAAATGACACGATTTTTATTTTATTTTTAACGGAAGATAATTTCATTAGACTATAAATACAAGATACGACTAAACTCAATTGGGATCAAAGAAACAATCAAGTTCAACTCTCTAACTAAAACTCTAATATCCTGGATGATACAAGCACAATTCCAAGGCGGGTCTAGTTCAAAAACACTGAGGGAGATAAGCAGGGATGGAGCCAGAGGGGGGTCAGTAGGGGCAGTCGCCCCTGCAAGGAAAACAAAAAACCTCCAGTATTACATAGAAAAAACTAATTTTTCCTATGAATTATATAGGCTCGTCCCTGCAAAGTATTTTGGATAAAACATTTGCCCTAGTGAAATTCCTGACTCCGTCACTGGAGATAAGTTCTTTGCTATCACACGACTTGTATAGATACGTATATGTATTGAGAGAGAGAGAGAGAGAGAGAGAGAGAGAGAGTGTGTTACCAGGGAATAAGGCAAGGCAATGACATTCCGAATAACAAGCCACTGAAGGCCGTAACCGAAAAGACCCATGAAAGCAGAAATGAAGATAACCACCCAGAGTGGTAGGCATTTGCAGGCAAGACCGGAGGACCAGCCGAATGCCTTTCCGATGTCCGACGCCACCGCGAGATAGTTGAGCTCAACCTGAGGAATCCCCAAAACCGACTTCATCGTCGAAGAGTAAGCCGAGAAGTCGAAGTTTGTCCCCGTAAACGCCTGGATCCATATCGTCGCCACCAGAATCATCCACTTCCTCGATTCCCCCGCCATCAAACTTCGACAAAACAAATTCGGATCCTACGTACTCCTACTACTATTATACTCCAATACCAGTTTCCTAATCGGAAATATTAAACAAATTATGAGAGATTCATGGATATCGTATGATTTTGTATCGTCAAAGTTGGAACTACCGGTCCGGCGGCGGGTGCCGGCTTCTATTGTGGTTGTTCCGGCGAGAAGTTGGGGGGTTTTTTTGCGGGGAAAAGGGGGAGAAACAGAGGACGGTGTGTGTGTGTGAGACTGAGAGAGAGAGAGAGAGAGAGAGAGAGAGAGAGGGGCAGTCAAATATGGGAATTAGGCAGGAGAAATTAATGATTTGGAGAGAGGGGAATTATGCTATTTATGTGTTTCTACGTGGGGCCTCATTTATACATAGCCACTCAAATTTCATCCTCTCAGCAAAGACAAAAAGTCTCGAAACCACTGGAATCAATTCTTTTGTTTTTTGTCATACTATAAGCTGTCTTTTCCTTCTCCATTCCTTTTGTTTAAAAATAAATCTATTCAATGCCCCGTTGGCGGAAAATTATTATCTATTTCAGTCACTTGGCGGTGCCCCAGAACTTTTTTCATCATGTATTTAGTGTAGAGCTTGAGACAAAGTGTATGTTTTATCTAAACGAGTGGTGGAAAAGATGCCTGGGCGTCACATAACCATGCCCAAGGTATTGGTATTTGGTGTCTCAGTCATACATTTATGTAGTACTCATTAATAAATATGTGAAACCCACGTAAACGTGCGATAAGAAAAGAATTTGAACGTCACGAGACAAATTCTTTTTTTTGAAACCGACAATTCATTTCGCCAACAGCTTAAGGCAAAGATTTGATCACAAAATACATAAATGAAACTACTGCAAAGAGCACACAGGCTCAAGACACACATTTCAAAAGCAAATATACACTAGGTGTTGGCGTAGAGTGTCCTCGATTTAGTAGTAGAGAATCCCTGGGGGACACTGATAGGTGCACAAATGTTTACATTAACGCACCTTAATTTATTCTTGCCAAGTCTTTTATTTTGCCATTCGATATACATCAGTGGGGGGGGGGGGGGGGGGGGGGGCTGGGTGGGGGGGAGTTAGTGAGTTAGTCCAAAGGGGGTCTAGAAGCTACCCATAACCCTAAATCCCAAATACCTCTGCCGAGGCTCGAACCCAGGAGATAACCGCTAGGTTACAAGGCCTAGAGGGGGGCTATGAATTCAAAAAGCCCAAAATGAGTATCGAATTAACTGAATTCCAATTTCTCATGGAAAATTAGAGGCCAACCAATGGCAGTTCCTAATCAGTACTACTTAAGTTGGAATTGGGCTTTGAAAACCAGTGTAAAGTCACCTTTGTTTGTCAAAAAAAGAAAAGATGGATTGCGTGGACATGGGGGTCCAAGGTTTAAATAGATTTGATAAAAAAAAGAACTGGGCCTTTTCTATTTAGAGGAAATCGGTGCACGAAGGCAATTCGGTTGGTGAAGGCAGCAGTGTAAGGGCACGTCGGCTGGGGCTCATTATAAAAGGACAACCACAAAGGGAGATTATTTTTGAGAAACAAAGGGCTGCTGCCGTTGGGTTTCGTAGTGGACGATGCCCACTTAAACCCTTGAGGGAGATTATTTTTCAGAAACGAAGTTACGAAGGGCTGCTGCCATTGGGTTTCGTAATGGATGATGTCCAGCTAAACCCTTGAGGGAGATTATTATTATTTTTTTTTACAGAAACGAAAGGCTGCTGCCGTTGGGTTTTGGTAGTGGACGATTGTTAGGATTCCAACAACGCACCACACGCAACAGAAGCAGTAAAATCAAGAGAAACACAACACACAAATATACGTGGTTCGGCCAAATCGGACCTACATCCACGGGGAGGGGGGTTTCACTATAATCCGGAGGAAATCCGTGATCTTGTGTTACACACTCACACTCTCATCTCACAATAATGAAACCTCACCAAGTCTCTCGTGTATCTCTCTCTCCGGGAGAGCCACAACCGGCCCCCCCTCTCACACTCTCTGCCTCTCTCTTTACATTGTGCTACCACACTACAATAATACAAGACATGAGAGTATTTATAGAGAACACATAAAAACCCTAGCCCCCTCCCATCTGGGCCTAAGCCCAACGGCCCACACGGGGTGGAATCCCAACAATCACCCCCTCCACACCGAGTGGGCAATGTCGTCTGCAACACCCCCATGTCGCCTCCTCCAATCAGCTAACTCTGGCAAGCGCCTGTGTCACTAACCAGTCGAGCATCCATGCACCACCAAACAGAGTACACAAATCCCGAAAGAGTGTATCCTTGCAAAACCAGACTCCGCAGCCAATCAGAAAGTCAAAGTATCGCACCCCCTCAAAAAGAATGCCTCCACTCGTCCGAGTATCGCACCCCCTCAACTAGGATGCCTCCACTCGCACACCTCAAACTCGAGGTGTCTGCGCTCACCAACAGAAGCGCCTGCGCTCTCCAAAAGAAGCACCCGCAGCTTCATCGCCGCGCTCCGCCACTCTAGCATCCTGTCCTGTCAAGAGAATGCAGCAACCCTCTGCCTACACCAGAGGCTCACTCCTCCAAATGATCTCACACACCATCTGTGATGAGGTTGACTCCTTCTCTGACACCGCATCCCCCATCGAGTACCTCCGCACCCCCAAAACTGGGATACTCCTCTCGTGAATCCGGGATGTGAACAAATCCTGCTATATCTCCGTGGCTCAAACTAATCTACCGCTCTGACAGGCGCCTGTGTCATTCCCAAACAAGCATATCCGCACCCTAACTGGGCACACTACTCGAATGAATGTATCCCTGCAAGCCAGATCTTCCGCGGTTGATCACAATCATGCACCCCCTAACCGGAGTGCCCGCATCCGGGCATCCAAAACCCAAATGCTAATGCCCAATCACAGGACATAATCCGTGACTCCATCTCTCCACACCACATGAGCTCATAACTGGAAAGATAATCCGCCACAAAAACACAGAAGAAAGAGAATACCAGTATGCATCATCTGATCTCCATCTCAATCCCTCTGTCCGGAACTCCCATGAACATATCCTGAACAACCAATTGCATCCCCATTGCTAGCTAGCATCCTGCACACTCCTGATTCGACTCCCAGCGCATCCAGTACCATCCGGTCATGACTCCTTGGTACAATCCCGCGCCTATCCTGTGTGCATCCGCAACTGTCGTCATCCCTGCTCACGTCTCAACACCCATACTGCTTGACCATGCCTGACATCAGCTCCAACTGTCACTGCACTCCAACAAGCCTGTATGGTGGCCCATCATCCAATCCAATGCAGCTCGAATCACAACTGCAAATCCTGATGATAGGTCTTCAAATCTGATTGAACCAGACTGCCTCCGATCACTGTTGACCAACTTCGACCTGTCACTCTCGTAAGCGCCTGTGTCATTACCAAACAAGTGTATCTGCACCCATCAACAAAGATGCAACACCTGAGAGAATGTATCCCTGCTCACTAGCTTCTCCGACTGATCACCACGGCTCAATCGCCGCGAATCCGCAATCACCTGATTGCTCCGGTCAACCTCCGATCTCTGCAAAGTCTGTCCAATACTCCTGGTGTGTAGCTATAACAATTCCGCTCTCCTTTCTGTCACCTCTCTGTCACTCTAGTTCATCCACGTTCCATTCCCGGCCTACCTAGCACCCCCTGGACTCCCATCGGATCTCCCATGGTCTGCCTCCGAATCAACATCCTCCCATCTAATTGATCTGACCGCGTCGGATCCTCCCCAATCTCTCCGGATGTATCTAGGACTGCAAAATCCGGCCTGAATCACAAAACCAAGCCCACCAATGGATCCGGAACCGTCCAATTAGCTAAGAACAAGCCTCTTCACAACCCAAAACGCCTCCAAACACTCAAATCCAGCTCAATCCAGCAACAAAACCTGCTTCCGAGCCTCTTCACCAAAAACAGAGCGCGTGGTTGGATCCGGAACGAAAAACCGAGTCGGGAACCGGTCCGAACCGGCCAAGAACCGGTCTAAAAACCACTGAACCGGTCGAAAAACTCCTCCGGACCGCTGACCGGTCTGGTCGAGCCGAACCCGGTCTGAACTGATCACTGAACCGCCGGTCTAACCGGTTTGAACCCTTTGAACTCCGGTTTGACCCCTTTGACCTGACCTCTGATCCCTCTGGCCCTTTTGACCTGGACCTTGACCCTTTTGACCTCTTGCCTGGACCTTCTGAACCTTGATGACGTCAGCCCTATGCTTGCTGACGTCAGCCCTAGCTCCCGCCGCCTCTATCGGCGCGTGATCTCGCGCAAAACTTCCTCCGGCGCGTGAGGGCGCGTGGGGCCTTCTCCGGCGACGTTCCGACCACTGTTGAGTTCGTCTCGAAAAACCCTACACGGTGGTGTGCTCAAAACTTTGATCCGATCAAATTTTGTCCTAGCACAAACCGATCAGCCACTCGCCTCCACGCTCCGCTGTTCAAACTGTTCGAGCTCCGTCCTCCGGTGACCAAATCTGACCGCCCTTACACCGTTGCGATCGTCTCGGAGAGCTGCACGTTATCCACTGATCAAAAATAATTTTTGTCAATTATTTTATCTGACCAGAACTCCAAACAGTGCTCCAAAGGCCTCCGAGTGATTATCCGACTGCTCTGTCTCTCCGGTGCTTTAACCCAAGCTCTGATACCAGTTGTTAGGATTCCAACAACGCACCACACGCAACAGAAGCAGTAAAATCAAGAGAAACACAACACACAAATATACGTGGTTCGGCCAAATCGGACCTACATCCACGGGGAGGGGGGTTTCACTATAATCCGGAGGAAATCCGTGATCTTGTGTTACACACTCACACTCTCATCTCACAATAATGAAACCTCACCAAGTCTCTCGTGTATCTCTCTCTCCGGGAGAGTGATAAGCACACGAATATGTAAATATTAGTGGGCTTAAGTCCTCGAGTTTGATCTTATTATTATGTTTATTATTAATTTTTATAAGATATTGCACGTAAGGTTTGTTTTGAGTGTTTCAGGAGAAAACGGTGTAAATATGGTGCATCTGATGCTGAGGTGAACGTGCATGCAAAGCACTGGATCGTTTTTCCCCAAGACATCACCACATGCAAAACCAGAGAGCCAGTGGGGGAATTGAATGGCTGAAGAAAGAAAGAAAGAAAATAAACAAAAGAAGAAGAAAAAAATCAGTGGATGCATGCGGAGTAGGTGGGCGGCTGAAAACTACCAAATGGAGAATTAATTACAGAGTCCGGATGATATCAGATTTTGTCCTACGAAACACATGCCAAACACATAAATTACAAGAGTTATACTTTTTATTCCCGGGATTAAAAGAAGAAATTTGACTGCTTCGGCGCTCGAATCAGACACCATTTTGAACATCAGTCGAGAGCATCGCAGATCCGGATAAGCAGCTACGCTAGCTACTCAAATCAATGCCGGTGGGACAAATGAAGTCATTATTCAAAAGGCAGCATGGGGTGGTTTGTTTAGTCAAACCGTTAACGGACAATTCACGTTAATAGTCAAATTCTTTAAATGCTAACCCACCCACTTGCATTATTTATTCAAAAGAAGACATTTGATCATTCCACCAGAGGCAATTCGGTTCAATGGGCTCAGCACCATCAAGCCACGTGTCGGCTTCCAGTACATCCAATCACCCCTGGCTTCGATCCCAGCCTTTGATCTCCATCACAAAGCTCTCTTGCGCACGCCATACCGGATCATTTTCCTCTCATACCTGGACAGCCGGTAACCAATATTCATTCATGCTCTGCCTATATTAAGTAGCTTTGCTGCATGGCGAGGGGATGGTGGGGGGAAAAAAATAGACCAATAGGAAGGGAACGAAAATCAATATTTCTCTCTGCCGAATTCTCTTTCTCTCTGTCTTTGTGTAATTTTCTTCTTCAGTTGTTTTCTTCTTCTGTTTTCTCAATTTGTCATTTCCAAGTTTTTCAAGAAGAGTTCAATACAAGAATCTGAGCTAAGTACATCTTGTAATTCATTTCAGTTGTGTTAATTTTCTGTAAGTTTCAAGTTTGTTTATTTAAATTTCTAATTTCAAAAATTGTTTTATTTCAAGTACCTAGTTTAAAAATCATGTCTAGCTTATTTATCATTATTTTCTTGTCATACTCATCTTCTATGGAGGAGTAGTCGTTAAGGCCCGGCCTTGGGTGATCATCACCCCATGGCCTAAGTAGATTTAAGATTCTCACACCCATGCTATCAAAGTTTGTTTGTGTTTAATACGGGCTCGTAACTATCGTTTTAAAACTCAAGATTGTTATGTTTTTGATTTCGCGTCGACACTAACACTGGCACGCGTAATACTTAAATCGATGTCATTTTGAGGGTTTAACAAATTTCCAATCGAGCCTTGGTTAAATCAAACACCGGAAAGAAAAAAAAGTGATTTCATTGAATTATCTTCCGAGAGAGCGCACAATTTCCGTGTGCTCAATTGCGTAAATTTGTGAGAATTATAAATCTATTTAGGCTATAGGTGGTGTGAACCTTGGCCCGAGCCTTTTAGTTAAGTTTTAATCACATCTTTATTTTTATTTTATTTTTTTTCGTTTTTAAGCTTAAAATTGCTATCACAAACAAATCAGACCACAAAGAAATCAGTTTGCCGCTTTAAGGCTAAAAACCCTCATTCGCGAGTCAACCATCACGCAAGGTGCATTCGGTCCCTGTGGATTCGACCCGGTCTTACTGGTTATTATGCTAGGCGATACTTAGCCCTACGCTTGGGGCGACACCATCTACGATACACCCTAAGGTCGCAAGCATTTTTGGCGCCGTTGCCGGGGACCCAATGGTCCGCCCCGCGTGAGTTTGCCTCGCGCCACGCCGCTGTAAGTATCCCATTTCGTCAGTATAGTATAACTTTGTTTAATTTTGTTTAACTGGTATAGTTCCAAGAGCGGATACCTCTAACCAAACAGTTAATTGTTTAGCGTAAGGTTTAACGAAGCTCGTGGAAGTATATTGGTTTTTAATTTCTTGTTGTATATATAACGAGGCGGCGGAATAGCCCCTCGGAACTGTTTGTGGTGAGGCGGTTGCATAACCCCTCCAGTCTGCTAGTTTGTGTGCATGCGCGGTTACCACCGCCTCCAGCATAATCGACGTTTAGTGAGTGTTGACACCCCTCTTGTGGACATAATGGATGATCGTGAGGAACCACCCGCACCACCACCACCACAACCACAAGTGTTGTCCATGCGGCAGTATCTTAACCCCACACGCCATGTTCCACCATCACCCATTGTTCATCCCACACCCACCGCCGAGAATGCTGTTTACACGATTAGGCCCAACACGATACCCATGTTACCTGTTTTCTATGGGATAAAGTCCCAATGCCCTTACGATCACGTGAGGGAATTTGAGGATATTGTGGGTACGCTAGTCACTAATCAAGCTGAGCTTGAGTCCGCACGCATGAAACTGTTTCCTTTTTCTCTTAAGGACCAAGCCCGAACTTGGCTTTCAACTCTGAAACCATGTTCCATCACCTCGTGGGAAGAAATGCATGATGAATTTTTCAAGAAATATTACCCATTGCATAAAACCGTGGAGATGAAAAAGCGTGTCTCCAATTTTGCTGAGAAACCAAATGAACCATTTTTCGCTGTATGGGAGAGGTTTAAAAATCTTTTGACTGCTGTCCCACATCATGGTTTTTCTGTAAAAGACAAGGTCACGTTTTTCTATGAAGGCATTTCACAAAACACTCGGCAATTCATTGACACCATGTGTAATGGTGAATTTTTAAACAAGAATCCTCAGGAGTGTTATGATTTTCTTGACCAACTCGCCGAGAACAACCAGTCGTGGGATTATTCGGATCCCTCGGACAAGATGTATCAACCGGCGAGTGCGAGTGCGAATCAAGGTGTGGGTGAGAGAGGGAAGTATGTGCTTAAAGAACAAGATGACGTTAATTTTAAGCTTTCCCAAATCACTAAAAAATTGGAAAATTTGGAATTAAAGAGCGTGAAGGAAGTGTCGTGTGTACTTTGCGTGACCCAAGGGCATTCAACCGGTGATTGCCCGACTCTTCCGAGTCTGAAGGAAATCCTTCATGGTGGGGTAGTGGAACAAGCAGAGGTTAGTGCTGTCGGTCAACAGTATGATCCTTTTTCAAATACGTATAATCCAGGAACAAAGGATAATCCTCTACTCAGGTGGAGGGAACCAAGTCAAGGGCAACCTCAAAGGCCACCCCCGGCCTACAATCAAGGTTATCGACCTCCCCAAGGTCAAAATCAAAACCAGGGTCAAGTCCGGTACCCACAGAATCAACAACATCATGGTTCTAATTTTTACCAACCACCCCAAAAGCGCTCATTGGAAGATACCATGCAATTTTTCATCCAAAGTCAAACTGTGGTCAACGAGCAAAATGCTCATGCGCTGAGGGAGATTCAGGGTCAAGTGTCTAGGTTAACCACGTCCGTGGGGCAGCTTCAACAAGAAAAGGGAAAGTTTCCCTCTCAACCACAAGCAAACCCCCAGGGAGTCCATTTGGCTAGCACCACATCAGGCCAAGACCCGAATAATCTTGAGCAAGCTAAGTCGATTTCTGTCTTGAGAAGTGGAAAGGAGATTGATAAAACTATTCACCCCAAGCCAGCTAGTCCACCGATCCCTCCTCCCGTTGCTCTCAAGGCTCCCGAGTCCACCTCTTTGGACTCTGAGCCTACTCAAGTAGAGGAGCCAAGTACCTCTCCCATTTCAGCCCCTTACCCTCAAAGGTTGAGGGTACCAAGTAAACCAACTTCGAACACCGAGGTGTATGAACTTTTTAAGCAAGTGAAGATAAACATCCCTCTTTTGGATGCAATCAAAACAATACCCTCATATGCAAAGTTTCTCAAAGACTTGTGCACTGTGAAACGCAAGCTTAATGTTCAAAAGAAGGTGTTCCTTACCGAGCAAGTGAGCTCAATCATTCAAACTGCCATTACTCCTAAGTACAAAGACCCCGGTTGTCCTACAATTTCCATTGTCATAGGAGGTAAGAGGGTTGAGAGAGCGTTACTTGATTTGGGAGCGAGCGTCAACTTGCTTCCTTTCTCAGTGTACGAGCAATTAGGGTTGGGGGAAATGAAACCAACTAGAGTTACACTTCAATTGGCAGACCGGAGTGTCCGAATTCCTAGGGGTTTAGTGGAGGATGTCTTAGTCCAGGTGGACAACTTTGTCTACCCCGTGGACTTTGTGGTTCTTGACACGTGTCCAGTCGTTAACCCTTCAGATGCACAAACACCGGTCATTCTCGGACGCCCCTTCTTGGTGACATCCGATGCAGTCATTCACTGTCGTAATGGGTTGTTAAATATGACCTTTGGGAACATGAAGATGGAGGTGAATGTTTTTAACATTGGGACTCAAATGGGGGACGATGATGATGTTCATGAGGTGAGTCTTATTGACACTATGACCCAAGAGCATATAGACACCATACTTTACAAGGACCCACTTGAGGTTTGTCTTACCGCCGAGGAGGCGTCATTTTTGGATTCACCCGAGGTCGAGTACTTGTGTTCTTTGTTAGACGTGGAGGATGTTTGTGGGACGGACTTGTGGTCCCCAAAGTTTGAAGAGTTGCCTCCCCTTGAGAGCAAAGCTCTTCCGTCTAGTGTCCAACCACCCAAACTTGAGTTGAAAACCCTCCCGGACACTTTGAAGTATGTTTTCCTTGGTGTCGGTGAAACCTTTCCCGTAGTGATTTCTTCTTCCTTAGAGGCACACCAAGAGTCCAATCTTTTAGAGGTCTTAAGGCGACACACTAAGGCTATCGGTTGGTCCATTGCCGATATTCAAGGGATTGATCCCACGGTTTGCACACACCACATATATCTCGAGGAGGATGTGAAGCCGTCCCGCCAACCACAACGTCGTTTGAATCCTATCATGAAGGATGTGGTGCGGGTGGAAGTTTTGAAGTTGTTGGATGTCGGGATAATCTACCCCATTGCTGATAGTAAGTGGGTAAGTCCCATCCAAGTTGTACCTAAGAAGTCGGGGATCACGGTGGTCAAAAATGGCAACGATGAGTTGATACCTCAAAGGGTGACCACCGGATGGAGAGTGTGCATTGATTACCGCAAGTTAAACGCGAGCACGAGAAAGGACCACTTCCCTCTTCCCTTCATAGATCAAATCTTGGAGAGGGTAGCCGGTCATGCTTTTTATTGCTTTCTTGATGGGTACTCCGGGTATAATCAAATCGAGGTCGCTCTTGAGGATCAAGAGAAGACTACCTTCACTTGTCCCTTTGGCACTTTCGCTTACAAGCGCATGCCTTTTGGCTTGTGTAATGCACCCGGAACCTTTTCAAGGTGCATGATGGGTATTTTTAGCGACATGGTGGAGAAAATTGTCGAAGTCTTCATGGATGACTTCTCAGTATTCGGGGACTCCTTTGAGTCATGCTTAGAGAATCTTGAGCGAGTGTTGGAGAGGTGTGAGGAGAAGCATCTTATTCTGAATTGGGAGAAGTGTCATTTCATGGTGACACATGGGATCGTTTTGGGACACATTGTGTCCTCGAAGGGGATAGAGGTCGATAAAGCCAAAATTGATTTAATTGCAAACCTCCATACCCCTAAGTGTGTGAAGGATATTCGGTCATTTCTTGGGCACGCGGGTTTTTATCGCCGTTTCATTAAGGATTTTAGTGCCATCTCGCGTCCGTTGTGTCACCTCCTCTCGAAAGAGGCACCATTCATTTGGACACCCGCGTGTGAGGAGGCCTTCTCCAAGTTGAAATCTAGTCTCACCTCCCCACCAATTGTGCGAGCTCCCGATTGGGACCTTCCATTTGAGTTGATGTGTGATGCAAGTGACTATGCCATAGGGGCCGTGTTAGGCCAAAGGAGAGGGAAAGAGCCATGCGTTATTTCTTACGCAAGCAAGACTCTCAATGATGCTCAAATGAACTACTCCACCACGGAGAAAGAGTTGCTTGCAGTAGTTTTTGCTCTTGACAAGTTCCGGTCTTATTTGATAGGGTCCCCTATTGTGGTCTTCACGGACCATGCCGCCTTGAAATATCTCATGACTAAGCAAGATGCGAAAGCACGGTTGATTAGGTGGGTCCTTTTACTCCAAGAATTCAATTTGATAATCAAGGATAAAAAGGGAGTTGAGAATGTTGTCGCGGACCATTTGTCTCGTCTTGAGTTTGAGGATCGTTCCTCAAATCTCCCTATCATTGACACATTTCCTGATGAGCAATTATTTGGAGTCTCTTCTTGCCCGTGGTTCGCGGATATTGTGAACTACTTAGTCACGGGCCAACTTCCTACCGTTTGGACTCCGCAAGAGAGGCGGCGATTCTTGAGTGAGGTAAAAAGATTTTTCTTTGATGATCCTTATCTTTTCAAGTATTGTCCGGATCAGATTATTCGGCGTTGTGTGCCAGATGTCGATCAAAGAGCCGTCCTTGTCTTTTGCCACACCGAGGCATGTGGGGGACACTTCTCCGCCAAGAAAACCTCCGCAAAAATCCTCCAATGCGGGTTCTATTGGCCGACACTCTTCAAAGATGCTTTTGAGTTTTGTAAAACGTGTGAGAGGTGTCAACAATTTGGAGGAGTGACGAGCCGGAACATGATGCCCTTAACCAATATCCTTGTTGTTGAAGTCTTCGATTGTTGGGGCATCGATTTTATGGGTCCGTTTCCTATGTCTTTTGGGTACCTCTATATTCTTCTTGCGGTGGACTATGTGTCCAAGTGGGTTGAGGCGATACCCGCTCGTACGAATGACCACAAGGTGGTCATTGAATTCTTGAAAGAGCACGTCTTGGCTAGGTTTGGTACTCCGCGCGCGATCATTAGTGATCAAGGGACCCATTTTTGTAATAGGCCCTTTGAAACCTTAATGCGCAAGTATGGAATCACTCACAAAGTCTCCACGGCCTATCATCCCCAAACTAATGGTCAAGCTGAACTTGCTAACCGGGAAATCAAGCACATTTTAGAGAAAACGGTGAATCCTAATCGGAAGGATTGGTCTACCCGATTGACCGATTCCTTGTGGGCCTATCGAACCGCGTATAAAACGGTGTTGGGGATGTCCCCTTACCGCTTGGTCTATGGGAAAGCATGTCACTTGCCAGTCGAACTTGAGCACAAGGCTTATTGGGCCATCAAATCTTTGAATTGTCGCATGCCTGAGGCCGGTAAGCATAGGAAACTCCAACTCAATGAGCTTGAGGAGATTCGGAGAGATGCATATGAGAGCACGGCCATTTACAAGGCAAAAGTCAAAGAGTTTCATGATAAAAACATTTTAAGGAAGAATTTTTATGTGGGCCAAAAAGTGCTTTTGTATAACTCTAGACTCCATCTTTTTCCGGGAAAACTGCGTTCAAGGTGGGTTGGGCCGTACATTGTGCATCGAGTGTATCCCCATGGGGCGATAGATATTTTTAATCCAAGCAAAGGTGAAATTTTCAAAGTAAACGGTCAAAGATTAAAACCATTTTTAGAAAATTTTGATGCTGAGGAGGTTGAGGAAGAGTTGGTCGATCCGGTCTATTTGGACGACCCTCCGGTTTGAATTTTTGTGTGATTTGCTCGTGGAGTCTTCATGACTTCACTTTTCACGGGGAGCTAACGCGTACCTCTGGACTTAATTGTTTGGAGGGCCCGGCCCTTTGCCCCTTTTTGCATTGGGTTTCCCATCATTGACTTGGGTCTAGCTATTCACGCCGGCTAGCAAACAATGCGCGTGGGCCCAACTCCGGTTAGAAGGGTCATTGTACATATTGTAAATATTGTCCTTTATGGAGCCTGGATAACACGAGCCAGGCAGTTCTAATATCACTTCTCTTAGTAGGTAGTCGGCAATTAAGTCTTTTGCAGGGTGACCATGCTACCGTACCAGCCTTGGTAGTTTGGATTTAACTTGGCGGCGAGTGCGGCATTCAGGAGCCCTAAGCATGGGTGCGACGAAATGTCGCAGTTCTAAGGCCTATAAAGTCATTGAGGATGATCCTGTACGGCTAGCTGTGGTCCCGAATGTGACCGAAGGAGGGAGCCTTGGAAGCATTGCCAATGATGAAAGGAGCGAGCGATAGAAAAATTCCTCCAACTTGGTCGAGGTATTGGAGGTTGACATTCCTCCCCGTCGGTACATTTCGTTCCTCCCTTGTTTTTGATTTTAAATATTGTCTTCGTGCATTGAGGACAATGCACATTTTAAGTTGGGGGAAGGGATAATATTTATCGGTGTAAATATTTAATATTTATCGGTGTAAATATTTAGATTTTGTGTTGTAAATAATGTGGTTCAAAAAAAAAAAAAAAAAAAAATACTCACCACATGCTCATTTTGTGTCTAATTAGCAAGGGTTTTGCATTAATTTTATAAAAAAAAACAAAAAAATTGCTTAGCTCATCTCTGGTACATATACATAAAAATTTGTGAACAAACCGAGTTAAAATGTGTTTCTGAGTGAGTTTTGTCCATATCCCGTTTCATTTCTCAGTTTTCATTCCTAGTTTAGGTGAATAAATCTCTTGTTCATGTCTATGTGTGTTGGATATCTTATGTGCATTACATTGGAGTTTATGGCGCACTTAGGAAAGGATACAAGGCATTTTTGTGTGATTAAACCACATATGAGTCTCCTAAACCCTTGTTTGAGCCAAGTCCGGAACCTTTTATTTCATAACCCTAAGAAACCGGATGTGTGGGGGATGAGTGGTTGAATATCATTGAGATCAAAATGGTGGTTTGGTGAGCCAAAATAATGATAAAAGTAAGTTCGGGGGTGTTAGCATGTTTTTCCCCTACGGAAGGTATCAGATTCAAAAAAAAAAAGAAAAAAAAAAAAAAAAACTGAGAGGGGACCCCCCCCTCTCGACCTCTCTCACCCTCTTTCTTATCTTCTTATCCTCTCTCTCTCTCTCCTCCATCTCTTCTTCTTTTTCTTCATCTTCTTCTTTCCGCCGCACCACCAATCTCTCTCTCTCTCTCCCGATTGGTCACCCAAACAACTACCAAAGCCAACCTCTCAAACACCCAATCTCCCACCAAATCCTTCCATCATCCACCAAAAACAGGTCACTTGACCCCAACTCTAATCCCGAAAAGCCCAAACTCCATTCCAAAAAAAAAAAAAAAAAATGGTAGATTACGTACCCAGGTTACCCGATGGGTGGATAGCCCAAATCAATGATGAATATCGGCAGATCCAAAGAAATATGGAAATGGCGGAGATGGAGCTGTTTTTCAACTGCCATTGGAAACTTTTGGCCCTCATCCTTGCGGTTAGCCTATTGTTTTCAATGGTATACCCACCGTGTTTCGGGCTTAGGGTGAACATGCGTACTATGTGGGGATTCATTCTCTCCGGGCTTGTCGTATATGCGGCGATCCTCATAGAATACGAGATCCGATTACGCCAAGAATACGAAGCAGCTGGTAAAGAGTGGTATAGAAGTAGGGGGCTGTGGTGGTGAAACTGGGGAGGAAATAGCAGTGGAGGAGTACTCGAAAGGGGTAGTTTAGGATTGCAATAACGGCCAGTGGGTAGATGAACCAAGCTTATGTTAGGCCGTTATTCGTTTTGTTTACCCTTTCTTTTGTAACCGTGGTCATTATAAGCTAAATAAAGTCCTTAGTTGATCTCTAGTGCGCCTCTACTCTATTATGATGCATTTTTGCTTATCTTGCACATTTAGTTCATGTACATGCTTGTTTCGCTCCTATTATTGCTTACTCATTTGAATAAAAGCTTTTGTCTTGCAGCGCTCCACCAATAAAATGCCTAGCACCTTGTTCTTGCTAGTGCACAATTCTGGGCGTTGGTTGTGGATATGGCTTAATTGTTGTGTTGTTGAGCATATTTTCATTGTGAGAGTTAACCTTGTAAATTGAATAAAATTTTCTTGTGTGACTTGCCTTAAACAAGTTTTAACTACTTTTGTTCATGTGCATGTGTTGGAGTTGAGCATAGCGTGTTTTAAAAAAAAAAAATCAAAAAAAAAAAAAAAAAAAAAATCTTTAATTTTGACCTGAGTTGGTTGGGTTTAAGGTGGGTATATGGTGAGCAATGTGTATTTCAAAAAAAAAAAATAAATACATGAAAAAAAAAAAAAAAAAAAAGGTGTTTTGTGGGTTACCGCTGCTGAAAACCCTCACGAGACTTCACTCGTCCTACCGGGGCCGCCCGGGGGTTTAAAAGACATCCATTTCAGTTTGTTTTCATTAGTTGCATTTATTTAGTTTGCTAGGGACTAGCAAAGTTCAAGTTGGGGGATGTGATAAGCACACGAATATGTAAATATTAGTGGGCTTAAGTCCTCGAGTTTGATCTTATTATTATGTTTATTATTAATTTTTATAAGATATTGCACGTAAGGTTTGTTTTGAGTGTTTCAGGAGAAAACGGTGTAAATATGGTGCATCTGATGCTGAGGTGAACGTGCATGCAAAGCACTGGATCGTTTTTCCCCAAGACATCACCACATGCAAAACCAGAGAGCCAGTGGGGGAATTGAATGGCTGAAGAAAGAAAGAAAGAAAATAAACAAAAGAAGAAGAAAAAAATCAGTGGATGCATGCGGAGTAGGTGGGCGGCTGAAAACTACCAAATGGAGAATTAATTACAGAGTCCGGATGATATCAGATTTTGTCCTACGAAACACATGCCAAACACATAAATTACAAGAGTTATACTTTTTATTCCCGGGATTAAAAGAAGAAATTTGACTGCTTCGGCGCTCGAATCAGACACCATTTTGAACATCAGTCGAGAGCATCGCAGATCCGGATAAGCAGCTACGCTAGCTACTCAAATCAATGCCGGTGGGACAAATGAAGTCATTATTCAAAAGGCAGCATGGGGTGGTTTGTTTAGTCAAACCGTTAACGGACAATTCACGTTAATAGTCAAATTCTTTAAATGCTAACCCACCCACTTGCATTATTTATTCAAAAGAAGACATTTGATCATTCCACCAGAGGCAATTCGGTTCAATGGGCTCAGCACCATCAAGCCACGTGTCGGCTTCCAGTACATCCAATCACCCCTGGCTTCGATCCCAGCCTTTGATCTCCATCACAAAGCTCTCTTGCGCACGCCATACCGGATCATTTTCCTCTCATACCTGGACAGCCGGTAACCAATATTCATTCATGCTCTGCCTATATTAAGTAGCTTTGCTGCATGGCGAGGGGATGGTGGGGGGAAAAAAATAGACCAATAGGAAGGGAACGAAAATCAATATTTCTCTCTGCCGAATTCTCTTTCTCTCTGTCTTTGTGTAATTTTCTTCTTCAGTTGTTTTCTTCTTCTGTTTTCTCAATTTGTCATTTCCAAGTTTTTCAAGAAGAGTTCAATACAAGAATCTGAGCTAAGTACATCTTGTAATTCATTTCAGTTGTGTTAATTTTCTGTAAGTTTCAAGTTTGTTTATTTAAATTTCTAATTTCAAAAATTGTTTTATTTCAAGTACCTAGTTTAAAAATCATGTCTAGCTTATTTATCATTATTTTCTTGTCATACTCATCTTCTATGGAGGAGTAGTCGTTAAGGCCCGGCCTTGGGTGATCATCACCCCATGGCCTAAGTAGATTTAAGATTCTCACACCCATGCTATCAAAGTTTGTTTGTGTTTAATACGGGCTCGTAACTATCGTTTTAAAACTCAAGATTGTTATGTTTTTGATTTCGCGTCGACACTAACACTGGCACGCGTAATACTTAAATCGATGTCATTTTGAGGGTTTAACAAATTTCCAATCGAGCCTTGGTTAAATCAAACACCGGAAAGAAAAAAAAGTGATTTCATTGAATTATCTTCCGAGAGAGCGCACAATTTCCGTGTGCTCAATTGCGTAAATTTGTGAGAATTATAAATCTATTTAGGCTATAGGTGGTGTGAACCTTGGCCCGAGCCTTTTAGTTAAGTTTTAATCACATCTTTATTTTTATTTTATTTTTTTTCGTTTTTAAGCTTAAAATTGCTATCACAAACAAATCAGACCACAAAGAAATCAGTTTGCCGCTTTAAGGCTAAAAACCCTCATTCGCGAGTCAACCATCACGCAAGGTGCATTCGGTCCCTGTGGATTCGACCCGGTCTTACTGGTTATTATGCTAGGCGATACTTAGCCCTACGCTTGGGGCGACACCATCTACGATACACCCTAAGATCGCAAGCAGAGAGCCACAACCGGCCCCCCCTCTCACACTCTCTGCCTCTCTCTTTACATTGTGCTACCACACTACAATAATACAAGACATGAGAGTATTTATAGAGAACACATAAAAACCCTAGCCCCCTCCCATCTGGGCCTAAGCCCAACGGCCCACACGGGGTGGAATCCCAACAACGATGTCGAGTTAAACCCTCATCTAGGAGGAAAATGAAACACCGCTCCAAGTAACAATGTATTTTGTATAACCTTGGGTTTTTATTCGGGTTGAATTATATGATTAGAACATGTTCCATTTTATGTAATAGTTTTTATTCTTTTAATCAGTTGCGTATTTGTATCTGTAGTTTCAAATATCTGTTCATATAATTATTTTCAATGTTGTGCTTGGAGTTCTGAGATAGGTTATGCTAGTAAGACAAATCGCGCTGTTGGGCGGCTTGACCGTGCTAGTGAGACGGTCCATGTTATGAGATAGTCTATGCCTTTTAAGAATCACAAATATCTTCTTGCCGACTTGTAATCCCTGCCGATAGTTATTTATCGATTTGCGTAGAAACCCGGTTTATGTGAATGCATGTTATGAGATAGTTATTTATCGTTTCATTACACTGCACTGGTGCAGTGCAACTACTGCGCAGCAGCGCCCCGGATCCCTGATTTGGAGGGAGGGAATTATGCTATTTATGTGATTCCACGTGGGCCTCATTTATACATAGCCACTCAATTACATAGCCACTCAATTTTCATCCTTTCCACAGTACCAAAGACAAACACGACCTTGGGGGGGTGTTGTGCGGCCATGGAGCGGCTGCTCTGGCCTCGTGTTGATGATCGAAAATGTTTACCGCGTAGAGCTCGTTAAGTACTACAAGTGTACCAAAAATCAACTCAATCAGATGCCTTTAAGTGCGTCATTGGAACACAAATACATTGAAAAGAAATAGAACACAAATGGATACAAACACTGGATCAAACCACTTTTTCAAGTTATTTGTGTTCTGATGAGACACTTAAAGATATCTGATCAAGTTGATTTTTTGCACACTTATAGTATTTGACGAGCTCTGCGCGGTGAACGTCTCCGTCATTGGAAAAATGGCGGCGCGGCAGCTAGGGGTGGGCGTCGTGTCGTGTCATGTCGAATCGTGTTCGTGTCAAATCGGGTTCGTGTCAAAATGACCTGCTTAATTAATCGTGTTATGTCGAATCTTTTTTTTTTTTTTTTTGTACAGTGTAATTTTTTTATTATCAATCCATAGTAACCATTACAATAGATTAAAATGACTAGATATCAAAGAGAGTAATTATAGCCAGTGAAAATGATGTGTAATTATAGCCAGGCAAAACGATGTGTAGGCTTAGAACTGTAGTCACCATAACAAAACCTTGCAAAATTGAGAACATGGAGAGAATAACTTGATATCAAAGGATAAACTTCAGCTGCAGCAGGATTGAGGCTTAAAAACTTTCATGCACAACTTCAAAGCATGAAACGTACAAGTTAATTCGTGTCATTTTTTGGGTCGGGTTCGGGTCACCGTGTCGACACGATTAGACGAACAGGTTAACTTGTGTCATTTTCGGGTTATGCGGGTTCAACCCGAACCTTACCTATTTAGTAATCGTGTTTTCGGGTCGTGTCATATACGTGTTTTATGTCAGAAATACTCAACACTAACCAGCTAACTTCGTGTCGTGTTGTGTCATAAATTTTCACCATTAGTGGCAGCGCCATGGGGCTACACAGCACGGTGCTATGCATGGACATGCACATTGCACAATTCTTTGTTTTGCGTCACTTACTAAGCTGTTTTTTCAACCAACGGGGATAGCTTAGTTGGCTAGGGCTCTTGCATCTCACTAGGAGGTTAGGAGTTCGAATCTCCCTGCTTACGTGTAGGGGCTTTATTTGTTTCTTTCTCTGTTTCTACCCTATAATGGGCTTATTTCTTGTATTGATTAAGTTGTTGGGCTTAGTTTTTCCGTGGACTCTCACAATTCATGTCTCTCTTCTATCGATTGACCAAAAAAAAAAAAAAACAAAAAGCTGTCTTTTCCTCTCATTTATTCAATGCCCACGGAAAATTATTCCCTATCTTGGTCACTTGGTGGTACCCCAGACACCTTTTTCATCGTAAATATGGTATAGAGTTTAAGACAAGTGTGTAGATTTTATCAAAATGAGTGGTAAAAAAGTTACTGGACACTACGTAACAATGTCCAACTAGGGATTGTCCGTGCCTAAAGGCACAGTGCTGCACGTTTTGAACACAATTTATTCTTCTTTACCGTTGAGCGTACATATTTATTTAACCATTTCGTGCCTGAAGGCACGTCCGCACATAATTAGATATTAAAATTAAAGCAACCATCTTGTTCTACTTGACAAACACTGTTAGAGTACACCAAAACTCCATACAACATTGGTCCAGGTACATCATTTCAATCGAAATTGAAAAAATTATTGAAAAAAAATACTGTAATGGCATATCAAAAGTAAAATGAAAAATCAACATGCTTATAAGCTACCCTTTCCTACCAAGTTATATACCCGGCCAAATGAGTACCATGATAACTAAAGGAAAAAGAACACGAAGAAAGGAGGAACATAAGTTTCTTCTATTGTGAAAAAGCAAGACCACGGGTCTCTTCTAAAAAAAGTCTCCATGCTCAGCGTGGGTGCCTTTAATATTAAGTATCTTCAATTTTTGAACATCTTCATATCCGCTTGCCATCTTTGTATCAACTTCTTCATACTAAGTACCTATTTGGAGCACGCACAACAACTTAGTTATTACAATTAACATATATGTTGTTAACTTAAACGCTACTGATTCAGTATAGTGAATTTGCATTGAAATGGTATTTTAACCTTTAGTACTCTCCATGGCAAGCTCGATCTCAGATTCTTAATACAACAATTTCCAGACGCTTTTAATCAAAGTAGTGAAACACAACAAATATACAACTTTTCAATCAACAAATATGCTCTAAAATGATGGTCTAAAGCAAGAAATACATTACGGATGTTATCACGCTGATACCATCACAATACAACTTAGTAAGAAACACGGAATTTATAAGGAGAATAGCAATAAAGAAAAATGTAGTCCGTTCGTAACCTAATCAGACAACCGGTGAGATTTAGTCCTTCGACTGATTTGATTGTATCTCTACGGTTGCCTCATAAATAGCTGACTTTTTCCCATGACGTGAAGATAAGGGAGCTAAAATATTGCTAATAATTTATTCTCTAAACATTGTCTCCGTCTAGTACTTCTACAAACAAAAAGGTACTATCAATCGGAGGCCAGATGTATAGCAAACAAAGACCAGCAACTATTAGGAGGAGGCTCCTGACTCAACCGTGTTAAGAACAAATCTTTCTTTTGTCTACCCATCTTCTTTTGAGTGTTGCACTTCAGCATTGTATTGAAATCGGACAACTAACAAAATGAAAAGAAACATAATTTCCCAAGCAAATACTAATTAACACCTGAAATAGTATAGAGATTAGAGAGAGGCTGATAATCACCTTGAAATAACTCTTTATTGAAGATCTTAAACAACACCTTCAAAGTAAAAAAAAAAAAAAACACTATTTGTTCCCAAATAGCCTTTGCGCAAAAACTTTAAAAAATCAACATATTAAACCTTAAAGAAGGCAAATAGATTCATTAGAAAACTGTGAAACTCCATTTTCCAATACACCTATTGCCTTAACTTTCAGATTTGTAGAATCGTGGGTACAAAACTATACCTTGCATGCAGCTTTCAGTGCGGCTATTGTCATCGAGACCTCCAAGTCACAAATGGTTGCAATGGATTTCGTAGGTGTAGATCCAGGAAAGAGCAGAGAGAGGGAGATGAGAGAAGACGAAACAGAAGAGATATGGCATCTCCCAATTTTGGAAATAGAAATCCCTCGGATTTTTTTGGAATAATCTCATCCCATAATTTGACTTAGTATCAATCCTGGCCGTAAGATAAAAATCCTATCTATATGGATTTTGAATTTTGAATAGGAGGGATAAGAACCTTGGATCAACCAAATCATGAACTTAAAATTCTATCACAGCCCTCCAATGTGCCATGGAGGACACTTGTGAGTGAGACATTTCTCAAAACCGTTGTGTAATATAATATAGACTAGTGTCTTGCCCGTGCCTGAAGGCACTTGACGAAGTACGAAAGCCTTAATCGTACTAAATGCATTGATTTCATCATCAAGTATTCAGGCTAATGTTATGCCACCATCCCTATCATGATTGTTACGTAAAACTAAAAAGAAAAAAAAGAAAAACCAATTAATTGGCCAATTCATGTTTTCAGTATTATAAAAGGCAAAAAAGTTTGAACGAAAATCATTTACCATTCAAAAATAAAATAAACCAAGGAATGAATGGATTTGATCAACACTTCTCTCCCAAATATTTTGGAAACTTTTAAAAATGCACAAACTTTATGAGGCATCACAAAATGATGTATTTGACAACCTTTGCAGAAGGGAATGAATAATAAAACCCAACGGTTCATGTAGAACAAAAATTGTACTTCATATTTTGGGAGTGCGTGCATTTTGCATGCAAAAAATAACGTGTCAAAGAGAGAGAAAGAGTATTTTTTTAAAAATTGAAATTCCCATATGAAATGATAGTTCTTTGAGAAATGATTTTTTTTTTGGGATCCGCTTTCTTTTTTCATTTTTGTAAATTAACTAAAAGTTATCTTGGAAATGCAAAATTTTCTTAGGCTGTAGAAACATAACTTTGTCCATAAGGTAAGATTTGGGCCTTATTGTAGATATTGCTAGGAAAGAAATGAGAGATCTTTGAAACATGGAAATGCCATGTCGGACATTTTTCTATGATAGATTGGATGTCAAAGAGAGAGAAAGAGTTATTTTTTGAAATTTGAAATTCACATATGAAATAATGATCTGGGCCTTATTTAACATATTGTTAGGAGAGAAATGAGAAATCTTTGAAACATGGAAATGCAATGTAAAACATTTTGAAAAAACCCTTTTGTGTAATGTAATATAGATTGTAAGAAGAGAAATGAGAGATCTTTAAAATATAGAAATGCCACGTAGGACATTTTGAAAAAACCGTTGTGTAATATTATTTAGATATTATATAGATATAGATGTATTGGTTATTTTGGATCCGGGGATGCTGCTGTGCAATGTTAAAACGGTGTCGTTTCATGGCCAATTCGCCAAAAAAAAAACCCAGCCAAAACGACATCATTTTGGCTTATCCAACAAAACCCCAAAAAAATTTCGTTCAGTAAAGAAGACGAAGGAGAAGATGAGAAGAAGAAGAAAACGAAGAAGACGACTGAGAGACAACATCAAAACTTAGAGCAATAGTCTTCACATAAACCTCAGGGACTCAATGAATAACAACTTCTCCATTCTCCTCAACAAGACATCATTCTACTCTTTGGTACCAGCAACATACTCCAGCAACAGATGGGATCCAAAAGTTTGGCATACATCACATCAATTAACAAAGGAGGATGATAGATAACACCAAAATCCAAGCTTGATCAACAAAGCTCAAGTACTTAACTAAAGCAAGAGCTCCATAACCAATTACAAAAGCCAATTCTAATTCCAATTGTGAGACCACTAGATCTACAGAAAAAAAACCCTAGTCTCTGAGAAATCAAACCACAGAGAGAGAGAGAGAGAGAGAGAGAGAGAGAGAGAGAGAGAGAGAGAGAGAGAGAGAGAGAGAGAGAGAGAGAGAGAGAGAGAGAGAGAGAGAGAGAGACCTTGGTTCGATTCCTGAGTTCGTCTTCTTCGTCTTCGTTTTCTTCTTCTTCTTCTTCTCATCTTCTCCTTCATTTTCTTCGATTTGTTTACTGAATGACAGTTTTTTTTTTTTTTTTGGGGGGGGGGGGGGGGTTGTTGGATGAGGCAAAACTAGGTCGTTTTGGCTGGGTTTTTTCTTTTTCGCGGATTGGACATGAAACGACGCGGTTTTAACCTTGCACAACAGCTGCTGTGCTAGTTGCTGTGCATTCCTTGCACAGCAGCATCCTCGGGTCCGGTTATTTTGGGGTCTCAATCATACATTCATGTGGTACTCATTAACATGTGGAACCCATGTGTGATAAGAAAAGAATCTGAACTACACGAAACAAATCCTTAAAGATTGAAGCTTCACTCCTTTTTTTGAAATGGCAAATGATAACGGTAGCTTTTTAGTGTCTAGAACATTGTTTACAATTTAAAACCCATAGAACTCTCTCCCACTCTCTCTATTTACAACGTGGTCTCAACTGGGAGATCCCATGTTGCACCGTTATCCGTCCAAATCCCAAACTCCGAACGACCATATTGTTGGAACTCTAAGACTAAAATAAACACAAAACACCCAAAAGTAACATACATTACTAACACATGGAAATCATGAACACAATCAATCAAATATATTTGATAATAAAGTTAAAAAAATAGACTGTGAGATCGATGGAAGGCACGACAAGTCGCTGTCCTAATGCCGTATTTGCCTCCCTTCATATGGGTTGTGACAGTCGAATACCACTCCAAGATACAACCCAGGAATCTCACAGTATGTCTCCACGTTACATGATCCACGGAAGACGAGGGTTATTGCCCAGAAGATACAGGAAAATATATGGGCAATTGACTGGCTAGTCTAGCTACGGGAGAGTAATTACACATGGAAATCATGAACACAATCAATTTGATATATTTGTTTGTGTCCTTTTATATGCTTACATCAATTTTAAGAGACATGATTTTTCATGAGAAGTAACTTCTTTTCACGTGTTTACAAGGGACATGACTTTCGTGAAAAGTCATTTTGGTGTTCTATAAATATAGAATTATCCTACAAGGATTTTTAACATATTGATATCTTGAGTTCCCTTCTCTCTTCTCACCTTTATATTTTTCCATATCTTCTGGGCAATTAGAGAAAGACTTGGCACTCCTGTCATCTGCCAATCGTGTCATGTGGAGACATACTGTGAGATTTTTGGGTTGTATCTTCAAGTGGTATTTGACCGCCATAACTTACACGAAGGGAGGCGAATACGGCTTTAGGACAGCGATTTGTCGCGCCTTCCATCGATCTCTCGGGCTATTTTCCTAACCATACCATCTAATATATTTGATTTTTTTTTTTGACACGGAAATGAGAAGATTATATTAATGAACGCCCAATGACACTTACAAAAACGGAATTCATTACAAAGATCTTGGACAAAGCCAAACTAATATCTTAATAGAGAACAAGAAACGCACAAGGCAATCGATGTGTTTCACCTTAACCCAGACATGGTCTGACGCAAACAGCGGCACTTACCAGATTCTTACCTAGAATCAGCATCTCTGAAGAGACTTAGTGCTAGTTAAAGATAAAAGACAAAGAATACCCAGACGATCGGATGGACTCCAACCAAACATGCTCGCACCAATGATTTCCCAAAACTATAGATCTTCAAAGCCACCACGAGTTGCTCTGCCAGCGATATCATGTCGGGTAAGAACACTATTGGCACAGATACCATTGTAAAGCAACCACGCTTGAAAGTATCTGATCTGTAGACGAAAATTCGTCCGAAGACGGAACTAAAAACTCTCACAAAGCGAGAGACATAACCCTCTCAGATCAGACGACAAGTCGTTGATCTGAAGAGACAAACAAAAAAGAAAGAACGAACGAAGAAAATAAAAAGTACCATGACCCTCCCCTCCCACCACCATGGGTATTGAAACCCTAGGGGGGAGGGGAAGGAGGAAGAGTAATATTAGTGGTGACTAGGGTTTTCAGAGAAGAGAGAGAGAGAGAGAGAGCGAGAGAGCGAAGAATTTAAAGATAATATATTTGATTGATGGTGTTCATAATTTCCATATCTTGTGTTGTATCTTACATTTGGGTGTTTTGTGTTTATTGTGATTTAAAAGTTCTATTTCTTGGAGATGAAACTAAATCAATTGAAGAACCTTTCACTAAGCAACAAAGCTCCACCCTTTGATCTCTCTTTAGTTTGTGTATTGTTCCTTATAATCTCAGTCTATAAGACACAAACAAAACACCATATTTATGTGTATTACAAGAACAGATCTAGCACCAACGATCAAAATCAGACTAGATTCGACTCCCATTCCATACAACTTTTTTCCATCTTCTATTTCACCTCGTTCCCTTCCATCTCTGGCTCTCTCGCCTTCAGTAGCAAAGAGTGAGAGACTTGGAATCGCGAAAAATTATTTATTTTTAGGCATTTAAAATTTTGGGTCCTTACGAGTATTGATAGCTACTACGACTTGCAAGGCATAGATTAAAAAAACCAAGAAAAGTGCCAATACCACTGGTTTGGTGTTTTTTTGGGCTTTTTGTGCTCCTATTAGATGGATAGGCCCACTCAGGTCCCTACATAGATCTAGTGTTGGGAACGGGGCGTATCGGGCCGGATATTACTATCCCCGTCCCTGAATCCATTCTCCGTCGACGAGGATTTGCTTTTGCCCTCCATCTTTGCCCCAAACTGGGAACGGCGATCCAGAGCTTTGGAAAAAAATGATTTTTCAATGAGAAAACACAATAAACTACGTCAAACAAAAGTCGTTTCTTGAAAAAAAAAAAAAAAAAAAAACCACTACAATCGAAGCTAAACCCAGAAAAATGCTGGTACCAACAAAATACATTAGCCATAGTGAAATCACAACCTTAAACAAACAGAAGCTAAACCCACTTAACCAAGTACGATTCCATAGTTCCAATATAAACAAAAATAGATCAAAAGTAATCACAACATTATCCATAGTTCCATAAAAGTGAATACATAATTCCATAGTTCTTCAACCTCCAAAGTAGTGAATACAACATTCCACCAAACATACTTTGCAAAATTGAGAAGTTTTCAACGATCAAACCTTGAAAGAAAAACAGGATAATATAATAGTTATACAACTAGAGTTACCACTAATACCAAATATGAAAAAAGACAATATCCGCTTTTCAAATAACAACCATCATGCCGCTTTATACCACATTGAGAAGATAGAAACATTTCCCAAACAACAGCAGCATTTGTGTATAAAACACCACCACAAAAAGTAGCTTAAATGGGAAGAAGGAACCAATAACTGCATGTAGTAGAATGAAGCAGATGCCACCTACCTTCTCTTTCACAACATCTACCTGCATGAAGAGAAAATGCAAATGGATGAGAATCTACTATGCAGGGGACCATTTAATTGCGCAATTTTTTTCCCCAAAACAGTCGATTTCACATAGGCTCTAACGAATTAGCCAGCCAATGCTCAGAGGCATGGGCATATCTGGATTGTCTGTTTGATGAATACTAACTACAATCGAAAAAAAAGAAGCTATGATATCCTGATGGGCATAAATAAAAAGGCACTAGTTGTTAGCATACCAGTACAAGGTATTCCCTCTATCGCATTAGATATAAGAAAGTGAAACTAGTCTAATACGGTTAAGATTCAAGATTAAAATGACTGTTGCTTTAAGTACATTTCAGAACTCAATAACCTGAGGGAACAAAGTTTTCAATTTTCTTTTTCAAGTGTCAACGGGTTCTAATTTTTAGGACTACAGCCTACATGGAGCACTTTCAAAAGAGTTCCTCCTATGAAAGTCTATAGTTGTGTTCATGAATGTAATTACAAAGCTGCATTCTGAAGAAATAGGCAATATCATTTTCCACAATGCAAGTACGTGACTTGCTGTTAGCTGTGGATCAAAACTGAACTACTAAGTTGGCTTCACATAGATGATAAGTAGCTATATAAGTTCAATCTCAAACCAAAGGTAGTATCTTATTCCTATTAATGATACTATAACGTGTTCCAAATATCGTTTGAATACAACTCTAATGATACTATAATGTGTTCGACAAGTAGAGAACGAGGCATCTGCTTTTAAAGTGCATCAACCGAACAATTACTCCAATATCATTTCTGAAGGCATAATCCATTTGTACCATCACCACAAAACAAATAAGTATAAGTTAATCTAGTTATTTTGCAGAAGTATGGGAATTGAGTACCTCTGGATTGTCTGTATGGCAAATCCCCTTGGGCAGAGAAAAATAGACTAAACATATATAGAGAGACAAGTGCTAGTCACTTGAAAACCAGTATTTCAAAGTATATCATAATAATCATTACTGCAAGATCTTATAGATAAGATGGTACACTTCCTAAATGACATAACAGATTCATCACAAAACTCAAGAATGAATATTGGGTTATAGAAGCTCAAAAGCAGATAGGAAATTAGTGTAAAAAACGATGGCAGAATTAGCATAGTTCTTAAACGTTGCAAACCTGTCATGCGAAGACTTGACATGAAGCCACAATTTATGGTTCTGGAGGAAAGATAAGGAGCTTAAGCCGATTGATTGCAAGCCCTTGCTGCTGTTGTGTCTGAATCTGCCTGACAGAAGTAACAGCAGAGGGGGAGGAATGATACAACTCTATAATCTGAAGCGCAGACACATCTCCCAGACCAGAAGGGACAGCCTTTAGGTTTTCACAGTGCTTAAGAATAAGGCGGTGAAGTCTGGGGAAGTGATGACTCGAAGCCTCCCAATTTACTAAATTTGTCCTCCCAATCTGTAAGAATCTGAGAAGACGAAAACCTCCATCGAGTGGCTCCCATTGTTCTCCCTTGAATGCGTTGTCTTTCAATTTCAGGACCTCAAGCTTAGGTAGGATACCCAGAATGGACATGTGCTCCCAATCCAGCAGGGTATCTGCCAAAGTTAGCTTCTTTAGGTTTGGTGGGAATTTGTACAACGGGGGAAGGGTACCTCTGGAAGGACGATCAGGGAAGGTATCATTCAACAATTTCAACGTCACAAGGTGATCTAATTTGGTAAGGTTGTCGAACAAGCTGGAGCCTCCCTTTTCCTCCATGAGGGTGGGTAATTTTCCACGAATTCCAAGTTTTTTCAGGTTGGGAGTCCTGGCTAAAATATCCTCTGTACAACTTTCAGGGGATATGGTAGAAAGAGTCTGTAGGTTTCTCCTCACCAATGGGTCTTTGCCACTTTTCCATGCTTTAGATGGAGGGCCACGCAAACGACTAGATGCATTTGTGAAGAAATGCCTCAGTTGCGACATTTTCCAAATATCTGCTTCCACCTTGAGCGTACGTGAAGATGTTTCAATGATAATTGTTTGGAGGTTCCAAAGGTAAGAGATTGAAGCAGGAAGAATCTCAAAATTACCACGGAGGGCTATGTACCTTAAATGAACTAGTTCTTTCATCTTGACAGGAAAAATGGGGAGGCTGATTGATCTCATATCTAACACCCTAAGCAACTCAAATGCTTCATGGATGAATGAAGTGTGTTCTCTGCGCGACTCCCCTTGTTCTACGGCAAAACACAAGAAAGAACGTACATGTGGACCCAAAGGTTTG
The DNA here is from genome assembly GCA_963854785.1 of Vaccinium vitis-idaea. Lineage (NCBI taxonomy): Eukaryota > Viridiplantae > Streptophyta > Magnoliopsida > Ericales > Ericaceae > Vaccinium > Vaccinium vitis-idaea. The sequence continues at coordinate 21,842,835 of OY978224.1, read as the reverse complement.
GAAGAAATATAGTCCAAAACACGGGAATGGATACAGAGGCGACGGTATTTGTTCATTTTAAGGGAAAAGGATGAATAAGGAAGTAGATCAAACCCTTTAATCTCTTGCAAGAACTTCTCTTCTTCGGCTTCTCTCAAGCAAAGGTCATGCAACATATCATGAACACGACATGTTTTGATTCCTCCATTAGACCTCCTTTTCTCCACCAATACCAAATTCCTGTCAACAAGATCCTCCAATTGCTCCTCTGCTATATCCTCCAAACTTATTTCCCGAACTTGCTGGATAAACCCCTCAGCAACCCATAATTGGATTAGCTTCCAAACTGGGATCTCGTAGTCCTCTGGGAAGACCCCGAAGTAGAGGAAACAAGCTTTCAAGTGATACGGCAAGTGTTTGTAACTGAGTGCTAGAATGTCCATACATTGCTTGGGGTCTCTAGCAACATATGAACTCACACTTTCAGCCACTCTCTCCCACCACTCGCACGTTTTGTCTCTCTTCATTAAAAGACCAGCAATCACCACAATGGCAAGAGGTAGTCCACCACATTCGTTTGCGATTTTCTTCCCGAGATCCTCCAGCTCCAAAGGGCATCTTTCCTTCCTAAACACCTTCTTCTCCAGCAGCTCCCAGCTTTCATCCTCAGTTAGAAAACCCAAATGATAAGGGGGGCTATCCGGGTTAGCATAAAGAGCAACCTCTTTGTTTCGGCTCGTCAACAATATCCTACTGCTATTGTCGTTCTTGGGAAAGGCCATTTTGAGATCATCCCAGGCCCCTTTTGTCCAAACATCGTCAATAACAATTAGATATCTCCCACAATGTAAATGCACACGCAGCTCTTCGGCTAACTTTTCATCACTCCACTTATACATTTCATCAGTGAGCTTGTCCACAGAGTTCAAAATCCCGAGGAAAACTTCTCTCCTACTGTACTCTTGAGAAACATAAATCCATGCCCTAATATGGAATTCATACTCAATTACAGGATCAGTAAAAACTTTTCGAGCCAAGGTAGTCTTCCCGAGTCCACCCATGCCGACCACCGATACTACTTCCAGCTCCTCCTTTCCTCCATTCAACCGAGTCATCAGAATCTTCGCATCCTGGTCGAAGCCTACCACGTTCTCTTCCTCGACAACCGGAGCTCTCTTATCCGGCGACCTTCGGCCGGACTTCTCCCCCTGTTGTTGAATCACTTCGAATCCAAATGACTGTTTTCTGTAAATCTCATCTATCCTTTTTCGTATTGATTGTATCTCTTTTGCAACGAAACGAAGCTTTCCTGGGTAATCGATGCCATGGATGACTTTGGAAAAGGTGCTTCTGGCCCTCTGCAAGGAGGTGTGGACGACGAAAGTGTCGATGACGTCTTCAGCTTCGTAGACTACATCTCTAATCTGCCGGACTAGCTCTTTCACAATCTCGTACTCGCTGCGTTTCTCTGTGGAGTCCTTTAGGAAAGCCTTCAACAAGCTGAGCTCATTGTAAAGGGATTCAACTTGTTCTTTCACGCCGGACAGTAGTTCGGCGTTGTACACCAGTAGTTGCTTCAGGTTCAGCAGCAGGAATTCAACTGCAGCATCAGCCATCTCTCCCTCTCCCTCTCTCTCTTTGAACAGAGCTGTAAGGGTTCCAGGACAACTTTCTTCTTCAAATCTCTTTGAAACTCTTAAAAAAGTGTGCATATATTAGCTGCAACAAGAACTGCAGGAATTCATGCCTCTATGATATCTTTTCTTTCCAGCCAAACAAGGAAGGTTACTTGAAATTGCCAGCCAAAAACCAAATTATTGCTCTTTGCTCCTGGCGAATTGCTTGGAAATAACCCAGTTCTTGGTTGGTTGACTTCAAAAAGCTGAAATAGTCGGTCTTCTTCTAGAGAAAATTTTGGGCGCAAATATGGTACATGTTTTGTCCGAGTGCACATTCAAAATTATTTTGGACGGTCTAAATTTCTCCCTCCCTCTCTCTCTCTCTCCCCTTTATCTCTTTTTAAAATCCAGACCATCCAAAACACTTTTGGAAGACCGAGATACGCGCTAGGTACGTCACGTGGTACCCAGCCGACACCCAAGTTTTATTTTTATTTTTATTTCCTTCTTCTGCTTTATAACTAAAAGCAAAGTATGATTTTTGCACATACTTTAAAACTGAGACAATAATTTTAGGGCAACAATAAAATGAAAATTAGGACAAGAAATTGGAAATGGAGATAGTATTATGGTTGTACATAGCATTCTTGACACACTACAATACAATACAAGCAAAAGGGGGCCAAACACTTGGTTGTGACCAATAAAGCTGAACTTTAGAAATTAATAATTAGAGATGAAGGAATAGATTAAAGCAAGTTGCCTGTTCAACAATTTCCTAGTAATTGGTTCACTTGTATGGCCCTCCAGTGGCTAACAATATTTCTGAAAATTGGTTCCATTTGTTACTTCTTGCTACCAACCTGTGGTCCTTGTTGCCAATCATAAAAAGAAAAAAAGAAAAAGACCACCACCTGTGGTCCTTGTTGGGGTACTCAGACGAAGGTTCCTCTCCTTTGGAGTGAAAATCTCTGATAATATTCCCCCCCCCACACACAGAAAAATCACTGAATATTCACCGACCAAAGAAAATTTCTTGCTAAGTGATAGTAGCCAAACGGAGACTTTAAGGGGTGAAAATTGGGTGTGGAGTTTATGCATGGAACGACAGTGTTTTAGGGGCTATAGCCCTTGTCCCTGGGGGACAGCATCCTCCCCGATTTCCTCTATCAAACAACATGGGACTTCTCAGTCCCCACACGATTTATGGAAATTCCTATAGTCTTCCAGTATTATTAAAGGGTGCACATTATTATCAGGGGATGTTTGGGTAATTTAGAAATTAGGAGGACTACTCTCTCTACTTGTTTGACTGCATTGGCACTTATCACAAAATGCCTAGACAAATTTAAAACTAGTGCCAAATTGCCATTAGACACGCTTGGACTCCAGTAATCGAAGCCTAGGTTGTGAGAAAAAAGTTTATACAGATACCATTTGGTTTGGGAAATACTTCAAACAACTGGCGTGTTATAAAGTGATTTCAGTAAAATCCACATCCCAAAATAACATGGTAGAAGGACTGAGTCTCTAGACCAGCCTTTAAATCCCCAACAACAGAAACCAATTCAAAAGCAATTCAACTAACAGTAATGATCCAAACTTTAAGCATAAAGTGTGCGGGGACAGAGAACATTACGAGTTAGATTCGCTTCCTTTGGTTCGTGCAACGGGTTGGTGCTTATGGAATCTGTTGAATCTACACTTTTAACAAGTCCTGTCAAGTGCCCGCATTTGGAAAAGCAGCCCGCCACATGCCCTTAATCGGTAGAGTCAAGATCCTCTTACACAATGATCTCTCATATAATGTGAAAAGAGAATCATTACGGTTCTATTTCACGATCCATCAATTTATATGTAGTAGACTCACTGTTGTTAACATTCATTAGACAAAAGTGTTAAATCTTCCATGCTCTCTCTCTCTCTCTCTCTCTTTCCTTTCCTTCTCTACTTTAAATTTAAGCTGAAAACTAAATTGAAATAACTTCATCAAGACTAATAAATCAACCTGATTAACTATGAATTCATGTTTCACCCTAGCGCCTACACCTCATGCATAGGAAAACAGAAGGCGCGGATTCATCATCCTCAATGCTGTTGCACCTCGTATGCTGCCACACGTGGCAACCATCGCATGCCACCATCCTCTCCCCGTCGTCATCCCTGACCCCACAAAAGCAATCCACCGTCCAATTCCTGGCCCCACCCTCGTACCTCAGCTTCGTATCCAAGTCCAGCCCACACCCTCTCACCCAAACATGCGCACCCTGCTCCACCGTGCATGATAGCACCCTCTCGTCCTCAATTCCCCTCAATCCACCGATCTGCCTCACAACAAACGTGTCCATGATACAGTACGTGTCCCTCAGTGCGCATTGCGCCGCCACCTTTAGCTCACCAATTGTTATCCAAGGTGGGACCACCACCAACTCACCTGGTGGTAATGGCCGCGTCAACTCGGTCTCTAACTCATCGAAACTCGGCAAAACCCGGCATGTGACTGTCATTAGATGGTCATTTTTTACTTCTCCCATGACATCCCATTCCTTCACAAAATGCCTGGTGTCCAAAACTGTCCGAGTGGCCAAACTCACTGAGTTGGACTTGGGATATCCAAGTAATACATTTCTATATAAAAACAGAACATCCTCATCGACATCCAACCCAGATTCTGGAGCCATAATTGTCTTCAACCCAGATAAGCCAACCACATGTTCGACCTCTGATCGGTCATTAATGTCTCGAATCGAAAATTCGACCATTTTGGTCGATGGGTTTCTTGACCGACGAACAATTTGATTTCCTACAATAGAACCATCGATCGATTTCAGCACGTAATCAATCAATCCGGTGTCTCCAACGAATTTCCTTGCCAAATCACGCAATTCTTGCCTACACAGACCGGTTTTACCATTTTTGTTTCCTTTGATTTCCCTCAGAATGTTCCACACCACTTTTGCTACTTGTTCTAGCCTTTGTTGGGGCCACCTTGAATCAAATTTGGCTACTGATGATAACAATGTACCTGACTCTGACTCTGCATATGAATTTGTTCTCCTGACAACATCATGAATGGTGAATTCTACCAAATTGGTTGATGGGTTTAAGGAGCGACGAACTATTTGGTCTCCCCCGGCTAGACAGCCGATAGATTTCAGCACGTGATCGATCAATCCAGTGTCTCCAATGCATTGTCTAGCCCCGTCTCGCAATTCTCTCCGTGACATCACAAAATCTGTGCTATCTTTCAACAAATTGAAAATCACTTCAATTGCATATTCTAATCTTCTGGGAGGCCACCTGCAATCAGTGCTCCCTAATGAAGACACAAATGTTGCAACACTGATTGGATTGTCCTCTGTTTGGGATTCACATTGATGGGATTTTCTTGATGAATGATTTGAACAAGTATGGTTAGCTCTTGACTTGAAATCAAACATGAACTGAAAGAGATCAGTGATTGTGACCAACTCGGTTTCGCTAAGTCCTCTATACCTGCGAATAACTTGTTGAATAACTTTTCCTCGGCTACTGTTTTTGAAGTGAGCCATAATTTTGTTGAGGTCTAATGTGCTGAGTATGTTGATTGCTTTGTTGTATTGGTCCTCTGTAACCCCATAGCTTCCACGGCCAAACTTGTAACCCCATTTCCCAAACCAAGATTGTCCATATGCAACACCGTAGAGCAATCTCAACTCCATGGAATTCCTCTTCAAAGCGTCGTTTGCTGAGATTTTTCTGCCAATTTCTCAGAAATTCAGGTTCAAATAAATCCATAATGTGCCCAGAAATCAATTGAGATGGTGACCGTAATTTCTTAAATTCAGGGTAAGCGACCAAAAAGTTACAAAAAAATTGCAGGTAATGAATAGCATTTTACAATTTGGACCTGCTCGGATACATTCACATTGCTAGGTCTCTAGGGCTTATTATCCAAAGTTTATCCACAACTATTACCCATGATATGGTTGTTCATTGCTCGGATTTATCTGTAGCTACCTGTTAGTACAAGTACCAATCAAGATTGTTTCATGTAACGATGCCTCACGCGTCCTAGGGCTTACGACGGTCTCATTTGACAAGAGCCGTTCGTTTTGTAACAAATGATGCATTTATCTTTTTTTTTTTTAAAAATCGAGTTGATAACTTATTGCAATTGCATATTCACGTCGTTTGCTTCTAAGCATAATTTTTAACACATCGAGGCCTATAAAATGAAAGGCTCCAGTCGTCAAAGTTGAACTGTGGTGAGATTCATTTTGCATCACATGAGGGAGCACATGAATGATCGTGAATAACTTATTGCAATTGCATATTCACGGCGACATTGATACCTGGTTTGAAGAGCAGTGCAGATACGGTCCCAGAGATCCATGATTTGAACTTTTGGAAGATAATTCGATTTCTCTTCAATCCCACTGATACATAGAAGATGCCCAAACCCATTGCAGTGAATCAATCCATATAACAGATGGCTACGGTTCTCAAGACAATTCCCCCTTAATGGCTTACCCCACATATCCTCCGCTGGAATTATCACATGATACCTCCTTTTTGACACAAAATGATGCCCCCAACCTTCAATTTCACCGAAACCCACATCACAAATATTCAAAATAAATTCAGTTGTAAATTGAATCGAGAGAGAGAGAGAGAGAGAGAGAGAGAGAGAGAGAGAGAGAGAGAGAGAGAGAGAGAGAGAGAGAGAGAGAGAGAGACTTGCCGACGGATTTGCAGTGCTGGCAAAAAGGGCTGATCGAGAACTGGAGGGTCTCTTCGATGGTGTAGAGAGGGAAAACGGCACCATTTTCTTCATTGACGAGAAACGTGGACCAAGTGGGAAACCCAGCCACGCTATGCTCTGAAACCTCTGCGGATTCTTTCAAAAACAACCGAATGGTTTCTCGAAATGGGTGCGAAAATCCGACTGTGGGAGATTGACTTGCGAAGGTGCGAAGCCCAAAGAGATTCGTCTTTCGTTTTCTGATCTTGTTACAGGGTTCGAACACTTGGGTAGCCATTGGAGACCTCTCTCCAAGCTTTTCTGTTTCAGTTTTTCAGAGAGAGAAAGAGAGAGACAGAGAGTGGGGTTTCAAATGGCGCTCGTGTGAGAGTAATGGGTGGTTTTTGATGGGGGGATTTACGGTTGTAGCCTTGTAATGGCGGGAAAGTTGCGGTTGCAAGGATGGGTGTTTTCGTCATTGCGTCTGGGGTAACGAAGTTTGTTTTTGGCGTTCGGATCACATGGTTGGGACATGTATGGTGTGAAAAATGTTCTGGTGCCACGAGTTCCTTAGGAAACAGTGTGAATGGCTTTAAAAAAAGGAAGGAGAGCCACGTGTCACGATCTAACGTGTCCAACATCAAGCGGCAGTTGCATTTCTTGAACAAAGATGCAGTAGGATGACTAACAAATTACTCCTTGTTGACCCTAGTACATTAATGTCATTACTATACCCGAATAACTCAAAACTCAAAAAATGCATGTCATATCCAAAGATCAAATCAGTGAAAAAAAATCTAAAAATTATCCAAGCATGAGAACACTTTCTTTTCTTGATAAACTATGATTCATTAGCTACACCTGAGAGTGAATACGTACGTAGAAAAGGATTCAAAATCTCATTCGAAAAATATTCGGAGGAAATTTTGGAGGATTGGCAAAGTAACAAAGACCCTGTGGTGTCTTCCGAAATGATTGCGCCTAATGAAGTTGCGGCGTTTGAGTAGAACTCTATCTTGATCTTGATGAATCTCGGCTTCCAATTGCCCAGCTTCAATATTACTAGCTATCATAATAATCTCCAACTCATTCATTGACAGAGTCAGAATCATAAAGAATCATATCGTCTAGAAATTGAAGATAAAAGTGAAAAAAAGAATGGGCTGGGATAGATAAAAAGTAGAGTGCAAATGGTCTCTCTCTCTCTCTCTAACAAAAAAATATGGCAATTACAATATAATCGTTACAAATATGGTCGTTAGAAATATAGCTGTTACTCTCTCCATTCCAAATTAATAGTCAATTACGAAAAGACGTACAATTTTTGGATAAAAAAATAAAATGCTTCTGAGCATAATGTTTAAAAATTTTCAAATTTTGAAATGGAGGAAGTACAAAATATGACCTTCGGAAATTTGGCCATTGCAAAATATGACCATTGGAATAGTTACAGAATATAACTGTTTAAATATAGCTGTTATAAAGTATGACAATTCTAAAAAAAAAAAAAGAATAGAATATGAAAAACTGAAAGAAAAAATAGTTTAATAAGACTAAGTTAGAAGAGGGAGGTTGATGTAGGTGACGTTTGAAAATGTGACTTTGTAAAGTAAAAATGTATCCTTTCCTCCTTAATTTGGTCCAAAACTAATAAGGGAGCCCAGGGGTGTGATCAATTTGGTCCAAAACTAATAAGGGAGCCCAGGGGTGTGATCAATTTGGTTCGGTTTCTAGGATCTCATTTCAGTTTCTAAATACATAAACCAAAACCAAACGGTTTGATATTCGGTTGGTTTGGTGTTATTCGGTTCGACCAATTTTTTCGGTTTTATTGGCTTGGATAAAAAATGTTAATTGGACCTGAATCAGTAGATTTTTTTGTATTAGGGAAAATTTCAAAATGCCCCCCAAACTTTGATCTCAATATAAAAAATACTCCCAAACTTATAATTTTTTCAAGCGTACTCCTAAACTTTAATTCCATTATAAAAAATACTCCCACCGTCTGGATCTGTTACCTCACTAACGGTAAATGCTGAGTTGGAGCTTAACAGATTCCAAAAACCGTTAATTGGCCTAAAAAGACGTCGTTTTGGGCCCCTTTCTTTCTTTCTTTTTTTCCTTTAAGCTCTCTCATTCCTCCCCATTTTGATAGGAAAATAGAGAGAGAGAGAGAGAGAGAGAGAGAGAGAGAGAGCAAAGAAGTTTGGCTGATTCTTAAAAACTACTTAACCATGAATACTCAAAACCAATCTTCCATTCAAATTGGTGGTCTGGGTTTGCCATCAACAATTATCCGTTCAAACCAACAAAAATCGAGAATTATCCATACCCAATCTGATTAAAACCCAAAATACAAAAGGCAGAGAGGAGATAGAGAGGGGGGTAGAGAGGAGAAAGGAGAAACGAGAAAGGAGAAAGGAGAGAGAATCATACTCCGGTGAACCCAAATCGACCAGTTCTGTTGCCGCCGAACCCAAACCGCCGCTGCCTTCCACCGTCCATGATTTCAACGATTCAACCACCGTCCACGATTTCAACCACCACCACACCCACCTATACCTCCTCCTCACCGATTCAACGAATCTTTATGCGAATAGACTTCCACCCCCAAAGCGACTTCCATGACCAAATCAACTTCCACCGTCAAACCGACTTCCGTCGAACAAACTTCAAGTTGAGAGATTTTTCTCCGACTGTCAAACCCACTTCAGTTGATTTGCTTCTCTCTGGCCCATTCCAATCCCGTTCGATCTTCTTCTCTCCGGCCCTCATTCCTCGTACTCTGTGTGTGTGTGTGTTTTCCTGTCAAAAAGGGGAGGAAGGAGAAAGCTTAAAGAAAAAAAGAGAGGCCTAAAATGACGTCGTTTTGGGCCAATTAACGGTTTTTGGAATCTGTTAAGCTCCAACTCAGCATTTACCGTTAGTGAGGTAACAGATCCAGACGGTGGGGGTATTTTTGATAACGGAATTAAAGTTTAGGAGTACGCTTGAAAAAATTGTAAGTTTGAGAGTATTTTTGATATTGAGGTCAAAGTTTGGGGGGTATTTTGAAATTTTCCCTTTGTATTATTGGGCCAAAAGATTCACAAACTTGGATTAAAACTCCATCATAAACATGTACAAAAATCGAACCGAACCGGTTCAAAATATTTTTTAAAAAAAATAAAAATTGAACTGGACCAATTGTTGATACCGGATTTTGCCCCACCTCTTTTTATCGAAGCAAATCGATGACGTCGATACCCTCAGAGTAAAAATGGTTGACTCTGAGAAAGGCAAACAATCCCTATCGCATCGGAACGCGTGATTCGCAATAAAGGTAAAACAACACAGTACGTGTCATACTGTTCCCATAGTGGAGCTGTATATTTACTAGGCTTATACAACTTGTGAGATTATATGGTTGCAAGCTTTACTTGAGCAGTTAGGTTTTGATGTTCAGTTACGTATTTCTATGTATTGTGATAATCAAGTAGCAAAACATATAACTTTAAATCTAGTATTTCATGAGAGAACCATACATATTGAGATAGATTGTCATATTGTTCGAGAAAAGATAGATGGTGGTGTGTTGGCTATTCCATTCGTATCTACGTGAGCTTAGTTGGCTGATATATTCACTAAATTATTTTTTTAAACGCGTTTAAAGTTGTTATGTAACAAACTGAGATTTTGTGATGTTTATTTTCTAGCTTGAGGGGGAGTCCTAGAATATTGTTAGTGTGGAGTTGGTCTCACAGTTTTTTTTTGACCGACAATAAATTTTGTTGAGAAAACTCGACAAATGATACATCAAGTTGGGGGAGAGGAAAGGAAACTCCAACCAAGGGGTTTTTTCGATGTTAAGCTGTAGAACTATGTTTAACGAATTACAATTGCGGGAAACTACATCAATTATTTTTTTTGGTACGTCGGAAATATATTAAATTAAACTAGAGAAGAAAGAAAGGTTGCATCAGAGGTGCAGAGAGTTCGTTACAAGTCCAAAAGAAAATAGATAGGTTTCGACAAACCATGAGACATAGCATAAGAAAGCACTAATCTAGAATCGACCTAGTGCTAAGTCTATCCCTATTCATGAACTCCCTTATTTCTAAGGGAGGCTGATTGATCACCATTAGCTCCTCAGAATGTTCAGCTCCAAATCTAGCAAGAAAATCAGCACACTCGTTTGCTCCCCGGTAGATGTGTGTGAGGGTGCTTCCAGTTCGTTGGAGAATGTAGCGTTCGTCATTTAAGATGTTGCTCTGGGGGTGGTTAGGATTAGCACCGTCGTTGAATAGCTTAACCGAGGTTTGTGAGTCGGTTTCTATCAGGATGTTGGAGAGGCCTTTCTCCAAAATAATTGTAAGACCTCTATATATGCTCCAAATTTCAGTTTCGAGACTTGACCGCGCCCTCATCTTTCCGTAGTATCCTAGCTCCCAATCTCCAGCCGCATTCCGGAAGATGCCTCCAAATCCCGCTTTACCATTGCTCTCATACCAGCATCCATCCGTATTCAATTTGATTGAACCTGTTGGGGGAGGAAACCACATAGTTAGACGATTCCTTGGGGGGCCAGTAGGAGAAGTGGATTTAAAGGCTACCACGATCTCATTGGCATAGGAATGAATTAGCTTGGAACTCACATTTGGCACCGTATCAAAATTATCAAAACTCTTTCTATTACGGTCTTTCCAAACTTGCCAAAGAACGGTGCAAAATAGGATTTTCCAAGGTATATCATTTCCTAAATGTAAAATTTTTCCTTTTTTCAAATTAGCCGAGATCCAATTCTCAAAAGAATTGTCAAATCCACTTCTCATTTGCTGGCCCGACGGTATAATGTCCCATACCATAACGGCTTTGGGGCATTCTTTGAAAAGGTGGATCAAACTTTCAGGAGAGTTATTACATCTTGGACATAAATCCGAAGAAGTAATCCCTCTTCTAGTTCGAAGGAGATTTGTGGGGAGTTTATTATGGAAGACGAGCCATATAAATGTTTTGAACTTTTGAGGAACTTTCAACTTCCAAAACCACTTCCATCCCTTAACATCATTGCTCTCAGGGTTGATAAAATCATAAGCATTCGAGGCTGAGCAGATTCCGTTGTGAGAGTCAGCCCACATAGGATGATCCTCAGCCTGAGAGAACACTGGTATCGCTGTGCTAAGAATATCATTCCTCACTTCACTGTCCAGGAGATGATCAATCTTGGCAAGGTCTCACCTTCCATTATCGATTATCTCCTCCACTTTCATATGCCGTTGGTTCTGTAATTCAGGGATTCTATCCACGATAGGTGTGTTTCCACACCACCAGTCATTCCACAAATCCACATTTTTCCCATTACCAATGGACCGTTTGGTGCCCTTTTTAAGAAAATCCCTTATGTGCATTATGCTCCTCCACGTATGGGAAGCATTTCTGTTACTAGGCCAAGATTGAATGGAATGATGTTTTAGATATTTATCTCTTAAAATATTGGCCCATAAGCTCGCATCATTGTTCACAAGTTTCCATCCAATTTTCCCATAAAAAATCCCTATTTATACGATCCAATTTCTCACAAACATTAGTCGGGAGGTGCATAGTTTGCATCGTATAACTAGGAATGGTGGAAGAAGAAGCTTGAATGAGGGTGGCTCTACCCGCTAGCATGAGAGTATTCGACTTCCACCCGGCAAGTCTATTTTGGACCCTTTCAATAATGTGCTTAAAATGGTCCTTGTTAGCTCTTTTGTGTAAGAGGGGAACTCCTAGATAAAGACCAAGATTGCAAGTAAGAGGTATTCCACAACAATTACAAAGATCTCTAGCTTTGTCATGAGGAATATTGGGGGAGACATACATCTTAGATTTAGCGAGGCTAACGGTTTGACCCGACATGACACAAAATTCCTCAAGAACTTCCATAATGGTACGACAAGTAGTTTCATTAGCTTGGCCAAAAAGAATGAGGTCATCAGCAAAGAAAAGGTGTGAAATCACCCTAGAATCTCTAGAAGCCTTAATACCTTTCCATCTTTCTGAATCACATTTTTCTTCAATGAGAATGGACAAGCGTTCCATGCAAAGGATGAAGAGATAAGGGGACAGGGGGTCACCTTGTCTAAGACCCCTCCCCGGAGAGAATTCTTCAAGAATTTCTCCATTCCACAGGATAGAGGAGCTAACACTCGTGACACAACTCATAATGAGCGCTGTCCAGTCCGGATTAATATTGAAAAATAGTAAGGTATCTAGGAGGAACTTCCAAGACACTTTATCATACGCTTTCTCCAAATCAATTTTAACAAGAACCCCACCTATTTTTCCTTTTTTATTGCGCAGGGTATGTAAAACCTCATGAGTTATGATTATGTTATCAGTGGTAAATCTGCCCGGTATGAAACTACTCTGAAACGGACCAACAATTTTTCCAAGATAGGGTCTCAATCTAGCCACAATCAGTTTGGTGATGATCTTATACCTAACGTTACACAAACTGATGGGCCTAAACATTTTAATGTTGTCAGGCTTATCATTCTTAGGGATAAGAGCAATAAGCGTTTTATTAGCTTCCTGAGGTATAGAATTGGACTCGAAGCAAGATTTAACAAAGGAACAGACATCCTCACCAATGATATTCCAATACTTATGGTAAAAGATCGCTTGTAGGCCATCCGGCCCCGGGGCTTTAAACGGAGGAATACTACTAAGCGTATCCCATATTTCTGCATTAGAAATGGGTCTACAAAGGTTCAAGTTATCCTCATTAGAAAGCCTATTGTGATCATTTACAATAAAACAAGTCCTAGGAGTATTGTTTTGATTTCTAAACAGCTCCTTAAAATGATTTTGAACCAAATCTTTAATCAAACTAGGGTTCTCAATCCACACATTATTATGGTCCTTAAGCATAGCCACCTTAGCATTGCGCCTCTTAATAACGGTGGATAAATGGAAGTATCTAGTATTGCGTTCACCCTGGACAATCCATTTAGAACGGGATTTTTGAAACCAAAGCATCTCTTCTTGCTCTAAAATTTTATTAAAATCAGTAATGAGATCTTTTTCAAGGACGAGGAGGTTATGGGAAAAGTTAGTGTCCTGGGCTTGTTGAACTCCTTTAATTCTAGCTAAAACCCATCTCTTTTTCCTGAATATGTTGCCAAATGTACTTTTATTCCATTCAAGGGCAGCTAGAGAAAAGTTATTAATTTTGTCATGGATAGTATTTCCCGTCCAGTGTTTATTCACAACCTCCTCAAACGAGGGGTCCGAGATCCAGGCTGCTTCAAATCTAAAGGGTTTTCTAATAGGGATAGCATTATGTAAACCATGAATATGCATTAAAAGCGGAGAATGATCAGAGTAAGTTCTGGGAAGAGTTTGGATCATACCTTCAGGAAAGAGAGTGCGCCATTCCTCATTGCACAACCCTCTGTCTAGTCGTTTTAGAACATTTGCTGCTCCCTGACGCCCATTTGTCCAGGTAAATTTAGGTCCCGAAGAGCCCATATCTACCAATTTACAGTTGTTAATATTCTCTCTGAACCTCCTCCTTTGATTGTGGCTGGTGTCGACCGCTGAGCTTCTGACTTCCTCTACATTAGCGATGTCGTTGAGATCACCAATTGCTGCCCACGGGTATCGATTAGCCTCTGCGAACTCTTTGAGTCCTTCCCACAGAACATCTCGAAGTCTAGGATTTGGATTTGCGTAGAGTGCTGAAAGAACCCAATCTTTGTACCCATTCTTACAAATCTTGACGTGAATGGCTTGTGTGGAGATAGAGATAGTGAAAACCCCAACTTTTGTGGGATCACAAATAACCCAAATTCCTCCGGATCTTCCATTAGGGTCAGAGAAGGTGTCCCTAGTGAAACCCAGGTTTTTGAAGAATAAACCCATCGATTGGAGGCTAACTTTCGGCTCTAGGATAGCCACAATCTCCTGGCGGTGATTACGAATAATTTCACAAAAGTTATTCTTAAATCTCGGATTCCCTGCACCTCTACAATTCCATACAAGAATTTTGTAGTTGTCCATTAAAAAATTAAAATCTAAAGGGGGAAAACCAGGAGGGTAAAGGAAATCCCTAAGCTCAACTAGCGTTGGTTTCCTCTTCCTGGTTGGTTTTACTGACACATGGTGCGGCTTCAATTTCAGACTTACCTCCTCGGTCCACCATGCTACTGCGGGTAGGAGAAGTGCTTCGTTCTTTGCATCTTGTGACCATTTCACTTTGTGGTAGCTGATCTTTGTGAGTTGCATTTCTGGCAAACTCATGGTATGTCTGTGTGGGAAGAAGATGAATATCAGGTGGAACCTTTTGGTTATGGGGGTTTGAGGATGTGGAAGAAGAAGCTCCCCCAACAGTGGCTATGTTGGCGTCTGGATTGGGGTTATCCGAAGTGATGTTAGTATTTAGGTCTGACAACATCAGTTGTGGGCTTGGATGTAGGCTTAGTTTGTTGGGCTGGTATTTGTTGCTTGAGAAGTGGGTTGGACTCAAATTTATATTCTCCATTAGAAGCAGATCCCTTTCTCTTCAGAGCTGTTGAGTTGGTGTTTTTATTCCTTGCCACATTGGGCTTGCTGTTGGTCTTGTCTACCTGGGCCATTGGGCCTTTATTTTTCCTTAGATCAGAAGTATACAAGCTCCCATCATTTCGTTTCTCATTTGCCTTTGGGCTTGTTTCTCCAATGGGTTGGAACTTATTCCGTGACACACTTTGATTCACGTTTGGGCTCGGTCCAGGAGTCCTAGTTCGATTGTTACTCTTTCTTGTAACTATCATCCAATCGCCATAACCGATCTCCTCAAGCTTATCAGGTACAATATTTCCGTTGTACTTGACAGCTTTAGCTCCTGATGCGACGGGCTCATCAACGGTCATACCATCTGCACTCGTTTTCTTCGGCGCCGACGAGCTGCCGCAGCTTTCTTTCCGGTGTCCAACCCTGCCACATGAAAAACAAATTAAGTGGATGTGCTCATATTCGATCAAGTAATCGTACTTACCCACGGCGACGGATGTCTCAAGCGGTTGGCTGAGATCTAGTTCTACACATACTCTTGCATAACTCCCTCTTAATCCATCTATGGTATTGGCATCCACCTTGAGGGGTTTCCCCAAGTTAGCCGCAATAGTCCATCGACATTCTTCATTGTAAAACTCATACGACAAGAATTTAAATCTCATCCACACCGCTGTTTTGATGGCTGTTGCCATATCCGCTTTGAATTGCGGTTGCCATTTCCTAATAGTGAGGTAATGGTCTTGTAAGATCCATGGTCCCCCCAGTGTAAACCTTGTTATAATCCGATTTTGATTCGAATCTAATTAGATAGAAACCAAACCCAAGTCTACAGGGGTAAAAAACCCTTCAAGATCCCATAGGTTTGTGATTCTATCAATTAGTTGTTTGAAACCCATATTTCGGCCAAGAAGCTTAATGATCAGGCACCCTCTGTGATTTTGTCTGATACGCTTCAGATGTTCCTTTGAGAAATTGACTTTGATTCTGGAAATGGTGTTAGCGGATTCATCTTCTCCGTCCTCATCTTCGTCACTGTCGTCCGCAAATTCAGAGTTCCTTTGTTTCTCGCATTCCATACTTTGAGTATTTGCGTTTAGAAGAGCAGCCTTAAATGATCTTGCTTTCTCTGTGGGCTTGCCTGGAATTGATTTTTGGATTTGCTCGCCTGAAGTTACCTCTGGACTAGCTGATTCCATTTGAATTTCTGGGGTGTTTTCATTAGGTTGGATGCAAGGCTCATCTTCCATTGGGCTATCCCCCGTGAGTGGGGATTTATCCTCAAGAGTACTCTTGATTTTCTTTTTGCTTCTTTCCAAATGATCTTGCTCTTCTGAGGAGATTTGGTCGGAATTGGAGGTTGTTTCGTTGACAGGGTTGTTCATCTTAAAGAGAGAGACTCTCAATTTTTCAAGTGGGACGGGCTTCTTTCACCGTCCCATGTAGAGTTTGTCGACGAAAGTCCGCCGTCAAATCCAACTACATCAATTATTGTTTGTGGTCCGCAATAGCTAAATCAAGTCCAGTACATAACAATCCAAGAGATAGCCTCATACTGAAAAGAATAACCTAACAAAGGAACACTCATATATTTGAAGATATAATAATCGAGTGCAAGATTTGACCCATTTAATGACCTCTCAGTAAAGAAGAATGTACGAAGGTAGCCAACTAGACTAGCCCTCGTTGGTTAAAAAGAAAAGAACAATGATAGGTACACACCCTCTCAACCACTCCCCATCACACCCTCTCTCACATGGTGGTGGAGCCCACTGGGACCCACTGGGTGAGCCCCACCACACATGTGAGAGAGGGTGTAGTAGGGAGTGGTTGAGAGGGTGTGTACCTATCATTTTTAAAAAGAAAAATTGTGCGTAAGAATGCCTAGTTAATGAAGACAAAATATGTGACACAACTAAGCACCAAAAACTTTGACAGAAAGAAAAAAAGTGAGACAACTACATAGTCTACCAAACCAAACCGAGTCTTATGTCTCAATTAATTAAGATCAACTACATAGTCTACATTAGTTGGAATTTGAAAAGTTCCTAGAGTTAGTGAATCATTTTGATCATTTTGAAAACATATATGTATATACACAAATGATCTAATAAGGGATCCCTTAAATGGGATTCCGTGCGGACCTCACCTTTCCGAGCCAAATTTTGACGATCCGAACCGCTCAATGTTTTTAAAATGCATTTTTAAGGGCCTACGCGGAAAATCTTCAAAAAAAAATACCCGGAAGGGCTTGATCGGATCAGTTTTTGTTAAAAACGCCTTGGAAAATGCATTTTAAAAACATTGAGCGGTTCGGATCGTCAAAATTTGATCCGGAAAGTTGAAAAAGGGCCAAGTCCGCACGGAATCCCATTTAAGGGATCCCTTAAGGGATCGGGACTGATATACACAAATGATCTAATAAGGGATCCCTTAAGGGATCGACTATTTTTGGGGTCCTGAAGGTAATGACCGGGCATAACCCTAGTGGCCCTAAGGTTTGGGATGGTTGGCCTTCGTGTGATTCAAACATGCGACCTCATGATCAAGTACTTATTTATTTCTCATGGCCACTTTGCCAGGATCCGGGGGGCTAGAAATCGGCCCCTGAAAATTGCCCTGAAAATCACCCAAAAGACGTCGTTTTGGGCGCCAAAAGGGACAACAAAAATATCACTCAAAACCACGTCGTTTTGAGTCCTAGGAACATAAGAGAATAGGGCTTTTTTGGAAACTTAATTACCACTAGGTCAAGTTTTTTTTTTTTTAAAACCAAAACAACCACGAGTATCATTCCTAGTTCAGTTTTTTTGGGGGTTTAGGCACTTCGGGCAGTTTCATAGGGTTTTAGAAGTTTAGGCACTTTATGGGATTTTGGGGGGTTTAGGCACTTTCATACGGTTTGAAGGCTTATGCAGTTTCATAGGGTTTTACAAATTTAGGCACTTTCATAGGATTTTTGGGGTTTTAGGCATTTTAATACGGTTTGAGGGTTTAGATACTTTCATACGGTTTGAGAGTTTAGGCACTTTCATATGGTTTGGGAGTTTAGACACTTTGGGTTTAGGGTTTAGGCACTTTGAATTTAAGCACTTTGGAAAAAAAAAAAAACCAACTTGACCTAGTGGGAATTATTTTATCAAAAGTGGACTTAGTCAGGGATGGAGTCAGAAATTTCACTATGCATGGACGATTTTTTTTTTTTTAAAATACTTTGCAGGGGCAAGCCTATGTAATTCACAAGAAATTTCTATTTTTTTTCTATATAATATTTGAGGTTATTTTTTTCTTGCAGGGGCGTCTGCCCCTTTTGGCCCTCCCTGGCTCCATCCCTGGACTTAGTGGTAATCGCCCAAAACGACGTCGTTTTGGGCGATTTTTAGGGGCCGATTTCTAGCACCCTGGATCCACTTTGCCAACCCTAAGGGTTTATTTCCAAAACATAATTGCATATGTATGATACACATCACTGTTAATCCGCGTAATTCCATCCTTATGTGATTTTGGTTTTGGTGGGATTGGGTCAGGCAATATATATATGACGTATGCTATAACGGTAGTATGCCAAGCCATAATAATGATCCTGTGCTAGTATTATAATCTAATTTATTTAATTTATGTGCTTAAAAAAAGTTAATGAATGGTGTTTGTTAATAATTATGAATAACGAACTTATTTGGCTTTTTTTAAACTTACTTGACACAAAAAGCTAGATTATTTTAAATTTCAATTAGAAGTTTTTTGCTTATTTTAAGTTATTAAAAACATGAATAGAATAAGTTATCATTAGTCAAGTAGTAAGGGGAATCTAGACATTTCAAGCAAAGGAGTTAAACTTTTTTTTACAAGTAACAAAAAGCTATAACAAACAATTTTACAATGTATTTTAAGTTTTTTAAGCCAATAATCTAAAAAGCTAGCTAGTTTTCCTGTGATAAGTCGATATGCATGCGTGTAAACTCTTTGATACCTTAGGGCCACGAAAGAAAAAATTCTCCAAACATTAGTCACGGAGAAGAGTCTTGAATAAAAATTGCGTCCATTGCTTACCCCACGGATTTTTCAAAATTTTCTTGCACCTATATATGTATTGGGAACCAGGACATCTCGGGTCCAAACTTTGTTAAACAATAGTACTTCCGAGCATTGAAACTTGTTTCATAATAAGTACTTAACACAGACTTTTAGTGCTAGGCGCAAAGGTTCATATTAATGCACAATACTTACAAAAAATGTCTAAAAATAACCACAAAAATTTAAGACTTCATCAATATAGATTGTTGAAGACATTTTTGTAATTTCTCTCGAAGAATTCTTCAGAATAAGATGGTTCTATCTATAATTTGTTTAACATATTTCTTCGTTACTAGTAAAAAAGGATCAATAAATAAAATCCCCAACTAAAATAACAATCTATACAATGACAATGTCAAAAATCGTGCAACATATATATATATATTTGAAAGGCAAAAATTTTATTAAGGGAGCACCGGATGGGATGAGCCCAAAACATCCAATGGTCTAGATCCAAAAGCGATACCAGATATACAAGACAAAACCAACACCAAATGACCTAAGCCCAATAAAGGGCATACCATAGACACAACAAAGCCCAAACAACCAAGCCCAAACAAAACCCTAAAACAAACGGCCACCATCACCGCAGCCAAGCACAACCGCATCACGGCGACCTGAGCCACCACCACAGCCAAGCCCCAACGCTACACGGTCACCAGAGCAGAGAGAATCCGCTGCCACCACCACCATCACCGGAGCCTGGGGAACGTGCCCCTGTTGCTACTCCAGATAACGGCTCGAACACCCCTCCATGGCAAACAGAAGCAAAGAGCCAGAGATCCACGCCTCCGTAGCAAATGAGCAAATCTCATCAGTCTTATTTGGTTGGGTAATAACTCATCATCTTTTCCTGTCAAATCTCTTTATGAGTTAGCAAATCCTAGTTCCAATAATTTTTGCTCTGATTTTCCTAGCTTGTTCACCATGGCAGAGTTAAAAGCAGCTGATCATCTTTTTAACCTGGGCATTATTCACAATGTGGAGGAAACTCTATGCAAATTTTGTTCATCTCATATTGAAACTCTGGACCATCTTTTTTTGCACTGCGATCAAATACGGCTGTTGTGGTCTAACATTCTCTCATCGTGGGGGGTTCAGTGGGTAACTCTTTTTTTTTTATCAACTGCAAAATTGAGGAAAGTTAAAAGAATGATTTGGGATGTTATTCCATTGGCTGTTTTATGGACAATTTGGAAACTTAGGAATGCTTGTATCTTTAAAAATACTATCACTGATTGGGACAAATCGGCTGACGTTGTGAAAATCAGAATTGCTTTGTTGGTGAAGCCCAAAGCTGGGAATCAGGACTTCTCAATTGATGATTTCTCATTCAGGTTGAAGAGTATTCTGGAATCTCTTTAAGCTTTGGTATGGTATTGTAATCTGTTCCCAGTAATTCTGCTACCCAGGGGATGTTTTGTTATGTTGTTGGTTGGCATTGTCTTTTGTTTGGTTGGCATCTTGCTAAATTTTGGGGTGTCTAGTGAGGCTTGCTTCCTCCTAGCTGTGCTTTCTCCCCATCTCTTATAATTTGGCACGGGTGCTTGTACAATTATCAAAAAAATATGTTAAAGATTAAGTAGATTTTATTTTATTTTGAGTTGGAGAAGAGCCTTGGATAAGAATTGCGTTCATCGCTCATCCCCACAATTTTTTTGAAATTTTCTTACACGTAGGTATAATGAACCAACCATGAAACAGAAGCGGGGTCCCTATATAGACTCATTCGCAATAGCACCCAACACAGCCATACGTCCATCTTGGCAGTCAATGGTTCAAATTCACTGACCTCTTACCGGTAATAAAGAGTTTGCGAATCCGAATCATTGAAAACACTTTTGAACGGTTGGGATTGAGGCACTACAAGGAACATCCCTTAAAGGGCGCTACAAGGTCCCCTTTCCAACGAAATCACGCGAGCGTGACAAAATAAAGGTTCCATACTTTGCTAAACCATACTTATGAGTCCTGAAAACTAGTTCATAATAAGTTAAAACAAGAAAATATATACTTAACTTAGACTTTTAGTACTAGACACAAAGGTTTATAATGCACAACAATCACAAAAATGTCTAAAAATATCAAAACAAAAATTTAAGACTTCATTGGTGAAGATTGTTGAAGACATTTTTATAATTTTTCTCGAAGTTCAGAATGAGATGGTTCGATTTGTTATCTTGTTAACATATTTCTTCACGATGGTTAAAAAAAAAAAACAATAAGTAAAAACCCCAACTAAACTAACAATCTATACACTGAAATTATAATAAATTGCCCAACATTTTTTCAACCTATACACAAGCGACACCTTAGAATTTGGCGTAGTGCTTGTACAATTATCGAAAGATATGTTAAAGAATTAGTATAATTTTTATTTTTTCTTATATTTTGAGCTGGGGAATGTGATCCCACATGTCCCAAGTAAGTCAGACCATAGTCAAGGCCATTTTACATTTTCAGAAATCTTTAAGTTGTTAGCATAAAAATATTTGTGAAATCTCAGAAAAAAAAAACGCAAATCATTACAAGGTAAAAATTTGGATGCCCGCTATCTATTTGTTTTGTAACGAAATCAGTCGCAGATTCACACAATCACCTTAAATTACGTGACTCAGATAAGTTTGAATTGAGTCATGCAATAAATTAACGTATTTGAAGTCGTGATTTTCTTCCTTGAAACGTTACACAATAACCTTAAATTACATGAGTCAGATAAGTTTGAATTGACTCATGCAATAAATTAACGTATCAGTAGTCGTGATTTTTTTTCCGTAAAATGTTACTGTATTTAATGGCTTGTATGTATAAATTTGACTGAAGGCCCTTGTAAACTTACATTCTAAACCTAATTGTTAAATATCCTCCATCTTGACGGCGCATTTTACACGATGGAGCGCAAAGGAGATTTTAAAGAGAGCAATTGGAGTGAGGAAGAAGACGATGATGAAGATGCACGGCGCGGTGGCAATCAAGCCATTGAATTTCAGTCAATCGGATTAGTGATTTACCAGAAAAAATCTCAGAAAGGTGATTTCAGCTTCGGTTTTGCAATCTATTATTTATGTATGGTTCATGAAATTCTGAGCTTCAACATGTCTCTTGGAAGTCTAGGTGCTGATTTTTTCAAGCCACATAATGTTGTTTTGTTTCTCACAATGATATCTATCATCATCTGGCGAGCTAGCTACATCTCTGGCGAGTCGACCCGAATACGGGCAGGCAACGTAGGGTGATGGGAAATAAGAGAATTATTCACACACAAAATTACTAAACTTTTATTATCGAACTTTCAATCATAAAATACAAAGACACACATTGCACACATACTTTATTTATTTATTTTTTTGCACGGCAAAAGGATAATTTTATTGCTCTATAAAAAAATAGATACAATAAAAGAGGGGAAATAGCATGAGGGCATCACAACGTGAGGGAGACATCTCAACTAGGTTATCACCTAACCCTCACAACAATCATATGATACTAAGCCCCAAGCGTGGTTGGCAAGAGATCAACCAACTGCCACCCCCATACAATCCTTAGAAACCATACAATCCTCAGCAATAATAAGCATAACAATTTGGAATGCTGATCATCAAAAGAAAACTATTACATCACAAGATAGTCTGAAGTAAAATAGAGATGGTAGATAGCTTAGCTATGTCTTCAAGCTCCAAGATGTTTACTGGAAGTAGCAGAAATCAAAGGCAGATTTGAACCCAGAAAGAATCCAGCAGAATTCAAAGACAGCTTTGAAGCAATTTCCAGTACCAGCTGCGTCTAGCAGAATTAAGAGGCAGATTTGAGTACCAGAATCCATGACCATGAGGCTACATCACGTCCAAATGAAAGATTTCACTCTCACATGCACACGACCCTTTCATGGTGGGGGAGACCCCAAAGGGGCTCCCACGTTTCTGCCTTCTCTCTTTGTCCCACGCTTCACCACTTCACAGGACATACATATATCTACTACTACTTTAAAAAAGGGGAAGAAACAAAAAGTTTCCCACACTTTTATCTACCAAAATTACCCCTGCTAACCACTCCAAATAACAGACTCACGCTACTGATAGCCGAACCATTATGATTTTCCGATTTCAGTTCCTGTGAACCATTGCCAACATTGTATAGGTGTCAAATTGGTAAAAGTGGTGACCTTCCGAAGCATCATGATTGTCCAATTTTAAGTTCCTGTGAACCATTGCCAATGCACTTTTCCTTTCCAAAATCCCAACATATATACCGTGAGTTGCTGGGAAAGTACTTCAAATTAATGTTAGGATTTTTTCAAAATAAATAAGTTATTATTTTGGGCGTTTTTAAAATATTTCTGTTCCTATATTTAATCTCTTTTATTTGTAGAGAGTTGCAACTTTTTGTCTTTAAGCCTAAGGGTTGTGTTGGTTATTTTTGTGAAGAGAAGTGACTTTTAGATTTGTAGGCTGAAAACTTGTGCCTCTTTGTTTTATTCTAACAAAGGTGCTTATTGGATGAAACCCAAAAAGGTGTACCTTTTGAACACTAAGATGATCCGTAACTTAGGCACCTTTGTCCAAAGGGATGTGTTACTTGCTCCTATAATCAATTGCGATGTTTATATCTCTGATGTAACTTTCGCAAATCTCTATTTTCGACGAATCAGATATTTGTCAGCCTCTGGTCAAGCATCAAATGAAGACCATGGCTCTCTCTTTCCTGCGACCATCAAATATGAACAAGTTGATTTTCCTGCAACTAGTGAGAATCAAGTAAGTAACCTAAATTCTCTCTAACAACCTAAGTTAGGAAGGTCTTTACCAATATATTGTATAAACTTTTTCTTCTTCTTCTCTCTCTCTTTTTCTTTTGTTTCAAGGGAGATCTTATTTTTCAATTTGTTGATCATCAAAATAATCACAATGGAGATCTTTCCTTTTGCAGATTGTTCATGAAGTTAAGCATCCTGAAAAAGTTGAGTCTGAAGAGATGGAGAAGATCATAAGTAAACTCCCTAGAACCTAGTGAGCTCCTTCGCTTGGGTGGAATTCCAAGGCTAGATGAATTTTTAATCAAAAGGAATTTACTTTTTTGATGAGATTAGAATCCAGAAACTATTTTTTCGGGTGGATGTGATAAAAATGGTCACATATTTGCCTTAGGTAATACGCAATAACAGTGTCAAACAGAATTAGAATCCATAAACTATTTTTTTCCCAGTTTCACAAGACAAATTTTTTTATAAGCTTGTTGTATTGTTTAGAACTGCTGACATACATGGAACGTGGTGGTTATAATTGTCCTGACTCTTCATAGCAGTCTCCATCATATGTTCACTTATGTCTATGTTTCTTGCTTTTAGCCACTGAATCATTTCTAATCCCCTAGGTCCACTCTGCATTTTTTCGTGTATCAGTTGTTCACTGTTTTAATCTGTAAGGATTCATACTCTACCATGATTGGAAACAAAATTTGATTTCTATAGAAGGATGTGGGTTACAGATCTGTCTTTATTGTCGTGTCTTTCAAACCGACACGGTGACACGACACGGTAATGAATGAGATAAGTGCGAATAATATATTGTACCAGAGCATTTAAACTCCAAATGGAACTCTCAGTGCTTTTTTACATGAGATGATCTTTTTTACGGATCATCCATAAACCGGGGGTTTGCACCGAGCAAATCTCCACCGTCCATCCCGAGATCCAACGGCTTGGATGCCGTGCACTCTCTCTCTCCTCATTAGAAACATCTTGGATTTAAAAAACAAAAAAAACAAAATTTGCACGGCATCATACCCATTCCCCTTGAAATTACTGTTATCCAAACTAAGCTTATTAATTCATTTCTCCTGTGGAAGTGTCAATACAACAATTTTTGGGACAAAATTAGGCCTTCTTGAATATAACAAGAAGTGGATCAGCAGTAAGACCAAGCCACCTCTTACCATTCTCAACAAAAACACCCACATTCCCACATGCAACTCTGCATGAACTACAAAAACTTGGGCAGTAGACAATCTTGTATCCATACCTATTCCAATTCCAATTCCCATTCTTCTCCACCTTAAACCAGTTCCTCATCGTGTCGACACCGGGCTGGCCCACCACGCCACCGCTCGTCACGTACCTGTATGTTGGGAATTTTAGCGCTAGATTAGTCGAAGTAACGGCTGATAACTAGTATATATAATTAAAAACATGAAAAACAATAAATTGATAACGACGTAAATTGCATCAACTCATTACAGATTCACAAAAGAGCATCAACAAAAAAGAAAGAGCTATGCCAGTATACTAACGGTAGTTATTAACTTCTCATATATGACAAACTATGTATTAGCAACAAGAATGAAAACAAAGAGAACAGTGTGTGGTAGGGAAGAAATTAAGGTATGACTAAGTCGTTGTTCTAAAATCAAATTCATCTCTCTTATGTGGGAGGTTAATTTAGACGATTGTCAAACTAAAACCCCATAAATTTCTTAGAGTATTTCTCTCAAAAGATAGTCTTACTAAAATAATTATAACTTCATGAAATGAATCCACTCTAAACTTAGACACATTTAACTCTTAAATTCCCAACAATGAAAATCAAGCATTAACTCTTAAATCTTTGGTTGGATTCTCATCCATCCCTTCTCCGATTTGATGTACCCATTTCGAATTTCTTATTGATTGAATAATTTTGTCCAAAAAAAAAGCAATTAATGAATGCCTTGAGAGTAACACAGTTGAAGAGTCTTGAAATGGGAGCTTTGGCCGCACCAACTCCCAATAAAAAATCAGTCAACTGTGTCACTCTCAGGCCAAATTTCAGTCTATATCACATTTCTCTCCCCAAACTACCTCCTTTCGGAAACCTCACTGATGCCTCCGACTCTCCACACCGTCGACTGCACACAAGTTGTCCGCCATGAATGCAATATTCACATCTGTAGACAAATTTATGGATCCCGATTTATTGTCAATTGTTAACAACCTTAATGGGAGGCCATTAGAGGATTCAAGGGTTTCTTGCATCACATTGTGAGGACAAGTCCCATCTTTGGACGAAAGACCGAGCCCGCTGCCTCGGTTCGGGGTTTCAACGGGGAAGATATAGTATCTTGTGGTGGATTGGAGCTCTTGGCCTTCAACATCAAGGATTGTGGTGTTTGTTGGTGTGTAGGATTGGTTGGCTATCAAAGAAGAAGAGGAGATCAAAGTGTACATGAATATTGTTGGCAAAAGGAAGCTAACCATCATGGTGTTTATCAATCTATGGAGTGGCTGATAAAAGTGGTTGGACTATTTAGATGGAAGAGGGAACTTTCATGGATAGTGGATGACTGTGTTTTTGGCCTCACTTTTTTGTGATACTTATCTTCGATGACAAATGTGATCAGTTTGTCCAAGTCATATAACTTGCCTAAACGAATTGAAAGCATAAAAATGTGAGGACAGTGATTTTGACACTCTCTCCTATTAGAGTGCGGTTAGTAATTTGCAGAGCGACAAAAATCATTTTCCTATTGCAAAATATCGAATTCGTGAGAGAAGATTAGACTGTCCTAGTGCAAGATTATATCCTTTGGCAAAAAAAAATCAAAAATTGGTTTTTGGGTTTATTCGTTATCTTTATTCAAAAAAATGTCAGGGCAGTGATTTTGAGACCAAAAATGCTTCTAGTACAATTATTTCGGCTCCAACAATTTACAACCCCCTCACATACACGTGGGCATACACCCATTATTGTGTGTGCCCCCAATGGTTGTACATGTAACATTATTCTTTTGACACTCCCTTATTGGAGTGCGGTTAGTAATTTGCAGAGCGACAAAAATAAATTTCCTATTGCAATTGCAAAAATAGCGAATTCTTGAGGGAAGAGTAGACTGTCCTGGTGCAAGATTGTTATTGCTGAGCATATAGAATTGTTATTATATGTAGCCTCCTACAAATCATGCCTTAGCCCTGATGTAGGTTCAGCCGCTCAGGAAAGGGGATTCTATTCTTTTTGTGTCACTCAAGTTAGCAATAATTCCACTATCAACCCTAACAGGTTGGCCAGATGGTCAAGACATGAGACTAGAGATTTGCTCTCTCCTAAGTATCAAGTTCGAAACCTCTCTGATACTGTCAACTCTTTTGTAGCCAGTCCATACATAATTTTGCTTAGGTTTCAATTGGGCTCTCCCCATTGGATAGTAGAATTGAATCTCAAAGATCAATAGAGGTACACGTAAGCTGGCATGTACACATAATAATAATTCCACTATCAACCAAAATTTTGATAATAATAAAACCAAGTGGAAGATCGGCTTGGTCCATAAATATTTACACTTTTCTGTGTGAGTGGCTCGACAACCACATAATTATAATAATTATATCTCATGACTCGTGTCTCAAGATTCCTAGCCTTTTTATCGTGCAACAACTTATGCATATTATACTCATTGAAAGTGCTTGAATCAGTGCACTTAATTGATGGGAAAAAAAAATTAACCTTGTATAATTAGGATTGTGAATATCTTTTCCCAGTAATTTCCTTGAATTCAGTAAAAGTAGAAGGGAAAAAAAGGAAAAAAATATAGGCACTAATACTTTACACTAACAATTGCACCAAGTCTCACATAAGATATGTGGGACCCACATATGAGTGGTAGGGGGGACTAATTCCATGTGAGAGAGTTGATGCATTTGTTGGTATAATTGTTAGTGCCTGTAGCAAACTTGAAAAAAAATGTGATGAGGCATACGGTATGCTTTTTGTATTCCTTTGGGAAAGAAAACCAAAAACGGATTTTTGGTTTTTTCATTTTGTTCTTATTCAATTCTTTTTTTGCATTTGTTAGTTTTGCGTCAAGATTTTGTGGTTTCTGGATTTCTCTCGACAAGATGAATCTAACAAGTATAAATTTATGGTCAAATCAAATATTTTTTTGAATAAAGCCGAAATACTTGGATTATTGGATTAATTTTGGCTTCATTAAAAAATATTTGGCTTTATTCATTGTGTGACTTATTAAATATTGAGACTTGAGGGGGTTGGAATAGTGAGGCAAATGATTGATATGGAATTATTATTATAAGCTATTGAACGATGATAAAAAAAAAAAAAAATGTTTTTGATGTTGAGAGTTATTAGAATTACGTTCAACGAATTACAATTATGGGAACTGCATCAGTTATTGTTTGAGGTCCGCAATAGCTAAATCAGGTCCAGTACAACGCAACCCATACTGAAAAGAATAACCTAACTAATAATGGAACACTTATATGCATAAGATATAATAATTAACTCTTGCAATCGACAAAACGTGACCCATTCAATGATTTCTCAGTAGAGAATGGACAATGCTAGGGGTACATAATTATTTGTACATAAAATGTACAAATCAATTGATTTGGGACTATTCCGGGTCCAACATGGATGATCGGAGCGGTTCGTAGTCTTCAAAATAATATTTCATTCTACTCTGTGAAAAATCAAATCAATCGAATTTCGGTAATGGCTGCATCTGTTTATCACTTTATCTAGTTTTTTTTTGTTTTGATCCAAAAACTGGACAAATGGATGGAGCATTTGCTAGTGTCTGATTGAGCTGATTTTTTACGGGGTATAAGTAAATATTATTTTGAAAAACATGAACAGCTCCGATCATCTACATGGAACCCAGAGTGGATCCAAATAAAAACATTTGAACATTTTATGTGCAAAACTTATGTACCCATATCTTTTATTTTAGAGCATGTACAAGATAGCCAACTAAACTAGTCTTTGTTGGTTAAAAAACAAATATCATTCTTTAGGGAATGCCTTCATAAAGACACAAACATGTGAACCAAACCGAATTTTATACCCCAATTAATTAGGGACGGCTACATATATAGTCTACATTAGTTGAAATGCACCTACAGTTAGTGAATCATTTTGGTCATTTCCATAACATAATTGCATACACTTCATACACATAATTGTTAATGCGCGCAATTCCATCCTCATGTGATTTTAGTTCTGGTGGGATTGGGTCAGGCATATAGATGATGTATCCTATATCAATAGTATGTCAAGCCTGTTAGTATTTATAATCTAACTTATTTGACACAAAAAAACTTAGATTATTTTAAGTTTCAATTTGAAGTTTCTTTACTTATTTTAAGTTATTAAAAACATGAATAGACAAAAGAATCATATAGTGAATATGTTATCAATGGTAAAGTTTTTAGGCCAATCCAGGCAGGATAAGCTTTTTTTACAAGTTACAAAACCTATAAAAAATAGTTTCACAGCCTATTCAAATTTTTTTAAGTCAATAATTGAGAGAGCGAACTAGTTTTCCAGTGAATCAGTGCTAAGTCAAGATGCATGCGTGTAACTCTTCTAACACCTTAGGGTAATGAAAAAAAAAACAAAAAAAATTCTCCAAACATTAGTCAGGGAGTGTTGATGAATAAAAATTACATCCATCGCTTACCCCCTAGATTTTTTGAAAATTTCTTACATGTAAAGGTTTCAAACTTTGTTAAACAATATTTACAAGTATTTATACTTGTTTCGTAAAAAGTTACAATGAGCTAATACTTAACATAGACTTTTAATACTAGACAAAAAGGTTTATATATGATGCACAATACTCACAAAAAATTGTCTAAAAATAACCGTAAGAATTTAAAACTTCATCAATGAAGAGTTGAAGGCATTTTTATAAATTTTCTCGAAGTATTCTTCAAAATGAGATGATTAAAAAAAGATTACAATCTATACAATGACATTATAATAAATTGCCCAATAAATTTTGTAGTTATATACAAGGGACACCTTATAATTTGGCGTGAATGCTTGTACAATTATCAAAATAAGTAGATTTTTTTATATTTTGAGTTGGGGCATGTGACTCCATATGCCCCAAACATTACTCAAGGAGAAGATTCTGGGATAAAAATTGCATTCATCGCTTACACCCATAGATTTTTCGAAATTTTCTTACACTTTTTTATTACAAACAAACCACTAAACGAGCGGGGTCCTTGTAAAGCCTCATCTGCGCTATAGGGTATAGCGCCCAACACAGTTGTCCATTTTAGTAATCAATAGTCCAAATTCGTAGATATCTTACCTCTAATAAAGCGTTTGCAAATTCGAATCATTGAAAACACTTTTTGCATGGTTGGGATTGTGGTACATCCCTTTAAGGGCATTACAAAGTCCCCCTTCCCCTCGAAACTATGCATGTGTGAGAAAAGAAAGGTTCAAAACTTGTTAAACTATACTTACGAGTCTTGAAAACTAGTTCCATTATAAGTTCAATAGGAAAATACTTAAATTAAACTTTTAGTATTAGACACAAAGGTTTATTATGCACAACAATCATAACAATGTCGAAAAATAACCACAAAAATTTAAGACTTCATCGATGAAGATAAACAAAGACATTTTTATAATTTTTCTCGAAAGATTTACAGAATGAGATAGTTCAATATGTGATCTTGTTAACATATTTCTTCATGACTGTTAAAAAAATTAAAAAAAAATCGAGCCAAACAAACACTATACATTGGCAATATAATAAACAACCCAAAACATTTTTAACTTATACACAAACGACACCTTAGAATTTGGTACTGTTATTGTACAATTATAAAAAATATGTTAAAGAATAAGTATAATTTTTTTTTTGGTGAGTTGGGGCACGTGACCCCACATGCCCCAAGTAAGTCAGAATCTAGTGCTGGTGATTTTACATTTTTTGAAATTTTATTTTATGAATCTTTAAGTTGTTACCATAAAAATAATTTGTAAAATCTGCCCCCCAACCACAAAAAAAAAAAGAGATCATCACAAGGTAAAAAATTTGGACACCTGCTATCTATTTGTTTTGTGACAAAATCACTCACGGATTCCCACAGTCACCTTAAATTGACTCGGATAAGTTTGAATTGACTCATGCAATAAATAACGTATCTGTAGTCGTGATTTTCTTCCGTAAAGCGTTAGTACTGTATTCAATGGCCTGTTTGTAAAAATTTGACTGAAGGGTAAGCTTACCTTCTAAACCTAATAGTTAATTATTATTATTTTTTTGGTTTGGCGCACGTGACCCTACATGCCTCAAGTAAGTAAGACCCTAGTGATGGCCATTTTACATTTTTGAAATTTATTTTGTGAATATTAAGATGTGCATAAAAATACTTGTGAAATCCCCGAAAAAAATAACGCAGATCATCACAAGGTAAAAATTTGGATGTCCGTTATCTATTTATTTTGTGACAAAATCACTCACGGATTCATACAATCATCTTAAATTACGTGACTCAGATAAGTTTGAATTGAGCCATGTAATAAATTAACGAATCTGTAGTTGTGATTTTCTTCGGTAAACGTTACTATAATTAATGACCTATTTGTATAAATTTGACTGAATGCCCTTGTAAGCTTACCTTCTAAACCTAATAGTTGAATGTCTAGCATCTTGGCGGTGCTCTATACACGATGGAGCGCAAAGGAGATTTTAAAGAAAGCAATTGGAGTGAGGAAGAAGACGATGATGAAGATGCAGGGCATGGTGGCAATCAAACCATTGAATTTCAATCAATCGGATTTGTGATTTACTAGAAAAATTCTCATATCAGATGATTTAAGCTTACATTTGTAATTTATGCTTTATGATTCATAACATTCTAAGCTTCAACATGTCTCTTGAATAAATCTAGAAGCCTATTTTTTCGAGCCACATAATTTTCTTTTGTTTCTCACTATGATATCTATCATCATCTTGCGAGTTAGCTACATCTCTTGCGAGTCAACTTGCATATAGGCAGGAAGCTGTATTCTTTAACAACCATAATAACAAAAAAACTCTAGGTTTTTTATTTGCTTTTCAATTGCATGTTCTTATACATGCATTAACCATTACTTCATATTTACTTCGAATTGTATGATGGTACTCGACTAAATTTATAATTTCTGCCAAAAATCCACATGATTAGCTCATTGTTTTGTTAGTGTAATTATTCTATCACTTGATGGAAAATAACTCAAAATAGTTTCTGCGGCAGTATGCCTAACTGATTTTCTTCCCAAAATAAATTAAGAGCCTCTTCTCCTAAAGAAAAGACCCCAAAAGGGAAACACAAGGGAGACGCTTATTTACTGAAAGTTGAACCCACAGTCCATACATGCATGAATACCCGCGCACCCTCATCTATGCCTGGTCGGAGCCGCGGAACTAGCCGACAGTTGGCACGTTCCGCGGACTCCGACTCTTGTTCCACTGTCTCTCCACCACCGATATGTTCCTCTGCGGGTGAAGGAGGGCTAGGGGACGATAACGGGATACGCCCAAGGACTGGCACATGTGGCGGTTGGAGATGGTTGGTCGCCATGTGGTGCATTGCGGGACGTCCTGTATGATAGTTTCTATTGCAATGATAGACAGGGCCGGCCCAATTTGGAGTGTCCTAGGCATAGTCTAAAAATTGTGCGACAAGAGTACAACTTTTAATAATTTTCCAGTAACAATCACAATACGAGGAAACCAAACAAAATACAGAGTTTCATGGCTAAATTGATACTCCCACTTTCCATATCAAATGCCTATTATGTCCAAAAAATGAGCACAAACCCAAGAACTAGAACATCACATATATGGACCATCATAATCGCAAACATTCACTCCATATTTTGTAAAGTCCAAGCTGAAATCTTTTATTTCAAATCTATGAAGGTAAATATTAGGCAGAGAACAAAAGAAAGTAAATATTCCTTCTATGAAACATAATAAGAAAATGAAATTTTGTCGAGTTTTAATAAAATTTTGTTGCCGATAAAAAATAAAAATAAACAAGAAAATGAACTAAAACTAAACTGAGTTGTTTGGCCTTCCAGAGTACTAAGGCGTAGATTGCAATCCAACAGCTCTACAAGTTTTAACAGAATCTCATCACGCTGAAAATCAGTTAATCTTCCTAGATCCGGCGTGAAAATCCATTTCCTCATGGAACTAATCCGGCTTAGTTTGGCCGTGAAAGAAAAGTTTTTGGTCTTCAGCCAGTTCCTTGAACCACTGACTTTCATCAGAGAGCAATTGAAATCGAGTTTTGGTTAGACAGAAGGAAAAGATCTGTTGTATATGGATGGGCATATTGAAGCAAAACATCGCCAGTCCTCGATTACTTGCTGAATGCCCCGGATAGTCAGGTTCAGCCAAAGATGGAGCCACCGGTTAACTATAGGTGGCCCTGGTCCCAGCCCAATGAAAAAATTTCACTGCAATTTTTTAATTTTAAGGTTAAAACTTCTGGTGGCATTCCCAATGAGTTTCTCACGGATGCATTGGTTTGGTTCATCGAGAAGGAAATTTCCTCAAAAATCAGTTCTACTCAATCATAGATGACTTTTGAGATCTAAAGGAGTGTCGCATTGTATTATGATTCATGGTTTAGGCAACACATTGAGATAATTTTATTTTTTTACGTTCTAGTTGCTTTTGATTTTTTAAGAGCACTTTGATATTGTGTTTTGCATTGGATACAATTAAGAAATTTAAATGTTCTAGACTCTTGAACCTTTAATTTTTAAAATGTTACTATTATTTATGTTGCGGCCCCTCAGATTTGAAATCCTGGTTCCGTCCCTAGGTTCAGGTTACTTCTGGCGCCATCAACAAGGGCATGTTGTGAGGGCATAACTCTGGTTGGGGCATCAAGAGTAGTCTTACTTGATGTTGTATGGAATTCCTCAGTGAAATGGCAAGCCATAAGCCGTGCATACAGGATAGGACAGAAGAAAGTGGTGTATATATACCGTCTAATCATGTCAGGAACAATGGAGGGTGAGAAGTGTGTAGTGTAGGCGGAGAAGGACCGGTTATCTAAGTTGGTATTCTCTTCTGCGGATGGCAAAGATCATGGGACGGAAATCATCTCATGTGCAGTGAATGATGATAAGATACTGCAAGATGAGAAAATCAGCTATTGCGAAAATACTCAACCAACAGAAAGAATCCAATTTGATCGACACTTTTGGTTAGCTTCTGAGAAATATTTCAGCTTTTTCTTTTGGTGTTCTTGATAATTGATTAGCGGTCCAATTCTATGATCAATTGGATCAGTCGAAGCCTAAGAGGCCCAAACAACTTCTAATTGAAAATTGCCAATTTCTGCAATTTATCGACGAGTACGGAATAGGCCCAAACTTGGTGGGCTGAAGCAGAATCGCGATGCGATCAAGACTCATGACCCTAATCGTGACTGATGGTAGATTTCGGACAAATTCATTCGTTTAGGCCTTCAATTTAGTAATTTTGCTATTTTAGGTAATAATTAGATTACAAATTACTCTTAACGTGTAATTCCGTTTTCATTGTTTCCAGTTGAGAATTTTTTTTTTCTTTTCTAGTTT
Source organism: Vaccinium vitis-idaea (assembly GCA_963854785.1). NCBI lineage: Eukaryota > Viridiplantae > Streptophyta > Magnoliopsida > Ericales > Ericaceae > Vaccinium > Vaccinium vitis-idaea. Next base: position 21,808,558 of record OY978224.1, on the reverse strand, counting down.
TCAATTTTGGAAGTTTCCCCAATTTTCGGGATACTTTATTTTTTGATAAGTTTTTGCTAGTTTTCCCTATAAAAGGGCATGTAACCTCTATTATTATGCAGCTTTTAATCAAATATAATTCAGAGTTATTTCTTTTTCTTCTTGTGGATTCAAGAACCTCGGGGATTCGAGACCTATTTTCGTTTGAACTAGTACGCAACTAGTTTCTCGTGAATTTCGCTGCGTCAATAATCTGCATAGGTGGTGTTTGGGAGCCTGTAATTTGTGGCATTGATCCAGAAATTGGTATGTTTTCCAACTGTTGAGCATTTCGTATATCTCTCTGTCGCAAATGAGTAATTCTTGGTAAGAATTTTTTGATGATATCTTGTGAATAAGAATATGATTTATACTGGAGTAGTTTTTTGCAAAGATTTGGATCACCTTAGGGTGAATTTTGTTGATAGATGAAGTTTTTCTGGGAATATTGCAAAGATACTAATCGGAACACCTTGGGGTGATTCTGCACCTCCAACTCTTTTGTTTTGCTCTTTGTATCCTTCTCTCTTAATTAGAATGTAACAAACCTGGAGAAAAAGGTGCAAGAGCAAGCTGAGATAGTCCAGGAACACGTTGAGAAAATTCAAGCTCAAGCTCAAGCAGCAAACACAATGGTAGTCGAGCTAGTGGAGCCAAATGAGCAAAAAGGTGATAACTTTAATTTGGCTAGTATTTCTGGATATCTTGAACACCAAGTTAAGATATCAACGTACATTGCATCAAATCGTTAAAGATTCACCACAGAGAAAGAGCTACGTCAGTATACTAACTGCAGTGATTTACTTCCCATATATGACAAAACTATGTTTTAGCAACAAGAATGTATTACTAATGGCAGTGATTTTCCCTTTCAGCATTTCACTGAATGTGTTCTTGCTTATACTCTGCTCCATGCTTTGTATTTTGGCTTTTCTCTCTTGATGTATCCTTTGTCGAGTTCTAATAAAATTTTGTTGCCGATAAAAACAAAAAAACAAGAATGAAAACAAATACAGTGTGTGATGTGGACGAAAGGTCTGACTAAGTCATGTTTCTCAAATCAAATTCATCTCTCTTATGACACGTTAATTTAGATAATTGTCAATTAAAACCCAATAAATTTCTTAGATTACATCTCCTGTACGTTAAATGAGTGGTCATACTGTCCTTGAATGAGATGGAGATATAGATTTCATTTTAATTTTAGACTCAAAAGATAAAGCCTTACTAATTAGAATTAACTTACTAAAATGAACCCACTGTAAACTTAGAACCTTTATAACTCTTAAATTCCCAACAATGAAAATCAAGCTCAGGCCAAAAGTACCTTTTCTTTTTTGAACTGGGGCTAAAAGTACCTTGAGAGTAACATAGTTGAAGAGTTTTTAAATGGGACTGTTCGAGTAGGCCCCACCAATTTCCTATAAAAAATCAATCACCTGTGTCACTCTTAGGCCAAATTTTGGTTTGTATCACATTGGTCTCCCCAAACTACCACCTTTTGGAGACCTCACCGACGCATTAGACTCCTTAACAGTCGACTTCACACAAGTTGTCGCCGCCCTGAACGCAATATATGCATAAGTAGACAAATTTATAGATTTTGATTTTTTTGTCAATTGTTAACAACCTTAATGGAAGGCCATTAGAGGATTCAAGGGTTTCTTGCATCACATTGTTATTTGGACGAAAGACCGAGCCCGCCACCTTTGTTCGGGGTTTCAACGGGGAAGATATAGTCTCTTATGGTGGATTGGAGCTCTTGGCCTTCAACATCAAAGGATTGCGGTATTTGTTGGTTTGTAGGACTGGTTGGCTATCAAAGAGGAAGAGGAGATCTAAGAGCCCGTTTGGATGAGGGATTTGGCCCCCGGCTAAATCATCCTCCCCTCCTCATCCCGGACCCACACCATATCCAAGCTTTGGGAGCACCAAAACCCACCCCCGACCAAATCATCCGGCCACCCCTCATCCCCCTTCCCCCGACTAAATAAAAGGAGGGGGGGAGGTGCTTATGTTTAGTTAGGGGCATCATCCATGGCTTTTTTTACCTCCCTACCCTCCTTAATCCCCAATTTCAGACCCAAAAATTCCAAGTAAAACCAGATCTTGAACCAAAAAATAGGAGAAATTACCATCGGCCGGACCAATCGCTTCTTGTTGCCACCAGTACATAGCTTCTTGTGGCAGACATGGCACTCGAAGTGCTTCGCCGGAGCTGCTACGATGATGGTGAGGCGTCGGATTTTCTGGGTTTTTTTCGTTGCAGAGGCCAGAGAGAGAGATGCTGACGAAGAAAAAGAAAAAGAGAGATGCTGGGGTAAACAATTGGGCAAGTGGCCCAGCCACTTGTCCTTATTAAAGCACCTAATAAAAGTAGCTAATAAAACTAACAAAGTAGCTAATAAAACTATTACAATGAAGTAGCTAATAAAATTATTTTTCGTTTATTAGAAAAAAAATACTTTTAATATTAAATATTCTTAATATATAAAAATATATTAAAATGAAGTATTATTACTTAATTGTTGAGAAATATAAAAACATAATTAATTTTCATACCTATATAGTTATTTAAATGCATAATCTAATATATACATTACCAAGGGTAAAAAAGTCGTTTGACATGATTTCACATTATCCACCCTCCGTATCCTCCATTTTTTATCCCTCATCCAAATCATGTACTATTTAATGCACCCTTCTTAAATGTGGGTCCACCCTTCTTATTTAATCACCCCGACTATTTTATCCACCCTTGCTATTTAATCCCTTCAAAACTAATACGTCATCCAAACGGGCTCTAATTAAGTATATGAATATAAATGGTAAAAGGTAGCTAGGTGTAATGATCCGAGATTTTATTAACATGATTTTTTTTCCTTTCTTAAATTAAATGTCGTAGTTCAATTATTATTATTATTATTATTAAATTAGATTACATTTAGCAAAATTTTGTCCACATTAAAGTACGCGCGCGGCCAAGATTGTTATATACAATGCCCGATTATGTGAATGTGTACATGTAATTCTATATACAAGTGTATAGCCGCATCCCTTATTTGACTCTTGCGGCATTTAAACCACTGCGAAGTTCGCCGTGAGTACTTCGCTATTTGACTCTTCTCTATCAACATGAACTTTGCTGTGGTTTAGATAGGCAAGCCTAAAAGGATAAAAAGACATTCTTTTAGCCTAAACTGCTTAAAAAAAGAAGAAGGTAATTTTGATTATAGAGATTAGATTTAGTTTAATTGGCCTAGCTTTTTAGAAGGTCTTGAATGGTTTCTATGGTATTAATAAGAGTTTATGCATTTTGTACTAAATGGGGCCGAGATTCTTAGTAAAAAGGGGTACCATATTGGAAAGATTTTGTTTGAGTGAACAATGATAAGTGTTGACGGGATTCACTCGTTGAGGTAATTAGACTAATGGAGTGTGTTCATTGTTGAGATTGACAGATCACTTGTCAGAAAATTTAGGAGTTGATAGTTTGGTAATGGGTTAAATGAGTTTTTTATGTTATTGGTAGGCTTGGACCAATTTTTTGACAATATCCACGATTTCTTGGTATGTGAGTGCTTGGATTATCCAAATTCCAAGGTTTATGAAGATTGATTATTATGACCGCATTGTATTTGTAAGGAAATAGTAGAAGCATGAGATGTAGTGAGATTTTCAATACTAATCAGTAATACTATCTTATGGTTGTGAAAATGTTAGGAATACAGAGGAGTTGAGGAACTAATACGATGAGATTTACTAGACATAATGTAGACATGATATGAATTACTACCCACCTTGGTCATTAGCAGTATTGGGTTTCTTAATTTGTGGGTTAGTACGGTCGGTGCTCTTCCTTGTGAGAACTGAGTAGAATGATGGTTTCGAAAATACAAAGGGAGAATATTGTCAGTCTTGGACTTACTGAATAGAGTTAGTCTTCAAGATGTGAAATGATTTTTGAACTTGAGGTTGTGATGCATATTATATGTTGATTGAAGGTCGCGACTAGGGATAGCTAGTTGGGTCCTACAGTAAGGATAGTGTAAATCGAGGTTTTGATTTATGGAGAAGGCTTATAGATGCGTACACGGGAAATTTGGGGTATTCTTCTAAAATGATATAAGTGGATTAACATTTTGCCTAGTCTTTAGAAATCTTTTGGCTTCTGTCTTGTAAATTTTGTTTGGAGAACCGGATTTGATGAGGGGTATATTGGATACATCAGGCTTGATACGGTTGTTGAATATGTGGACTATACCAAGAGGACAGGGAGACTTTTTTTTGAACGGCAAACAATTTTTATTAATCTTTGGAAACAGGTTACAAAGATTAAAACGACACGTGGAAAAACGGCATCACAACGCAAAGAGACATCCCAACTAGGTTGGCACCCCACCAAGCGACAATCATATGCCACCACGGACCAAAGAGGAAGCAAGGTTAACCAGAGATCAACCCGAAAATAAAAACAGATCTTCACTAATACAAGCTACTAAACCACTGATACAAAACAAAAGCTCATGAGTAGCTATAAATGGAAACATCTGAAAGATCTCCACTGCAATAGGACTCCCACGTTGAGGAAAAGCACCAGCAGACAATACCATGGCATCAAATAAACCGATGAGACATGAGCAGCAATTCTCCACAGAATAGACTTGCATATGAACATAGAGGCAGCAATTGAAACAACCAGTAGAGCAACGAGTCACAAGGGAATCAACCAACTGCTTCCAGAATGCTATTGAGTTTATAGATGAAGTCATTTACAGAATAACCCTCAAAATCACCTTTAGATTTGACCCAAAAGGCAATTCTCAATTTAATAAGATCCACAATATCCTCCCACATTAGAGTTTTATCTTGAAAAAGGTGTTCATTCCTCATTTTCCATAATGACCACAATACTGCATAGGGAATGCATTTCCAAATCCATTTAATCTTAGGTTTGAATTTGAAGTTGTTCCACCAAGAAAAAAGAATGATCACAGATTGAGGTGTCACCCATTTCAGGCCCCACCTTTGAAGAATCAAGCACCACACATTCCACACAACAGGGCATAAAAGAAGAGAGTGGTCATAGATTCAATCTCATCACCACAGAATTTGCAAAGGGCTTGAATAGGCTGCTAAAGAATACCAATTTTTAGAAGGAACTCTCCTGTTTTTAACTTCCTAAGATTGACCATCCAAACAAAGCATTGAACTCTAAAGGGGCCAGCAGGTTTCCAGATCCAATTGAATGACTTGCTATCAATGATTTCAGAAGAGGATGCAGGAATAAGAGAGAGGTTGTAGATAGAAGACACCGAGTAGGACTTAGAATTGCATGCCAACCAGACAAAATGGTCCGGCCTCATCTGAATGGAAATGTGTAACCCATCAAGAAAGTTCCGCAGATCTTACATCTCTTCATCCTCCTAACTAAACAGATTTCTTCTTTGCTGGAAGGTCCATGTAAATTGTCCTTCTTTTCTCTGAAATGCTTCTGCCACAGATTCATTTTTGTTAGAGATTACATTGAAGGCAAGCACCATGAACCTAGGGGTCGTTCCAGAATTGAGTTGATAAAACATCCCCAATAGATATTGAGATATTATTAGAATATTTGGAAAACACCTCAGGATTTTTGGATTTGATTTGCAAGATATCTTTCCAAACAATTGAGACCATCCTATTTAGCTCCATATTGGATTGCCATAGCCTTGGATCTATCTTGTATTTAGCACAAACAACCTTTCTCCATAGTGCATCTTTCTCATTTCCAAACCTCCACCCCCATTTCAACAGAAGAGCAGCATTTATTTCCTTAATACCTCTCACTCCAAGACCACCATTATCTTTGCTTTGTTTGATTATGTTCCAACAGACCATATGAATCTTCCTTTTTTGGTCACAACCACCCCATAAGAAATTAGCTTGAATTCTCTCAACAGATTTTGCCACACCTTCAGGGATTTTGAATAAGGACAAGTAGTAAATTAGAAGGCTACTGAGGACTGATTTCAACAAAGTAAGTCTACCACCAAAGGATAAAGCTCTCTTTTTCTAAGAGGGAAGTTTTGAAATTATCCTTTGAATGACTGGATTCCAGGTGGATTTAAGTTTAGGACTGGCTCCAAGGGGCATTCCTAGATACTTGATTGGAAGGGCTTGGGTCTTACACCCAAGAATTTCAACAAAAGGGGTAGTTTGACTTTGATCCATCCCCACACCACAAACTACACTTTTGTGATAGTTTATTTTCAATCCAGACATGACTTCAAAGCCCTTCAATAGACATTTGAGATTCTTAATTTCTTCCAAGGCAGTCCCACAGAAAATGAGAGTATCATCCGCAAATTGTAAATGGGTGAGAACAGGACCATCTTCACTAATTCTGATTTCACTAATGCTGCCCTAATGTAAAGCCTTTTTAAAAATGCAGTTTAAGCATTCAGCCCCAATGATAAATAAGAAGGGGGAGAGAGGATCTCCCTGTCTAATACCTTTTTGCATACGAAATTACCAAGTTGGGGAACCATTAACCAAAATAGAAACTGAAGCAGAAGAGATACATTCATGCATCTTGATTATTGGCTAATGTCTTATTTGGGTTCTAATAGTTGGTTTGAACTAAAGGAGGTGACCTTTCGGAACATAGGACTAACGGCAAGTGTGTACGAATCTGTGAGGATTAAGGAGTTAAAGAATAGAAACTGGTGATTTAAGGTTATATAGGGGTGGTGATAAATTGTGGAGGTCGAAAGAGCTAGTTTCTATAATTTGTACCAGCCTTAGTTATATTTGCTTTCCATGACTATGTAAATTTCAAGTTGGTAGAAGATTCGATTAGTTGTCGTTTCTCCTAGTTTGAAGTAGTGCTCCTTGGGTGAGGTTGGGTATAGTGTGAAACTGTATTTTGTAGATCAGAGATGGTTAACTCGGTAGGCGATAGTTTAAAATTCTTTCGTTGGAAGATTCAGGTACTTCAGGAAATTCAATGGTTACGAAGTTTGATGAGAAAGAGAGAACCCCATAGACCCTGGTTGAAGAACTGTATAGGCTCCGGTCAAAGAAATGAGAGGAGGTCAAACTTTGTCAGTTTGAGGTCTGACTTTTTTATGTGAAGTACGAGTGGATTTAGAGTTATGTAAAATGTATATTGTTTGATTATCTAGTGTACAACTCTATGTGTCAATAGTTAGAATAAATGTGTGTGTCTCAAGGTTTACTTGTTCTTCCTCCTAGGTGATTGAGGTGATAATATTATAGATTGTTTGAGGTGTGTGCAGTTTAAGTGTGAGTTTGATTACTTTGTCGTTGATAGTGATGTGTATGACTAGATAAATTAAGACTCGCGTGGAGGAAAGTATGATGGGCTACAGCCACACTTGTATGGTTTTGGATAGGAGTTGAGATGGGGCGTTTCAATCCATGCTAAATAGATAAAGTGGAGTGTCAAGCAGAAAGCTGTCAGGGGAGATTTAGTTTGTACAACTTAGGGAGACTTATGTGAGCCTGTTATTGTGGTAATTGAATTGAGATCCCAATTGTTTCATGTCAAATGGCTACTAGAGTGGATAAAATGGTTAGAGTAAAGCATTTGTGGTGCTAACCAGGAGTTTGGAACTAAACCTGAAAACTAGAGTGATATCAAGCCAACACTTCTAATGTTTCATTTTGGTTGGCTTCGGGTTAACCAATTGTTATTTCCCTTTGGGTCTGTGGCTTATGCTTATTGCCTCGGCCCCTTTAATCTTTGTAATGTATTTTCAAAGATTAATAAAATTCTTTTTTTGCCATTCAAAAAAAATTAAGTCTTTTATGGTATTCGACGTCGCACCCGCAGGTCTATTTTTAGAGTGGTCGCAGGGAGTGGGATTGTGTAACCAAATCCATGGGGACACTCCAGGCCCAACAAAATTTATTGGGCGTTTTATTATATTGTCAATGTATGGATTGTTATTTTAGTTGGGGCTTTTACATATTGATTTTTGCTTTTAATGGTCACGAAGAAATACTCCTATTATAACAAGATCACATATAGCACCATCTCGTTCTGAAGAACCCTTTGAGAGAAATTATAAAAACGCCTTCAACAATCTTCATTGATGAAGTCTTAAATACTTATGTGTTATAAAACTAAGTGTGTTATAAAACTAAGCAAATAATAAAAGAAATTTGTATAAAAGTAAGACAAATATTGAACACAGTATCTATATGAAATAGTTCTTCAAGAACTATTGAGATCTATCACGCCCTCAAATTTTAAACATAAATAGATAACATTCTTTCCAAAGATAAGTCAACATATACCTTAGTCAAAGTTCAAAATTTCTCACGAGTCAAAGTCATAGGTACATCTTGTTGACGGCCCACCGAGATTGTTCGAAAAGATTGTGATTGTTAGAGTCGCCACCCGGATTTGAGGTCCGAACCCGAGAAACCGATCAAAAATAAACATGACTTGTTTGCCCATTTGAAAAAGATTTCACTGATCATGGCGGAACCAAAGATTTCTCGGATTCGGGGGTTTGGTTACGAGAGGGGAAGGGTTTTACGGCACCCCTCTCGCCCGGTCCGTGAACCGGTCTCTACTCAACATTTTGTGGGATTTTGGAAATGTTTGAAATTTGATTTTAAACACGAAATGGGGGATACGGGAATGGCAAACACGTAAATGAATATTAAAACACAAACTAAGTGATGGTGGATGCTTGTGTGAAGTGTACAATGCGATTACAGAATGATATAAACAAGGAAAATGACAATGAAGGAGAAAAATAGAACTTAAAACACCATTTTGAACAAAATTATTTATCTTTCTGACACTATTTGCATGTTTTTGAGGGTTTTTATATAGAAATGAGAAAAACACAAAACTACAAAGTTGTAGCCCTTCAAATTATCTACGTTTTGATATATAATACGTTGAAAACGGAGTTTGGAGTAAAAAGTTATGGCTGAAACACTGTGACTGCCTATCTGTTGGGGTTTGAGCGCTCAAGGTGAAGGCCTTGAGCGCTCAAGCCCTTCCCAGATCGCCAAATTCTGCTATTTTATGATACTTTTCAGAACTTGTAGGCTCATTTCAAGTATGAGGAACTTGAATGAGCCCACTGGTCTCCCTCAGCAAGACCAAAACAGTGATTTTCACATGATTTTCTACCTTTTCGTCTATGATCAAGGCTTGAACTTGTGGTTTGATGAATGGATGGGTAGTGGCTGTGTTTATGGGCTATAGATGAAGTATTTTGGTCAGAGGAGTGTAAGTGTAGGGCTGATTGAGTGATTGATTGAGTGGATGATGGAGGATTTGAGCTTAAAATGGTGATTTTGGCTTGGATGAGGTGGGTTTTGATGAAAGAGCTAGGTTTGGACGAAATTGATGGAGTGTATGGGCTGTAAATGGCTTGTTAGAGTGAGAGAGGGGTTGTTGAAGTTAGTTTCTCAAAGACCCATGTGTTGTAGGCCTTAAAGATGAGATTTTTTGGTGTTTTGGAGGTTGAAGATGATGGAGGGTGGTGGCTATGGAGGAGAGAAAGGCTAAAACGTGATTGAAGTGATGAGAGAGAGTGGAGAGGGCTGATGAAGGGTGTGAGAGTGTAAGAGATCAGCCAAAGGGGGTTTATATAGAGAGAGAAATGGGTTTAATTTTTGAATTGGGTTTGGGGGGTGATTGAGGAGATGTTCAAGGGTCTAGGAAGTGTATTTAGGCAGTAGAAAACATAGGTAGACGCTCCCCTTGCAGTAGAATATCATGATTAGATGCTCTGCAGAAAACTGATCTGGCTCGGAGTTGAGCGCTCAAAGCCATGGGCTTGAGCGCTCAAGGTGGGATTGAGCGCTCAAGGCTGTTGCTCAAAAGGTAAAACTTTGCGGGGCCGCCCCGGGTGCTACCGAACTCCGTTTCATGCGTGGTTTGAAGCGTTGGAAAGCTTGTCGAGTGTAATTTCTAACCCAAGTAGTTTGAACCCAAGATAATTTGTACATTCAAGTATGTGACCATTTTACCCTCAGAAGGTCGGGAAAATAAGTCATTTTGGTAAAACGGACACATCTCCCTCATTTCAAAATGGATTGAGACGTATTATATATCAATAAAGAGGGTTTTGAATGTACTAGAAGATGATGTAGGCTTGGGTTTGTTTTGAAATGGTTTATGGATGGTTTGAAGGGTATTTTGGTCATTTTGGTTGGTTTAAGGTTGTTCTAGGAGGGTTTAGAATGGTTTAGGGTGGTTCGGTGAGTTCAAGCCTTGTTCTTAGCCTCGAGGTATGCACGATTGGTCTATTTCATCATCGGGAATGCTCGAGTGCATCTTGGGTTCAAAATCGGGGTGTCTACAGTTGCCCCTCTTGGACGGGACTCGATGCCATTGATTTGGTATGAGTGACGTCCAAGACATAGACAACCCGACTCATTCCCCGCGATACATCTCAAGTCACAAAGGAAAAATTTAAAGATCAATCGGTCGTGCCACTCAGGCTGCCTACGTACCCCATTGTAGGGATCAGACCGGCGTAGTTCCTGGGGGCATATGCAAACAAATGCAACGGGTTCTCCTGTCCCTCAGGACGATTGATTAAAAAGTTTGGTCCCTCAGGACGATTGATTTAAAAAGTTTTGTCCCTCAGGACGATTGATTTAAAAAGTTTTGTCCCTCAGGACGATTGATTTAAAAAGTTTGGTCCCTCAGGACGATTGATATAAAAAGTTTGGTCCCTCAGGACGATTGATATAAAAAGTTTTGTCCTTCAGGACGATTGATATAAAAAGTTTTGTCCCTCAGGACGATTGATATAAAAAGTTTTGTCCCTCAGGACGATTGATTTAAAAAGTTTTGTCCCTCAGGACGATTGATATAAAAAGTTTTGTCCCTCAGGACGATTGATATAAAAAGTTTTTTCCCTCAGGACGATTGAAACCATGCAAATCGACGAGCCTTCCCGGGTCGTGAAATGCCAAACAATTATGCGAATCAACGAGCCTTCCCGGGTCGTGAAACGCCAAACAAATGAATTATGCAAATCAACGAGCCTTCCCGGGTCATGAAATGCCAAACAAATATGCGAATCAACGAGCCTTCCCGGGTCGTGAAACGCTAAACAAACGAATTATGCAAATCAACGAGCCTTCCCGGGTCGTCAAACGCCAAACAAATGAATTATGATTTTACGTGAATCGTCAAGCCTTCCCAAGTCGAAACACTAAAAGCAAATGATTGTGACTATGATTGTGATTGTGATTGTGATTGTGATTGTGATTGCATTGTGATTGTGATTGGATTGTGATTGTGATTGTGATTGTGATTGTGATTGTGATTGTGATTGTGATTGTGATTGTGATTGTGATTGTGATTGTGATTGTGATTGAGTGTAGCTACCCTCTGAACAACGGGGAGGCTAAATTTAATGGGGCTATCCCTTGAGCAACAAGATAACCAATGATAAGATGATTGTCTACTGAGCAACGAGACAATCGAGGAAAAGTGATTGCTTACTGAGCAAAGAGGCAATCAATACGCTATTGTACCAAACACATAAATGTGATGGTCTTAGCGGCACAATGGTTCGTCAACAACAAATTCTCAGAACAACTGATTAAATGTACTAACTGGTTAAACAAATATACTCAAACAACTTGACATGATTGATGTACACAATAAATGATTGATTGATTGAATGCACCAGCTAGGCGGCTTTTCAATGATTATCCCAAATGACTTGACCATGCTGGTTTTGAAATTAATTTTGAAAAAGGTGACCATTTCTGGTCTTGAAATTAATTTTGAAAAGGTGACCATTTCTGGTCTTGAAATTGATTGAAAAAGTTGTCCCTCAGGATGATTGGTTGAAAACTGTCCCTCAGGACAATTGATTGATTTAAAACTTGTCCCTCAGGATGATTGGTTGAAAACTGTCCCTCAGGACGATTGATTGATTTAAAACTTGTCCCTCAGGATCATTGACTTAAAAGTTGTCCCTTAGGACCATTGATTTAAAAGTTGTCCCTCAGGACGATTGATTTAAAAGTTGTCCCTCAGGACGATTGAGGACGATTGATTGAAAACTGTCCCGCAGGACGATTGCATGCGACTCGTGCATCGACACTCGACGACAACAACGACAACATTCCTTCTTTAAAAAAGTAGGAGGCTCAATGGGTGGCTCTTTTGCTTTACTGTCTTTCCCTTGAGGCCAAGGTTTGGGTTGGAGCTTAGCAAAACTTGGGTTTTGGATTGGTTCGAGGCTTTTAGGCTTCTATGCCCCAGTCCTGGATTTGGGTGTATGCTTCCCCCAGAAATGGCATTAGGCTGACATGCCCCACAGATGATGATCCTCAAATCTGATTTTCTTTCTCGGCTCTGCTGATGGTTTTGACAACCAATTGACCATGTACCCAAACACGGGTTCTTTGATGCATTGAAATTGTTTCCATGAGTCAAGGATAGACAAGATTAAGACTACATGATTGACTGTTTGACAAAGAGGTGGATTTTTACAAGGCCAAGGAATTTGATCGGCCTTTTGGACAAAAGGATGGACATTGATGAGACCGACAAGGCCAAGGAATTTGATCGGCCTTTTTGACAAGGGGGTGGACATTGATAAGACAGACAAGACCAAGGAATTTGATCGGCCTTTTTGACAAGGGGGTGGATTGTGACAGACAAAGCTTGAGGAATTTGATTGACCATGTTGACCTGACAGATAGGAGCAAGAACGTGTTGACTCGAAAGACATGGAAGACTACGTTGACTCAAAGTTCTGAAAGATGCCAAACATGTCTTACTATTAACTTCGAAATTGTCATGATAAAATTGAATTTTTATTTTGTGATTGTTTCACTCCATCAAGTGATGTTCATTCAAATCTTCTTAAAACACAAGATTTCTTGTCATGAACCCATGCCCCAGATTGCTGATGATGCTTCCTTGATTTTTCTTAAAAATGCCCCAGTTTAGAGGGTTGCTGATGAAGTTAAGAGGGCTACTGATGAAGACCTATTGATATGCCCTCAGTTTGGATTTTTGCTCTGCATGATGTCAGTGTTTGCACAATGCTTTGACTTTTGATTTTCAAGGGAGATTAGACTGTTCCCTTTTGACTTGAATTCTCACTATCAAGTTGCATTTTCCAATCTGAAAGGACTTCATTCAGGTTATAATGGGGCCAAGGCTTGGGCTCAACAAAGAAAGGGAAGAAGGCTCAAAAATTTCTTTTTCGTTTAGGTTATTTGAGCTAGCAGCTATCTCAGACTTTTTGTGCCATTTTTGCTTCTGATGGGTGCTTTCATGTGCTTTTTCTTGCTTTAAAAGAGCACTTCCTTTCATTCGTTTCAAATGTCTTCAGTGTTCTTCATCTTGTTGCACCCATGTATTTGACAAGCCTATGAGTTTGGCACTTTCATTGTTATGATACTTTGAATCTTCACACGCTTGTATCTTTGGCCCTTTTATTCTGCTGGCTGTCATGTGTTTGACACTTTCATATTTCTTGTTTCACCCCAGTGTGAGGGATAGCTGCCTAGCTGGGTTCTTTTTCAAGGAAATTGATTTAGGCTCAAAAGGGCTTTGCAATGGATATTTATGTGGGGAATCAAACAAAGAATGCCTTTCTTCATTTTGAATTGTGCAACTTGATGTGGAGAACTCATGCTTGCTCTAACTTTTGCCTAGATCTCATTTTGAAGTTTGATCTAGCGAACTTTTTGCCTTAACTTTTGCCTAGGTCGCCCTTGCGGGTTTTCGGCCTAGCAGGCTTTTCCTGTGTCAAAGCATTACCTCTTGGTGGCGCTGGGGAATGGTCCCTTGGAAATCCTCCTTGTGTGGGGCGAGAGTTCAATCCAAATCCATCTCGTGTTTTGAAGTGATTATCATGTTTCTCAAATGATGGTGGAAAACAATTCCAAGTTGAGGTATTATTACAAAATTCCAAGTTTATGATTGACAATTTCAACACAACGGGGGATGACATTGATTTTTGATGGTTACGACCGAACCGCGAAGGGTTGCCTACGTATCCCTTTACAAGGAATCAGGTCGTGCGTAGTTCAGGACTACAAAGGTTGACTCTATTTTTTGAATTTTTTATTTTTCTTGATGACAACAAGATATTACAGACTTGAACTTGAAAAACACACAGACACGAGAGCACGACAGACTCGAAGTACAAACTGACCCAATAAAAGTGAACACTTGACTCAACACTTGAAGACTTCCAAGACTCGTGGAAGATTGAATTATTGCATGACCATCGATGGTTTACTGGTTCGACGAGGTGTTTGGCTTCACTATTGGAGCAGAGATGGACCCATTGTCAATGAGATCTTGAATCTTGTGGCGGAGGCGATGACACTCATCGGTAGCATGACCAGGGACTTGATGGAAGGCACAAAAGGCGTTTGGGTTGTGATAGGCTGGGAGTTTTTGAGGTAGAGGAGTTGGAGAGAGTGGTTTGAGAAGACCGGCTTCGTGGAGCTCTTCATACATCAAGGATAGGGGTGTGGTGAACTGTGAGAGGGTTCTTTGTGGTTTTTTAGAGCGGTTGGTTTGGACTGTGATTTTGTTGATGGGTGCTGCTTGGTTGGGGTTATGTTTTGTGGAGCTGGATGAGGTGTTTGCATACAGGTTGTTGTTATCTCTGGAGTTGTTGTTCTTGGTTTTTGGAGTGGGGCCATCTTTTTCAAGAATGCCGTCCAGTATTGCTTCCTCAATTGACAGGCCTGTCTCAAAGTAGGTCTCAAAGTTATGCGCCTGGGCCATCACCATGTACTGGGCCAAGTCGGGTTGTAGATTCTTGGTTATGATCCTCATTTGGTCCTTATCACTGGGACGATCAGTCATTTGTGCGGCCTTCGTCCTCCACCTTTTTACAAATTCTGCAAAGGACTCTTTCTCTTTCATCTTGATACTTTCAAGTTCACGAGTAGTGACCTTGAGCTGTACATTATACTCATACTGCTTTATGAAAGCAGCCGCCATTTCATCCCAAGTTTGCCTTTTTGAGATGTCAAGAGACAAGAGCCATTGAAGTGCTGGCCCTGTGAGAGTTTCATGGAACATTTGGGCCATAGTGGGCTCATCAACATCTTGCAATGAAAGGGAGCTCACGTATGCCTGAATGTGTCCCCTTGGATCCCTGGTACCGTCGAACTTCTCAAAGTTCACATGTTTGAATTTCTTAGGGAGTTTGGCACCCGGGAAAAGGCAGAGCTTATCCATATCAAATCCGGTGGTTGTCCGTTGCTCGTTCTTGGCTACTGACCCCTCAAGCTTAACAATCTTGGCTAGCATCTCGGCCAATTGAGTGTTTTCAGCAAGTTGCTCTTGGCGGTCATCATTAGGGATTTCTTGGTTTTGGGGCCCACCTTCGGGCATTTGAGGTGGGGGTGGAGGCAGCCGGCTTTGGATATTTATCATGATTGCCATGAGTTGGGCAATTCGAGTGTCATTCCGGACCCTCTCATCTTGCAGTTCCTTCCTCAGTTGCTCTATCTCATTCGGGGGATCTTATTCCTGATCTGCTGACATACTCGTTCCAGACACTGGCAATAAAGGTTGAGATAATCTTTGTCCGGGCGGTCGGATCCAATCAGGTAAGGTTTTCTTGATTCAGGACTGACAATAAAGCAAAAAGTCAAACTCAGATTGTGCCCCCTGGTTTTATTGAAGAAAATGTCATGCATGTGTCGTCGCATCGTGTCGTCCTAAGATCTAGACTACCGGTCTCGGTCTCACTTAAGACATTGCACGGATGTGCGAAACAACAACCACGGGTAAGTCGTGACAGGCAGGTTAAATTCCAATCGTCGTGGAATCAGAGCCAATCTCCTTATAGACCATCCGAGACAGAGCAATAAGATTGTTGAAATCCGGATACAAATGCACTTAAGGTTAGCTCGAGACACGGGGAGCCGTTCGGGCACGACAAACACCGGAGGTATCTCAAACTCCGTGGATTTAAAGTCTCCTAGACTGCATGTACAACCTTAGGGTTAGTCTACCGGATCCGAATCTCACTTAAGATCATTGCACAGCAGATTTTCCAACACCCCGGGTAGACCATTACTCGGCAGGTTAAATTCCAAACTTGTTGGAATCAGAGCCAATCGCTTTTCTTGATCATCCGAGACAAAGCAATTTGGGTGTTGTAATCCAGATACTAATGACCTTAAGGCTAGTTCAAATCACGGTGGCCGTTCGGGCACGACCAACACCGGAGGTATCTCAAACTCCGTGGATTTTAAGTCTCCTAGACTGAATTCGACAGCTTTGAAAGATTGCCCCAATCCTCAAGTTTTCTTTTAAGTGATAAGTCCTTAATATCGGATGGTCGGATTTGGGAAATCCTGGTCCACACAAGTCCCGACAATGATCTAAGATCAGATGCCTAAGAGCGATTGACCCTCCTCGGGCCAATGTCCCTTAAACCCGTTTAGATCAGTGTTTAGGAATTTGATGATCCAAATTTTCCCACGTCCGGCCGTCCTAAAGGCTAACTTGCAAGAACAACGCGCATATGGGATGCACGATTCATCATCGGGCCGAGGCAACCTTCTACTAACTGTCGAAGCACTAAAACTAAACGGGAACTCCATGGATTTAAAGTCTCCTAGACTGAATGCGACAGCTTTGGAAGATTGCCCCAATCCTCAAGTTTTCTTTTAAGTGATAACTCCTTGATATCGGATGGTCGGATTTGGGAAATTCTGATCCACACAAATTCCGACAATGATCTAAGATCAGATGCCTAAGGGCGATTGACCCTCCTCGGGCCAAGGTCCCTTAAACCCGTTTAGATCAGTGTTAGGAGTTTGATGATCCAAATTTTCCCATGTCCGGTCGTCCTAAAGGCTTACTCGTAAGAACAACACGCATATGGGATGCGCGACTCATCATCGGGCCAAGGCAACCTTCTACTTACTGCCGGAAACCTAACTTATGCTATGCCGACAACATGTAAGACAAGAATATGTACGGATGCAAGTGTATGCATGTATGCAGTATGGCATGCTTGGAAAGGTGGTAACACATAACACGTAACAGGATGGAGCACATAATCCTAACACATTGGTTGGTTATCTAACGTGGGGTTCTATGGTTAACTATATGCAAAGGCCGGTTTTGGTCACTGAGGGTACCCCGGACTCAAAATCAAAACCGTCTCCTACCGTTAAAAATGATAGCGACGATGTGATTTATCACGGTCGAGGGCTGCTGGGCATTTCGGGATTCCCTGTCACCGGCAAGCCGGGCAGGATTGCCAAAACACGCCAGCGGGGTTAAGAACAATGCAAATGCAATGCAAAAATTAAATTTCAAACATTTGAAAAATCCCACAAAATATTTTTCGAATTAAACCCGCTTTGATTAACACATATTTCAATAAAATTACACAAGTGTAACAAAAATTGCACAAGTGTAATTAAATAAAATATATATTAACCAATATCCCCAGCAGAGTCGCCAGCTTGTTGACGGCCCACCGAGATTGTTCGAAAAGATTGTGATTGTTAGAGTCGCCACCCGGATTTGAGGTCCGAACCCGAGAAACCGATCAAAAATAAACATGACTTGTTTGCCCATTTGAAAAAGATTTCACTGATCATGGCGGAACCAAAGATTTCTCGGATTCGGGGGTTTGGTTACGAGAGGGGAAGGGTTTTACGGCACCCCTCTCGCCCGGTCCGTGAACCGGTCTCTACTCAACATTTTGTGGGATTTTGGAAATGTTTGAAATTTGATTTTAAACACGAAATGGGGGATACGGGAATGGCAAACACGTAAATGAATATTAAAACACAAACTAAGTGATGGTGGATGCTTGTGTGAAGTGTACAATGCGATTACAGAATGATATAAACAAGGAAAATGACAATGAAGGAGAAAAATAGAACTTAAAACACCATTTTGAACAAAATTATTTATCTTTCTGACACTATTTGCATGTTTTTGAGGGTTTTTATATAGAAATGAGAAAAACACAAAACTACAAAGTTGTAGCCCTTCAAATTATCTACGTTTTGATATATAATACGTTGAAAACGGAGTTCGGAGTAAAAAGTTATGGCTGAAACACTGTGACTGCCTATCTGTTGGGGTTTGAGCGCTCAAGGTGAAGGCCTTGAGCGCTCAAGCCCTTCCCAGATCGCCAAATTCTGCTATTTTATGATACTTTTCAGAACTTGTAGGCTCATTTCAAGTATGAGGAACTTGAATGAGCCCACTGGTCTCCCTCAGCAAGACCAAAACAGTGATTTTCACATGATTTTCTACCTTTTCGTCTATGATCAAGGCTTGAACTTGTGGTTTGATGAATGGATGGGTAGTGGCTGTGTTTATGGGCTATAGATGAAGTATTTTGGTCAGAGGAGTGTAAGTGTAGGGCTGATTGAGTGATTGATTGAGTGGATGATGGAGGATTTGAGCTTAAAATGGTGATTTTGGCTTGGATGAGGTGGGTTTTGATGAAAGAGCTAGGTTTGGACGAAATTGATGGAGTGTATGGGCTGTAAATGGCTTGTTAGAGTGAGAGAGGGGCTGTTGAAGTTAGTTTCTCAAAGACCCATGTGTTGTAGGCCTTAAAGATGAGATTTTTTGGTGTTTTGGAGGTTGAAGATGATGGAGGGTGGTGGCTATGGAGGAGAGAAAGGCTAAAACGTGATTGAAGTGATGAGAGAGAGTGGAGAGGGCTGATGAAGGGTGTGAGAGTGTAAGAGATCAGCCAAAGGGGGTTTATATAGAGAGAGAAATGGGTTTAATTTTTGAATTGGGTTTGGGGGGTGATTGAGGAGATGTTCAAGGGTCTAGGAAGTGTATTTAGGCAGTAGAAAACATAGGTAGACGCTCCCCTTGCAGTAGAATATCATGATTAGATGCTCTGCAGAAAACTGATCTGGCTCGGAGTTGAGCGCTCAAAGCCATGGGCTTGAGCGCTCAAGGTGGGATTGAGCGCTCAAGGCTGTTGCTCAAAAGGTAAAACTTTGCGGGGCCGCCCCGGGTGCTACCGAACTCCGTTTCATGCGTGGTTTGAAGCGTTGGAAAGCTTGTCGAGTGTAATTTCTAACCCAAGTAGTTTGAACCCAAGATAATTTGTACATTCAAGTATGTGACCATTTTACCCTCAGAAGGTCGGGAAAATAAGTCATTTTGGTAAAACGGACACATCTCCCTCATTTCAAAATGGATTGAGACGTATTATATATCAATAAAGAGGGTTTTGAATGTACTAGAAGATGATGTAGGCTTGGGTTTGTTTTGAAATGGTTTATGGATGGTTTGAAGGGTATTTTGGTCATTTTGGTTGGTTTAAGGTTGTTCTAGGAGGGTTTAGAATGGTTTAGGGTGGTTCGGTGAGTTCAAGCCTTGTTCTTAGCCTCGAGGTATGCACGATTGGTCTATTTCATCATCGGGAATGCTCGAGTGCATCTTGGGTTCAAAATCGGGGTGTCTACACATCTATGTCAACCAGGTACTCATACCCCATAAGATAAGTATATAAGTCTAAAGTTATTACATTTTTCAATGTCAAAAGTAAAGGATAAGTTACATATTCATCTACGCAAAAATAAGTCTACTTGATGATCATGTAAATCCTTCATTGATGCTCTCAAAAGATATATCACATGCTAGGCACATCACTTCATCCTCCACGCCGGTACCTAAAGATGATTGGGTCAGCTCCAGTAGGAAAAATCTTTCTACTATCGATAAATGGACATGGAATGATATGAGCATGGTCAAACAATGAGATACGAGACTAACATTTTGAAAGATAAGCAAGTTATGATCAAGTCGACTACACCTACGTGTTTACATATTCGCAACATCCATTTATCACTTAATAATCCCTTAAAAATAGAAGTCCACTGTATCCACACGCACATGCTTACTCATTTGATTTCCCTGTCCATAGTCATTCACCAAGGGAACCAAATCACTAGACCGAGTTTCATGAGCCTCGTGTACCCCCACCGAATTCCATGGCCACCCCTATGCTTTTTACAACCCACAACACCTAAAAATCTCACTTGCAGCTCCCAATTTACTCTCCATGCTCCTCGAAAAACCCTTCACCGCTGCCCCATGCTCCTTGAAACTCTCGTCTAGCCTATTCCTTTGTCCTTGTAAAATAAATAAAGCCATTTGAATATTAATATCGCTAGCTCCGGTAAATCCAACACCTAGTGCCGCAACAAGCCGCCGCACACCCCTAAACACAGCCACTGTTGTTGTCGGGATCCTCCGTAAAATCACATCTCAAACTCAAAATTCACCTCAACAAAGCCCTACAAAATAGTCTCACCAGTTGCCAAGACTTCACCTCCTCCTCCATGAGTTGCCGCTGCCGTCGTATGAATCCGCCATAGAAAAAATCCCTCCACCTAGATCCACAACCTGCTATATGTAGACTTCACCTCCTTACTCGTAGACCGTACCCACCGCCGTCCAAATTTTGGACCCTCTGCCATTGAATAATTGGATAAAAAAGGGCATTGAGCTCTTTCCTTCTCAAGAGCAACCATGTTTACAATTTTACTAACTACCACTTCTTCATCACCTTGATAGCCAAGTCCCATCGTCTTGTTAACTTAACAGATAGTTTGAGCTTCACTAAGAAAAATCCTGTTTCTGTTAGCAATTCCACTTCAAGAGATGGATGCAGAGAGGGCTGCTGCCGCCACATCAGATCTCAAGACGACACACTTGTGTTTGATCCTTCCACCCTTTTGGTTATGTGGATTCACCTTAGAAAACCAAGAATGTCATTCAAGGATTTTCTCTTCGTCTTATCTTTTACCCCTTCAATGGCATTTCTAACCGTTTGGTTTTCTTCCAAGTTGTCCGAAAAATTTCCTCCACTGCCACTAATTCGTGATCAAGAGGAGGCCTATTAAGCTCCTCACCAATAACTGTATTGGTTGCAGCAGCATGACTAGACTCTGCTCGGCCATCAATAAAAGACTTAATTGAAACCCTTTCTACCACTAATTGGTTTTAGAAGAGATGGTAGAAAAGCGGTCTGACATGTGATATCAGAGCCAGGAGGTCATGGGTTCGAGTCGCGGGAGCGTCATCGTGAGGGAGGGATTGTTGGGCCTAGAGTGCCCCCATGGATTTGGTTACACAATGCCACTCCTTGCGATCGCTCTAAAAACAGACTTGCGGGTGCGATGTCGAATGCCATAAAAGACTTAATTAGAGCCCTTCCTAACACCAATTGGTTTTAGGAGAGTTTGTGGAAAAGCGGTCCACAAATTTTTAACTTATATACAAGTGACACCTTGTAATTTGGCATAGCTGCTTGTACAATTATCAGAATAAGTAGATTTTTTTTACTTTATAACACATATGCCCCAAACATTAGGTAGGGAGAAGAGTTTGGGATAAAAATTAAATCCATCGTTTACTCCCCACAGATTTTTCGAAATTTTCTCACACGTTTTTATTACAAACCAACCTCCAAATGGAAGCAGGGTCCCTGTAGAACCTCATCTGCGCTACATGGTATATCGCCTAACACAACCGTCCATCTTGGCAATCAATTGTCTAAATTTGCAGATCTCTTACCACTAATAAAGCATCTATGAATCCAAATCATTGAAAACACTTTTGGACGGTTGGAATTGGGGCAGTACACTCAATACATCCCTTTAAGGGCGCTACAGAGTCCCCCTTCCCCACAAAACTAAGCAATGTGACAAAAGAAAGGTTCCAAACTTTGTCAAACAATACTTGCGAGTCTTCAAAATCACATAATAAGTTACAACAAAAAAATACTTAACTTAGACTTTTAGTACGAGACACAAAGATTTATAATGCACAACGATCATAAAAATGTCTCAAAATAACGACAAAATATTTAAGACTTCATCGATGTAGATTGTTGAAGACATTTTTATAATTTTTCTTGAAGGATTTTCAGAATGAGATAGTTCGATTTGTGATCTTGTTGACATATTTCTTCATGACTATTAAAAAAAATCAATAAGTAAAAGCACCAACCAAACGAACACTATATATACACTGAAAATATAACAAACCAACCAACATATTTTTAACTTATACACAAGCGACACCTTGGAATTTGGCACGGTGTTTGTACAATTATCAAAAAAATATGGTAAAGAATAAGTATAATTTTTTTTTTTTTTGAGTTGGGCCATGTGACCCCACATGCCCAAGTAAGTCAGACCCTAGTGAATAGTGATGGTGAATTTACATTTTTTGAAATTTTATTTCGTGAATCTTTAGTTTGTCAGCATAAAAAAAATTTCTAAAATCGCCCCCCCCCCCCCCCAATAATACGACAGATCATCACAAGGTAAAAATTTAGGGGGTGCCAACCTGGTTGGGATGTCCGTTTTGTATTTTGTCTAAGCTTGGTCCTTTTAATCGTTGTAATTCGTTTCAATGATTAATAAAATCTTCTTTGCTTATCAAAAAAAAAAAAAAGGTAAAAATTTAGATGCCCGGTATCTAGTATTTGTTTGCAATAAAATCACCAAAAATTTGATGTGTACGCACGTCAGGCGTACGCAATATGCACAGACGGTGCATCTTGACCGTCCGTGCGTGTTTTTTACAGTCTGGATTATATAGGTTGTGTTTGGTTAGATAGTTTAGTTTAGTTTTGATGATGATCATAAGGTGTAATAAGTGGAGAGAGATAGAGAGAGAAATGAGGGAAATGATGATGTCATCAAAACTAAAACTAAAACTAAACTGAGAAACGAACAGGGCCATAAAGGCTTGCCATGTAAGAGTCTTACATGGAAGAGTTTTTTTTTTTTTTTTTTAAATCCGAACCGTAAATTCCTAAAATGGACGGTCCAGATGCGTTCGTGCGTGTACGTATGCATAGCCGGGTTGTAAAATCACTCACGGATTCGCACAATCGCCTTAAATTACATGACTCGGATAAGTTTGAATTGATTCATGCAATAAATTAACGTAACTGTAGTCGTGATTTTCTTCTTTAAAACGTTACTGTATTTAATGACTTGTTTGTATAAATTTGACTGAAGGCCCTTGTAAGCTTACCTTCTAAACCTAATAGTTAAATATCCTCCATCTTGACAACACATTTTACATGATGGAGCGCAAAGGAGAATTCAAAGAAAGCAAGTGGAGTGAGGAAGAAGACGATGACGAAGATGTAGGGCGCGGTGACAATCAAAACATTGAATATCAATAAATCGGATTGGCGATTTACCAGAAAAATTCTCATATCAGGTGACTTTATCTTAGATTTGCAATTTATTCTTTATGGTTCATGAAATTCTAAACTTCAACATGTCTCTTGAATAAGTCTAGAAGCTGATCTTTTCAAGTCACATAATTTTCTTTTGTTTCTCACTATAATATCTATCATCATCTGGCGAGTTAGCTACATCTCTTCCTAGTCGACCTACATACGGGCAGGCAGCGCAGGGAAGATCCACACTGTATTCTTTAAGAATTAACCATATAAAATGCTCTAGGTTCTTTTTTTTTCCTTCTATTTTAATTGCATCTTCTTGTGCATTAGCCATTAGTTAATTTTTACTTCGAATTGTATGATGGTACTCACTAAATTTATATGCCAAAAATCCACATGATCAGCATTTTATTAGTGTAATTATTATATCACTTGATGGAAAAGCTCAAATAATTTCTGCTGCAGTATGCCTAACCAATTATATTCACAACTAAATTAAGAGCCTCCTCCTAAACAAAAGAGTCTAAAAGAGAACCCTAAGGGAGGGAGACTCTTAATTTATTGATACTTGAATCCACAATGTATGCATGCCTGAGATTGTGAGATGGGGTCTTCTCCCGTTTTATGATTGTGCGATCAGGTCTTTTATTTTTGTTTTTTTTATAAATAGGAGTATTAGCAACTGAAAGAAAAACTAAAACAATTATGCACGGTAATTTTGTTGTATTTTGGACCCTAATTGTATTTTCCTAAACAACCTTTACGTAAAATTAGGGAAATTAGCAACCAAATCAGTTCTTGTTGAAAAATATGGGAGTTTACTAGGGTATATGTTTTTTATTTTGCTAAAGGCACATCTTTAGAGAACAACAAGTTTGTTTCAAAATATTTGTCCTTTTTCAAAATATTTGTCCTTAAATGAGCAATTTCTTGTAGTACTCAAGCCAAGGTCGGGCTATATCAAGGGAACTCGCGCGGTATAAGGCCTTCCTCCTCTCTTAATGAATATGCAACAAACTTCGAGAAAAATGTGCAAAAGGACTAGTCCCCAATAGTTTCATTTTCCAAACAAAAAATTTGGTCCCTAAAGGCCACCCTAATTTTGTCCGTAATAAACATTTTGTCGTTGAAAACTTATATCAACTACCAATAAATATGGTCTCCAAATGATTTTCTTTTTGGAACTATATTAACTAGAATTCAATAACCACAAATAATTTTGTCAAAAAGAATAAACATTTGGTGCTAAAACATTACTCCTATCTTTCTTCTACAATTGCCCAAACTGTCCAAATATATGTTTCATTTACAATACCATCTACAGTTTCATTTTTCTGTTTGAAAAGCAAATATAATTTTATTAATCAACTGAAGTGATAAAAGATACAAGGGCTGGTGAAAAAGGCATTGAAGCATCCCAATGAAGTTGGCACCCAACACTCTCGACAATCATATGGCTCACAATCCCTGAAATGAGAATGGATGACAAGAGCACATCCGAACACCCACAGCTGAGATTAAGTACAAGATCAGCAGAGTAGAATAGCATCTACGGTTTCATGCCTAAATTGATACTCTCACTGTCCGGAGCATCATAATGGCAAAGATTCACTCCATTTTGCAAAGTCCAACCTTTTTTTTTTAACGGCAAAAATTGTAAAGTCCAACCTGAAATCGTTTCATTTTACTTTGATGATCGTAACCATTCTGTTTGTAGAAATTAACCTCGACCCTTTGGCTGATAAGATAAGTAAAGAAAAGAAAAGAAAAGAAAGGGGGTGTAATCTCCCTCATTAGTGAGAAAAGAAAAGAAAGGAGTGTGGTTTCTCACCATATCACCCAAATAACCATGAGAAATCAAACTCTCTCCCTCCCATTCCAGTGATCAAGTTCTCTCCGACGACCAAGTCAAAAGTTCAAAACTCAGTTTTGATCACAAAAGTAGCTTCGTCTTGATGAGACGAAGACAACGGTGCAATACGATGACGATCCGACAAAGGGGTGGACCGCACGTACTGCCGGAAATCGACGATGATCCGCTCGTCCTCCCTTTCTCACAGAATCTCATGAAAGTGAATATTCCTTCTATGAAACATAACAAGAAAATGAACTAAAACTAAACTGAGTTGTTTAGCCTTCCAGAGTACTAAGGCATAGATGACAATTATCCGACTGCTCTACAAGTTTTAACAGAATCTCATCATGCAGGAAATCAGTTAATCCGGCTTAGTTTGGTTGTGAAAGAAAAGGTTTTGGTCTTCAGCCAGTTCCTTCATGAACCACCGACTTTCATCAGAGAGCAATTGAAATTGAGTTTTGGTCAGACAGAAGGAAAAGATCTACTTGAGCAAAACATCGCCAGTCCTCGATTTACTTGCTGAATGACCCGGATAGTCAGGTTCAGGTTACTTCTGGCGCCATCAACAAGGGCATGTTGTGAGGGCATAACTCTGGTTGGGGCATCAAGAGTAGTCTTACTTGATGTTGTATGGAATTCCTCAGTGAAATGGCAAGCCATAAGCCGTGCATACAGGATAGGACAGAAGAAAGTGGTGTATATATACCGTCTAATCATGTCAGGAACAACAGAGGGTGAGAAGCGTGTAGTGCAGGTGCCCGGAGAAGGACCGGTTATCTGACTTGGTATTCTCTTCTGCAGATGGAAAAGATCATGAGACGGAAATCATCTCATGTGCAGTGAATGATGAGAAGATACTGCAAGAGATGGTTCAGCATGAGAAAATCAGCTATATGCTTGCGAAAATACTCAGCCAACCAAAAGAATCCAATTTGATCGAAACTTTTGGTTAGTTTCTAAGAAATATGCCAGCTTTTTGTTTCAGAGTTCTTGATAATCAGCAGAGGTGTTTGGGAGCCTGTAATTTGTGGCATTGATCCGGATTTGGTACGTTTTCCAACTGTTGAGCATTTTTTATTTCTCTCTGTCGCAAATGGGCGATTCTTGGTAAGAACTTTTGATACTTGTGAATAAGAATATGATTTATATTGGAGTAGTTTTTTACAAAGATTTAGAGCATGTTGACAAATGAAGTTTTTCTGGGAATATTGCCAAGATACTAATCTGAACACCTTGGGGCGATTCTGCACTTCCAACTCTTTAGTTTTGCTCTTTATATCATCCTGTCTCTTAATTAGTATGCAACAAACCTGGAGAAAAAAGTGCAAGAGCAAGCTGAGATTATTCAAGAATACATTGAGAAAATTCAAGCAAACACAACGATAGCTGAGAAGTGGAGCCAAATGAGCAACAAGTGGAGAACTTTGGCTAGTGTTTCCGGATATCAACGGTAGCGATAACAACGTACATTGCATCAAATCATTAAAGATTCGCCACAGAGAAAGAACTACGTCAGTATACTAACGGTAGTGATTTATTTCCCATATATGACAAAACTATGTATTAGCAACAAGAATGTATTACTAATGGTAGTGATTTTCCCTTTCAGCATTTCGCTGAATGTGTTCTTGCCTATACTCTGCTTTGTACTTTGTATTTGGTTTTTCCCTCTCGATGCACCCTTTGTCGAGTTCTAATAAAATTTTGTTGCCGATTAAAAAAAAAATGAGAATGAAAACAAATAGAGTGTGTGATATGGACAAATTCATCTCTCTTATGATAGTTAATTTAGACGATTGTCAATTAAAACCCATAAACTTCCTACAGTACATCTCCTGTACGTTATTGGTCACCCTAACGTCCTTCACTGAAATGGAGATTTAGATGTTTTTTTAATTTTAGAGTCAAAAGATAAAAGTCTTACTAATTAGAATAATTAACTTAACGAAATGAACCTACTCTAAACTTAGAACCTTCAACTCTTAAATTCCCAACAACGAAAATCAAGCTCAGGCCAGAAATAAGTGTCCCAGCTAGGGCCAATTATTTTGTTTACTTTTGATTTTATTTTAATTTTCTTATCTGAAAACCAATATTCAAGTATTCAAGTATTTTGTTTACTGATAAAAACTAAAATAGATTACTAAAGATCTTATCCATAGAGATTCAATGTAAAAATAAAAGAAAATAACTCCCAAAAACAGCATAATACTAAGAAACTGGAATTTTATGTTTTTTAACTAACAGGGCGCCCAAATGGGTATCTGAACGTTCGGGTATTCAGGGGGCGCTCGGATACCTTCTAGGTATGTAAGGTTTTGAACCTTGTTTATTTGTGGCAATAAAGGCCAATCGGGTCCCAAACCTGTATAGAGGTCAGGGCTCAAGGGACCACCTCAGATTTACAAAATAGTAGCTGAAAAGCCAATTTCTACCTTGAAAACCTTTGAACAATTCTCTTTTAGATGTTAGGCTTGATGGTCATTCATCTAAGCTGGTGTTTATGTGGTTGAGAGGCTGTTTTTAGGGGTGCATGGGCTAGAACTACGCCTGAAACAGGATTTTCGGAGGAGATTTGTGGGATATTTGGAACTTGAGTGAGAGGATTATATGAGTTTTATGTGAGAGTGTGTTTTAGCATAGTATAGAGACTTGGTGAGTGTGAGAAATTGCAGAATTTTCTCAGGCAATTAGTGGGATCCCGTTTTTATAGAGAGGTGGGGTGATCAAAATAAGAGTGGAGGGATCATGATAGAGCCTGGAAAACAAGTTTGCGGATTTCAGGGGACGAGGGAGTCTTCCTGACATCTACTCAGAGAATCCCCATTATGAACTTGGGTGTTGATACATACCAAGAATTTTGTACCCAGAATTGACCCAAACACACCCACACACTTGTGTGTGTGTTTGGGTCAATTCTGGGTACCCAATTCTTGGTACTTAGCATTACTGTATGAACTTTGACTGACAAAGCTCCGAAAAAGGTATGTACCGGCCTCCTTTGGGTAAAAAACCAGTTTTTGGTTTTTTAAAAAACCAGTTTTGTCCTTATTCAATTTTTTTTTGCATTCGTTAGTTTTGCGTCAAGATTTTGTGGTTTTTGAATTCCTCTCGACGAGAATAATCCAAGTATTTTGGCTTTATTCAAAAAAATATTTGGTTTGACCATAAATTTATACTTGTTAGATTCATCTCGTCGAGAGGAATTCAGAAACCATAAAATCTTGATGCAAAACTAACGAATGCAAAAAAAAATTGAATAAGAATAAAATGGTTTTTTAAAAAACCGATTTTTGGTTTTTTATCCAAAGGAGGAATCCGAGTGCTCGGTCAACCAGGGGACCAGTGGTCTTGACCAAAGTATGCTAGCGCTGGATTTGTAACCCAGCGCCAGGTTTGGGGTATATCGGCACAACATATTTTTAAGTTATACACAAGTGACACCTTATAATTTGGCACGGGTGCTTGTACAATTATAAAAACAAAAATGTCAAAGAATAAGCAGATTTTTTATGTTTATTTTGAGTTGGGGCCACGTGCCCCACATTCCCCAAACATTAGTCAAAGAGAAGAGTTTTGGATAAAAATTGCGTTAATTGCTTACTCCCACAGATTTTTCTAAATTTTCTTACGCGATTGTATTACGAACTAACTACAAAACGGAAGTTGGATCCCCATAGAGCCTCATCTGCACTACAGGGTATAGCCCCCAACATAGCCATGCGTTCATCTTGGCAATCAATGGTCCGGATTCGCAAACCTTTTACCGGTAATAAAGCATCTGTGAATCTGGATCACTAAAAATATTTTTGGACGGTAAGGATTGCGGCACTACACGGTACATCCCTTTAAAGACGCTACAGGGTTCCCCCTTCCCCACGAAACTACACATGCATGACAAAAGAAAGGTTCCAAACTTTGTTAAACGTTACTTACGATTCTTGAAAACTTATTTCATAATAAGTTACAGCGAGAATATACTTAACTTAGACTTTTAGTACCATATCACAAAGGTTTAGAAAGCACAACACAAAAATGATTAAAAATAACCATAAAAATTTAAGACTTCAGCGATGAAGATTATTGAAGACATTTATATAATTTTTCTCGAAAGATTTTTCTGAATGAGATGGTTCGATCTGTGATCTTGTCAGCATATTTTTTCATGACTGTTAAAAAAAATCCATCAGTAAAAGCCCCAACTAAACTAATAATCTATACACTGACAATATTTGGTGCGGTGATTGTACAATTATCGAAAAATATGTTAAAGAATAAGTACAACGAATAAGTATAACATTTTTTTTTAACTTATACACAAGCAACACCATAGAATTTGGTGCAGTGCTTGTACAATTATCGAAAAATATGGTAAAGAATAAGTATAACGAATAAGTATAACATTTTTTTATTTTGACTTGGGGCACGTGACCCCACATGCCCCAAATAAGTAAGACCCTAGTGATGGTCATTTTACATTTTTTGAAATTTATTTTGTAAATCTTTAAGCTGTTAGCATAAAAGTTTTTGTGAAACCCCAAGGAAAAAGAAAACGCAAATCATCACAAGGTGAAAATTGGATGCACACTATCCATTTGTTTTGTGACAAAATCACTCGCAGATTCGCACAATAACCTTAAATTACGTGACTCAGAAAAGTTTGAATTGAGTCATGCAATAAATTAGCATATCTGTAGTCGTGATTTTCTTCCGTAAAACGTTATTGTATTTAATGACTTGTTTGTATAAATTTGACTTATGGCCCTTGTAAGCTTACCTTCTAAACCTATTTGTTAAATATCCTCCATATTGACAGCGCATTTTACATGATGGAGCACAAATGGGCTGGCGAACCTATGTAGTGATAAAATTTTAAAAAAATTACTTCTATATTTATAATAAAATTTTGAAGTTTAGGTAGGGGGGTCGATCGGGTTAGCTAACCCTTGCATCCATCCTTGGCTATGATATCCACATGCCTCATTTAGCAAATTTTTAGAAATTTTCTTTAGCCCACAGAATTTTGGAAAATATTTCTCCAGACATCAGTCTGGGAGAAAGAGTGTAGGATAAAAATTGCATCCACCACTTTCCCCACAGAATTTTGTGAATATACGTACGCTCGTGTAACAGAACTAACTGCGAACCCATGTGTATCAAACTTTGTAAAAAACAAAACTTGGTACCAGTGGTGGATGCAAAAATTTAAGATGGTTGTTCCTACTCTACTCACCATGGTCGCTAAAAACTTGTATAGTACTCCCTCTATCCCATTTTAAGTGTGTTGCTTCGTAAATCCAACTTATTAAAAAAACATCATCATTACATCTATCATATCAACTTTTACATCTACTTTACACTTTTCGCATCAACTTTTACTTTCACTTTCCAAAATTATCCTCTACTTTTACCCATTAACTCTTTACCCACTAACTTTTCAAAAGGGCAAATGATAATTGTATACATTTTTACCCATTAACTTTTCAAAACACACATTTATTAAGGGACAACCCAAAGTGGAAACCTACACATTAAAAAAGGGACGGAGGGAGTACCATAATAAGTCGGGCAAATTATAGTAAGCCCCCTTGAACTATCACCTGGCCACACTTTGCCCCCTTTAACTATAAAATCCAACACTTAACCCCCTTTAACTACCAACCGAGTTTGAAAATAGTATTTCCGTTAACGATATGTTAGGTATTGGATGGAAAGTGATGACTGAGAAGAGAGTGGTGAAATATAGGACGAATTTACCCTATTTTGCCCTTTACATTAAAAGCCCTAAATCCCTCTCCTCTCCTAGTCAATCTCGTAAGGTCCCCCACACCTCTCTCTTTCTCTCTTGATCTGGTGAGGTCCCCCCCCCCCCCCCCCCCCCCCCCCATTCTCGATCCCATAATTGCTACTACGAATGGAAGGAACAATGGAAGGAAGAAAGTCTGATCCCGATTTTGGAATCATTTGCTTTTGTGGAGAGGTAGCACCACTGAACACTTCTTCTTCCGAAAAGAACCCAGGTCGAAGGTATTTTGCGTGTCCAAGGTATAAGGTGAGAGCTACATTACATTGAAAAGACCCTATTTCAGTTTTCCTTTTTTTGTTGAAGCTAAAAACCCTGATGTTCATGTGTTACTGTGTAATGTTTTGATGGGCTAGGGTTGTGGATTCTTTTTCTGGTATGAGCCCTTAAAGTGGACATATAGGTCTGCTTTGGTGCCAATGAAGGTGATTAAAATTCTAGAGGTGGTGAGGGGTGTTGATGAAGCCAGAAGACATGAAATAAGCAGAGGTGATGAAACAAGCATAATGCAGTTGAAAATTGAAGCAATGCAGAAGGAGATTGATGAGTTGCAGAATAAAAGGAGTTGTAGGGAAGGAATGAAGAAAAAATGAACTGGAAAATTCTGGGTTTTGCATTTTTTTTCTAGGTCCTGTGGTACATGTACAATGGAATGACAAAAGGCAATCAGTTGGCTTTGCCTTAGACCTGTTGTATTGAATGTTTGGTGTGTAATGAAGAACCTGTTGTACTGAAATATCACATTCATGAAAATTTGGCAACCTTTTGTAGCAAACATATTCCACCATTTTGCATATCATGATTCTTACATAGTCTGTAAGTGAACTAGTCAACCTTGTGCCAACATACATATCATGATTCTTACATAGTCTGCAATTGAAATAGGCAACCTTGTACCAACATACATACTTAAATAGATGGTCATAACTGACCATGACCAAAAGAAGTAGGGCCTTAGATGATCATGACTAGCCATGAACATAAGAAGTAGGGCCTTAGATGGTCATGACTGGCCATGAACAAAAGAAGTAGGGCCTTACATGGTTATGACCATTAACAAAAGAAGTCAGATTACTAAGATGGACATAACCACCAACAAAAGAACTACTACCAATACTTACAAGTACTATCATACTAACTAAAATGCTGCATATCAATCTAGTGGCATTGCAAAGTTTGGTGTGGATGAGGGGACTTGAGAAGATGACTGAGTAATGACTGATGTTTGTGTGGAAAACATGTTTGATGAGCCTTGTGAAGGGCCTGGTTGGACAGTAGCATCATTTCCCCTTGAGTTGGCAACTACACTTGCAAAGTAGACATTGCCATAACTGGTGGACATCTGCATCTACAAAATCAATTCCAGCAGTTTAAGGTAAAAAAAAAAGTCAATAACTTAAAAGAGAGAAAACTAACTGTTGAAAACTCCTAAATCAATAACTAGTGGAAGGTAAAAAATTTACAATGGCAGCAGTACTGTTAAGCCTTGGAACCTCACTGTCAGCGGTTGAGACTATTTGTATCTACAAAATGGGAAAACTAACAATTTGAGCAAGGTACAATACATAACTATGATTAACTTAAAAGAGGGAACATGGAAGTATTACAACAGTATTTGAGTTAGGCCTTGAATTTTCTGGAGTTGGTGTTAGTCCCCTGCCTCTTCCCCTAGCCGTGGATCTGCCCCTACCTCTCCCCTTGATTGAATCTCCCCTACCTATCCCTTTGCTTGAATCTCCCCTGCCTCTGCCCCTAGCCATGGATCTCCCCCTACCTCTTCCTTGGCTTGACTCTCCCATACCCAATTCCAATCCCCCTTGGCTTGACTCTCCCCTACCTCTCCCTCTGGTTGAATTCCCCCTGCCTCTTCCTTTAGTTGTGTGAATAACAACACTTTTTTTCTTTGCTACAATGGGTCCTTTGCAAGTTCTACTATTATGCCCAAACTGTTTGCAATTACTACACCTTAAGGACTGGTGGGTCCTCCTAACCAAATGTGGATTTTTTTTGGCTCATCAGCTGCCTTTCTTCTAGCTTTTTTGGGCCATTCAGGTGGCCTTCTTAATGTGGGAGCCATAATTGCATCAAAGTCAGTGTGGACCCATTGGCTTTGGTCATGGATAGGGTTAATAATGTTTGCATATGACCTCATATAGGTCTCTTTGTGGAAGAATGGATGGACGAAAGACTCTGGTGCCCTCTTGTCTTTCATGATAGCAGCAATCTGATGTGGCCATGGAATACCAGTAACATCTCACCTCCTTCAAATGCAGCTCTGCATTGTCAAGTCAACAACATATGTGTGTACACCATCACTCACTTCATAAATTGACATTCCAGCATATGTAGCCTCCCATGACCTAGCTTTCTTCTTTAGCTCCTCCAAAGTTGATTGAATCTTTGGACAAATGATTCCATTGGATGTTTCAATCCAACTTACTAGGAATCTATTGATGAAGCAATTTCCGGCGTGGGTCGATGAATGACCTGCAAAAAAGTGAAAGTCTAGGGACACCGGTATGGTGTTAGCCAACCAACCTCCGATGCCTAAGTCAACCGATTTGATATATGAAGTAGATTATTGCTCAAGTAATTGGGATACCAAAACATTAACGTACCTTTCCCTCAATTGTCTTGGTGATTATGTAGGCATTCGCAGTGGTTGAGTCCCATTAGGACAAAGAGTCTTAACCCCTTGCTAATCGTACTTTATCCTTCCAGTGTCCTCAGTACATTGGGTCTCTCAATCCCTTAGGATTATCATGCTCCTATAAATTAGGAGTTGAGTCCCTTTAGGACCTCTAGACCCCTGAGGGCGATTTACGGCTTCTTCTTTATTGACTTGCTCGACTGGGCGGAGCTGAGCTCTTTTTATTGAGTTGACCTTAAGTGGTCAATCTGGGCTAGGGGTGCACACCGACCCGATAAACCACCCAGCCCGAATTTTGTAGGGTCTGGGATATAAATTCAGGCCCATTGGGTTGGGTCGGGTGTCGGGATGATATTTTAAGCCCAATTAGTTAATGGGTTGGGTTTGGGAAAATCCTCAAAGCCCAGCCCGGCCCGAATATAATATTATTGTTTTAAATATAAGTACATATATACTTATATGATTATGTTTGGTCCCGTAGAAAACTAGAAGTCTATGCTTGGGGTTTTCTCTTTTAGGTTTTTCTTTCTCGAAGAGAGGCCACATCTCTTCTTATTAAAGAGGAAGTTTCATGTTTATTTTATTCTCTTCAATTTCTTTATTCTTCTCCTTTTATTTTTTGGGAGATATTTAATTAGTAGAACTATATAGTTTTATGGGTTTGTTTTTATAGTATTGCGAGCACACAAAACTTTAAGTGTTACCGGTTATGACTAATTTGTGATCGTTGTGGTTGATTTCTTTATGTTTGTGAAACTGCATTTTAGAAAATAAATGGGCTTGTTGGGTGAGCTTGGGAAATAAAACTTCAATTAGACTGGGTTTGGGAATATAAAATGAAGCCCGATTATTATTGGGCCGGGCTTGGGCAAGCACAAATGTCATTAATATATAGTATAAGCCCGGCTCGAACCCAACCCGGCCTGAGCTATGTGCACCCCTAATCTGGGCTTATCATCTATACATTGACAATACTAAATCAACCAACACTATGGGAAAAAATTGAGACATAAAATGAGACAAGTCCATTTGTTGTTAAGTTATGTATATAATAAGCAAAAATTCTATGAGCTTACACCAAACCATACACAGAATGTGAGTGCTTTTTTAAAACAAACACGTCACGTTCGGTGTAAGCTTCCTTGCAAATAGTATTTTTGTATAATAAGTGACATGTTGTAATTCATTTGAGGTGGTGCTCATACGATTAATCAAAATATGGTAATTTTTTTAAGTGCACACTCACGGATTCACACAATCACCTTAAAAAAACACTTTGCCGCGGATAAGTTTGAATTGAGTCAACCAATAAATTTACGTATCTATAGTTACGATTTTTCTTCCGTAAAACATTCTCGTCATTTAATGTCCAGTTAGTATAAATTTGACATAAGGCCTTCATAAGCTTACCTTCTAACTACATTGTTAATATCCTCCATCTGACGGTGTATTTTAGAAAATGGAGTGCAAAGAAGATTTTAAAGAAAGCAATCAAAGTGAGGAAGAAGACGCTGATGAAGATGCAAGACATGGTGACAATAAGACCATTGAATTTCAATCAATCGGATTAGTGATTTACCAGAAAACTCCTCATATCAGGTGATTTAAGCTTAGATTTTCAATTTATTCAGTTCATGAAACTCTAAAGCTTCAACATTTCTCTTGAATAGACTTAACTCTTACCTCTTAAATTGAAGTGAGAGGAGAGTTCTAGAGAGAGAGAGAGTGAGAACGAGAGAAGTGGGTGGCTGCCCTCCCCCTCCCCCTCCGCACCCCTTCCACCCGCCTACCCAAACTTCCTTCTGACTCCCCGATCTCTTCTATGACTACGCTTCTTTGGCGATCAGAGACTCCCATGGCAGACGTTTCTCTCCGTTCCGGTATAGGTGACCACACTCGATTTTTTAAACAGGAGGAGTCGGATCTGGGGTTTTCAGATCTGGGCTCCTGACGGTTATGGTGGGTGTCAGCTCCGACGTCTTCTTTTTGTACTTTTTTATTTTATTTTTTTTGTATTTCTTTGATTTATTTCTTTGTAGGTAGATTTGTGGCCAGTGATTTTAGGGCCGGCGATTTTGTGTGCACCTGGTTTTTGGCTGATGGTTTTTGATTTAATAATATTTTCTTCCTATTTCTCAAAAAAAAAAAAAAAAAAAACATTTCTCTTGAATAAGTTTAGAAGGTTACTTTTTCGAGCCACATAGTTAAATTATTACTTGACTACCATAAGAAAATTATAGATTTCTTTTCTATTTTCAATTCCATGTTCTTGTGCAAAATCCATTAGTTCGTTTTTATTTCAAAGTGTATGATGGTCACGATAACTAAATTTATAATTACAACATGATTAGTGTACTGTTTTGTTGCTGCAATTATTCTCTATCACTTGATGGAAAAGAACTCAAATACAGTATTACTTTTTATTTTGTTTTGGTTGCAGGGAAGAGGGCCTTAGGGTCGATGAATTTTTTCCATCTGTTTGTTGCTGGGGTTGCAGGAAGACATATCGCAATACCATAAAATGGGTATTCAACCATTTGGACTGGACAGCCAACATATTCAGTCCCGAAAATGCATCTGCTAGTAGGCGTTGCAAGTGGTGGCTAGCTCATGCAGTAGAGCTTTTGGACGTCCCACACTACATCTCGGAATCGAGTCTCATTCCTTTCTTCCCATGTAATAGATTAAGAATGACGAATGACAAAACAGAAAAAAATTACCCACAAAATGAATTGTTTGGGCTTTTCTCTCACAATTGGGACACTTTCATGAGTTGAACTAAGTTGTTGGGCTTGGGTTTCTTCTTGAGCTGCATTTGTTGGTTATTGGGCTTGTTAATTTGGAAGTCTATTAAGGCGCTGTTCCATCCACTAAGAAGATTTTTGGGTTATTTTTTATTTTTCATGATTTTCAAGACAGATCATTCTCTATATATATAATCAATTAAAAAGCCTCAAAAGTCAAAAAAGTCAAAGTTAGTGGTACGTTGCCTAATTTAACTTTTTCGATATCTATTTTACTGTATTGCTCATGTGATATTAGCTTACTAGCATGAACCCGTGCTATGCACATGACAATTTCAAGTAGCACTGCAATAATATATTCTATAGATAGACAAATAGATATCCTCATGTGTTATTGCTAGCGGCGACCCGCGCTATGCATAGAACTTATATCGTTTGAAATTATTAGTATTATAGTTTATGTCACGCCAAATTAAAGATTCGCAATTAATTCACCAAACCGACTAAAGCTCGATCATCGTACAAATCAATTAATGCCATAATAAAAAAAACCAATAACCAGATTAAGAGAGAGAAATGTAACATTTTACAAAATAAAAACGCTAGCCATAACACACTCTATGTATTCAAATTTTTACCCAACTATTAAAGAACTTGAATGGTTATAGTCCAAATTTCTATCATACTCCATCAACAAAATGGGACAATGATCAGAGATCGTTCATGGAAAGCACCATTGTTTGAGTTTTGAACCTATCTAGGCATTCGGGATCCCTTAAAAACTTGTCAATCCTTTATAACAAAGGGAAAAAAAAAAAACCTGCCAATCTTACTTCATTTTTCTACATCCTGAGAGTTTGACCAAGTAAATTTTCTTCCTTTTAATTGCAATTCCACAAATTTCATGTCCTTAATAAAATTGTTAAGACAACTCATTCCTCTCCTATTGGTTGTACAACCTTGCCTTTTGTCCATTGCTTTGACTTCATCTACATCCCCACCATACACGAAGGACCAAAGTAACGACATCTAAGATTGAGTATTAATTTTCAAAACTTTCTTCAGAAAAGAAAATCACAAGGTCCATCTTTGAGTATAATACATTGAAAGACATTTGTGATAGTACCTTTCATAAGTAGAAAATTCTGTTTGCAGTATGTTGCCTCCAACTTGAAAAACTCTGGGCTCCAAAAATTCACAATCGACACCTCCCCAAATTGAGTCAATGCAACTTTTGGATTGTCATCTGCTTAGATTCTTATAGTATCACCATATCAACCTTTGATCACTGATTAATTTCTTTAGTTTACCCCTTTTCTCCTTTTTTCCCAACCCTCTGACGTTTCATGAAAGAAGCTTCAGTGAACAAGAATATTTTCTGCTGTAGACGCCAAAATTTCGGCATTGCTTAATCATCGTCTGACTAATCAAGATAAATAAATAATCTTGATTAATTAAAAGTCAAACCTTGGTCAACACCTTCAAATGAATATTGGGTCCGTCAAATTTATGGGCTTAGTCCGTTTGATAGTCGTGGAAGACCAAAAATACGTTGGGCTGAATTGATTTGCCAAATGAGTCAAGAAATTGGGCTAGCCCAAACGTGCATGCCCCTTCAAAATAAACCCTATAAGAAAGTTAAATAATTAATAAAATTATTATTTATCTTTTCGGGTTAATGTAATTTCCTAAAAAATAATAAAAGAAGTCAAATCTTCTTTTAGGAAATGAGACCAAATCAATCTTTTTGATTGATATTCAATTATCTTGATTAAAGTTAAATTATTCTGATTGATAATCAAATCTTGATTGATTATCAAATCATCCTTATTTGTAATCAAATCAAATCAGTCACAAAATCATACCAAACTTAAACCCCTCTTCTTGAGCCTATAAATAGAGGCTCATATGAAGAAAAGAATGACTTTTCACTCCTTTGATTGGAATTCAACTAGAGCTCTCAAGCAATTCCTCAACAACTTGTGAAGAATCATCAAGCACCAAGAACAGCGTGCCGATTTCTTCACAAGTTCATCACCCAACAACTCAAGTCCTTCAACAAATCAAAACCACCTTCAAATACAAGAACACAAGCAGCAACAACTTGCAAAGAATCATCAAGCACCAAGAACGTGCCGATTTCTTCACAAGTTCATCATCCAACAAATCTTCAACAAATTAATAAAAACCATCTTCAAACTTTGTTCTTCAGTTCATTCAACTTGAAGATTCAAAGAAAGTTATCCTTTGTGCTATTCAACAACAAGCATTCAAGCCATTGAAACGTGCCGAAGATTGAATCAGAGGATTTTTCTTTTGTTCTTTTACCGTAAAAGAGCATTAATTAGAGATTGTTCTCGCATTAAATTCAAATCAATAAAAAAAAAATTATTTTGTGGATCTTTTCATGTTCTTTATTTCAGGACTCGAATTTGTGTGTTTCATCTGCATCCACCAAAACAACACACGCTTCTTATCATACTACAAAAAAAAAAAAAAGGCTAATTGGCTTATTAAACCAAACCAGGTTATAGACCGCAATACCCCTGTTCTTCCCCCCTATTTTTTTGAACGACCCAATATTCTATTTGATCACCAAGACATCGGTGTCTATGTTGCTCTGTTTTCGCCAGGTTTGGTCCCAATCTCGAATAGACAGATTTGAAGTTCGAGACGCACAACGATCGGATGAGATGCGGCGTTATCGCCTCACGAAGGAAATCACGTTTCTGGTTTTAGAATGTTTTTTAGAATCAGATTTCTGGAACTGCATTTTCCGGACCGAAAACCCAATTCGATCCCAAGCCTCTATTTTATTTATTTTTTGGGAATTCCACCTTAAACTATGTCATTTTGGGCACTTAACGGAACCCCAACGTCCAAAACCACTGTTAAGTCCATCTGTTAGGTCTCCTCCGTTAAAAACGTGACGGCAAGGGCTTTTTTGTTGACGGTATATAAAGTCCGGGTGTGATTTTGTTGACGACTGAAGTCCGAGTGCTTTTTTATGAATTGTCAGAAAGTTTAGGGACTTTCTGAAATTTTCCCTATATAAAATGATATCAAAAAATAAATCAAGAAAAGTAAAATCATCTATGGCCAGTAAAAAAAAAAGTGAAATCTTCTATAATTACACAACAAAACTTAATTCCACACAAAATGCACTAACATAGACTGCGAATGAAACAAAAAAAGAAAGAGACCAATAATGTACATTCGATATGTAAATCAAGCGATTGAGCAAATGCCTGCAAACACAAAGTTTGGGTACCACTTCACGATGCTCTACTTCATGGTGATGAAAAACTTCATAGCCGTTAGTGAACACATTAAAAACTAGAAACACATAAAGATTCAAATCGTTATGTTTTCCTATATCAAAAGTTTCATTGATCTAATGAAATATACTCCAAACAAAAGTAACAAAATATCAGAGATCAAAACGAACTTGGTACCATTAGTCGAGGTTGAACTCAACATGAGATCATTTCCCCCTAACCATGCCAATTGATATTCATTGAATGGACCATGAAATGAATACACAGGTTGTAATGCCCCGATTTTCGGAAACATTAATTAAGACAACTAATTAGGATTAATTTAATAAAAAGAGTTTCCATCAGAGTACACGTTGGAAAACGTGAAGTGCAGCCCATTACAAAATACTTGGTACGGTTTGAGAAATTAATATTACAGACCCAATATTAAAAATAAAGGGGTGGGTTCTACAGATTAAGTTTCAACTCTGGATTCCACGGCTCCTCTTGAGCCTGGTTTGTCGGAAAACCCTCGGCTCCGAAATAACCGTCTCCTTCGACACCAACGGTACCTGCTTGATTACAGTTTGGCATAATACGTCCGAGTCGCAAAGCAACATTATAGTATTATACCAGGATCACACAAAGTGTAACACCATGAGCGATAAATCACTCAATAGCTACTCTAACCCTCCCAACTCTTGCTTAACATACAAGTACAACATATATGATTGAAAAGCAGTAATTAAAGGAATAAGCAGGCAATTAATCGTAAAGCAGAAAATAAACACATAACTGATTTCATTACTAGCCATTAACTTACATATTCATCTAAGTTCCCAACCTCGAGAACTTTCCTCCCGGTTAACCACTAAGAACTATGACCAAACTGTGATTAACTCCCCCCTTGCTTGCCCTTCACTCGGGGGCCCCGACGGAAGCTATAAGTTACGTACTTAATCCAGCCGTCAGCCCAGTGGCAATTGCAATACGTAGCCCAGTGGTACAGTTTCGTCCTTGGGAAATTCATCCTTGCATCCACCCTTATAGCCGAAACTAGTCTATAATACGTCCACCCTTATAACGCATCAGAATTCAAATGAAGCAAATCACAGAGTGTCACATCCTAGGGTTTCGAAATCAAGGCAGACTACCAAACAATCCTCCGAAACAATCACTTGGCGGAACTGCCATTCAACAACAATCTCGGGGTAACTCCCCATCAATCAATTCTAATTCACTTTTCCATTAACCTCATCGTCTATGTGATATCCGCGTACGATCACCCAACCTGGGAACCTAGTTGTCCATTCTAACATTCAACACGTTTATCGAAAGTGCATTTAACAGTAGAAGCAAAGCGATAACGATATCACGAGGGTCACAACCGAATATCTCGATTCACAAGTTCACGAAATTCGAGTAATAGAAAACCAAGGGTCTAAACGTAATAAATTTAAACTACAAGGGCCAAAACATAATGTAAAGAAAGTAAGGGTCACCAACGTATTTTAAGTAAGTGCAAGGGTGCCCAATGTAATTTCACGACTCTAGGGTCCTTAGTGTAATATACAAACTCTGGGGCCTTTTTGTAAATAAACATAATAGGGCAAAAAGGTAATTTTGCCACCGACAAGGGTAAATACGTAAAAATAATTTATTTTAGTTAATAAAGTCCTAACTTGTCACAAAATGCAATTCCTTGATTTTTTTTACTAAGTACAAAACTACATATTATGTAATTTATACACACAAGGGCAAAATGGTCATTTTACACCCAAAGGGAATTTTGGTCATTTCGTTACACTCATAAATTTTCAGTTGTGACACTTAGTTGATAGAAATAGGTTTCGTAAATAATACACAAGTACGCATGCCATCTTTCACAAAATTGCACTATAAGCCCCTAACTTTAACACAACGATCAAGAACAAGGTTAAACACAATAAATTCATGGAGAAACTCACATAGACACTTAGTAAAGTCTTAAACATGTTTGGAATAGTTTAAACATGAACCACAATGAATCTAGGGTTTACTAAGCACGAAAACACGGTTTGGGGTAAAAGGGGTCACACAAATAAGGGTTCGGGAGCCAGAATCGGTACCACCTTTTTAGGGGAACTAGTACCCAGATCTGACCTCCCAGAACCGGTACCAAAAAAAGTGCAGAATCGGTTCTGGCTCCATAGAATGGGGGAAAATGGTCCCGGCCCGGGAGAAAATCGTGGTATATCGCGTTTTGGCTCGGGTTTCGTGAAATCCTTGACTTGGTGCTTTAACCCATCAACTCTAAACTACTCCTAGACTATTCTAACACATTCAAAAGCTTTGAATAGGTTGGGTATGAGTTTCTACCTTGTTTTGCGAGGATTTGGCAAAAAATGGGTTTTTGCGAAAAACCAGAGGAGGGAGCTCTTTGGCCGGCCTTGGGTGGTTTGGTGGTGAAATGTGGGTACCTTGGAGTGTTTTGGATGATCTTGAAGTGGAAGATGAGAGGTGGGAGCTTGTGGTTGATGTTTTGAAGTGAAAACCCAATTTTTTTGACTTTTCTCTCTCTAGTTTTTGAAGGATGGTAATGGGGCTTTGTGTTCTTGGTTTGGGAGTTCTTGGGAGAGTTTGGATGAGGAAGACAGTGAAGGAGAGGGGTAGTAGAGGGTGTGGACGGATTTGGGGTTTGGGGGAGTATAAAAAGGGTTTTGGGTGGAGTTTGGAGTGTAGGATGGGTGAAAGAAGTACCATAGTGGGTTAGGAAGTAATGAGGGAGGGTGGTGGAGTGTATGGCAGTCAAGGGGAGGTCATGTTGACTGATTTTGGATGATGGAAGGAGGTAGAGTGTGGTATTGGTGGTGGTTGGGTAGTGTAGGATGATGTATAAAGTACATGTATGCACATATGTGTGTGTATGTGTACTAGTATTGCTTGTGTAAGTCTATGAATGTGTATAATTATGTATGAAATGAATTTATAAAAATGTAATGCTCGCGATTAAAATGTAAACGTGCCTTAGGGTCGAATTTGTAGCTATTTGAAAGTATTAGTGTATAAACCGTAGTAATTGCAAATTAAGGGCCCTAAGTGCAATTAGAAATTAAAAAAAAGCAATTAAAGTAATGTAGACACCCCAATTTTGATGACTTGTGCATCCCCGATGATGAAAAGAAAAACGCACGAAGTGTACCTTGGAACGGTTACTTGAGTCGGATGGATCAAAAGAACCAAAAACCCCAAACCAACCTGAACCGTACGGCCCAAAACCCAGAACCATACGGCTTAAAAATCCACTTGCACCGTGCGGTGTCACCATGTGCACCGTACGGTATACCCTTGACGCCGTACGACACCCTTGTCCCATCAACAGGATTCCCGGGTTCGCCCAGCAGCTCAGAAGTGATGATGATATTCGCAAATCAAGTCGTTCACTGGCGTACGGGCATCGTCAAAATGATGAAACCGTTCAAAACTTCGTCTATATAAGACGCGAAATGGAAGGCCGACAGATGGATTCACGAATTCTCAGAAAAATTACTCTCAGAAAGCAAAACCTCCTGTCCCTCGTTACGTTGTCAAAAACCATTCTCATAATCATATAACCTCACAACCATCATTCCAAGCCTCAAAACCGATTCTATTCGAATATTGTGATCATAGCCGAGCAAATCCCAGGTACCACATTCGTGTTCAAAATCGTAGTGACCTTCTGAGGGGAGTCTCCGCCGGGCTCGAGGAGAGCTCTATAGTTCTTCCTTGAGTCCAAATGGGGAGATTTCAACAAAATTTCGAACCTCTCGGGTGAGTTTCGCGTGACACCGTCTATTGTCACGGGATACCGTCCTTGAAATGAGGTACATTCTCTCATCAGAATCATTTTCCAAAACTCATCTTTATTAACAAATAAGTTGGTTTTTACACAAAAACAGAAGCTGGTTTCAATCGGATAGAAACGAAAATTTTCAGAAAATACATCGCACATTAGCACTGTACGGCATCCTTCATGCGCCGTGCGGCATAACTTTGACGCCGT
The DNA here is from genome assembly GCA_963854785.1 of Vaccinium vitis-idaea. NCBI lineage: Eukaryota > Viridiplantae > Streptophyta > Magnoliopsida > Ericales > Ericaceae > Vaccinium > Vaccinium vitis-idaea. The sequence continues at coordinate 21,765,012 of OY978224.1, read as the reverse complement.
ACGGTGTCACTGGAAAACCATTTTTCATGCTCTGTTTTCCGAAATCCGATACTCTGTTTTCTTGAAAAACCAGTGGGTAAAATCACAGTTTACCCCCTTTTACCTTCTATTTCTTGCATTTGTACCCCCTCTTAGTTAATTTTCTCGCATTTACCTACTTGATTGCGTGTTATTTAACTTATTGTCATTATTTATTTCCTTTGAGCACGTTATTTCATGATATATTGCTTATTTGTTTTAAAGTTTTCAATAAAATATTTTCAAAGAAAATCCCACAAAGATTTAGTAAAGACCGGAAGAATCCGGGCACGCGGGGTGCATTTTTCAAACAAAACCTTCCCCGCGGGTAACCTGGCTCCCAAACCCAAATCTCTATTTTTCGCAGATCAAACCCTTTTTCAGCGGCACAAGAGTCATTATTTTCTAAGCGGTTTCTCGGGTACCCAACATTCTCCAAAGAATTAAACCCCGGGTGGTGACTCTAAATTTTTTTCCTTTTTCCCGGATCGCCCTTTTTCACAACCAAAACTCCGTGGATAATTACTTTTCCGCAAACCAACGGAAGATCGAGCGTCCACAAGTAATTAAAACAAAATTAAATAATCCTAAATTTTATTAAAATTTTGGATTATTACACAGGCATATTGGATGAGTGATATGGAACTACATTATTAGGTTTCAATGTCACATTCACAGGGTAGTCAATAATCAATATGTTCATGGCTGAAGGTCAACATATAAATCCAAGCGCAAGAGTACGTACATATTTTGGTAAAAATTCTCCTCGAATATATGTGCTTATGGCCTCCAAATCTCTAGGATCTGCGTATGGCCTCTGATTTTCTTTAGAAGGAACCTTCGAAGGAGACATTTAAGGCACCACAGGATTTCTGGTTATAAACATGGAATTATGGTATTATATACCTTGTTTTTTTTAATTCAAAATATGGGATTCATTTTATGTGATAAGGTAATTGTTGTGAATTTGAAACTAAAAACTAACGTGATTGAATATAAAAAGATAGGATAGGAAACACCGGTGAATTCGTTCCAAATCTATATCGAATTTATAGGAAAGGTACCATGATATACTTTTTTGTTATTCAAAAGTATTCCGTCCCATTCCCATTTTAGTAAAGAAATCGTTACTATGACCGGAGATATTTTAAGAGTGAAGAAATCATTTCCAAAATTTATTTGAGGATTTATAGAAACAGTGTGATATAGATACCTCTTTTTTTTTTTTTTATTAGTTCCTTGTTAATTTGCAAAAAAAAAGTTATTTAAGTTTAAATTTTGAATTTGCCGATTAGAAGGGAAAAAAAAAAACCTTAAGTTTGATTTTCAAAGTCGTATTCCCTCCGTCCCATAAATTAGTCACCTTCGAAACTATGTATAATTTTCAAACTTACAATTAATGTCAAAGTCGTATTCCCTCCATCCCATTGAAGACACTAATTGGGCAAATGGTTTGATAAATATTAAGAGACTCACCTATAAGCAATTTTGAGAGCTCATTGTGGATGCCCTTAGGCTTGAGCAAAACTCTAAAGTAAGACCACTTTACCAACCTTTTAGAGTCGTTTCATAATAAATCACAACGAGATAATAATACTTAACTTGGACTTTTATCTGTAGTAGACACAAAGGTTCACAATGCACCATACTCACAAAAATGTCTGAAAATAAGCAAAGAAATTGAAGAGTACTTCATCGACGAAGATTGTGAAAAAATATAATTGATCTCGAAGGATTAGTTAGAATGAGATCATTTGATTTGTGATATTTTAAACCCATTTCTTCATGACTATTAAAAAAAAAAATCAATAAGTAAAAGTCCCCAAACTAAACTAGAAATCTATACATTGACAATACTAAATCAAACAACATTAATTATGGGAAAAAATTGTGACATGAAATGAGACAAGTCCATTTGTTGTTAAGTTACGTATATAAAAAGTGATATATTGTAATTTGGTATCGTGCTCATACAATTAACAAATAAAAAAATCGGCAAAAGTAACATTTATTAAAGGGAAAGGGAAGGGGAATCTAACGGAAAGTTGGACAAATACAGTCAAACGGGACAAGCCCAACCACATAGGGACAAAGCCCAATACAACAAGACGCCTAAAAGCCCAGATAAAGCAATAAAGTCACAACCCAAAAGTGGGCCTAAAAACCCAGATCAATACAATTAATACTAGCCCAAAAGAAAACCTAAACCTAAAAAAACTTTTCGGAGCAACTGTTGTCATCCACCGCCCGCCGCCTGGATCAAAATACTTATAAGTAGGCTAGTTTCCTTTTGCGTGCGCACTCACGAATTCACATAATCACCTTAAAAGTAAACACGTTCCGCGGATAAGTGTAAATTGAGTCAAGGAATAAATTTACGTATCTGTAGTCGTGATTTTTCTTCCATAAAACATTCTCGTTAATTAATTAATGTCCTGTTAGTATAAATTTGACCTAAGGCCTTCATAAGCTTACATTCTAAACCTACATTGTAATATGCTCCATCGGACGGTGTATTTTAGAAAATGGAGCGCAAAGCAGATTTTAAAGAAAGCAATCAAAGTGAGGAAGAAGATGCTAATGAAGATGCAGGACATGGTAACAATAAGACCATTGAATTTCAATCAATCGGATTAGTGATTTACCAGAAAACCCCTCATATCAGGTGATTTAAGCTTAGATTCTCAATTTATTCAATTCATGAAAGTACTCTAAAGCATCAACATTTCCCTTGATTAAGTTTACAAGGTAATTTTTTCAAGCCACAGTTAAATTATTACTTTTACTATCATGAGAAAACTCTAGATTTCTTTTCTATTTTCAATACCATGTTCTTGTGCACAATCCATTAGTTCCTTTTTATTTCAAAGTGTATGATGGTACCATAACTAAATTTCATAATGATTCCGAAAATTCAACATGCTTAGTGTATTATTCTCTCACTTGATCGATGGAAAAGAACTCATGATATACAGCATTTTTTATTTTGTTGCAGGGAAGACAGCCTTAGGTTGATCAGTGGCTGCATTTTCGGGATTGAATGCAGCCAATCTATGCAACGAAAGGTATGTGTACTCTACCGTATACATGATATGGTGTTGTATCTAACTTTTCATCTTCACAAATTACCCACGAAATGATTTGTTTTAGGCTTTTCTCTTACAATTGGGACACATTCAGGAGTTGAACTATGTTGTTGGGCTTGGGTTTTTAATGAGTTGCATTTGTTGGTTATTGGGCATGTTAATTTGGATTCTGTTACCGTTTCACTAAATAAATTCTTGGGTTTTTTTTTTTTTGGTGATATTTTTCAAGACAAAGCATTTTTTTCGCATATATTAATTAAAAAGTCTCTGCAGTAAAAAATGCAAAGTTAGTGGGATCTATGTGTCCCACAGCATGTGGGCTGCTATACCACCAATCTAGTTTTGTGAAGATTTCCAAGAAATCTTCAGATTTAAAAATTGCTATTTCTAGAAACGACTCGCAAGTCTCAATATCGCTTACAATTCTTCTAAGTCCGTCGGTTGTATAGACACCTTTACACATGAGTAAAATTGGTGACTCTTGAGATAAGTCCAATTAATGAATAAACCTGAAAACGAGCCTTTTCTTTTGAGTAGCATGTTATACTACCACAGTTTAATTTTCAATTTATCATTCTTTCACTATAGGATGATAGGAATACAACTCTGGAGAGAATCGCATCTCTTCAATGCATGTAGGTCTACATATGTCCAACTATTTCAGACACACAATTGTTCAGTCTTTTGTTAAGAAAATGTGTTCCTAAACTTTTCTTAATCTTATTTTTCCTGTAATACAGGATTCAACCCATTGTAAACAACTAATTGTCTCTATGCATGTACCCCTTTTTATAATGATTCCTGAAATTTTACTCTATTTGATTGTTTGTCTCATTATTTAAAGCATCTCTTTTCTTGGGGGAAAAAATATGTTGTGAATATTTCCATATGAAATGCGCTATATTGTAATATTTTGTAAATTTTACTCTCCATATGCTGCCTTGCTCATTGATTTCGCATCACATGGAGCAGATTCTATTAAGCAGGTTGAGATAACCAAAACTAGAAGGCTTGGACCCAATCAGCCAAATCCAAACAAGAAATTGGTGAAGTATGGACCCAACCAAACCGTTATCAAAGGAAGTGGAGGTGCACTGATGCAATTAATGAAGGAAGAATCATCACCAAGTGTGGCCATATTTCTTTTTGTAAAGACTGTATTACTAGGGAAGTTTTAGCTCATGGAAAATGCCTTACTTGTAATACCCAAGTCTCACTTGAATACATTCGTCGGATCTATCTATCAACATTTTATTAGTTGATATACGATTATTTCATTCTATTTAGTCAATTGGGTTTGTCAAAATTTTAATTTTTTTGTTCAATTCTATTTAGACCTATAAGTATTTTCTCTAACCCCATGTTCTTTCTAAGCATAAAGCTATCAAAATTGGTGGGTGTTTGTAAAGCAAAAAACGGTAATTTTTTAGTGGGAGGTTCGGATCGGGGTGGCCATTGGCCAGTGCGAGTGCGACCATACCCCTCTTAAAGACTCCGTCTCTGCATTTTGGTTTATGGGAACCAAAACTTGAAAATTTAAAGCATGATGAATCTTATTAAAATGCAAAATTAATATTCTGAGGTAAACAAAGAGACCCGTGATCAATTTTGAACAAGGTTTGCTCTTTTTATCAGGCTGGTTCAAGGGTAAGCCCAACAAGCCTCTGAACTTGGACAACTCACCTGGGCCAGGGCAACCCCAAAAAAAAAGTTTTCTAAGTGCAAAAAAGAAAAAAAAATTGCACCAAAACCAGAGAGACAAAAAAAAAAAAAAAAACAAACGTGTGTTGTCACACATAGATCACCAAATCAAACTAAGCCTTATGTCCCAATTAATTAGAGTCAGCTACATAGTCCCATGAAAAGCTCCTACTACATGTGAGTCATTAATTTGGTCATTTTTAAAACATAATTGCGTGCGCCTGATACACATTATTGTATCAATGCGAGTAATTCCATCCTCATGTGATTTTGGTTATGGTGGGATTAGGTCAGGTTATACATAGGACATATCCTCGGTAGTATGTCAAGCCCTAATAACTTGGTCCCGTTTGCTAGTACTTACTCATAAGTTAACTTATTTAATTAATTTGTCTAAAAAAAGTTAATGAATGGTGTTTGTTAACTTATTTGACCCAAAAAAAACTAGATTATTTTAAGTTTCAATTTGAAGCTTTTTTCTTATTCTAAGCTATTAAAAACATGAATAGAAAAAAGAATCATAAAGTAAATATGTTATCTTTAGTCATGTTTTAAGAGCAATCTAGGCAATTCAAGCAAACATGTTAAACTTTTTTTACAACCTACAAAGCTACTCCAACAAACAGTTTTACAACGTATTTTAATTTTTTAAGCCAATAATTTAAAAAACTAACTATTTTTCAAGTAATAAGTCGAGTAAACTCTTTGGACACCTTAGAGTCATAAAAAAATATATATTTCTCCAAACATTAGTCAGGGAGAAGAGTCTTGAATAAAAATTGTGTCCACCGCTTACCCCCCACAGATTTTTCAAAATTTTCTTACACGTATGTATTACGAACCAGGACAAAAGAAAGGTTTCAAACTTTGTTAAACAATATTTAAGAGCATTGAAACTTGTTTCAAAATAAGTTAGAACGAGATAAAAATTAACATAGGCTTTTAGTACTAGACACCAAGGTTTATAATGCACAATACTCACAAAAGATGTCTAAAAATAACCACAAATTTAATACTTCATCAATGAAGATTGTTTAAGACATTTTTTTAATTTATCTCAAAGGATTCTTCAGAAGGAAGGTTCTATCTGGATGATCTTGTTAACATATTTCTTTGTCACTATTAAAAAAACTCAACAAGTAAAACCCCCAACTAAAATAACAATCTATATGATGATAATATAATAAATCGCCCCATATATTTTTAAGCTATACACAAATGACAACTTATAAAGTTGGCGCGGGTGCTTGTACAATTATCAAAAAATATCTTAAAGAATAAGTAGATTTTTTATTTATTTTGAGTTGGGGCACGTGACCCCATATGCCCCAAACATTAGTTAGAGAGAAGACTTGGATAAAAGAAATGTGTTCATCCTTATCCCCACAGATTTTTTGAAATTTTCTTACACATTTGTATTACAAACCAACCACGAAACGGAAGCGAGGTCCCTGTGAAGCCTCATTCGCACTAGGGTGTATAGTGCCCAACACAACCCTACATCCATGCATCTTGAAAATCAATAGTCCGGATTTGAAGACCTCTTACTGGAAATAAAGTGTCTGCCTATCCGGATCATTGAAAACTCTTTTAGAGGGTTGGGAATGGGGCACTACACAGTACATCCCTTTAAGGGCACTACAGGATCCCCCTTCCCCTTGAAACTACGCATGTGTGACAAAAGAAAGGTTCCAAACTTTGTTAAACAATACTAACAACTAGTTTCATAATAAGTTACAACAAGAAAATACATAACTTATTAGTACCAGACACAAAGGTTTATAATGCACAACAATTACAATACTGTCTAAAAAGAACCACAAAAATTTAAGACTTCATCGATGAATATTGTTGAAGATTTTTTTATAATTTGTTCTCGAAGGATTTTTCAGAATTAGATGGTTCGATCTGTGATCTTGTTAACATATTTCTTCATGACTGTTAAAAAAACATTAATAAGTAAAATCCCCAACTAAATTACTCGTAACATTGTACACTTACAATATCCTAAATCGCCCAACATAGACAGAGGGGCACTGCTGTCCCCGGCGATTCCGGGGAGTTCCGGTCTCATGTCGATGATCGGAAACGTTCACGTCGAAGAGCTCGCCGAGTAGAATAAGTGTACCAAAAATTAGCTCAATCGGATATCATTTAGTACCTGATCAGTACAGATATAACTCGGCAATAATGGTTTTAGTGGGTATGATTTAGTGTTTTGGATGCATTCTCTTCAAGATAAAAATGTTTCGATTAGGTACTAAATGATATCCGATTGAGCTAATTTTTGGTACACTTGTTCTACTCGGCGAGCTCTTCGACGTGAACGTTTTCGATCATCGACACGAGACCGGAACTACCCGGAATCTCCGGGGATAGCAGGTGTTGTCCCTTGCTAGGGACAGCAGTGCCCCTCTGTCCCATATTTTTAACTTATACAAAAGTGACACCTTAGAGTTTGGCACGATGCTCGTACAATTATCGAAAAATATCTTAAAGAATAAGTATAATTATTTTTTATTTTCAAATGGCGCACGTGACCCCACATGCCCCAAGTAAGTCACACCTAGTGATGACCATATTACATTTTTTGAAATTTATTTTGTGAATCTTTTAGCTGTTAGCATAAAATATATTTGTGAAATCCCCGAACAAAAAAATAACACAGATCATCACAAGGTAAAAATTTGGATGCCCGTTATCTATTTGTTTTGTGACAAAATCACTCGCGGATTCATGCAATCACCTTAAATTAGATGATTCAGATAAGTTTGAATTGAGTCCTACAATAAATTAACGAATTTGTAATCGTGATTTTCTTCTGTAAAACGTTGATGTATTTAATGGCTTGTTTGTATAAATTTGACTGAAGGCCTCTGTAAGATTACCTTCTAAACCTAATAGTTAAGTTTATTTTTATTTTATATTTAGGGTTGGGGCATGTGACCCCACATGTCCTAGGTAAGTTAGACCCTAGTGATGGCCATTTTACATTTTTTGAAATTTATTTTCTAAATCTTTTTTAGCTGTTAGCATAAAGTATTTTGTGAAATCCCTGAGAAAAAAATAACCCAGATCATCACAAGGTAAAAATTTGGATGCCCGCTATCTTTTTTTTTTTGTGACAAAACCACTCACAGATTCACGCATTCACCTTTACGTGACTCACATAAGATTACCTTCTAAACTAACGAATCTGTAGTCATGATTTTTCTTCCATAAAACATTACCGTATTTAATGGCTTGTTTGTATAAATTTGACTGAAGGCCCTTGTAAGCTTACCTTCTAAACCTAATAATTAATTATTATTTTTTTATTTAGGGTAGTGGCGCGTCACCCCACTTGCTCCAAGTAAGTCAGGCCCTAGTGATGGACATTTTACACTTTTTGAAGTTTATCTTGTGAATCTTTAAGCTGTTTGCATAAAAATATTTGTGAAATCTCTGGAAAAAAATAATAATAACGCAAATCATCACGAGGTAAAAAATTGGATGCCCACTATTTATTTGTTTTGTGACAAAATCACTCACGAATTCATGCAATCACCGTAAATTACGCAACTCGGATAAGTTTGAATTGAGTACTCATGCAATAAATTAATGAATCTTTGGTCGTAATTTGCTTCCGTAAAACATTACTGTATTTAATGGCATGTTTGTCTAAGTTTGACTGAAGGCCCTCGTAAGCTTTCCTTCTAAACCTAATAGCTAAATATTCTCCATCTTGACGGTTCTTTTTTACACGATGGATCGCAAAAGGAGATTTTAAAGGAAGCAGTTGGAGTGAGGAAGAAGACGATGATGGAGATGCAGGGCGCAGTGGCGATCAAACCATTGAATTTCAATCAATCGGATTCATGATTTACCAAAAAAATCTCATATCAGGTGATTTGATCTTAGATTTACAATTTACTCTTTATGGTTCATGAAATTCTAAGCTTCACCATGTCTCTTGACTAAGTCTAGAAGCTGATTTTTCAAGCCACATAATTTTATTTTGTTTCTCATTATGATATCTATCATCATCAAGCGAGCTAGCTACATCTCTTTCGAGTCGACCTGCATATGGGCAAGCAGCGTAGGGAAGATTGACATTGTATTCTTTAGAAAAGAAAAAAAAACACTAATTTTTTTTTTTTTTTCTATTCTCAATTGCATGTTCTTATGCATTAGCCATTAGTTCAGTTCTACTTCGAATTGTATGAACTCACTAAATTTATAATTTCTGCCAAAAGTCCACACGATTAGCTTAATTAGTGTTTTGTTAGTGTAATTATTTTATCACTTAATTGATGGAAAATAACTTTACAATAATTTTTGCTGCAGTTAGCCTAACTGATTTTCTTCCCAAATAAATTAAGATCCTCTTATTCCAAACAAAAAAGCCTAAAAGAGGAACCTAAGGGTGACTCTTAATTTAGTAATTCTTGAACCCACAATGCATGCATGAAAGTTTACAAGGTTTGTGCTTAAAATGTGATCCAGGAAAGTCACAAAATCAATTAAGGGGACCATATTATAGTTTTGTTGCTAAAAGGGAAGAATTAGTTACCAAATCAAAAATATTTTGTGAATATTTCCATAATAATTGAGCTATATCGCATTATTCATCCATAAATACATACGCTGCTTTGCTCATTGATTTTGGTATCATATGGAGCAGATTCTCTTAATCGGGTTGAGATCACCGAAATAGAAGGCCGGACCCAATCAGATCCAAACCCAAAACAAGAAAATTGGGAAAATGGATAAAGTATGGGCCCAACCAAACCGCTATCAAAGGAAGTGGAGGTGAAATGCACAATATGCACTGATGCAATTTAATGAAGGAAGAAGAACCATTCGCTGAGTGTGGCCATATTTTTTGTAAAGCCTGCATTATTAGGGATGTTTTAGCTCATGGAAAATGCCCTACTTGTAATACCCAAAGTCTCAATTGAATGCATTCGTCGAATTTATCTACTATGTATTTTCTTTTCTTTTTTTTTGATAACTAGATATCCAGGCCAGGTTGCACCCACTTCGACTGATTCGGGGGTCCATCTACCAGCATTTTATCAGTTGATATACGATTATTTCATTCTATTTAGTCAATTTGGTTTGTCAAAATTTTTGTTTTTTGTTCAATGAAATGTTTACCAAGTGATTCTATTTAGACCCATAAATATTTTCTCTAACCCCATATCCAGGCCCCGGGAGGCCCTATATCCAGGCCCCGGGAGGCCCTATATAGAGCGTAGTCAGAAATTGGGAGGTTCGCCCCTTTTGTCCAATTTGGACGAATTTGACCCTCGATTGGAAATTGGGCTGTTGGTATTTTCGTAGTTTCGGATGATTTGGTTGTCCTCAATGGTCTTTTTCCGTTTGCTAATACCCCTTCCAAACTTTTCCGATATTTCCCTCCGTGTCCCTGGTCATTTTTTTACGCGAGACAGAGAGAGCGCTTCCAGGCGATAGAGAGAGAGAGAGAGAGAAAGTGGCGATTCAAGGCTGTTCGAAGCTCGCGATCGATCGACTGGAGCTTCGCGTACGGCGGTTCTGTAAGTCGGATCTTCTCGTTCCTTGTCTTTCTTCTTCCAGTCTGATTAGGGTTTCATTGTTTGGAGCTTCCCGTTTCTCGCGTTCTCAGTTTTGTTCCCGTTTCAACATAGAGCTTTCTCAATTTGAACAATTCAAATCACATGCTATCGAGTTATACGACCAAGGTTAGATGAAGAAATACTTAAATGAGGACTTACTGCTTTATATTGGAGAAAATATAACTGGACATTTCCGTAGTTTGTTCTTTTTGGCTGACTGACCCGTTAATGCAATATGATGAGTATTGTGTTCTAACATTTGCAAGTAATCGATTATGTGCAATGATCCTCCCAAGATCCAAGTGGTAGTCCAAAGCCTTAAGTAGTTTAAAGCTTTAAGTAGCTTTGTATTCCGATTGAACTTCCAATGGTTATTACGTTGGGAATCTGAAGCGGCGTAGGATTAAGCTGTTTGTCTGCAAGCCCGAGTAACTTAAATTTTTCTAAAGGCTTATGTGGACACAATCTATCCTACCACAAGAAAGTTAAGTTGCCAACCAAAAGAAGATTAAACTTCCAGGCCTCACTTTTCATGTTTTGTCAGAAGCTTCCCACAATGATCTTAATTTAAAGATTTTTCTTATGATCCACGAGGAGTCCCAAAAACTGCCTGATTCATGATACAATGTTTAGATGTAATTCTGGTTTTTTCCCCTTGGCCCCTTAGTCTGACTTTTATTTCTTAATTTTTAAATTTCTTTTTAGGCTTCTACACATTCGGTAATGCTTTTTTTTCTCCCTCAGACAATGTGCAAAATATGTGAAAGGAGGAGGAATTTATAGTAGGTCCAATATCAGGTATCTTGCTGCAAAGACCAAAACTAGGACTATTAATGGGTATCACCCTGCTTATTGATGTCAGTTTAACATTCAAAAAAACCACATCAAGCCTATTTTTAATTTTTGCCAACTTTTGTTTTGTAAATTTTCATGGCAGGCAAAAATAGAGTAGGTTCAATATTGTAGGTTGAATTCATTATTTATTTTCCCTGGTTTAACCCATTTCCCCTAATCTTTTAGTGGCAAGGTGTGATTTTTCATGGGGTGAAACTGAATTTCACCGGGAGACATTGAATAATCTGAAGGTTGCTATCAAGAGTACGAAGAAGCTCTATGCAGTAAGCTTCTTTGCCTTATTCATCCTTTCTATTTTCGCCTATTAATTCATTTTTGTTTCGATACTACTACTTCTGTATTATATGAGAGGTTTCAGTTGTTTTTATATTTCCATGTTCATTACGAAGCTACTTGCCCATTTTGCTAATTTTGAGTATAGTTTCCAAGGAGCTTTACTCTCTAGATATACTTGTTTTGTTTCTCATCTCATAAGATCAAGGTGTGTGAGATCATTATCTTCTTCCCTTTTTCTGCCAAACAGGTTATGCTGGACACACTTGTTCTAGAGTTGCAAGTTGTCAGTAAAACTGAGCATCCAATTTCCCTAAAAGCAGATTTAACACAAGTCAATCATCTAAACATGAATTCATTAAGCTGTACTGCAAATTCTTGGTGGTATTTCATAACTTAGATAGACCACCAAAATTTATGGGCAACAGATTCGAAGTGGCCTCTTTGTTTTGATCTGGAGTTAGAACAACCAAAGAATGTGATATTTACACTTTGAAATGGATGTTACTTGCTCGTCTACCACAAGAACTGAATTGAATTTTCTCTATGTAAAAGCTCTGTAAAACTTGTGTTTTTACGGCATCGATTACTATCTCAACTGAGTCTGACATCACACCTAAAGTTAAATTAGATTTCTGCAGGCGGTAAGACAGGAGACAATTCTTAATGGCCAGTACTTATTCACAGGAAGTGAAACAACTTCTGTCTGGCTAGAGGTATGGAAACTTGGTTGGGTAAAATTCCTGTTCTAAGCTTAGTTGGGCATGGCCATTCACCTGCTCTATCATGTCTGAGTTCTTTTCGACTAGAATAATGGATTACTCTAAATCCGGACTTTTATGGAAGATGTTAGCATGACAATTGAGGAATGCCACCTTATGTTAGATAGACTCTTCCATGTTGAAGTACACCAGTATTTTCTTAAATTTTCTTGTCAATTCTCTTAGGCATTGCTCAAGCTCTTAGATCAAGTGGAAGGTGTACTTTCAGTTGACGAGTCCGTATGTAAAGGTGCGGAGACACACTTAGCTGAAGTTCAGGCTAGAAATAGTGGTGAGAAATCTGTTGAAGTTCATCCTGTTGTGAATAGCTTGGTGACTAATATGCCTCGAAATGTCAAGATGGAAATCTCTGATCTTCATTGTCTTGTATTGGAGGTATGCTTCCATACTTTAAACCTTCATCCTTACGTTGGTACTTGGAAGTAGACGTGTCTTACCTTACGTACTTATTGTACTATACTATGTTGCTGCAGGTTTCTGAGAAACGTGGGACTGTTAATTCATCTGGTTCCCAATGCCCTTGTAAGTTTTTTTTTTTTTTTTAAAAAGTCTTTGCGAAGGTTGAATACTGAGCCATATTGCTAGTCACAGTGAGCTATTGCCTTTCAGGTTCTTTGCTTATTGAATGAGCAAAGTGGAGAAGAGCGGGTTGTCCATTTGTTGGATGAGTGGTACGTAGTTAGTTTTGTTTTCCTTCAACCGTAGGTGTAAAAGTTTCACTGAGTAATCAACTTGAGATGACGTTGGTTGTTATCTACCATTCCATTCAAGTGATTTTATATCAAGTTTGAGTATGGGTAGTTTAGTAATGTTCAGAGTCAATTTTCTAAGTGCCACAAATTTTTTATTTTTTTTTGCATTGTTGTTACCTCTTCAGCATGGTGTTGCTGTTAAATGATAACTGAGGTTTTCCAATCAAGGAAAAGAGAAAAGAAGTCTTTGTGGTTTCCATCAAGCAGAGCTTTACATTTGATCCTTGTAGAATAAGAAATTACATTTGATAGTAATAATAGCTGTCAAAACAGATAGGTGACCTGAAAGGCAATGGCCTTGGCAATTGCCCAGAAAACTAAATAAATTGAAAGTTTCTTGTCTGTTCATTTTTTTGCTGACTTCCTCTAGATTGTTTTGGTTAGTTCTATTTTTCCACATTAAATCTTCCCAATCTTGAACAATTTAAGAGACACGCAGGGGATGATTGGATTCAATTTTGGTTACATGACGTGATCTATGCTCAAAAGCTAGAGCTAATTTATGGAAAAATGGTGGTTTAAATAATCATTTGTCTATCGTAATCAACCTTAGCAACATGTATCCTGCTGTATTTTGATGTGCATGAATTTTGTTTACATTCATCATCAACTAGGGTTAATTGAGTAATCAAACAATACCGTCCCTTAAACAAACCAAACTAAGCGTTCTGTCTCAATCAATTGGGTTCGGATGAGTGAATTCTTTTTGGCCATTCTGTTCTGTTAAGGGCCATACAATTCACTAACTTACCAATGTGTCCTTTTCTAATAACAACATCCCATCATGCCTTCCTCTCCCCCCAGCATTGCCTTTAATCAATAAACTTACTTTTCTTGTTACCTATTGCCACTACTCTCGATTGTCAGTGACTAAACCATCTTAGCCTATGTTCCTTTAGTTGGTGGTACCCTTCCAATTGTTGCCAACTTACCTAACATTTTCATTTATAATCCTATCTCTTCTAGTCATACCACACATCCTCATTTTGGTTGTGCTCATCTTATTTATATGTTGCTGCTAATTTGCCAGTCATTCTAACATAACACACTTATAAAGAAAAATGCAAATCATGCCTATTGGGGTTTAGTTCAACCTATTTAAGATTGGTATGTATTTAAATTTTTATCATCTAGAAAGTCCACCTATTGCCATGTGTTTTGCAAAAAAGACTCCCTATTTCTCTTAACAAGGGAAAAAAATGCTTGTCGGCTAGTCACAGGCTGTTTGGTGCTTGTCTGAACTGTCGTCTCACATGACATGTAAAGTACAGAACTTTACCACTACTTCCTCTTGCAAGGTCTTCCATGTATGTAAGCTGTTGGACTACCTTGATCCTGATGGCCAAGTCTCTTGACTTCTTTTGTTTATGGAAGGGCTTCCTTAAAATTTGCAGTCAAACTCGTATGTTAGATAACATAGCCTCAATCTTTTATGTTCTTTTCCATCCTTCATTATCCAAAAAACTTTAACTTTCACTAACAAGTTTTTCATCAATCAAACAACTCAAGCCATTAGCGGGCGGGCAACACGTGCAACGCACGTGTCGCAGCACCTAGTTCTTTCAAAACCTAAAGCTATTAAAATTTTTGGGTGGTAAAAATGTAATTTTTTTGGTGGGAGGTCAAGAACAGAGGTGGCCAGCCACCATGCCCCCTTAACAGGCTCTGCCCCTCCTTAGAGGAATTCTAGGTGCAGCCGTGGCAACCCGGGTCCAGCTGGGTATCGTGGAGTATTCAGAGAAGAAAGAGGATTTTGGGTGCTTGGTTTCTACGGGAAGCTGGAGGATTGCACAAGTCTTGAGGCTGAGCTCTGGGGAATTTTCAGGGGATTGGAGCTTGTGCAAAGCCAAGGAATGGAAGCGGTTGAGATTGATTCAGACTCGACGACGGCTATTGCTTTGATCACGAAGGAGGCCCCAGCACACTCACCTTACTTGGTTTTGATTCAAGAATGCAAGGCATTAATGGCTAGCACGGGGTGCTCCTTGAAGCATATATACCGGGAGGGCAACAAAGTAGCTGACAAGCTCGCCAACATAGGAGTCGAACAAGAGCACAAGTGGGTCTCCCACATCTCTCCGCCTGTGGACATCATCCCTCTCCTTGAAGCCGATATGAGGGGTGTAGTTTTTGAGAGGGTTTAGTTTCTTTTTTATTTGCTTTCCTATGTACCAAAAAAAACTAATAACTTGTCCTTGAAGGGGACATGGCTAAGATGTGGCAATTCACTAATCATTGTGGGCCCCGCTCATTACTTATACTACATTGATTCTATTTGAACCCAAGGTTTTTCTCTTTAGCCCCATGAACTTCAAATAGATTCAAGGTATATGATGCTCCGTACAATAACCAGGAGCCTTACAGCTACAAAATATGTATGAAGATTCTCTATTACTGCGTGCTTGGTGATGGTATAGAGATCTTGGTCCACTTATTAGTATAAGGGCATCCTTATCTGACACACACAAAAAAAAACACCAAATTAAACCTCAAAACGCCTTTTATAATTTAGCAAGTCTCTTTTCAAAAAATTCACAAAATCAGACTCTCTATTCAAACTTTAGCAAGTCACTTTATCAAAAACTCACAGAATCAGACTCTTTATTCAAACTTTTACTCTTCTCTCCTTCCTGCTCTTTTGGTGAGTGAACAGTAGGTCGCCAAATTTGTTAAGTTACTGTAGAAAAGTTAAGAAATCTTAAAATTGGTGAGTTCATTTAGTGAGGTTGATTTTTGAGATTTTAGATAAGTTTTCTCTCTAGTTTAACTTTAAAGTTAAAGTGGAAAGGCTAATATTGATGCTCTAAAGTTGTTTCAGTTTCTGATCTTTACATGATACATTTCTTTTTGTAAGCATATTATTATTCACAAAAGAGGATAGAAAAGAAGCTCAGAAGGCCTACATAGACAAACCCCTAACGCTACTACTCGTGGCGAAACCAGCATTTTGGTTTATGGGTACCAAAACTTGAAAATTTTAAGCATGATGGAGACTAAACTTTAGGAGAGACGGTGCCAATATAACATAATGTGGGGGTCTCTTCGCCGGAGTGAACTCTTTGGACCTCTTGGAGTGAGAAGGGCACCGGAGGAAAGGGCAATGCTCGCCGGAGATGGTAACCTGCACACGTAGACAACCACGTCAGTGCCTAACCCGGACGAGGGTGGTCCGGGAAGGCACTCCGATGATTAAGTCAGTCACCGGAAGGGAGAAATGCACCAGAAATCTCAGAGAAAGAAGTAAAGAATAAGAGTTATGAGGGTAGTGAATGAGGAGAGAGGAATCCCCATTATGGTAGTTGTGGCTGGGTATTTATAGGCTGAGGGGCGTATGTCCCACGCGCTCGGCGCCCCTCACGCGCCTGTCATTCACGCTCGGAATGACAGGTGATATGACCCTCACCCCAGCCCCAGACGCCATGTCTGGGCTGACGTCACGGCACGTGGGCTCGAGTAGTCAAATCAACTCGAGACATCCCCCATCACCCACGTGCTTCTGCAGGCGGCGGTGGCAGAGCAGGTGACTGCCGCATTTAATGCCTCATCATGGACTGTGTGGCGTGCCCGACACACTTCCACCAAACCGGATGTGCCCGAGCCCCCACGTTACCGAGGTCAACCGACTCGGCAAGCGTGCGGCCCAGCCCCCTGGGCGCTCGGCGCGTCGCTCGGCGGAGCTCCCGAGGGTCGTCTGGGAACCAAGCTGTGAGTACCATGTCCTCGGCACCGAGCCGTTCGGTAGCCTCCGCTCAAACCCATATTCGTCCAGGACCCTGTGTCCACACCGTCCGCCGTGGGCACCGTTCGTTCGGCATCGTCGAGGCGGATCGATCTGCATTCGGTTTTGCAGATTCTGAGGTAATGACCTTTTTGGCTCTTCGTGACGTGGAGGGGGATGCCTCTGCTGACCCCTGTGAGCCCGGCCGCTACACATAACTTGCACTAGGTAATTATAAAATTTATAACCATATCAATATAGGGGAGTAATAGCAAGTTGGTGCCATGGCACCCGACCACATTGTATGCGCACATGCCTACAAGCACTCAACCTAAATTAATCAGAGTCGGTCTGCTTTTTCGGGAACCTAAAGGGAAGACAAAAGATGGGGAGGTTTGGACTATTATAGGGCTACCAAAGTAGGAGGGTAAATTTTGTAAATTTAAGCGGCCGCTTCTCAAACTTTACCTAAAGGCCGGTCGGTGCCTAATAACCTAGATAAATATCGGTTCGGTCGTAATCCGGTACTTCGATAGCAATGATCCCTTTGAGATATGGCAGGTTCCAAAATGGCAAAATTAGTGTTTCATAAAGCAAGCCAAGAGAAGAGGTCTATTCATCCATGTGCAGCATGCAAGTGATGTTCCCATTTTTTTTATTTTTTATGATAGTAGTGATGTCCCCATTGTTGGTCACCGGATTCTGGCCATTCCACATATTCTCTATCACATGTACACAAAAAAAAGGACGTTCTTTTTTCTTTTCTTTTTTCCAGTCAGAGATGTACGAGCTAGCTTACACGCATTACGACTAAATCTCTTCCCGATCTGGTTAAAGGCTGGCCAACCTCGCTGGAATTAGAAATTCACAAAAGAAACTCTTGCGACCTAACCCCAAGAGATTACCAAGTTTCAAACTCAAAAAGTTTGAGCTTATACCTCATCTCCTATCTCTTGTCTTGGATGAAAGAGCGTTGTTTTTGGCGGCCCCTTTTTGTCTGCCACATTCAACATGGGAACATGGAAATAAAATATATATATTTTTGCCATAATGTGTGGGATTAGACTTTAAAAAGGCCCTACCTTTCAGGCTTTTCAGCAACTACCATTAAAAAAGACAGACAAAATGAGACGCCACCCAGGCAACCACCATCCATCGTACAAAGATTGGGACAAAAATCCTCTCAATTCTCGGCGGTCCGGCCAACGATAATACTAGGAAAAGACAGGTAAAGAAAAGCATTGCTTCCATGTCAAAATAGTGCAAGAACAACATTGGCTACACAAGAATGAAACTCCAACAGTATTAAAACATTCCCAACAGTTTTCCTAAATTTTTCTTTAGAAAAAAGTCATGAACAGTGCACATTTTTTATTTTACCAATTTACGTCTCCAACAATCCTCTCTATTACCCTCACTATTTTTAATAAAGTATAATATATGGGGAAAAAGTAAGAGAGAGACAAGAGAGAGAAAATAAAAAAAAAGAAAAGTAATTTGGAAAGCTACGGCAGAGTGACGGAGGGAGGGAGAGAGAGAATAAAAAAATGGGTAGGGAGTGAACAGTGCCTCCCCAAATGGGGAGGTTTTAGGTAGGTACTGTAGTAATTTCTATTTTAGAGAGGGGTTTAGGGAGTCTCTTGGAGCTAAATTTTGAGATTTGGCTCCCTAAAATAGAGATGGGAGGGGTTTGAGAAGTCTTATTGGGGATGCTCTAGTATTTTAGGTGGTTAAAGTACACCTTTAACTCCCGATCAAAAAAAAAAAAAAAAAAAGTACACCTTTAACTTTGTCTAGCCGGCAGCCGGTGGCCTATGCCTGGGGCGGCCCTGCTTCAACTAAAGCTTTGAAAGTTGAAGTACAGTTCGAAAAACAATTCAGTAGTCATTGTTAAGGGTAGCAGGCCCGAGATCGATCCCGCAATGCAAAACCACTAGTACTTAGTGTATAGAACCACACGCAAAATAAGTATGGTTGATAAATTTTACTTTCTGGGTAATTTTACGTGAAAAAGGTAATTTTATGTGAAAAGTCCTAGATCTATAGTAATGTTGCTTTATGTGTCACTGGTTGTGATTCAAGTTAATGAGAATTGTGCAAGTGGTGGCTAGCTCATACGGTAAAGCTCTTGAATGCCCCACACTGCATCTTGGGATCGAGTCCAACTCCCCCCTCCCCCCTGGAATAGATTAGGATTGACGAATGACAAAAAAAAAAAAAAAAAGTTAATGAGAATTATCATTACGAAACAAATAATACCACCCAAAACCCTTTTTGTTCATGTCAAAACTCTTTCATTGCATGACTTAACTGTCCCCCATTTTTAAATGAACGATATAATATCCTATGCGATTTCAAGGGGCATTTTTGTAAAGCAAATGGTGTAGTGGAGGGAAATTAAGTCGTGCAATGACAAAGTTTTGGCAGGAACAAAAAGAGTTTTGGCATTATCAGTTCTGTAGAATATAAGTTGTTTTGATAATAAAAACACAAGTGAAATTAAAGGGTGTTTTGGGTAAAAAACCAAAAAGTGGTTTTTTAAAAAATCATTTTGTCCTTATTCAATTTTTTTTTGCATTCTTAGCGTTTTGCATCAAGATTTTGTGATTTTTGGATTCCTTTCGACGAGACGAATTTAACAAGTATAAATTTATGGTCGAAACTCAAATTTTTTTGAATAAAGCCAAAATAGTTGGATTATTGGCCAATAATCCAAGTATTTTGGCTTTATTCAAAAAAATATTTGGTTTGATCATAAATCTATACTTGTTAGATTCGTCTCGTCGAGAGAAATTCAGAAACCACAAAATCTTGACGCAAAACTAACAAATGCAAAAAAAAATTGAATAAGGACAAAACTGGTTTATTAAAAAACCAGTTTTTAGTTTTTTACCCAAAACACCCCTAAATATCAAACCATTTATTACCAGATTGCTTTAGCCCAAATCACCAGCACTCTGTACAACCACAAGACTTGTTACTATTCCTTTAGGAACACTTTCCCGCTGACCCACCACAACCCAAAATCGGGCTGTTTGGGAGTTATTTATCTCTTCATTACCTTAACATAAACAAATTATTTCCTTTAAACTGTGGTCTTATTGTGTAAAAACCATAATGGAAACCAAAAAAAAAAATGTAGGGCAAATATATCAAAAAAAAGGAGGAACTTATTTTCTTTTTCTTTTTTGCTTTTATTTGAAGCATTAGCCGAGGGGAGCTCTACGGGGGACGCCTTTCCGCTTGTGTTGCTTCTTCTTCGGTTTCAATGTTGAATTCATCCAAGCTTGAATATCTTCAGAGGATTCAGTAGTCGTACTCCATGAGAGCGATGAATCCTTGAAACTTGAGAAGGAAAACGAGTCATTTTTCACCGTATGTTCTTCCGGGGCGTAGTTTTCCTTCAAAGATAGCGTACCAAATTCCGGCATTGGAAAGGAAATCAACTTATCGGTGTTGTCATTGGAAAACTCTGCTCCTACGGAGACCTGTACGTAAATTTAATCATTTTTAGACTTTGACTTCATACTCACAATATCAAGTAGTAATGTGCAAAGTTAGGCCGTGTTTGGATGTTAGAAATCTCAAAAAGAATGAGAATGTGATTGCGGGCACACAAGATTTTCAACATTTCAAATAGCTAGACAGTAAATCTTTGACTTCCTATCCATGCCGGCTTGGCGGCTTCACATCCTCAAACTATAACAGCATAATTTGATTCTCAAGCTCTTCCATAATAGTCTCCATCGATCCCCGTCCAGGGAGGTGCTGTGTGGTGGGTGTTGTGCGCCGTGTTGTGTGGAAAACTACGTTGTTTTGTTTATTTTCTTGGTACATTCAAAGGCCCTACTTGGAAAGTCAATTTTGGAGTTTAATTTTGGAGTTCAATTTTAGGGGATTTAGGCTCTTCGGGGTAGGGTATAATGGGTTTAGGCACTTGGATTTAAGCACTTTGGGTTTAGGGTTTAGGCACTTTGTAGTTGTTTTTTCTTCCTCCAAACAAGGTCATTGGAAACTTTCAAGGTGTGCACAAAAATCAAGCAAAAACAACGTAGTTTTGCAGCACAACACCTACCGCACAGCACCCACCCCGGATCCGATCCTCGCACACTCCATAGAAGAAGAAAATGACTTACTCAAAGGCTGTAATTTAATCAAGAATTTGTGAACTGGTTTGAAAATGAAAAGATTAAAAAAAAAATGTGGCTTTTGTACTTCATCGTTTCCTTATCTTTATTATCTCCTTTTGCTACATAAATCGATACATGAATTCGGGATACGAACTCACGCTAAAACTTCCAAAAAACCAATCTCTATAACTAAAAGATTGTTGGATTCATCCAAACACCTTAAAATGACTACTTGGTAAATATGTGGGGCCACATGTTCCTCAGGATTATCAAATCCCATGATTGTGGTGTGGTGGCCGGTGGTACTAAAGTTAGGATTGGATCAGAGGGGAATTGCTTGATCACTTAATACCCAATTCATGAGACGATCCGTTACCACTTGAGGAGTGCTATTACTTGATCTGGACTTTTGGGATTTTTTTGTCTCTTTCATCCAATGGTCAAAAATGATTCTCCACTTTGTATTTCATTGTTTCTCTCACTCAAATCAAACATTACCATTAATCTTGTGTCACATACACAACCTCATCTTTTATGCCTGGGACCCATATATCCCCATAATTTTTCGAATCCTTTCAAAAAGTAATCCGATAATCTGCCATGTTATGCGCAGCCAGTTTTGGGGTAAAAGCTTGTAAAGCCTTCACTTTAAGCTCTCAAATTATATAGGTCCATATAGTAATTAAGCCTACATAAAAATAAAGTTACTTTGTCTAATAATTTTAAGCGCTAAATTTAAAAAAAGGCCCAAGTGGAAGCGCCCAAACAAGATATAATTTGGCCCCTATTTTGTTATTATGAAAAACTAAGGGGGCCTAAGTGTCAAAAAAGAAGTTAAAACATCATCGCCTATTGACTTATAATTAGTTTTTGATATAGTGTACTCCCTCTCTCCCTTTTTAAATGTTCCTTTGAGAAACTTGTATTTTATTGGACATAAAAAAAAAAGTATTTCAATATATATATATATATTTTAATTTTACACCAAATAAAAGTGCTAATTATACAGAGAAATATACTTCTGAGGGTTTAAAAATGCACGTATTCTTATATAGACCACTTAAAAGGGCATGGAGGAATCAATGGTTATCGATTATGGGTACTTGTGCTCTCAAATTATTGTAATGACCTCTATACGAAAGTGTTTTTTTATCCCTCAAATATTTTTAACTATGCAAAGTAGATTGAGAGCCCATATAAAAAAGTTTGTTTTAAGCCTCAGAAAACCCAAAGCTAGCCCTAGTGCTATGTGGTTCACATTAATGAGATTCATATTCCCACTTTATAATACGGCCATATCCAAACATAGACTAAAAAGTTTTAAAGTTCATAGTTTAGAGTAAATTTCCACAAAGATATTTTCGGTATTTCCGATATCATTCCACAAGTTAATTTTTTACATTCATCAATTAATTTGACAACTTTTAATCTAAAAATATAAAAAACACAGTAGTGGAAATTCACCTAAGTACGTACCTTGCATGCAATGGAGCAAAAGCGATTAGGAAAGTCTTGAATGTGCCTCCCACAAGCTTCACACACCGCCCCACCTTTTGATTTTGTTGATGACTTTTGATCCCTCGATTGTGGCCGCGGATTTAGATGGACAGCCTTTTCTCCGTTTATCTTGTAAGTCTGGTAAATTCAAAGCCCAATACTAATATAATAATCCGCTTAATTCATTAGCCAATCATCTTGAAACGTAGAGGAAAAAATAATTGTGAATTAATTTCACCACATAATTTCAGAAATGACATCGAGGATTATAATGCCAATAATTAGTAAAATTACTACTTAAATTCTAAATAAATGCTATACGCCATAGAATTTTCGTTACTATTTTGGGCCAGTGTTCGACTCGAATATTTATGATTCGTTTTAATTTGAAACTTATTTAATATTACCACATTATAATATTGGTAAGATCCAACAATGCATTGTCATCAGAATCAGTTATATACAACGACGAATGTAATTAAGGATATACGACAGTACTCTTATTTCTGACAAAATCAAACTACCACCAAACATTTGGTAGTTAGAACTTCGTACTGTTTTGTTTTGGGCCAGTGTGTCAACTCAAATACTTTTGATTTGCTTTAATTTGAAACTTACTTAATATTACCACATTATATTATTGGTAAGAACAAACAATGCATTATCATCTGAATCAATTATGTACAACGACAAATGTACCTAATGATATACCACAGTACTCTTATTTCTGATAAAATCAAACAACCACCAAACATTTGGTAGTTAGAATTTCGTTACTATTTTGGGCCAGTGTGTCCACTCAAATACTTATGATTCGTTTTAATTTAGAACTTATTTCATATTACCACATTACATTATTGGTAAGAACCAACAATGCATTGTCTGATCGTCATCTGAATAAGTTATATACACCGACGAATGTACCTAATGATATATGACAATACTCTTATTTCTGATAAAATCAAACAACCACCAAACATGTAGTAGTTAGAATAGGATAACTATAAGTGACATAACAATTATGTGGAAATTACCACAAAACTACCAAAAAGAGATGTGAAAACAGCCATAACAATAAGATTATTAAGAGGAGGAGTGATGAAATGGTAATGAGATAATGTGTAAGAACTCAAAACTAATTTTAAGATTAAGATCTTATCAATTCCATAACTAATGGAGGGGAAAAATAAGATAAGAATCTGGCAAAAACAATTTTTGATGCAAATGGATAATACTCCTAGTAAAATCGTACTAAAAGAAAATAAATTATTACTACACTGTGAGTGAGTGTTTTTTTTTTTGGTCATACGGTGGGAGAAGTACAATCATATCAAATACGAGAATCGGGATATATAATTATTGCACATTCATGAATTAGAATTGAATAGACTTTTTTTCTTTAATTGGTAATTTTTATCCCATTATTGGAATATTTGTTTGGCTTGTTGGATTCATATCCGCATTGGAACAAGTACACAAATTAAACCGGTATAATTTATGCACTCTATTTTTTTTTTTAATAAATACATATCAGAAGCATCTTTTAATGCTTAAAATTATATGCAACAAAATTTTGAAATCACATTATAACCCAAATTTTGAAGAGCATTTGTAACAAAATGGAGTATGGAAGTTATTCCAAACCTTCAAAAAGAGAAATTAGATCTACACTATAAGAATTGAAATCAGTCAAAGCTTCAAAATCAACTATAATGGCAGAGACAAGGACTAAGAATTTACCAAACAGATTGGAATTCAAACTAGTAATGGCAACTTCTAATTTGAATTTCAATCGTTTGGTAAATTCCTAAACGATTGAAATTCAAATTAGTAATGGCAACTTCTAAAATCGTGAATTACCCAAAAAAATAAAATTCTAAAATTGTAATAATTCAGAATTTAATCTCTCAACTTTCTTGGAAATAAACAAGCAAAACCTTAACACTAACTACAATAGGAGATTAAAAATAGAGGCTAAAAAACCTGAATTTTCGAGCAATCAAAGTACTTTTGAATGTCTTGAAGCCGAACAACGTCGTGATAAACATACTTGCACACTTGAAGCCAACGATGGAAACTATGAGCCGAAGAATCGATACAGTGCTTACAATAGCACAGATTACAATCGATGCAAAACATGTTCTTCTCGTTTTTTCGAAGGTCTCTATGATCACCGCAAGAGCCGAAGAATCTGCTTTGAAGCAAATTATTCACCCAATTGGTTTTCCTCTTCATCAATCTGATCTTGCATCCAACCTGCAACAAGTTTAAATCAATTCAAAAATCAATTCGACCAATTCATCAATATAAAGAGTATAACAGATTTATTGAATTGAATTGAAAGAACTTTGATGCTTAACTTACCATCTGGGTGAGGGTCAGATTGCAATGATTGGGACAGAGAGGAGGGGTAGATTGAAGGAAAACGAATTGATGTGAGAGAAAGTAAAAGAGGAGAGGAGAAAGAAACACTTTATAGAGATTGGTGAGATTTGGAATGTGGGAAAAAAAAAAAAAAAGGAGAAGGGAATGAAAGAAAATTATAGAAAGATTTAATAAAATTAAATGGGAATGGAAAGAGAAATCTCGGTGACTAATTGGGAGTGGAAAGATGTCTACAATGGGCGGGAATTGAAGTGATCTAAACCGTATAGTAGATCACCCTGGGCCTACTGGAAATGGGGGGTCTG
Source organism: Vaccinium vitis-idaea (assembly GCA_963854785.1). NCBI lineage: Eukaryota > Viridiplantae > Streptophyta > Magnoliopsida > Ericales > Ericaceae > Vaccinium > Vaccinium vitis-idaea. The sequence goes on along the minus strand of OY978224.1, from coordinate 21,739,931 downwards.
CTGTGCACAGCCGTGCTGTGCACCCCCTCGGCCGTTGGATCGTGTTTTGGACGGCTCGGATGTGTTTTGATTTTTTACCGTAAAAAAAAATCAAAATTAAAGGATAATTGCCAAACGCATCCAAGCCGCCCAAAACTCGATCCAACGGCCGAGGGGTGCACAGCACCTCCCCCAAGTCCGGGCCTACCACTGCCCTAGAGAGCTTCTCTCTATAAAAAGTTAGAAGCTCTAGGGTTTTGACCCTTTTCCAACCGGCTTCCCTTCCGTCCGGCTTCTTCCTCCTCTCTTCCTCCTTTTTCTTCTTCCTTCCTCTTCTTCCTTCTCCTTCCTTCACCTTTTCTTTCCTCTTCTTCTTCATCCAGATCTTGGTTTTTTTGTTTGTTTTCAGAGCTTGAGGGGTGGGGTTGCCGCCCCTTTCGTCCCACCCCTCCTCCTCCTTGCCTTGCCGGAACTCCCTCCTTTAACCCCTGGCCAACTGACACCGCTCGACTTCACCTTTCTCCTCTGCTATCGACCCTACTGCCTTAACCCCTCTCCCATCGACAACCCCTTCCGCCACCACCCATCTCCCCCTCCGCCGCCAGACCCTCTTGCCTTCACCCTCCTTGCCACCATCCACCACCGTCCCTCCTCCTACGCCTTCCACTGACCGTATCCTATTTCGGGCGGCTCAGATCTGACGACGGGTTGATCTTGGGAGCCTCAGCCCCCTCCGGCAAATAAAGCCCTCCTATGCCATGGGCGGCGGCTACGGGAGCTAGGTTCTGTCCGGGGAAGTGATTGGTCGGCGACTCGGTAAACTCGGTATGACTTGGTGCATCTCAGTCGGGTAACTCGGTGGATCTCAGTTTGTACCAGTTTGGTGGGCTTTCTGATTAGTTAATTTTTTGTTTGTTTTGTTGCTGTATTTTTGTGATTTGTTTACCGATTACTGGTGCTGTAATGTGTTTATGGTTTGAGTTGGGTCCCCTTTTGGGTTCTCTTCTGCTAACTTTTGATCGGATTCATCATCTAGTCCCGTAGGTGTTGGGTCTGCTCCAGCAGGTGTGATTAGGAGCCGGTGGCCTGTGTTAGCCTAATGTCGTGCTTGTTTCATCTGTTAATGGATTTGGTTGTCATTCCTATCGTTGATGTAATCGGTGCCGAATGGCTTCGTTATGGAATATCTTGGCAAGTTTCAAAAAAAATAAGAAGTGATCTAAACCGTTGGATTGAGACCAGTGACGGTGAATTATTCTGCTAATAATTGAACTGCAAACATTTCATTGAGAGAGAGAGAGAGAGACAATTTGCATACATGGTATCAAGATTGAGAATTTCAAATTTATAATAAGAAAATAAGATTACAAGTAATGAAACATTGACATGGAATTCATGTTTTTTCCGAACTAAATATAACCTAGAAAAGAAAAGTAGGAAAAGGCAGCGTCACGGCGTACCGAGTGGATCTCAGCCGTCGGCTTCTTTCTTCTTGTATCGTTTCATGTTTTATTACTATTCCAAACACTTTCTGCGTAGACTTTCGCTCATTGACTTAGAACCCGTATGGGAGCTTTTTTCCACATTTTGCATTTTGAATTGTGAATTGTAGATTTTGGATTATTGTCAGAATAAATTATTAATATCCAGAACTATGGGAGATGTGTGCAGAATAGATTTTGTAACTGAATAGTGTTTGTGAGCAATCATTAAAACAGATTATGATGAGATTTTTTTACCCAAAGTGCAAAATAAGAATGCAAAAGTACCACAGACCTAATTATTAAATTGTCCCCCCTTTGTGTAATTTAGCTGACAAACACTCAAAATTCAAAACCACACAATGCAAAATGCAATAGTGAAACTCCCAAATACCCCCTTACGAGGTGTCCATTAGGCTGCAAGTTATTGCTTTTAAGAAGTAACTGCAACAATTTAGATAAACAACTTTATTCGGCCTTACGACCCATTTCTCTGCAGAATAAGCCACCTAGATTTGGGATAACTCGAACAAGCAAGCCCACTCAAATACAAGGTTTGTTAGGACCAACCCTCCTGGATTACTTATCCGGATGAGATAAGTAACACCTCTGCAGGCAAGATAGTGAAACCCAGCCTGAATCTTGCCGTTAGCTTATCCATCTTATCCAAATTACTAGTTTGCCCCTCCTAACCCCTAAACCCTTCCTACGTTTCTCTTTAAAAATATAAATGAAGGAAGAGGGACAAAATAACGAAGGGAGAGAGAGAGAGAGAGAGAGAGAGGTGAACCAATAACCTCCCCTTCACCACTTTCTGGCGACATCTCCCCAAGGCCAAGATTTCCAACAACATCTCCCACAGTGCTCAAAAGCCAAAATCCATGATATTCAATTTCATTAATCTGTTTGCTCTCCAAATTCTTATAGTTTTATTATCATGCTTTGGGTATGCTTGCATAATGCACAATAGCCACCGAAACCCTAATACAATTCCTCGCAAACCCCCATCACACCTTCTTCGACTTGGGCATCAATGAAGACATAGTGAAGTTGAAGAATGATTGTAGACGGACCGAGGGGCAACTGAGTCTGGGCGACTACTCTACCCAAATTTCAAAAAAAATTCGAAATCTTTGTAGTTTTTCTTACAAACGTTAAAATTATAAAGTCCGTCCACTCTACATTTTTTGAAGAGTTTAATAAGTGTCCTCTTAAGATTATAGGAGGATTCTAGAAAGACAATGTGAGCCGTTGGATGAAAATGATTCTAACTGTTTGATTGATGAGGTGCATTGCTATAAAAGGCAAGAATGTGCTTCTTTGTGGGTGTGTATTTGTGTGAACTATTTTTAGAAGCCCAAACTCAACACCTTTCATATGCAAAGATATTTTATGTTTGGACACCCAATATGAAACTACTATGGTGAATGCCATTGATTTGGGGTCCTTGGGACCGAGGTTCATGGCGACAAGCGGTTGATGTATGTGGGGTTGGTAGGTTTGGCAAGACAAGTACCAGGAATGAAGATGGTAAAGCTCGAGTCTATTACGAAAAGTGATTGCGCCAAGATGATTCTTGACCTGAGCAATATACTTGTGTGGGCGCCTTCCTTTCTTTTCAAATGGTAAGACTTTGAAATCTAAAACTCACTTAACTTACTCTCCCCAACATCCCATGGCCATCATCATCAATGACAACCTTACATCCTACCCCACCAAAGTACACAACGTTAACTTCCATCGTGACAAGATCATTGTCACACCCGCGATTTTCAACATAATAAATAAACATTTCCCCAAAAAGGAAATACCCTAATTTCATACATTTATTCCAAAGATCTCACCATAACATTCTATGTCCATTCAAAAGGTAATGTCGAAGACACGTACCCGAATCTCATGAGAAAATATGAATAAAAGTAGTTAAGCTATTACATTCTTCCAGTGTCAAAAGAGAATAATAAGAAATGGAGTTACAAGTTCACCTTCCAAAAATAAGTTCATGAGATAATCTATTAACTCATCATGTATGTCAACCAATGTCATGCACTCCAAGCATGTCAACTCATCCTCCATCATTTGTACCTGAAAATGAAGGGTTGAGCTACACTAACCTAATAGGAAAATCCTCTACAATCGGTAATTGCAATTGATATGAAATGAGTATTTCAAATATCAAGGATATACGAAAAATAACTACGAAAGCAACCCCACAATGTACAATCATACGACAGAAACAAGATGTTCTCCTACATAAACAACGCATCCTGTGGGTGTCCAATGTACCCCACAAGTGTCCATGTGTCCCACAACATTTCATTTCCATCGACTTACATGTTCCATGTTCATTTTGCTCATTAGATTAACATCCGGGTGTTAGAGATCCCGCGATCCTTTTTTCGAGTCTTATGGGTCTCGTGGAACCCTTAGCTACACGCCGATTAGTGGTCCTAGTAACTTATCTCCATGCTTTATCATTTGACTTATCATTTTCCTTAATTTACCAAGTGTTCGTTAGTGTTCGTTTATAACGTATTCTTTGGTTTACACACACAATGTCACCACGTGTCAAGCAAGAATACATATGATGGTAACATCCGTTATTTCCAAGAAGTATCCAACGACACAACTCCAAACTTAACTTGATAATTCAATAAGTTCCAATGCAATGGCGAATTATATATATCCCAAAGGTGTATACAAATAACTCAATCGGAGGCCAAAGGAGGACCGAGGGAGGGTCACGACTGAAAAACAAAGACAGTGGAGTAATCTTTAAAATCTGTTTGGACGGTCGGCCTCCCCGTCCAAACAGAAAAACTAGCTAGAAAACAGAGATCACGCATAGAAACTGTAGATTTTGATAGATTTTCATCCAATCGCAACCAAATAAGGATCAAAATCAGAAATTTTGCTAACAATAACCAAGATACAAGTAGGGGAGAGAGGGATGATCAATGGGTGTCAAAAATTTTAAGGAAACAAGGATTAATTCAAACTTATAAACCATTAACCCATAGATTTTCAATCGAAAGTTAAAAGAGATGATAAAACATGAATATTTGCTACAACCATTCATAAACACCTAAAAAAAGTAGAAGAAATCCCAAAGTTTGAGCTCCAATCAAGTCTTGAACCAAAACCCTAGCTTTCCAAACCGAAACCCACCAAGCCCTGAGCTTCAGCCTTTAGCACACGATTTCCAAGTCCAAGTGGTGAATATATGAGGTATAGATGATGGATCTATGGTTGGTTTGTGTGGGAGTTGAGTGTGGGTGGTTGATTAACCGTGAAAAATCCAGGGAGAAGGTTCCTTGGTCGTGTCAACTACAAGGTAAAATAGTATATTTTCAGTAGAAATTCATTAGGCTATTATCAATATTTTGGTTGATGAAATCTTCTTTGTTCATTTACAGAAACCATATGGCTGCAATTATTTTGATTGGGTAGATCCAGAACCCAACAGCAGAACCTTGAATATGCTTGGATAATGCAAAGCAAGAAGGATCAATTGGAGAGACAAGTTGAAGTGTTGGGAAGACAAAATAACAGCTGGAAGAAGAAAACGAGGCATTGACAATCAAGATAGCAGAGTTGACTGAGCACAATTTCAACTTAACAACTACTAATGTTGCTCTACAACCAAATGTTGGATCAAGGAAGCATACAAAAAAACATAGCAGTGGTGCTAGTTCTTGCAGTAATTGTGTGTGTAATTGGTGTCCTTGTGTCCAATGCAATGAACAACCGCAAGAGCAAACCATTGTATCTAGCCTATGTTGAATGAATGAATTATTAATGAAAAAAGATCCATGTTGTTGTCCAGAATTCATGAAGCACTATGAAGTACTTATGTTCTTAAATAGACAAGGATAACATAACATAAATAAAGGTGGATAACATAACAGAAATATGCACCAAGAAATGCATATATTGGTGGATCATATCACCATAATCTAGTTCAACATAACAGTTGCAAACACTTGCAAACAAGTTGGCCAAGTGACTGAGTGCTTATTCAAAAAGGCTAACAAGGAATTGACATCAATCTAAAGCCTGCTCAGTTTGACTTACCTGTCCATAGCACTGTCCACCAGTGTTGCTGCTTCTTCTTTATCTTCTGAAATTGTTCTTGCATGCTCTTCAACTGTGTCAAACCCTCCTTTAGAATCTGGTTTCGTTCCTCAGATGTTTCGTGGGTTGCCTTCAACTCCTCCTTCAGAATCTGGTTTCATTCCTCAGATGTTTCGCGGGTTGCCTTCAGCTCCTCCCTCAGCTCTTTCAACTCCTTAAGCAGCTTTTTATTACCTAGAATGTTCAACCATATTGCCAAATAGGTTCCACCACTGCCAACAACAAAATCTTTAATGGACAAATCTCGAATCCAGTTAGCGACCGACGACCAAAGGCTTGATGATGGAGGTGTCGGGGGTGAAGTAGATGTGGCAACAATGTCATAAGGACTAGGAACGTAAAATACAAGACTCGCAATGTTAAATGTAATTTAATGTAACCTTTTGGTGCACGCTGTGCAGATTGTGGTGGTAATCCTTCTGCTCTTCTAAAGGCTTGCAGATGGCTCTTGACATGGCTTATTTCTAAGCCATGACCCTGCATATACTCTAAAATCGTCTTTGGTGTTGCCTCTGTCAGCAAAATAGAGGATGTTGAAATTACAATCATATCAAGAGATAATTTTATACTTACTATCAGCACCACCAGCACTTTCAACTGCTTTCTCAAAAGATGCATGCAATTTCTTCGTCCACTGGATGGTTTTTCCAGTGGCAGCAGTGCGATAAAGTCGAATCTGCAAAAAAATGTGCGAGTTATCTCCTCATCTTCATCTCTATAAGTTGCAGTTCACATCAAGGTTTTTACTTATCCAAAGAATCTTCGTTGTCAGGAAAGTGGGTTTGATTGCAGGAATAATACATAGGGTAATGATAATTGCCAAAACTCACACTTTAATTTATCACAAAATTACTTATTTGTCCTCCCAAGTCTTCACCCAACATTCAAAAGTCAATACCCCTCTTTTCAAATGTACCTTTTTCCTTCCTCCTTAGCTGCTCTTTCAACTAATTCCCAAATAATCCTCCGCCATTAAAGCCATCCAAAAGCTTGAGTCAAAGAAATCCAATTGACTAACGGGTAAGTCAAGGGTTTAATTTGCGAATTGATGGATTTAATTACGAAATTGATGTTGTTTTCTGAGCCTATAATTTGTTCTCTACAATTGAAAAACTCAAAATGGGTAAGAAAACAAGTTGTTTTCTCTACTACTGAGTTGACTATGTTTGACGTGAGTTTTGTTCATATTTGAGCGCAACCACTAGTAAAAATTGAAGGTCATAAGCTAGGTTTTGCAAGTAAATAAAAAACGTGCAGTTCAAGTTGATTTGTAGGAAGAGAAATGAGGATAGTAGGATATGGGAGGTTTGAATTTGAGATGCAGAGACGGTAGAATTAGTGATGGGGGACGGAGGTTCCAAAGGAGGAAGAAACAACTGTAGAAAAAGAGGGGTTGTTGGCATCATGACAGATTGGGACCTCGGAAGGAAAAATCAGTCATTTACAGATGATTTTCGGAGTGAGCAAAATGGGTTTTGGCATTAACAAAATGGGTTTTGGCATTATCACTACCTACATACATAATGTAAGAAAACGATCCAGAAACTTACCATTGATGGAATCATCTCTCTCGATGTAGCAGATTTATAACCCTTTATGCTTCCCTTCTGTTTGTGTACCCAAAAAAAAGAATTCTGGATACAACCGAAATAGAGATGTGTGCCCTAATGCTTAAATGCACTGACCTCCCCTGGGGTTTCTCAAAATTACTAATATTCCCCCATTCTCTCTTCTTCTTCTTCTTCTTTTTTTTATTTTAATCTTTTGAAAATTGAATAGCTATTAAGTTATGGTTAAATTTGCCTAAGCAACATGCAACATTTAATTGTTGTTAGCCGTCGGTACAATTTCAGTACTATTCAGATCTGTACCCTCGGGTTTGTCGTGAATGTAATTGAAAAGAATATCACAAATCACCGATCGATTTTGATACAACAATATAATCCCATCCCTTTTGAATTTTTTTGTCTTTAGTGAATTTGGTAAGATTTGATCACAATTTTATATTCCTTATATCCCTTTTAAGTGTAATATTCGAACGAAAAAGTAAAGTACTTCCGTGCATAATTTTTTCAATTTCTTCGCACAAAATTAAAGATTTAATTACACTTATTTAGGGGCGGAGGGAGTATTTTTTAGATCCTTGTGGTCAAGATGAACAAATAATCCATAAAAAATAACGTGAAACTAACAAACGCAAAAAAAAAAAAAAAAAAAAAATTAGAATAAAGATAAAAAATAAATTCAAAAGGGTTACTCTTTACGACAGAAGAAGACATCTTTTCATTATCTCTTTCATAATATACTTGAAATAAAACCCAAATAAAAAAACAAATGCAAAATCCTAAGATATTACGTTACGTGATTTCTCCTTGTGAATTTAGGCGATAAAAGTTTGGTTTGTAATATAGTTCCTGGTCAAGGACTATATACTCCCGAGGTTAATGGTTAATTCCTCGTGGGGCCAATGGTACAGTCAGTCCCTGGGGAATTCATCCTTGTGTGGCACTGACGAACCCGACTAAATAGATAACTAAGGTCGTTTCATCGGGGCTCCTGGTCAAGGAAAGCAAGGTGGGAGTTGAATCAAGAATGGTCATAGTCTTAGTGGTTAAAATGGGAGGATATTCTTGAGGTAGAGAGCTTAGAAGAAATCTAAGTTTAAGGCTAGTTAATGAAATTATTTATCTGTTATTCAATTTTGTACTTCCTTTTGAATGTACACAAATTGTGCTTAACTATAATGTGATGGTTGATGGGTAGGAGTTAGCTAATGAGCGATTATTCGCTCATGGTATTGTTATGGCCCTAACATTTTACACCAGCTATTGAAGGAGAAGGAGAAGGAGCGTACTACCAGATGGAGGAGTTTCCTACTAAACAGATAACAGCAGAAGAGTCGAATCTAAACCTGAACCTCTAGAGATCCATCACCTCCTTTATTTTGTGGGACAAATGTAATTTAACTTCCCAAACAAGTATTTTGTGATTGTAATCAAACAATCATCTCTCTTATATTATGTCAAACTGAAGTTTAGTTGAGTAAATTCTTTTATTATCAAATGAATCTTTTATAGAAATGATTTAATAATGCTTCCGAAAATCAGGGCATTACAATTTTTATTCAAGGCAATTTTTTTGGCGAACATATTTAGTTTCCAAAGAAAATAATTAAATATTTTTAAATCACCTTCATATTCTCACCAAACTATTTGGTTGCCCATTACACAAATGCTCAGCAAAAAGACAAAAGTAGAGTGAATACAACTTAAAGTAGTGCAGTTTTAACAAAATCTCAAGAGTTCAAAGAAATTCCCGCCAAAAACGTGAAAACTCGTAACCCATTTTCAATCTAAAGGTCCATATTTAGGGGGCGTGAGTGCCCACCATAGAAAATTTGGTGCCAACCTAGCTTCACTTTACCGCCTTAAAGTTTAAAACCCGATGGGTCAATCCCTCAAAGTAACACTTTGTGTCACTCAGCCACTTTTGTTAGCAATTTGTTATTCTTTTGGATGGAAGTAGGCCATGTGAGAAACTCATCACGTGGTAAATCGAATTTTGTGACTACTTGTGTCGGGCTACGTGCTCATTGGTATTTAGTTGTAAGATGATGCTAGAAATTGGGGAAAACATGTTTGATATTTTGGCAAGAGTATGATTTAGAGAGGAACAGGGTTAAGAAAGTGTAATGTAAAACCATTAATCACCAAGAAGTTTGGATAAGTCTTACTTGCATTTGCAGTTGAGTTGGCTACTTCAGCATCTCAACCAGCTGGAGCATTTGGAAGCTGAATTGGCAGAGTAGTCCACCACTCGTAATTCACTTCACATCCATTTTGATTGGTACTTCATAGCTTGGGCTTCTGATCTTAGCATAACTCAATTGCTTTACCTTGCTCCTCAGAACGGCTCGACAATTGCCAGCAATGATAGTAAACATCATTCTGCAAACAGAAAAACCAAGTTAAAAGTAACCCAAACATTGAGCCCCAGCTCCAGGGAAATCCTTAAAAGGAGCGACATTTCACATGCAATCCACCAAAAAATGTAAAAACTTCGAATGCAGCATGCAAGGCACATACTACGGTATGGAAAATGGATGAAAACATATATGACAACCACATCATCCAGGCCAATCCACAGGGCAAGGCAGCAAGCACGAAACCTTCATGAATAAAATGAGGGCTCAATACTTCAAAAAATGAGAGCAATCAGAGCAGTGGTGCAAGAGGAGATGTCAAGAGAACTATAATTTGCAAATGCATGATCAACCTAGACAAAAGGGTTTTTAATTGCTTTCTCTGTAAAAAGAGGAAAATGGGATTCCTCGACTATAAACTTGAGGATGTTCTTTCTAATAAATGAAGCTGCATCTGTACTATTGTCGCTATCAAACACCTGCCAATATAAGGTAATAAATCTCGACCTTGAGAAAATACAAAATCAACTACTAAAGAAAAGGTTCAATTCCCAATCCATTCCATCACTGTAGATCTTCATTTTGCAATATTTTAAAATTGTATGTAGCTCATCCTAAAACAAAAACCAATAGTGAGGAAAAAGACTGGGAAAGAGAAACAGCAAGCAATATAAATCTTGCATAAGGTAACAATTTATAGCAAGTTACTTGTTCTTGACTCAATAAGGCACTGTTTCACCAGCAGTCTGATAACACTTTCTTTTCTTCATTTGAGGTATTTATGGATCTTGTTTTGTGGAGGCAAAATAAAAGGCAAGAGATTCTACTTCATGGTACATGAAAAGAAGCTGTAGCATTCCCAACGTTTTCTTTTCCTTCAGAAATTGCACCACAATCAAGAGTCCAAAAACAGCCTCATGGGGTAAAAAGCAAGGCAAAATTTCCGTCCTGATTCCAGAACAAGCCAACTGATGGAACAAGAAAACCACCTACTATGTTTTCTAAAATAGTAACTCCAATGCCCTATGGGCTATGTTGTTATGAACGATTTGGACTCAAACAAAAGCCTCATTGACTTATGAACAAATGCAAACAACATGGACATAACTCATTCTGTTCTTGATAGTTAACATAATGTACTTGGCTTTGGTGGGAAAACAACAGAATGCTCCTCATGTTTTCTGTCATGCAATTAACTACAATGAACGGCAGTCAATGTCGGGTTGGTTTGTAAGGGATGAATGGATAATATGATTGTTCCAGACCTTTGCCACTTTCTTCATACTTTCAGTCACATTTCTACGCGTGCAATTTTTTGCTACCGAATTAAGCATAGCTTGATCTGCCTTAGATTTTAATAAGCAACTTAACACCATAAATAATTTGGTATAAAAGAGATGCAGATTTTATTTCATAGGATAAAAATACCCATAACATAGTTACAAGATGTAAAGCCTTAATTGGGATATTAGCTCTCTTTCAGCAGCCGCAAGTCCATCCAAGCATGCCTGAAGAAAAGAACTTACCATTTCTAGTAGCACTTCGAAATCCTTGGCATTGAATATTCCTCTTCTAATCATGGTAGAGCTTGAACATAACTGCTTTTGTTTCTTCAATTGCCTTTCCTGTGACCTCTGCAACCACAGAAACCCTGTGACAGAGATTCATTAATGTGAGTACGGCAGTATGTACAAACTTCCATTACCATCTTTCTCATCCTCTAGTTCAATTCTAGGTGGGTGCTTGACATCAAGAGTATCATGGATTAAGGGCCTGTTTGTACGTACGTACTGAAGCATCAGATTGGACTATGAATCCAAAGGGGCACATGCCCCAAGTTTTGGTTGGAATGCAGTTAAGATTAGATATTTGTCATTGATATAGCACAAGATGGTATTTTGACCTCGGAGGATATGGTGTTATTTATCCCCTTGTCATTAGTTCAGATTCTTCGGAAGCACTATTTATACTTCACATCCAGTCAAACAAACCAGCCATAAACGTATTAAAACAATTTTTTATCTTACTAAAACAATAATTCGAGAAAAGAACATGCAAATGTATGAAACATCTAGTCCTCACCAATTACAGGCCAGCTGTGATTATTTGCAAAAATCTTGCGAGCAAACTCCAATTCCTCTCTGTTGTTTTCGTCGTGTCTTATTCTTACATTTAGGATTAGGATAAGACACTGCCCCACTCTCCCCGCTTCACTACTCTTGCAATGGCTCTGATTTGTCATGTGGTCGTGCTGTAAACTGGGCTTGCCTAGCAAACTTATTTTGCACAAAATTTTGCCTGCGGAGAGGACAACGCAAAGAGTTATTACTGGGGAGTCAATGTAGAAACTTAAGCCTGTAACTTGTAACGCACTTACCTCCATGTATCTTACACTCTGAGGTAACTCTTTGGTTAAAATGAAGGACCATAGTAGCTCAAAGACATGTCATTACACCAGAAGCCAAAAACATTGAACAGTAAACACACATCTAGTGAATGAAACAACTTTGAGTTCTCATAGGCATATCATTATTGGTGGCCTAAACATTATTCATTCTAGAGGACATAAAAACACGGGAGTTTAGAAAGATATAAGATGTGTTAAGGGTACTCGCTTCTATACACAATCTCGTGGATCCACGCTCGCTTTTTAAACGCAGTGGACAAATCTCGGGCCCGTTCATGTCTATGACACAATCCGCATTCATGAGTCCATTAATCTCCACCATCCATAATTCTCCAACATATACATGCTCTTTACCAAATCCCATGGGCTAATGCATTTTAATTAAGATTTTTAGCACCTAGATCAAGAATTTTGCATTTTGACACTTTTCAAAGCATATAAAATCAACATTTAAGATTCATAAATATCAGTCGCAGCATATAGTAGGATTTCAGCACTCAATCAACCTTTTCAAGCACCTCATATCCATTTTCCAGCATAAACAGAATTCTACCACTTTAAAACATAACAGTTGCAGCAACTATAGGTACTATTTTGAGATATAAATTCCATTACCAGCAAATATGGCCATGGGACTACAACCATCAAAGTATGAGTCCCCATAAGCCCGTTTACTAATTGGGCAGCTATGAAGCATGGTTACTTCTAAAACCCCAAAGTACTCGTACGGTACCCGTACCAGGTACCGGTACTTCATGCGTACTTCAAAATACGTACCGGGTACTCCAAAAATGTACCGGGTACTTTTGAGTTTATGGGTACTTCGTTGGGTACTTTTTTGGGTACTTTTGGGCCTATTCATAAAGTTTTAAAAACTTTAGGGATTTTGCATGGAAAAAAAACTCAAACTGCTAGGCTTAATATGCAAGAACTCAATGCGATAAAGTCATAAACTCGAGACCACGACTCAGATCTAGAGCTTGATTTTGCTCATCATCTTGAAACCGATGATAGTTGCATGCACAAAAATGAGGTTATTGCACTTTATTTCATAGGAAGATGAGTCCATCAAGCGGTATGGGTTCAAGTTCCAGTGCTATTAGTTTTTGTTATCTTGCTTCTATCTATAAAATACGTTATACTTATTATATCTAATGAATCATACCAAAATTGTCAAAAAATATACATGAAAAAATTGCCGTACCCCTGCCGTACCCGTACCATACTTTTTTGAGTTATTGCCGTATCCCATACTAGTACCTGTACCGTACCCGTATCCCGTACCATAACCCGTGCTTCCTAGTTGGGCAATGTTTGGAAAATTTCTCTAAGGCCCAGTTCGACCCTATTTAACTAATATTTTTATAATACTATATGTTATCGCTGGAATCTAACTACTTAGGGTTTTTTTTATCTAGCAAGATCTCTATTATTCAAGAGTACGATTATCTTTGTCTGCTCTTCAATATCTCCTCTTTTCTTTTTAATGGGCCAGGTTTGGGAATGTAAAAATCTCATTATTATCTAGTATAATCCTAGCCCGAACCCGGCCCAGCCCGATGTTTGTGCACTTTCCCCTTCGATTTTAAACTAACTAGTGCTCTGGGAACACGCGTTGCGTGTACACGTCGAACTTTAACAAAAAAATCTTGGTGGCAGTTAAAAGGGCATGGGGTAATTGAGTTGTGTTGCAGTTAAAATGGCAGTTTGGGTGCCGATAAAAAATAAGGGGGGCAATTTGGGTATGGTAAAAAAGTGAGCCAGCCTCAAAAAAAGTCCTCACCAAAGTTGTTCTTGATGTAGGGCAAGATATACACCCCTATTATTTATGGAATCATTATTTAGGTAATAAGTTTTATTTACGATTAGTATTAGAAGATTTTATTTGTACTGCCTGTTTTGCACGTTTTTAATTTAGTTTTGGTAAGATTTGATTTGATTTCCCTTTTTTTTATAGTCTAGGTTTCCAAGTAATACTTTGTTTGGTCACCACTCTAAGTAATTTCCTTTTAATTAGGATTTCTACTAGTATAAATAAGGATATAGCCTATGGGCATATTTAGCTTTTATTCAATTATCAATAAAATTTATAGAGTTTTTCTCTTTTTCTTGTGGATTCAAGAACATCTCGTGGATTCGAGAACCTATCTTGTTTGGAATAGTACGCTAACTATTCTCTCGTGAATTCCGCTGCGTCAAGTGGTATCAGAGCGGGTTTTTCCTGGCTCGATGTCACGAAACAATGTAAATGACATACCCTTTGACGTTGCTCAAAGGTTTGTTGATCCGAGGAAGATGGTAGAAGAACAACAGACAAGTATCATGACGGAAATTCATGAATCGCTGCGGCTGTTGACTTTTCACCTCGACCAAATACCAGGGAGGGTTGTAGAGAATCGCGCAGAGGGAGTTGCCCAATGCCGTCCTCTTAACCAGGTTCGGGCACGCGCGGTGGGATTTGCCCAACGCCAACCCGGTAACCAGATTGTAGTTGAGAGACGCCCAGATAATCGTGTGGATAATGAAGAAAAATCAAAACTTGAAGTGGAAGAGGAACTAGAAGAAAAAGGGGAGCGAGTAAATTGTGTGGTGCAAAGGGTTCTATTTGCACCAAAGTCGGAGGATAACAACCAGTGGCATGACGTCTTTCGATCAAGTTGTTCGATCAACAAGAAAGTGTGTGATCTAATTGTGGACAATGGAAGTTGCGAAAAATTTGTGGCGAGAAGGTTGGTGGACCATCTAAAGTTGCCAACAGAACCCCATCCTTCACCTTACAGCATTGGATGGATAAAGAAATGCCATATATCAAAGGTAACTGAAGTTTGTAAAATTCCTCTTTCAATTGAAAAATTTTATAAGGCTGATGTTATATGTGATGTTATCGAGATGGATGCTAGTCATGTATTGTTAGGCAGACTCTGACAGTTTGATGTTGATGTGGTATATAGGGGTCGTGATAACACCTACTCTTTCATTTGGGAGGGAATCATATGTCCATTCTAAATTTTTTATTTTGTAACTGTACCCAAATTTTTTTTTTTTTTGTCATTCGTTAATCCTAATCTACTCTATCCTAGGGAACTAGGGGAGGGGGATGGGTGCTTACGGAAATCGAACTCTGCCCATATGCACGCGAGTATAAGGGAGTAGGGATGGGCATGGGGACGGATCGGGGCCGGAGACTACTATCTCCACCCCCAATTCCCAAACCCCTTACTCATATCCATACCCTATCCAATCTCCAACGGGGATTTATTTTTATCCTCCATCCCCGCTCCAAATGGGGAACGGGGATCCCCACGAGAATTTTGGGAATCCAATCATTTTCCCTAGAGTAACAAGTAAATAGTTATGAAGCCCAATTACAAATCATTTTCCCTAAAATCCAATCACTGGGCAACCCATGGGCGTGTAAAACTTCATGTGTTTGTAGAACAACATAAAGAGTGCAGAAAAGTAGAAATTATGAAGAGTTCTTATGTATATTCATGACATTAATTAAAATTGATTAAATGCAACATGGGTTGTCTAGTGGATAGCATACATAATTGTTTCAAAGGAAAAGAGATTACAAGTCTTCAACTCACTGTTGATATGCCCATGAAACAGAATATGATAGCAGCAAATGATAAGTATTCAAAGAACAACACTGACTACCTTCAAGTAGTCTCTGAACCAACAAAAACAGTCCTAGATCACCCAAAACAAGTGTCATAATTAAAATTGAACTAAATTTCAACAAGATACCAACAACTAAGGTAGCATTAGGTAACGACGTAACGGGAATTCCTAAATGACGCCTGCACTTCACCCCAAGAATAACTTCACGTACTCGCATTTCCATTTATCTGTGATACAAAAAAACAATACGTAGATTTAAACCCTAGAACAATATTACAGCGAGACCCATGTGTTTGGAGAAATTTTGGTGTAACCCCATATATTCGGAAAAAATTCCAGTGAGACCCCAAAGTTTCATAATTCATGAATAGACCCCTATATTTCGGGGATTCGGGGACGGGGTAGATCGGGGACGGGGCGGAGCGGGGCGGGGCTGGGACAGAGCGGGGAACAGATTCGGAGCGGATTCGGGGCGGGGACATGCCTATCTCCACCCCCTATCCAATCCCCAAACATTTTCAAAAAAAATCCTCATATCCTATCCAATCTCCAAACAAATCTTCATATTGTCGATCCGTTCGGATCGGGGATCGGATCGGATTCGGACGGGGCGGATGAAATGGCCAACCCTATAAGGGAGGCACCAACTGCACTCCACTCCACTTGCAACTGTACCCAAATTGAGTGGGTTGCCTTTACGTATTTGAGTTCGATTCGAAATCAAGTCAACGTATTTTCAATTTGTGACTGTATCCATTCCATTCGAAAGGATTACAAACCGAGCTTGGTTCGGAATCAAGTCGACGTGTTTCAAATTCAATAAAATTGATTTCAGATTCAAATTGCCAAAAGGGTCATATTTTTTTCTTTAACTCAGTCCCCACGTATGTACTCATAATTTTTGCTAGACAGAAATAGAAGAGGACTGTTAAGAGACAAATTGAAGGCCACGAAAAACACGTTTTACTATCTCAGCCTGGATCAAACTTTGAAAATGCCTTGCTGGCTAGTTTACTGTTTACTTGGCTATTTCAAGCAATTAGTAGCAATTAATTCTCAAATATCAATTTTGAGTTTTCTAAATCAAGTTTGTTGCGACTTTTTATCGCGGGAACAATCCTTGTTAGAACAAAACCCAGTGGATTTAACGAGAAAAAAAGATTCTGATAAGGTTTTGGCGAGAAAGTGAGACTGAAGAAGGGGGTGAGAGATTTGAAACCCACTCTCGACGCTTGAGCAAAAATTTGTTTGTGCGCTTTTTCCACCAAAATATTGTCGGTTTTTTTCTCCCTTTTTGTAATCAATTAATCAATCTATACTACGTACAAATATAGTAAGGCACTCAAAACTCAATTCCTAATTTTCTAAAAATTTTAATTATTTTTCATTTACAAAATTCACGTGGAACATACAACTTGCACCCTCCTTCTTATTCTCACCTTGACATTTGACACCCACATTCACAGTTCGCCGGCTATTACTAGCAGATTTTAGTTATCTAATGTTTTTTATTTTTCTTTTAAGTGACGTCTCACCCACCCATCCACGTTTGCAAAGAATTTCAATGCAACAGTAATTTACAACGCTCCTCCCTCAAGGAGCGACCTACAATACACATTCATGGAACCCACTCCATACTAACATTGTGGTCGTTTGAAGCCTAGGACTATGGGGTGGCGGGGGAAGAATTCACATCGAGGGTTTTCTTCATTCCCAGTGCATCAAACGAGCTCAACGCTAGTTAAAGGCTTTCACTCTAGGTCTAGGAGCACCCAATGTTTCTCCACTTATAATGTCCAAGCTTTGACACTGGAATATAATTTGTTGAAGGCTTTATCAAATTAAATAATTTACCTATTTCGTAGTATTGGTGATGTTTTTTAGCCGTCTCAAATAACTGCTATTCGGATTCGTCAGCTTATTCGGCCAAAACAACGTCAAAGTTCATTCAAATTGATGGGTAATTACGGCCTGCTTACTTAGATAAACGGAAAAAATGCTAAGTACCTCGAAAAACTACCCTGAAAGTAAATCAATGTTTGAGATAAACATTCAGCATTGCCCGGGATAACTTTTCTGGGTACCTAACATTGCTCCATATAAACTGAAGAAATAGGCTATGAATTTCAGAAGTCCTGTCAGTAAGATAAGATTCTGAAAGATCAGATCATTAACCCTGCTATAGGACGCGAGAGTAACAAAACCACAAATTGTATCCATACACAAACATGTGGATGAAATAAAGAGCTGATCGCGCAAATAATACCAGAATTGAAGAAACAATTTCCAATAATGAGAAACTAAGAGCATAATGGAAAAAACTATGGGTACAACACTCAGCACACCAAGCTGATGTGGCGGATGAGGAGAAAGCTTCTATGGGGTCCATCCAAAAAAAAATATGTTTGTCCTCATCCGTCACATCAACTTGGTGTGCATTTGGTGTATATGACTGCATGAGTGGTCTACCCGTAGTATTTCTCGAGCATAACACACTAATATTTGGGAGCATCAAAGATAAAAAAAAAAACTTGTCAGCATGTGTACAGATAAAGATCGATGTTTTGGACTCAAATAGATGGCCTCTTTTCTGTTACGAAATTGCAAGTGAACCGCCAACAGACACAAGTCAAAGACACAAAACCACCCCCGGGTTGGGAAAAAGATTATGGTACCTTCGGTCATGTTTTCTGTTTTCTGTATTTACCTGGGAGCAATCTCTCTCTCTCTCTCTCTCTCTCTCTCTCTCTCTCTCTCTCTCTCAATTTGCAAGTCTTGAGCACCCTCTAAAGATAGGATTGTCGGTACGCAGCGCAAGTATGTTTCTTGTTCTATCCGATTAGTCAGAGTGAAGTTTTCTCTTCTGGCACCTATTGACGTACCACTTAGCATGTTTCTTAAGGCCCAAGCCTATCATCACTTTGAGGCTACCAAGCATGACAAAGGTCATGGCGGACAGTAACAAGATCCAAAATAGTCTCCACAGAAGTGGACTATGTGGAAGATGAGCAGCGTACACTGGAGCCAACACTCTAATTACCTGAAAAACGAAGAATTACAACTCTTTTTAAAAAGCAAATTAAAGTACAAGTACACAACCAATATAGCCCTTTTACTTATATGAACCCCCGCGATAAAAGGATAATTTTGATTCGTGGTGTGATGACTAAAGAGACTCTTTAACATTAGACCAAAAAGTATTATAGAGCAAATGGGTTGATGAAGTGTTACCGACACTTACCACACAAGCTGGTGCCAAAGGAACAAAAGTTAGGGTTTTCTTGCCATTATCCATTTCCATATTAAGAGTCTGTCAAAGAACAATGAACCACAAAAATGAGGCTTCTGCAGCATACATATTCAAATCAGAGCATACAAGATGCATCAAGTTGCCAAAGCTAAAAGATTAACAATGCACACCTCCATATAACAGAAGGTAAATTTCTCAATGCGTTTTTTCCCCTTTTTGATGGGGGTGTGTCACAACATAATTTATAAGCGAACCAGGATATCAATGGCAAAAAATGGAAACAAACAAGATTTGAGATCAGGTGTCAAAGTGAAAGATGACAAAGACCCAAAGTAAAGACCAGTGCTGCACTTATACTTCCTGTCAAAGCTATAGTTTCACCAACTTCAAAGGACAATGCATCTTAATTCTCAACCATAAAGTAAGACATCTGGCATGTTTATACTCATCATAAGACGTTTATATAGTCAAGTAGTTTCTACAACCATTTCCATTTGTCAAAGACTCAAAGGCTCTTCAGCTTTGCTATTCTTTGTTGCTGCAATTACAATACTTCTAGGGTTCTGGATTCTCTAAATGCCATTTCCTTAAACAAACCAGTGGAAAAATTTTGTTATGTTACTGTATCTGAAATTCCATAATCACAAGGACAGCACTAGCAAAAATTTAAGTCCCCATTTTTTGGTAACTTCTATTTGGCTATATTTTACTCCTGAAGTGTCTTCTTTCAGCAAAGTTTCCAACAGGGCTATTATTTCCATATCTGCACTATACATTCCCAGCTGCTCACAAAACAATTCTAGCCAAAATTTAATCACTATATGGTTTTAAATCGTTGCCAAAGTTCTACACAAAATCAAACAAACAAACAAATTCACTCATCTGATTGGCCATTTCAGTACACACTGCTTCCAGCTAGTATTGCTACAAGAACTTGGCATGCTTATCAGCATTCCGCAAAAAGCTTAGCAGAACATGACAATTACGGGCAACGCACAAGCTCAATCAAGTACGTACAGCAACCAGTGTGTGACATGCTACTTGCATCAAGTTCCCAGAACGTACATAAGCAGGTGTACTAGTACCCATGGAAACAAATACATGGCCACACAAAAAAACAAATACTAAGTGGGTTCAAGTGGAAGCCACTGAAATCCAAGCTGCCACGCTGCAAGGTATGCAGATCAGATCTATGCCTGCTATTCCTTGTTCAATTTCTTTTCCTTTACTTGTTCAATTTCTTTTCCTTTACTTCACAAGTAAAATTGATGAGCAAATTCTTCAACAAGAAACTGAGACATACTTGTTGCAAAAAGACCATGTCAACAATCAATTACTTCATAGAGGAAGACGAACATGAAGTAATAACACAGAAATATAATAGGCATAGACAAGATAACTTGATATAGAAGCAAGTAAACTAACAAAGAGGATGATAATGCAACAGACAAAGGGATAAAGGCCTACCTGTTTGCAAAGATCTTCGAGAAATTCAGAGTACGCAATTGGCTTTATGTCGTTAAATTTTGCAATAAAAGAATGTTTTATTATGTCGACGAACATTTCACAGATATAAACCACGAGAGCATTCTGCAAAGTCCAGATAGAACATGTAAGCCAACAGAGACGCAAGCGAAAGAAGAAAACTTCAAGCTTTATTCCAACTTATTACTTTTCAAGTATAGTGCCCAGGATATCCAAGTGAACTTACATAAACAAAACTCTCAAACCAAGGACCCTCAGCTTCCAGAATATTTTGAGCTAGAACAAATAATACAAATGCTGATATGTGGAACCGTTCCACCGAATCTGGTCATGGCATTACAACTTTCGTGAGAAAAAGGGAACCATACGTTGAAAAGATGACTTGTGATGACGATATTTGCATTTAGAAATTCCATATCACCAGAATTTTGATATCATAGCAAAAATGGTGGGACATTTACGTGACCAGAAGAAAACTAGAACCAAAAAATGCAAAACACAACAAAGATAAGATCTTTCAGCTAAAAGAAAACAAAAAACAAAAGGAATAAGTAGCAAGAGGCTTAACAGTCGCAATTCCGAAAGAACCAGATGAAGCAAAACCTTATCCTGATTCGTGAAAGACAACTTAAAAGAATTTGGGCAGGGATGATACAAATGGGGGACCAACAACGGCTATTGCCCCCTCACCTTCTTCAAAATCATTTTACTTCCCCTAGAACATGTGGAGAATTTTACAATTTATATACACCGTACCCTACGTCCCTTACAATTCTTTTTCTGATCTGTGTATGAGTATTACTACATGAATATGCTATGAGCCCACTATCTTCACCTATTGCTTCATATAATCAATAGGAAAAGATTATATTAACCTGTAGTACTACTCATGTAGATTCATTCAATTACCTTGCTAACTCCTTTCCCAAAATAATTCTTATAGAAGGTAACCTCTTCTTTTCCGCAACTAAGTCCAGAATGTGGAATGAGACTAATATTATGTACTCTAAGTCCATCCCATACATCAGCAAGTAAAAGTACTTCATCCCTAAAACACACATGCACACTACTCGAGTATGCTTGATCTATTGCATGATATATAGCAGAAACATCATGAATTCAAACCTGACCAGAAAACTGTCAATATTCCCCATCAAAGTAAGTAATATTTATATATATTCTGCATGTATCAAGTGAAAGAGTGATATCATTACCTCAAAAAAGACAATGCAAGAGGACAATAACTAGGAAGACAACTCACCATGATACACCAGAATCTGAATATTATCCTTGCTAAAACGTTTAAATACATTGCTCTTTATCTCAGCAAAGTTGTTTGATACCAACAAAGCAAACAAGGCATTATTGTGAGCGACAATACAGGTTGACAATGTAATGGCCTGAGCTAATAAGATGAATGAATGAATAAGTAGAAATAGTTAAGGAACCAAAATTAGGGAGAGGGAAACTAATATTCTAATAACATTAAGAGCAAAGCCACTTCCAGAAAAGGATATTTGATGAAACTGCAGCTAATGCTTCGTCTGAAATGAATCTCCAAATCCAGTATCTTGTGTGTTCTGGTGAACAGTTAGCAAGTCCTTCCGCTGTATTAAATAATGTTTGCAGCACATCTCCACCAAAATTTTGGCATAGTTTGTCAAAAATCTGTCGAGCAAAATATGCAAGTATATGAAACAGAGGTACACCGTATACTGTTTGAGCATTAACCAAAGCCACAAAATCAGGTGAAGAAGAATGCAAGAGCAGCAGTGCAGCACTAGAGCCTTTACCACATAGGTGAACTAGATCCTTTGAGTACTGTTTGACATGTAACGGTACATCAAGCCATCAATTTAAAGATTATAAAAATAATAAATCAGTTAAAGATAATCGAATCAAGAATATAAACAATTCTAGCTATGAAGGTCCAAAACATTTATAATAGTTCCAATCCAAATCCATGTTCCGAAATGTTCCCCTATTGATTCTCTAGAATCCTCAAGATTAGTGGCCCTTCAAATAAGCTTAGCAGTTTTAGAATAACAAATATCTAGGTTCATTCGACCAAGTAATTTTCTAAATTTGACATTCCAATAAAAGTAGGTTTAGTTCTGTCCAGAATTACTTTTCAAATAGACACCATCTTTTCCTCGACTTTGACACCTTACAAGAGAAACAGAAAAAAAACATATCCCAATACACTTATACACTTCTAAAGGTGTTTCCTAGACCCTGAGAGAATGGCTAGGTAAGGTTTTCATGTTATTTGTCGCTTTTCAGATTTGGATTATTCGGAAGCGAGAAACTATTGGGTTCGACAAAACAAGTTTTTCCTTAAGCCTAATCCAAGTCATACCAAAATTGAGACAGTGTTTTCTTTGTGGGACTTTCACGCAGACGACAAGTTAGACCCTTGCTCATATCCTCAATGCCTATTGAAGAACTTCATTTAACAGGACTCATTAATTCCCTCATGCTCATGGATTCTCAAACAAAAAATCATGACAATACTAATGGTATCTTTGTAAGCCTGGTCAATGGGATGATGCAGAACAGAAAGAGAGGAGCACACAAATGGGCCATAAATGCCACAGCCTTAAAAAACTCTCAATTTCATTAAGTTAAATCTACAGTAAAGGACAACAATTACTGAAATGGTAAATTAAGCCTACACATGGAAATTGTTGTGCACTTGCAGGAATCCTTGACCTTGTTGGGCATCATTGGGATTAGCAGTAGATCAGGTAACATAACGGCAAAGATTGATAGGCCAATTAAAACTTCATAGAGCAGTAATGATGCTCAACTCGGTCAGATTACTTCCAAAGCACCAAGGACTTTTTAAAGACATCTTATGCGGTGAAACAACATTTATGACTACAGTTACTTCGAAAAATGGTGCATAATTTGATCCAGGAAAGAAATCTCACTATACCGAACTTCATGATTGTTTCCTTCTTTTCCCTTGTAGGGGAGGGAGGGAGCAGTATGGGGAGAGGGCTCTAAATATGTAACTCCAAATAAGGAACAACTAACACATATTAAATATGAATTTACTATGGTTATTTTGTTTTAAAAATAAATCTACTACTTCATTAGACGATATCTGACAAACTTTTATACATCAGATCTTCTATGATTTTTAGCTTTTACTAATCCTTCTCTCCGCTCGACATATGCAGCCCACGAAAAAGTTCCCTTGGTCTGTACTTTTTCTAGTATTCCAGAGTAAAATACAGCCGTGTTTGTCCAACAGCTAGACATTGTTGTCAGCCAATTATATATAATAAAAAAAAAAGTAGCAGTACACAAGCACAATAAAAGACCCCAATGTTATGAATTCTATTTTGTTGCAGTTCTTTTGCTTTTATCGGACTTTTCTTTATAAGAGCCATATATGCCATCACACCAAGGTTGTGAATCCTGTACCGTACCCGCCGGTACATACCGGATTGAAGGAAAACCGGTACCAAGCCACTCAAATTCCGTCCCGGTCGTAATACCGGGCCTTACCGGACAATACCGGCAATTCCGGCAAATACCGGACGAGATGGGTATACCGGGAATTCTGTCCGAAATTTTGCAGAGCAGAAAGAAACGCCTTAAGCGTCCAACAGCAGCAGCTCACTGATAAAAGAGTTGGCCACAAAATCTGAAAATCGTTGATTTCTTACCCAAGAAGACGATCTCCTCCCTCAGCAGCATCCCTATGACGTCGCCGTTGCCGCCTATCCTAGCCGATGGAAAGAAAGATCGTGTATATTATTAATATCTCTTCTCTATTCTTGTTGTTCTGGGTTTTGTGATAAGGAAAGGAGGAGGGTGGTTGATTCTAGGGTTGTGATGGGGTTTTGGATTTCAAGGTGAAATTTCTTTCTTTCTGATGGAGATCTGAGATTGAGAAGAGGAGGGGAGAAAGAGAGGGTAGAACAAGATAGGACAACTGGAGAAGTTAAAGCCTAAAGGAATGGAGTAAAGTAGAACCCCTGATTTCTTTCCCTTTTTCTTTTTCGATTTATTTTATTGAATCTTGGAATGCTAAATAAAAAGAGAGAAAGGCCGGCCTAATAAATATTACCATAAAAAGAATCTACTACTCTTTCTTTATTCTCTATTCTTTTTTCTATTTACATTCTACTATTAGTATTTTTTTTAAAGAGATTTACATCATTTCTCTCTCTCCCTCTATATATATAGAGTCAATATATATTATGTATTTGGAACATTTGTTTGTTAGTTTGAAATCCATTTTTATGATATTTGTTGTCTAATTATAGTTTATTTTATGAAGAATTGGATGATATGAGGAGAAATTTTGATATATATATATATATAGGGGGCGGATCCGTGGACACATTTTGCACACACATTTTGACACTCCATCTCAGCCATTGAAATGGAGGGCTGAGATTAAAAGTTGAAAAGGACCCCTTCTCTCTCTCTCTCTCTCTCTCTCTCTCTCTCTCTCTCTCTCTCTCTCTCTCCTCCAAAAAAGAAAACTGAACCACTGGACGATCCACCTCATCTTCCAGCCCCATGACTCCCGATTACAAGCTGTCATCCTCCGGCGGCGACGACGACAACGACCAACCCCTCACATGTCCTCCCAGCGACCCCCTCTCTGAAACCCACGCTGAAAATCTCCCCTAGAAGAGAATGATTGAACAAATCGAAGAAGGAATCGAAGAACGACCGAACACAATCTATAGCTATCCCAGGATATGATTTTCCTTAAACCGAAAAAATAAAAGAAATTCAGAGATTAATAAATTGATATAGCTACTGTTAGGTCTTGAATCTCCATGCTAGTTTGTGTAACTTATCAGTCCCCATGCCATTTGATAGGGAAAGTATACAGAAATAAGGAAAAGGATGATCTTTGTACTAGACCCCACGAATTTTGAATTCGAATAGAGGAGATTGGGAGAATTTTAACTACTTTTACTCTCAATTTTCTTTCATTTTCACGGCATTTAAAAGAGCAGGAGCAATTTAGAGTTTGCAGTGGCCTTCAACAAAAGAATACTACCCCGCTCCAAATTGGTCGTCGCCGCCGGAGGACAGCTCGTGATCTGGAGTCATGGAGCTGGAAGATGAGGAGTAGGTGGATCATCTAGTGTCTCAGCGTTTTGAGAGAGAGGGTTCAACAGCTAGGAGAAAGGGGGTCTTTTTCAACCTTTAATCTCAGCCCTCCATCTCAATGGCTGAGATGGAGTGTCAAAATATGTGTGCAAAATGTGTGTCCACGGATCCGCCCCCATATATATATATGGGTTTGCTTCTAATCCGGACTTTTAATTTCCGGACCTCATGATCCAAACATTTTTTTGATGATCCGATCCGTCCAATGTGTTCAGAAGGTGTTTTCAAGGGTCCTCGCGAAAAATCTTCAAAAAAAAATACCGGGAAGGGCTTGATCCAACCAGTTTTAGCAAAAATATATATATTTACATTTTTTGCGAAAACTGCTTGGATCAAGCCCTTCTTGGTATTTGTTTTTGAAGATTTCCCGCGTGGACCCTTGAAAACACCTTCTGAACACATTGGACGGATCGGATTTTCCAAAAATAATTTGCAACACAAAAAAAACCCATTTTTTTCTTATTTCCGGGAGTGTGGATAAGAAGATTTCCGATATATATATTTAGAAAGTACCGCCAAATCCGAAACGGTACCGGTATTAGTCCGGTACCGGTATCGTACCGTACCAGTAGGAAAACCAGTACCCTTACTGGTACGAGATTCAAAACCTTGCATCACACTCTGGTATTGATGAGAGAGCGCTTCCCCTGCAGTCTCTTGAAGCAGTAGTTTCGTCATAGCGAGAGAAAAATGAATGGAGTCGCAATGAGAGAAAGTGGATGAGATCGGTGATTGTCGGAGTGGTTTTCACACAGACAGGAAAGTGAGGAGAGGAGGTGGCAGTGGGGACTGGTGAGAGAGGAAGTAGAAGCGGTTGGGTTGACATCATTTAGCAGAAACATGGTGGAAAAACACATTTCAATGATGGGAGTCTGACATAATGTTGAAAAAGAAGTTTGACCAAAGTGAAAAGTCAAAGATAACACAATCAGAAGTGTAGGGACCATATAGAGATTCAAACTAACGTGTAGTTTATTGCAAATACAACTATTGCAGAAAGCAGAACAAGGCTACAATTAAGAATGATATATATAAGGAAAAAACACGGTAACTATAACAGTGGCATGAAGAACATTAGATGGCGTACTTGCAAACAAAAGGTAGAGAAAATAAGAAAGGACGTAAATAGATAAACAAATTGCCTGAGTTATCCAAAGAGAGAGTGGAAAGGAAAAGAAGAAGAAGAAGAAGAAATAGCCACAAAGGGAATAGCAACAATCTTTAGCTACTAATTTCAGATGCAAAAATCCTCTTCCAGGACCATTCCGTCCTATATCTTGGCAGTGTATAAGATTTGCACACATAAGTTTCTAGCTCTTTTTTAATAACAGAAACGTTAAGTGGTTACTTCAACTATTGACACAAAGGGTGTTCCGTGATCCGTATCCAACTTGAGAATTAACTGTTTGGCTATAAACATCATTGTAAGAAGATTAGGATTCTCCGCATGCTTGAGTCTTATAATCCACTCACCTCCAACACATTGTAGACCACATAAAGTTTGATTGTTCCTTGGCCACGAATCATGTGATATATAAGGCTGATATCTGAAGCAACAAAGTATAATATTAGCACACAACAACTTCTAACCAAAGAAAACAAAGAATTAATATCATAATCAAATGTAAAGGCCGAGTTTCCTCACTGAACCTGTTTGTTGAAGAAGAGCAACCCCACATGCCAGAACAATGAAACAGCCAAAGTCAGACAGCTCTGCAGCAGAAGGCCTCTCGAACTGCCTGGCGCAAAAATGGTTAAATTACTATGTAGATATCACAGAATACCCAAAATGATCATTTACCAAAAACCAAAAGGAAAACAAAAAAACACAAAAGCAGGGGAAAAAAAGAAAAAAAAAAAGAAGAAGAAGAAGAAGAAAAGCAACAACGGCACAAACAACAACATTCAAAATCTCCATCAGCAAGAAATATTACTATTCTGTGTTTCTTCCTCTCATTTGCCTGTAAAAAAAAAAAAAGAAAGAAAGAAAAAGCTTGAAGTACGAAATTTAAGCTAGCAGTTGTTTCTGCTGCTAAAAAAAACCTAAACAAGCAGAATTCAATACCGTAGATACACAGTTAGTCTGACAAAGTTTCCTTGGTGCCGGCCTTCAACGTAAGAATCCGACTGATTTTTCGCACTTATTTAAAAGCCAAATAATGAAGCACTCATCAATGATGAATCCAACTGATTTTTTGCACCCCCGGCAGTGAGGGCTTCACTGCTGGGGAATAACAATGGTGGCACCAAGACCAAAAACAAAAAAAAGCAGAAACAAGGTGAGATTTCCCTTTTCTCCTTGTCTTCCTACATACCAGTGCATGAGACGCCAAAAAAGCCTTTAATACTGGAAAGGATCCACACTCTTTGAGAAAGCAAAGAAACCTAACATTCCAATCAAACAGGGTTGCCCATTGAGCAATAGTTTACCATTGGGCTCCATCGAGAGCGAATAAGCCTATATGATCAGTCAAAGTTTAATAGTCATATTGCTGTTTACTACATCCCACGTTAATTAGGTTAATCCCAAAATTGATTTTCAAGTACCTATGTTTCATGGTAGTGGTATGTCAACTGGAAACAAACCCCAATTGCCCAATCGAACTATATTCATGCTCAAACCATTGCTAGTTTTTGTAAGCCAAAACTGAATCCAGAACAGACCCCCATATGCCAAATCAAACCATAATTGTGGACTCTGCTCCCTAGTCGAAGCCTCCTGTCAAAGTTTCAAGCTTCAATCCTCAAGATCCAAAAGAGATCGGTATAAGTGGGGGAAGGTAATTGACATCAAAAGGGAACCAAAAGGGCGTGTGAAAGCGTATAGAAGAAAATGGGGACTTATCAAACAAAGTTACAGGTGCATTCTTCTGGAATAGTGCGTGTATCAGGATTCAGGTGTATTGACCGTTACACACCGATATCATATTTATACCCAATACGTATTGGTTACAACTAACAATGCACTAACGAATGCTTAGCGCCTATTTTTTAACGTAACCGTACTAGTACGTTGAAATGCTTATTGGCCCCTTATGTAGAGCATATGATACTTGACGGCCAATATTCAGGATCCAGATCCAATTACTAAAACTCGTCCAGCATAAGGTAGAAAAGGTTTTTGTTGGTAGTTTGATAATCTAACAAAACTAACTATTGATCCGGGTACGAGGTTGGGAAAAAACAAAACAAAGTAGATTGACATTGGAACGATCTTTCTGTTCTGTGAATGGAACATTTTTTCACAAATTTGGTACCTATAATTCATTAATAATTCCAGAAGACGCTTATAGAAATATATGGGTACATATACCCAGCTGATAGGTAACTCTCCAAGACACTTAACATAAGAAAATGCAGAACGAGATGTCCATCATTGATAAACCAACATACAGTAGGTGGTAACCTAATTATGTTTTAGTCAAAAAAAATTTCAAGGTACACGAGTAACTAACCGTGTCTTAAAAAGCCTCCAAAACGTCATGAGAATCCTTGCAGGCATGATTGTTAACAGTGACAAAAAGGAATCCAAGCAGACAAAGAGGCCAACATCTATAAGCTGCAAAAGTATGATCATCTATTAGAATCTTTTATTTATCAAGTGCCCATGTGAGTGTGGCAAATGAGATTCACAATGAACTCTTTCCCGGAATTATATTTCCATCAGATTTTGCATCCAAACTCCAAAGTCACTTCAAACTTTAGAACATAGAGGGCCAGTCATTGCAGCACCTTTTTAGCAATAAAGTGAGGTGTATCCATTGAGAGGTCCCTTAATGTCAATGAGAACAATCTAGCCCCACTAACAAAACAGTGATACTAACTCCAGACAAAATGCTTAAACTTCATATTTCCTAAAGATTGAGAACCAACATTACCAGTTCACATCGCCATGGCAAGCGGAACATAGTATCATACACTCTTTCTCGTTCTTTATCATTGCCAAGGGTAGTTGTGCTCCTTAAGGAATTTCCACTGTGCAGTTCTTCCATAAAGTACTTCCAGGGTGACTTCTCCACTGACAATACATCTGGCAGCAAAATTGTAGCACCGTAACTGAAAGTGCAGGAAACAAAAATAAAGAAGATCTTCGGTTTTCAATGTTAAGAAAAAGAAAGATCCTACTAGGAGAGCCAAATGAGTTGTAACTTCACTGACCAAATTTATTTGAACTTCAAAAATTTCTTACAGGTTAATATTCTGTGCTAGACCAGATCATAACATTTTCCAAATCTATAGAAGGAAGCCTCATCGGTGTCATTCTATACTGTACTCTGCTTATCTCTAATTACGACGAACTAGAATGACTGGTAAGTCTTCTAATCTATTCTCTAAAGAATATTTGTTAAAACATTTAAGAATTAACTAACTGTTTTTGCAGACTTTAGGTGTACTGTAGACACTAAATTTTTTTTCATTTGTAAGAGTATCATTTTGGAGGGGGGAAAGGAGATCTAATAAGAGGGGGATATGGAGTGGGATATGGTTGGAGGGGGAATTATTTTAGATGGGCAGATAAAAAGTTACTTGGTTGGTTTAGTTTTTTTGGAAAGGGTATATGAGGGGTGGATAATGTACCATGATGTAAAATTCCTATTTTGCCTCAAACAAAAAAACAATCTCTCTTGCAAGAAACTACCTTCACCATTTACAGAGAAAAAAAATCCCATCATTCCCAAATCCCAATCGTACAAGGTCTTCGCTGATTTACAGAAGAAGTGGATGTGGTGTGAAATTCCATCTCGCAAATCCCACTCATTCCCAGTCTTCGTTTGTCTAGGGGTGTGGGTGTCTAAATATAAGCCCTTTGCAGAGGGATATGGATATCCCGGGATATCTATATCTGGGACAAAAAGCAAACAAACAAAGCATATGGTCCACCCAGATATTTATACCCGGCATAAACCCATATCCCCCTTCTATATACAGCTGCCAAACAGGCCAGAACTCATTAGTAAACAAATACAAGGAGTTTTCTAAGGCACAGCAGACTCCAACATGGCCTTGGAAAAAGAGATTCACATGACAAAACAGAACTTGGCATCATCATTAATAAAAATAACAATGATGAGGTACAAAAATAGTTAAACATGGTGTATGTTGGGAGTCAGATAGCAATCTGGTGGAACATGAGGAAAGAAATTGCCACCAAGAGTACAAGAAAAGAAATTAAAATGGAGCAAGAAGAGAAAACCAACCGATTGATTTATTAAATCGGATATGGGGTATCTTTTTTAAGTTTTGCTGGTAGACACGTGACCTTGCGAAAATCTGGTGTACCTATCACACCTTGAGCCTTCAAGATAGGTCAGAATTGAAAGGTCATTCTAGCTGGTCATTCCTACTCTCTAGTTCGGCAAGTCAAAGGGAAGTGCCAATTCTAGAGACGTCTATTCCCATTTTTGTAGTTTGTAGGAGTCGGGATTCTTCTTCCTCATCATCCTGCACCAGAAGCACAATGATGAATGGGCATTCCTCTGCCAGATCCAATGGAAGAACCCATGCCAGGCCACCATAGCCCTAATCTCATGTCCAATTGCATAACAAGACATCGTCGACATCCAAAAGCACCACCATGACCGGCAACTTCAAGCAAAATCACTAACCACCAATGATCAATTTGAGTCAATCTTGACAAGCACTGTTGACTATTGTAAACAACACAGCCTCTTCACATCAGAACCATCGCTGACAACCAAAAGCACTTTCACTGTGTTTCGTTGTCAGTTTTGAGGGAGAAAAAAATTGGAGATATATTTTTGAGATAGTGTTTGGTTTGGTTTTGGAAATGGTTTTTGGGTTATTGATTGGAAAGAGAAATGAGTAATAATTGGAGAGAGGGGTAATAAGTGGAGAGATAGAGAGAGAAATCAGAATAATGATTGGAGAGAGGGGTAATGAGTAGAAAGAGAAATGTGAAATGATTGGGAAGATGTAATGAGTGGAGAGAGAAGAAAAGTAGGGGAAATTGTTTTTGGAAAAATTTTCAAAAATGTGAACCCAACAAGGGCTTTTATCTCCTACCACAATTGCATCTGCTCTAAACAACGAAACTCAAAGGATTATGTTTCTATTTTTTTTCGTATGAACCTACTCTTATGCCTTCCCTCTAGGTTATTTTCTGTGATTCTTGCTCTCAATCGTGTATCTGAGTTTAGGTAATGATTTAAATCTCAAAGATTGGAATTGGAACTGCTTCTAAATTACATGGTTATATATCCAACTAATTCTACAAGGGAGGATACACATGTATGTTCATTTGGGCTATTCTAACATTGGTCCTAGCTGAGCCAAATATTACAATGAGAATCACCATGATTTCGACACCCTTCAACGTCGGCAATCGATCAAAAAGGAGAATGGGTATGGAGGATTCAACTTTATTCTATGTTTCATTTCAATTCTAGCAAGCATCCCATTGGCCATTACAACATACCGAATCCCAGCATCACAAACATGGCCTAAAGGTCTAGGCAAAGTCATTTTTAAATCAACTCCAAGGGTGTGCTGAGCTTGTTCAAAACAAGGCCCCTGATGTCCATTGTTTCAGGCTTAATTTCCGCATTTAGGAATTTGATGAGTAGAAAAGTCTCAATCATACACAGGTCGCTTTCCGACATACATACATCACTATACACTCACCCAGAATAAATGGACAACTTCAGCCTTCAGAACAACACAATGTTTTACACTTTCCCTTCTCCACCTGCAGATATTAATTCACTGCTCACCCCAGATATAGCTAAAATTTGGCAGGCCAAGCGTATTTTATTCCAGTTTCTGGCGGCAACCCCGTTGTGACCAATAAGAACCAAAAAAAAGGAGGAAATGATCCACCCACACCCAACTAGCAGAGATAAACTGAGATAATCACATGCTATGGGGCTTATAACCAATTCTAGAATCCAACTTCCCACAAAATGGCCAATCAACTAGTGCAGAAAATCTGGGATGCTTTTGCTGTTTGACTGCAAAATGACTTACATGTAGCAGAGAGAGAAGGAAAAAAAAGACTTGCATGTATTTCAGGTTAAATGTATGCAAATGAAGACAAACTATTTTCGAAGACCTAAAAAATGTTTTAAAGAACTTTCCTTGCGAGGTTATACCAATCAAAATATCATATACACAATGCAAAAACTATAAAGCACATACCCAGCATTTTAGTTGTCAACTAGACGCGCGCAGTAACTTGTTGGATACACCACATGGCGTATCAAATGTTTTCCATGAATTATATGTTTAGACACTCAAGGGACACAACTTAGACGCATATCCTGGTCAAGACATTTCAGGACATGATATAGACAATACTTGCGGTACATGTTCAAAATTGAAATTGAGTGCTAGTGAGTTTATCTGCTTTGTTGCACTGGTTTGTTAGCAAGTTGCTCTTAAAGTATGTCAAATAATTTCTACGCTATGTAAGTAGCCATTGACCGATCCAGTTATATAGCACCAATTTCACCATTAGTAAAACCATAAACACATCAAACTTGTTGGAAACACCAACACCTACTAGAAAGGTCTTGCTAACCACAGCCAGCCCACTAGGCCGTGTACAATATGCACATAATACCAAACATTAGAACATCAATAGACATATCATGTACTATCAATATGCATTTACAGATATCAAAAATACACTTTTTCCACACATATCGATGCATCTCCTGCACACTATCTACCGCCTAGTGGGCTTTGTTTAAAAATAAGAGTCGCACACAGTGTGCAAGGAAGCAATCACTTACCATTGGGATCTTGCGCCATCAACCGCTTCCAATCCAACGACTCAGCAGTCTCCAATCTCCTCACTGCATTGCCATTTAATTCCGACCTTTTTTTGGCCGAGGCAGAATCCACTTCCGTACACCCACTCTCCTCAGTATTATTTTCGTCAATCCGCGATGACACGGTCTCCTCACTTCCACCCCCAACCACACTTCTCTGCCTCAATTCACCAACAAAACTACCCTCATAATTCTGCACAGTATTGAACTCCACTTCCCTAACCTGACGCACTGTACACACACTCTCCTCAGGTTCAAACGCAACGCTCTTTTCACTGTAATTATCACAATTCGCTTCCAATTCAGTTGTACAAGAACCGTTCTCGATCGCCACGGCTCTTTGATCATTCAAAACTGAATCCTCAGAAATCGCACACTCGATCGCTCTCTTGTTCATCATCTTCTTCTTCTTCTTAGATGCTCTGTTCTTCCGCTTTCGCTCACTCGGCTTCGATGTCTCTCCATTTTGGCCAGGGAGGGAATCGGAATTGGATCGGTAGAGGATGGATTCGAGGTCGTCATCGTTGTCGAAGGAGGTTGCAGTAGTGGTGTTGAGAATGTCGAAGGAGAGCTTGCGGCTGCGGGATCTCAACGCCATGGATTTGAGGTGCTAGGGTTTCACATCGGGATTCTCTGAATTGGATTCATAGTAGAGGTACAGAATTTTATGGAACTTGGGAGATGGGGTGAAGATTTTTGAGAAAAAAGGTACAGAATTTTAGGAAACGTACATAAGCACTTAAAAGAAAAATTTCTGAAAACAAAAATTTCTTCCAAATCAATTGTATTGGGTCGTGTGTTTGAATAATGGTCCCAAATAGTAGAATATAGACTTATGACGCAATACAACCGCTTTGGAGGAAAACTTTTGTTTCCACTAGTGGTGGAAATAATTTGAACTCTAAAAGAAAAGGTAACGAAATAAATTTACTTGAATTTTTTATCTTTTATCAAGTGATTCTCTATTTTTAATTTTAAGAATTAAGAGCATCTTTCAACAAAATTAGAAAAAGTTAAGGTTACTATTTTCAATGGTGATAAGTTAAAAAAAAAGGAGACGTGGAACAA
Source organism: Vaccinium vitis-idaea (assembly GCA_963854785.1). Classification (NCBI taxonomy): domain Eukaryota; kingdom Viridiplantae; phylum Streptophyta; class Magnoliopsida; order Ericales; family Ericaceae; genus Vaccinium; species Vaccinium vitis-idaea. The sequence continues at coordinate 21,705,646 of OY978224.1, read as the reverse complement.
AAATTTCGAAAACTTGTTTCTATGGTACCACGTTGTCTTTTTTTAGCCGACGGACATTTGGTCCGTATCACAACTATTCTAGATGACTTGGCACGGAATGATTTTACCAAACGTTAAGTTTGACTCAAAAAATATTTGATGAATTGATTTTCTAACTTAAGCAAATGATTAGGGCATCCACACAGTGGACTCCTTAAAAATAGTTCATAAGTTGACTCCTAAGGTGTACACATAAGAGCATCCCCAACAAGGAGAACACAAACCCTCCCTAAAAAGATTGGTGAATAGTGTTTTATCTACTCACATCTCTTTCAACACTCCAACAATCCTCTCTATTACTCTCTCTATACCAATTAAATAATATAAAGTAATACATATAATATATATACATACATAAGAGGAGAGAGAAAAATAAAAAAAAAAGGATTAAAAAAGGGTTAGGGAGTGAATAGTGGCTTCCTAAAAGGGGTGCTATAGGGAGGCACTATTCACCTATGTATTTTGTTAACCTATTTAGGGAGGCTCTTGGAGCTCAAATTTGATGTTTGGCTTGGTAAAATAGAGATAGGAGGAAATTTAGGGAATCTATTGTACATGCTCTAAGCCTAATTGGGACCCATTTTTCACTCCTAGAGCTTACTAAATTTGGAGATCATATGTCCACTCAATGGGCTAGCAAAAACATGCTCTATTTTGTGGGAAAAAAATAATAATAAATGTGGGTCCCATAAATTGATAAGTCTAAAAAGATTAAAAATGATTGGGTCCTACTTAAAGCTAGCTACAAGGCTACTTAGATTTAACTAATGAGTTAGGAGTCATGCTTAGGAACTACCATTGGGAGCTTGTATTGGGAGCCCATTGAAGACCATTATTGATCAAATGGCTTGCTAAATTTTAGGAGCCTCACTTAGGAGTCATTTTAAGATCCCATTGTGGATGCCCTTAGAGCATCTATGGATGGAACCAAGAATTTTATTATGCAGGGGCAATTTTTTTCCCAAAATATTTTACAGGAGCGAGCCTATATAATTTATAAGGAAAAAAAAAATTCTATGTAATACTAGAGATTTTTTTTTCTTTGCAGGGGCGACCTCCCCTATTAGACCCATTCTAGCTCCATCCCTGGAGGCATCTATGGACTTTTTCTTATAAAGCTGACATCGTATGGGTTTATTCTTATAATACTGTTAAGGACCAAAGTTTGCGGCATATAACTACTCTTGTTTCTGCCTCTTGGACCATCAGAAATATCTTTAAATTAAGATAAGCATGGAAGCATGGTTTAGCCCTGGATTAGGGAAAATTTTTGGGTACCTCGGCCTCGTGGTACCCAAACGTTGCATTCAAGCCATCCAAAAGTGTATTGGACGGCCGAGATCAGAACACTCACTCTCTCTCCTCTTTCTCTCTCCTTTTTCTCCCTCCAAATCTGGACTGCCCAAAGTCAAAATGGACGGTCTAGATGCACCGAGGGGATACCACGTCGTACCCTCCCGGCACTGAAAAATTTCTCCTGAATTAGGTATGTTATTGGTAATGATGCTAGCACGTCCATTGCATAACAGGTTTGGGGAGAGAGCCTTATGTCCAAATTTGGGAATCTCTCTCGAGAAGATGTGCTACTATTAGAAGGCCTCTCGGTCTGGTTCAAGAAGTCGAATGGGCTTGAGGGAATGCTAGGATTTTTCAAACTGTGCAAAGGTCTGTGGAGACTCTTTTGGGCCTAGTGGTATTTGGTATAAAGCTTGCCTTAGTAATTGGAGGAAGGATTCTTTGTTCTATAGCTTGTTGTATTTTTCCTTCTTAGCTATAGGTGTTTGTGTGATGTTTAATCTGTATTAACTATTACCTAGATTTCTGTTGTTTTTTCATGTCGGCTCTGTTTGTTTCAACGTAAAATAATTTTGAATGGATGCATAAAATGTTTTTTTTTTATTATGTTTTCCAATATTTGGTTGCACTTGAAAAATATTTTGAATTCACTTTTTGTTTTTCTTCCTCCCTGTTTCCCAACATTAATAAAATATTATTTATTACATTTGTTTTCTCCTTGTTCAATCATTAACCCAAAACACTCTACCAATTACATACATATATGTATACGTACGGATATGAATATGTATTTTAAAGACAAATCTATTTAAACAATCTACCAATTACATACATATACGTATACGTATGTGTAAGGACCAAGTTCCGGAGTTCTTTGTTTTGGCAATTCCGTTTGACAAAACACACATTTACATCGAGTTGTAATTTTATTTTTTAGAGTGTTTGTTTAGGTGTGGAAAAGAATCATTTCTTTATGTAATGGTTGAGAGTGCGATAGTATGTTTTTTAGTGGTGAGTTGAGTAGGTTATTTTACTAGTTCAGAAGTTGCTCAAGACTTGCTCGAGCAACATGTCCAGCAACTCTTCTGCCAAGAATATCTTCAGGACTTGCTCGAGCAACCTGTCGAGCAAGTTGGGCGCGTACATCTATTTATAAATACCGATGTGCTAGGATTTTTTGATGATCTCTCATAACCTAAAGCAGCCACACTTCCTTAAAACACTTGTGGCGGCTAGGGTTTGTGGACCTTGAAGATCTTTGAAGGCCGGATGCTTAGAGTTCATCTTCAAGGGGTTTAATGCTTCAACAATCAACTTTCAGTTAGAGTTCTTTGGTGGGATTCTGAAAGTATTTAAGGAAGGCTTGTGCGTTTCAAGGCGTTGGCGATCAAGATCACTGGGTGCGGTGTACGAGTGACTCGGCAGGTGATTCTTAGAACGTTGTGAGGATTTACATCGTTTGGATAGGTATATCTGTAATTGCACAATGAGTATAGTGATTTTGATTCATTCCCGTGGTTTTTTACCCATTTAGGATTTTCCACGTATATCTCTATGTTGTGGGTTTTGACTGCTTGCGTAATTTTCTGCTGGTTGATTTAATTAGTGATTCGCATTCATACTGTTAGGGTTTTAACAGATTTTAAGGGAACCCTGATTTTTCAATTGGTATCAAAGCTAGCTGCTCCTTCCGTTAGGATTTATTTTCCTAGAGCAGATCCATCATGAGTATGAATATGAATCACGTGTCTAAAAATTTGCTTATACTTGATGCTACATCTGATTGCGATAGTGCAAGTAATATTTTTTGTGGTGTTGAAACTAACCAAACAAGTGATGGAGAGGATAACTACTGATAGGCGCATAATTATTCACATTGGCGCCCCCTAATTTATCTTTGCTAAGTTTATTTATTTTGTTAATTGGAGTATAATGCTTCGTTTGCATATTTTTGTAGGCTTTGATATAAAGAGCGCAAAATTTGGATTTATTTGTTTTGAAATCAAAGCCCTCGATCAAATTAATTCAAGTGATGGGCCCAATCTTGGATTTATTTGCGTAATTTTCTGCTGGTTGATTTAATTAGTGATTCGCATTCATACTATTAGGGTTTTAACAGATTTTAAGGGAACCCTGATTTTTCAGTATGGATATGAATATGTATTTTAAAGACAAATCTATTTTGATGGTATGTGTTCGTAGTGTATATAAACGTTAAAGGGAGAGAGAGAGAGAGAGAGTATTTTTGTCGGTGAACTTGTGGGAAACAAGTACTGGAGTGACTTGCGGGTAAGGGGCGAACAAGGCTTTATGAAAACAACTTACGGCCATTTTTGGCGTAAGTTATTTTACCATGTCAAAGGAAAAAAAAAATTACACTTAAGGCTTTATGACAATAACTTACGGCAAGCATAAGTTATTTTACACTGTATCAAGGAAAATAATTTACACTTAAAAAAATTTTACTTGTCCCTAATCCAACCAAATACCGTAAAACTAAGTAAAATGTGTTTTAGGAAAACATTTTACGCTCAAATAAACGGGGAGCTGTAATGCATGGTTAAAAGAGGTTTCTTCCCTTTGGTTTGTTGTACTCCACTAGCCGATGATCCAGGCCTTCAACCTTGCCGCTCTCGCCGATTGCCTTCGATCCAACAACCCTGCAACCTTAACCTGCACTGTTGCCGATTGCGCTTCTTAGATTGGGTTGAGAACGGAGCAAAGTAGAGATAATGGACTGCGTGAAAGGGATCCGTTCGAGAGCATAAAGGAGAGGCTCAGAGACATGGCATGTTGTGTTGCAGACACGGCCTCCCCGCCCCTCGCTGTTGTCGGTTGTGTTTTGCTTTGTTTTTAGGTTACTCTTATTCTTGATTGATCAAAGGTTTGATTGGTTTTTTGATATGGGTTTTGTTTGGTTTTGGCAGAAAATGACTTAAGTCAAACGTGTGGTTGATTTTATCCACACAAGCAGTTGAATCCAAGGAGATCTTGTCCAAACTAGCTGTTAAGCTTTTACAATCAATTTACCATTTACGTTTTATTTTTGAAGCGGGGAATGGATACAAATTATTTACCATAAATTTCATCCAATTTATCAGACTTTGCCACATATCAAAATTAAATAGTTAAAAAAATCTTGCCAAATTTGCTGCAGTTTGTTTTTGGTATAAAAAGACAATCAAAATTTTTGGTAAATGTCATCCAAAATTTACCAAGGTAATTTTATCGTACAATAAATTTGCCATAAATGATTAAATGCTAACTTACCAAAAAAGATAATTGATAAGGGTAAAATGGTTTAATCATGCAATAAACATAAAGCTCTTTGATGTCATGGCTGAGAACATAAGTAGGTTGTAATTTTAGGACCATGATTTGATTAAATCAAAAAAGAATTGACAAACCATTTAAGTGATTGAAATTAAGCCAAAAAATCAATTTGAATACAGATCTGGCCATCATTGAAGATGCTCTTATGTTAAAAACATACTAGTTGTTTGTTTAGACAAGTTATGTATCTATGCATAACTTCAGTTTTTTCTTTAGGAGTATATCACGGCGCTAGCTATGCGGGATTCTCTAGCGCATTCATCCGTGTTCGAGATTCTCTCTAGTAATCTCTGCTAAGTTTATCACCGTGCAACTTCTCAACCATACTCATTTCACGAAGAATTAGAATAATTGTCATTACAAAAAGATTAATTAAGAGAAAAATAAGTAAATCTCGTCTGAAACCAAACCATTATCCTCTCTCTAGCTCTCTCCATCCATGAAGTGCATGACAACAACAAAGGACCAAAGCAATAAGGGCTTTTTGCAATGTTCACAACATAAATATGGTACAACAATGTCACCATAGTGTGACTTTCGAGTAAACAATAAAGCTGGGAGTTTCTCCAAATACTTATACCAAATATCCATACCTTAGGAAAATGAAAAATTAAATAGGTCTGAAGGACACGTGACCTCACATGCTGAATATTATCCCTGGGCTTATTTTATAGTTGTTCCAATTTTGAGGACACTTTCCTTGGCTACTCATCACCTAAGTAGAATATTGTAGGCTTTTTAGGTTCTGTAATCTCAACCGTCCCTTCCAACATCTTAGCCACCTTCCCCATAGACGGCCTCATCTCTGCCCGATCTTGGAGGCACCACATTGCCGTCTTCACCATCCGATCCACCATATCAAAGTGTGCCCGACTATTGTAACAGTGCTTGATATGGCTGTCCAAAATGTCTTCTACCCGCATTTCTTTGAACACCTTCTCAAATGCCCACGTAGGAAAATACCAATCCTCACTTTCCAATTTTGATCCTTGATTCACATGGTTCCTAACCCCAGTAACAAGCTCCAATAAAACCATCCCGAAACTATAAACATCAGCTTTTGGTGTGATCGTGTCCGTCTTGACCCATTCGGGTGCCATGTAACCTCGGGTCCCTCTGATCCGAGACAAGCTAACCATGGCTTCTTTCTTCTTCAACTTGGCTAACCCAAAATCCGATATCTTCGGGCAGAAATCATCCCCCAAAAGTATATTCTCCGGCTTGATGTCGCAATGAAGGACCCATTCCAAACACTCTTCGTGCAGGTAGGCAATTGCTCTTGCCACTCCAAGCGCAATTCTATACCGGATGTTCCAATCAAGAAGGGGTTTGTCCTCATAGTTGTCACCAACATATGTTTCACCTATGGAGCTCATATTCTCAGAGCCCTCCCGATCACGAGGAAATAAAAACTTGTCCAGCGAGCCATTGGGTACGTACTCATAGACAAGTATTCTCTGGCCCTTCTCAGCACAAAAGCCCCATAACCTAACCAAATTGAGATGGTGCATTCGGGCTATAATAGTGACCTCGGCCCAAAAATCCGCGTCACCACCTGCAACATTTTTCAAGCATTTCACCGCGACAACCCGGTGATCGCTCAACTCTCCTTTGAAAACGTCCCCAAACGCACCTTTACCGATGATATTAGAGAAGTTACCGGTAGCAACTTTAAGCTCTGCGTAGCTAAATCGCTTGGGCCCGCCGGCTGGCAAAAATTCAAGCCCGAGGGTCCGAGCCATGTCCCTATACTTGATGTACTTCTTAACAAAAGCCCAAAAGAAAAGAACCCCAGAAACAAGCTCAGCAGCAAAGAGAGTACACACTATTACAATATTCCGGGTGGTGGTATCAGATTCTTTCGGCGGTAAAGGTAGACTGATCTGAACCGGGCACGTCGTCTCCATCACATCCGTCAGGCCCGTGAATCTCAGATCATCGAGTTCGGAGCTATCGACCCGAAGGAACATGGCTAGTTCTGTACCCGGAGACCAGTACCCGTTTAGTAGCCTCTCAAGTTGTAGCACACAGTAACCAAACCCATCGTACTTGACTCCGAACCCGACACATTTCGGGTCGGATAAGCACGACCCTTGGCAAGACGTGAAATTCCGGTCATTAACGACCATTTGGTTTGAGTGGTTTGACCCACCGGAAAAGTTGACGTAATCCAAACGTATGAACTTGGTGCTTCCCGTCATCGGAATCTTCCTCTGGCAACCTGCAGTACTGTTTGCGTCGCCGGAGAATCCCGGTGGGCAAACACAGAAAGGATTTTTGACACCATCGGTCATACAGATAGCGTTGGGCCCACAGGTTCCGTGTATTTGGCAAAGCTCTTGAATTGCTTCCCATACGATTACCCACTGACCCAAATCTGGATCATAGCTGTAGATTCTAAGATTCCCATCATTGTCGAGTGTAATTCTCCGCTGCCGATAAGCACCGAAATCCCAAGTGATCAACGAATCTGGTTGAGAAAAATATGAGTTTAAGTTTCAAATAAATATCGGCAGGGTGTAACATATCATACATGGTAGTTTTCAATGATTATTGAAACTTTTTTTGATTTGCAAAAAAAAAAAAAAAAGTGTGAGCAAAATAACCGTCAATTCGCGAATCCAGTCCAAACTGAATGATTAATTGGTTTGGTATTTTACTAATGTGGTTTTCTTCAACATTTTCTTCCGCATCCTTTTTGAATTTTTATTGGATTTGCATTAAGTTTTTTGGTTTAATATTTCGTCTCCATGAAATGAAATTAAAAAGTAAGCAAGAAAAAATCTATTAAAGAAGGAAAAAAATTCTGAACATCTATCTTTGTTATCTGCATTTTTTTATTTATTTCGACATGTATTGAATATACTTTTCTAATGCAATTTGTTGAGACGAATGATTAACTCAAAAAAAAAAAAAAAAAAGCTTAACAAAAGATTGCTAAAAGTATAAAAAGGGACCACCGTCTTTTAAAAATGTTAGTACTACTTTCGAACTCTGCTCTCACTGGCGGCTCTACATAGTGGGGAAGGTGGTCACTTGACCACTCCAATTTTAATTTTTTTTTTCCTTCGTAAAATATATGAAAAAATTGTACTACTATAAGTTAGTTCATCAATTGAACACCCGCCTAAATATGAATGAACACGTAATTCAAACTAATTTGAACACCCACCCAAAAGATTAGCCCACAAATCAACCCATTTCAACACTCAGCCTTGTATGTTATGAACACCCATCTATTCAAGTAATTCATAATTGGACACCTAATACATTAGTCCAAACAAGGTACATATTATTATGAAAAAATTATTTAAAAAATTTGAGAGAAAAAGAATGACTTGTTGGTATTGGTATCATGCTCTAGCTTCCTTTTAAATGATGCTTGACTCTACGATCTCTTAAAAGAAGATAATATGTCCTAAAAGATTTGTGCCAACCTATTCGCCTCAATTTTTCTTAAAAGAAAATAAGTAGATTTATGCACCTCTTCAAATGGGAAATTTCGTCAAGAAAAACAAATCATATGTATGTTCATATTTTCTAATCGCACTATTATACTTCCTCCGCCTCAAAATGATAGTCTCCTCTGAAAAGACGTGATATTTTCGGATGAAAAATAAATTACTTTTGTACATGAGTTTCGAGTTTCTTCACACTTAATTAAAAATTTCGATTAGTTCTTTAATTTGAAGAGGAAGATTTTGAGAAATTATGAAATGTCAATATTTATTTTTTGATTCGAAAATTGTAGGTCTTTTCGTTGGGACTATCATTGTGGGGCGTAAGGAGTATGAAATTTTGTTTATATTCTATTCATTAATAGAGGGAATAGAGTTAAAGTAATTATTGAACACCCTCTTAAAAAATTCTGGAGCCGCCACTGCTCGCTCTTGCTCTCATTAAGATATTTGTCGTGATTTTAACTTCGAAAACCCGAAACTCGTTTGAGACGCGCATGTTAATTGGCCTGAACACCGGTTATAATTACTAATACTATTAAATAAAATAAAACATGCACGAACATGTGATGTGCTTGTTGTCCATGATCCTATTCCCATGGCGACTCCAGAAATTCGAAAGTGTGGGGTCATCGCAGTAATGGCAAAAAAAAAAAATTGTTCCAACAAAAATCACATTTAAAGCTCAACCTAATAAACAAAAGATATCATCAAAATGCATAAAACAGTTTTTTCTGTTTTCACCACAAAAAAAAAACTACACAAGCTTCTACAATTGCATTCGATGCGGTTTCAAGTTCTGAAATCGTTGCATCATAGTCTCTAGGTCGATACTATCAAATAATCCATCCGTCCAAAATTGTTGCTTGCTTCTGCTTCATTTTTTGAACCATTCAAACAATTATCTATTTTATAATCTATAATTTTTCTATGATTTTAAAATATGTGTTTGATAAAATTAATTGAAATCTATCAAACAAGATCTATATTAGATATAGTATAAATCACTAAAAATCTAAACAATTTTTTTAGAGGTTCCAATTCTGAAATAGTAACTAGGAGCTACAATTATCCAGTGGTGTCAGCCCCAAATTTATGGGGGTTCATTTATGAATTTCCTAAAACAATAATGTAGTAGTCTTTTTTTTTTTCGCCGTGAGATCGGCTGACCCCCTCATTTCTATGTGGAATTGGTTGACCCCCTGCTTCTATGTGGAGTCGGCCCTACCCATAGCTAAAAGAAAGGAAGAGTGTAACATTACCACTGTTGTCCGGAGCTTCTACTTTGCCATTCTCCTGAAGTCTCTGAAAATTGAATTTCAATGTCGTATAACGATCAGATCCGTTAAAAACAAGATCACTCGAATTCATAAACTTAAACTTCCCATTTCTCGAAGAAACGACGGTCTTTCTGCTGATGTTCTGGGTGGCAACGATTGTATCCGTCGGAAAATCGAAACTCGACCATTTTCCAAAAACAAGTTCTCCTTTGTCGCTTAAACTGAGTTTGGTAGAGTTGGAATCCGAAGCAGGGCTCGAATGCCACAGGATCTTGCCGGAGGAGTTTTCAAGTAGGCGGAGGTCGCCGGAGGGGGTGATAACGAGGGAGGCGGAGGTGGTGACAGGGTAGTTTTGATTGGCGGACCAGATTACAGTTGGGTTGAGGGTGGTGGTGTTGTGGTGGTTGTACCAGATTGAGAAGGTGAAGAGGGTTGGGGAAGTGGGTAGGGGTAGGAAACCGGCGGCGAAGGTGGAGGTTGGAGAAAGGAGGGTTTGGGTTTGGGAAGGGCGCCAGGGGGAAAGGGAAATGGAGAAGGAGTAGATGGCGGCGGCGGCGGCGGCGGAGGAAGGCGAAGGGGCGGAGAGGAGGGAGGTGAGGAAGAGTAGGAGAGAGAGGGGGAAGGAGAGAGGAAGAGGAGGAGGGAAGAGAGACATGGTGGCGGGATCAGCTGGTGGTGTTGGCCGGTGGGTGGACTAGAGTGAGTATGAGTTGTGGGTGGGTTGGGTTTTTGTATTGAAACTAGAAAGCGTGAATGTGTGGATAGGCCTTGTTCTCTTTCATTTTTTCCCCATTTTTAAAAATTCTTTTCAAAAAGATTTCTTTTTTTCAAAAAGAATCTCTCTCTACTCATTACTTCATTATTTTATTTCTCTCTCTATCTCTCTCTAATCATTATCTCATTATTCTCATTTTCAAAAATCCAACCAAACACTATCTAAAAAATTCTTCTCAAAATTTTCTTTTCAAAACTCATCCAAACATATATTTTTCTCATCAACAATTTGGCTTGACTTTTGACTCTTGACTTGTGAAAGTTGGTGTCTTTTTATTCTTTTCTTGTCAATTTTTTTTTTTAAAAATAGAAAATTAGTCTGTTGAATAAGTAATTGGGGCCCACGTTGAATGAGTTGCTTAAAATTGTCTGGTGTTCAATTGGGCGTACACGTTGGGCAAACGCTCAAGTTTTTTCTCGGGACATTAATTGTTGAAGTTTTCACATTCCGGCCTATTTTGGCTTAATTTGACTTTTTCCGTGCTTTATAACTTTTTTTTATCAACTTTTTGTATATTATATGGTTTATTTTGACGAGAGGATTAAAAAGTAAAAAAATATTATTCAAGCTCAATTTTTTTTTGAGCAAAGACAAAAAATAAATAAAGATGACATATTTCTTTTAGTTACTTTTGGTTTTATACAAAAAAATATTAAGAATTCCAATCACAATTTTTTAATTTTTCATTCTTCTCATTGAGACGAACGAATAATACACATAATTTTGACTCAAAATTAACTAATGCGAAAATAAATCAAATAAAAACGAAAAAACATGTCAAAAGTGATTTATTATGCCAAAATAGGCCTCCGGAACTAGAGAGATGCTTTATTCATGGAGAGGGGTGCAGCCGGGGGGGAGGGGTTGTGCGGTGGGGGGTGTTGAACAGCAAGGAGGCAGCAACTCCCCTCAAATACACTTTCATATATCCCTACACATATTTCAATACACTTTTTCAACCTTAATGTGTCTATTGGGCACACATTAACATTTTTTTTAAAAAAAGAAAAAACCTAACAGATTGCTTTTTCTCTCTCTGCTTTCTGTTGTTTCTACTCATTTCTTGGTGAGATAAAATAATTTTCCGAAACCAAACCATTTTCCTCTCTCTAGTTTTCTCCGTCCCATGAAGTAACGCGAGATATAGGAAATTGCTTGTTATTGCTGGATCAAAACAATAAAGATGGGGGGTTCTCCAAATTCTTATATCATATATATAACAATCCAAAAGAACTAAATGAAAAATGTAGAATACAACACATAGTTGTGAAGGGCACGAGCTCTTTACAATTACATGCTAAATATTAGTCCTTGGCTTATTCTATAGTTACAATTTTTAGGATATTTTCCTTGGCGACCATGGGTACAATTCTTAATCATCTCCCAAGTAGAAAATTGTAGGCTTTTTAGGCTCTGTGATCTCGAATGTTCCTTCCAGCATCTTAACCACTTTTCCCATCGACGGCCTCATCTCCACTCGATCTTGGAGGCACCACATCGCCGTTTTCACCATCCGATCCACCATATCGAAGTGGGCCCTGCTATCATAACAATGCTTGATGTGAGTGTCTAAAATATCTTCAACCTTCATTGCTTTGAAGGCCTTCACAAATGCCCAACTAGGAAAATACCAATCCTTGCTATCCAATTTTGATCCTTGTATCTCATGGTTCCTAACCCCACTAACGATCTCCAACAACACCATCTCGAAACTATAAACGTCAGCTTTTGGTGTGATTGGATCCATCATGACCCATTCGAGTGCCATGTACCCACGAGTACCCGAATGGTGGAGAGAGGAAGAGGAGGGGAGAGAGACATGGTGGCGGGATCAGCTGGTGGTGTTGACTGGTGGGTGGACTAGACTGTAGAGTTTGGGTTGTGGGTGGGTTGCGTTTTTGTATTGAAAGCGTGAATGTGTGGTTATATTTTTCTCCACCTCAAAAATTTGGCTTGACTTTTGACTATTGACTTGGAAAAGTTAGTTCATCCAACAACAAGAGACTTAACTGGTCAAATTTTTTTTTTTAAATAGAAAATTAGTCCTGTGAATAAGTAATTGGGGCCCACGTTGAATACTTTCTTTGGAGATGATTTGGCTAAATTCAAAAATCTGGTTTATTGGTATTTTATGTTTTGTCATTATTCAAAAAAAAATTGCATTTGTTAGTTTTCGGTCATTTTTTTGTGATTTCTTAGCTTGTCTCGTCGAGAAGAATCTAAAAAGTATAAAATTATAAGCCAAACTTAAAGTTTTGTGAATAAAGACGAAAAATAATCCAAAAAACCGGTTTTTTGAATAAGGACAAAAAGAAAAAAAACCAAAAAACCAGTTTTTTGGATTTAGCCAAATAGGGTAGTCAAAATTATCTGGTGTTCAATTGGGCATACTCGTTGGGCAAACGCTCAACTTATTTCTAGGTAGGACTACAAATGAGCCGAGCCAAGCCGAGCCTTAACATGTTCAAGCTCAGCTCGGTCATTTTTAGGAAGGCTCGAGCTTGAATCGAGCTAGAAAAGAATGGCTCGAGCTCGGCTCGTCAAGGATTTGCAAGGCTCGGGCTAGGCTAATCCAAACTCGGTAATAGATAAACGAGCCAGCTTGGCTCGAGCTCATTAAGAGGTTACACCCAAAAAAAAAAAAGTTATCTAGATTTCACATTCAAAAAAACAATTGCAGACAAATGCTAGCAAAAGAGGACAGAGGTCATGAGGTGCTTGTCAAATGGACAAAATACTAATGAAACAATGTTAGAAATATTGGCACTTTGGCAGATTGAGATCTGAATTTTTTTTTAACTATCAAATTACTCATGCAAGAGAGAAAAAGAAACCCTAAAGACAGGATGAAGAGATTCTTACCAGATAATGAAGAAGATCGACAACCCTCTCTGTTGCTCGACGATCTGAGGTGGCCGGAGATGGCTGGAGACGATCGGCTAGATTTGGGGTCGGCGGTGGAAGAGAGGGAGACTAGACTGCCTCTCTCTATCTCTCTCTCTTGAAAAGAACGAAAAAAAACAACAGCGGTACTAAGGGTAGAAGTGTAGAAGCCCTAGAATTAGATATATATACCCTGGCTCGCGAGTCTATTCGAGCCGAGCTTTCCCTGACTCGAGCTCGGCTCGTTTATTAAATGAGCCATAAAACGTAGCTCGAGCTCATTCGTTAAGACTTCGAGCCGAGCCGAACCGAGCCGTTACTGATGCAAGCCGAGCCAAGCTCGTGAAGTTTTCACATTCCGGCCTATTTTGGCTTAATTTGATTTTTTCCGCGCTTGATAATTTTTCATCAACTTTTTATATATTATTTGGGGGTTAAATATCTATTTGCCCCTTAAACTATTAAAACATTTTTTATTTCCCCCTTCAACTATCAATTGAACTCCCTTCCCGGCCCCTTAAACTATCATTTTCTTTTTTACTAAGGACAAAACATGTTTTCCATCCAAAATTTGTGACGTCGGAAACCGTTAACTTTTTTTTTTTGAACTGATGAAAAAAGAGAGGGGGTAATATGGACATTTTCAACCAAAGCTATAGAATAGACATGTATGTATGTGTGTGTCCGTTTGTGTCAAAACTCAAAAGAAGAAGAAGAAGGGTGAAGGCGTACAACAAAAACGAGAAGAGTATGATTGGTCTCTCTCTCGCGAAGAGATTTACTGAAGGGTTTTCAACTCCATTAGTCACCAAATCTAGGGTTTTAAGGATGGTATGGATCTTGAGGGCTCCTACCGGAAGAAAACCGTTCTGTAAGTATTGAGCAACACATTTTTATTTCAAAAAACCCACTTTTTCGGGATATCCAGGTTGAAATTGAAAGGAGTCTATATGTTTACCGCAGGGTTCTACGCATACTCTATCTTTGCTCTGATTTTCTGGGAGACGAGGCGCTCCGATTTTGGGGTGTCAATGGGTCATCATAATGCAACTCTTATTCTGATTCTGCTTTCTTATATATGAAGGTTAGCGCTTTCTTATTTATATATTAGGTTAGCTTGAATCTTGTTTATTTGTCATGAGCAATAACCACAAAAAAAAAAAAAACTAGGTTGAATTCACACTCTTTGTTACCTTAGGCCATTAATATGAAAAGCCTTTCCAGCAAACAGGAGTGGCTTCCATTTCATTTATTGAAAATTTGGATGTGCTTATTACAAAACAATTATTTGCCTCCTGTGTCTTATTGCAGGTTTGCTCGTGTTGGATAGTCCGGTTTTCGTACATGTAATTCGCTAGTTTGGTTGCTCTTTTGGAGATCCTTTCACTTATACTCTCCTTTTGAGCTATACGGAACTAATAAAAAGACTAATATAGCCTTGGGACTAACTTTTCCGTCCATCAAGTGGATGGAAAACATGATTTTTCCTTAATAAACAAGAAAATAATAGTTGAAGGGGGAAGGGAGTTCAATTGGTAGTTGAAGGGGGGAGTAAAAAAAAAATGATAGTTTAAGAGGCAAGTAGATATTAAACCCATTATTTGGTTTGTCTCGACGAGAGGAATAAAAAAAGTAAAAACTTATTATCCAAACTCAAATTTTTATGAGCAAAGACAAAAATAAATGAAGGTATGACAAATTTTTTTATTCACTTTCGGTTTTATACAAAAAAAGAATTCCAATTACAATTTTTTAATTTTTCGATTCTTCTCGTCGAGACGAACGAATAATACAAAAAATCTTGACTCAAAATTAACTAACACGAAAATAAATCAAATAAAAATGAAAAAATATGTCAAAAGTGATTTATTATGCCAAAATAGGCCTCCGGAACTTGAGAGATGTTTTATTCATGAAGGGGTGTGCAGCCGGAGGGAGGAGGGTGTGCAGTGGGGGTGTCGAACAGCAAGGAGGAGGCAGCAGCTCCCC
The DNA here is from genome assembly GCA_963854785.1 of Vaccinium vitis-idaea. Lineage (NCBI taxonomy): Eukaryota > Viridiplantae > Streptophyta > Magnoliopsida > Ericales > Ericaceae > Vaccinium > Vaccinium vitis-idaea. The sequence continues at coordinate 21,690,593 of OY978224.1, read as the reverse complement.
CCAACCCACCCCCCCCAAAAAAAGAAAAAACCTAACAGATTGCTTTTTCTCTCACTGCTTTCTGTTGTTCCTACTCATTTCGTGGTGAGAGAAAATAATTGTCCAAAACCTAACCATTTTCCTCTCTCTAGTTCTCTCCTTCCCATGAAGTAACGCGAAATACAGGAAGTTGCTTGATTGCTGGATCAAAACAATAAAGATGGGGGGTTCTCCAAATTCTTATAGCACATATATGTATATAACAACCCAAAACAACTAAATGAAAAATGTAAAAGTACATAGGTGTGAAGGGCACGAGCTCTTCACATGCTCAATATTAGTCCTTGGCTTATTCTATAGTTACAATTTTTAGGATATTTTCCTTGGCGAGCATGGGTACAGTTCTTAATCATCTCCTATGTAGAAAATTGTAGGTTTTTTAGGCTCTGTGATCTCGACTGTCCCTTCCAGCATCTTAGCCACTTTTCCCATTGACGGCCTCATCTCCACTCGATCTTGGAGGCACCACATCGCCGTTTTCACCATCCGATTCACCATATCAAAGTGGGCTCTGCTATCATAACAATGCTTGATGTGAGTGTCTAAAATGTCTTCAACCTTCATTTCTTTGAACGCCTTCTCAAATGCCCAAGTAGGAAAATACCAATCCTCGCTATTCAATTTTGATCCTTGTATCTCATGGTTCCTAACCCCGCTAACGATCTCCAACAACACCATCCCGAAACTATAAACGTCAGCTTTCGGTGTGATCGGATCCATCATGACCCATTCGGGTGCCATGTACCCACGAGTACCTCGGATCCGGGACATGCTGACCATGGCTTCCTTCTTCTTTAACTTGGCTAACCCGAAATCTGATATCTTCGGGCAAAAATCATCCCCTAAAAGTATATTCTCTGGCTTGATGTCGCAATGTAGGACCCACTCCAAACACTCTTCGTGCAGGTAAGCGATTGCTCTAGCCACTCCCAGCGCGATTCGGTACCGGATGTTCCAATCCAGTATGGGCTTGTCCCCAAAGTTGCCAACGGCGTGCGTTTCACCTTCGGAGCTTTGATTCTCTGTTCCCTGGAGAGCATGAGGAAATAAAAACTTGTCCAGCGAACCATTAGGTACGTACTCGTAGACAAGTATTCTCTGACCTTTTTCAGCACAAAAGCCCCATAACCGAACCAAATTGAGATGGTGCATCCGGGCTATTATAGTGACCTCGGCCCAAAAATCCGCATCGCCACCCGTAACATTTTTCAAGCATTTAACCGCGACAACTCGGTGATCACTCAACTCTCCTTTATATACATCCCCAAACCCACCTCTACCGATAATATTAGAGAAATTATCGGTAGCATCTTTAAGCTCTGCATAGCTAAATCGCTTGGGCCCGCCTGCGGGCAAAAACTCAAGCCCGAGGGTCCGAGCCATGTCCCTATATTTGATGAACTTGTTTAGGAAAGCCCAAAAGAAAAGAAGCCCAGAGATAAGCTCAGCAGCAAAGAGAGTAGACACTATAACTATATTCCGGGTCGTGGTATTGGATTCTGTGGGTGGTAGCGGTAGGCTGATCAAAACCGGGCATGTCGTGTCCATCACATTCATCATGCCCGTGAAACTCGAGTCATCGGGTTCGGACTTGTCCACCCGAATGAACATGGCTAATTCCGTATCCGGATTCCAGTACCCATTTCGTAGCCTCTCAAGTTGTAGCATACAGTAACCAGGCTCAAAACCACTAGCCAAACCGTACTTGAAACTGAACGCTAAGCATTTCGGGTCAGACAAGCACTGGCCTTGACAAGCAGTGAAACTGTAGGAATCAATGCCCGTTGGGTTTGACCCGTCGGAAAAGTTGACGTAATCCAGACGTATAAACTTGGTGTTTTCCATCAACGGAATATTCCTCTCGCATCCGCCTTTGACGATGTCGGAGAGTGGACGGAACCCAGGCGGGCAGATACAGGAAGGAGTGTTGTTGACGCCGTCGGTTATGCATATAGAGTTGGGCCCACAGGTTCCGTGTATTGTGCAAGGCTGTGGAATTGCTTCCCATCCGATTACCCACTGACCCGAGGCCGGATTAAAGCTGTAGATTCTGAGATTCCCATCGTCGTCGAGAGTCAATCTCCGTACCCGTTTTGCACCGAAATCGGAAGAAAACAACGAACTCTCTGTTGAGAAAAAAAGGTTTGTAAATGCATTAACACATCAAATTAATCAATGGGAGAGCCGTTTGTCCGACAGTCCAAATGATTTATTAGAATCGGGTTCTTGAAATTAGTCAAAGGTGCACGTAAACTTACCTAAAAACCTTAAATTACATTATAAAAAAAAAAAAAACTGGTAGAGTTTTTAATGTAAGATAGAACAGTTAAAACTCAGGTCCAAGGGCAATATTAGTGGCTAGATAGATGTGTTATTTTGATTATAGAATCATGTACTGACTGCTCCAAAAAGTTTCCTAGATAGAACTAAGACTTGGACCAGGAGTTCAAGTCGGCATATGCACACATCGACTCGACTAATTTTTGAAAATACAATCCAACCATTCACCTGCTAGTAGTCGTGCACTTTAGGAGTATAATAGTATATCATGAGTGCTACATGCCCAAAATTTGAAAATGTGTAGCTCAAATTTACTATTTCACTGCGATATCATCAAATACAATTTGAGTGCTTTTGGTTTGTAGAAGTAACTGAGAAGTATTGGCATGCTATAAGGCTTGTGTCTTAGAGACTCTCAAGATGTTCCAAGGTAGCATTATATAAATTGTTGACCTCTCAAGGACGTATTTGCGATAGCTCTAGACACATTTTAGATTCTAACTTTAGGGTTCTGCTGTAAATTCTAGATTTTAGGTTTTAGTACATAGAAGTAGATAAATATGTTTACCATACCTGTGAAATTATAATTAAGCTGCAGTAAAAAAAAAAAAAAACCCTAAAAATCAACTTTTATAAAACTTAAAATCTAAAATGTCTCCGGATGCTACCTTAACCTAGCTTTCAGATTTTCAATATTCCCTCTTTTTTTTAGCTTTTTAAAATCTGTAAAATCTGAAAATCCGTTATCTAGAATTTTTTATAAACACTCCAAACTGGTCATTTTGAAAAACTAAAATCCCAAAATATGCAAAAATAATTTCTTGTTAACAGCCACTTAAGCTTGCAGACTTTTATCAATGCTTAATAAGCCTTAATTAAGCTTGGTAATTTCATAGTGTATGTGGTAAGCTTTGGACCATAGTTGATCAAGGGAGGTTAATTGACCCTGGATTATAATTTTGAATACAAGTAAATAAATTTCATTTCAAATTGTGCGATTTAGTCCCATTAAATTATCAAAATATACTTCCAGCGCATCTATTCATTGGGGACTTGTTAGTTGTCATAAGTAATAAAATTAGAACGAAGATAATGGTTTTCACACTCTCTTTTTTATTTTCCTTTATGTTTTTTAATGACAAAATTACATACTCACTATAAGACAAGAAAGAATGTGCATTTATAAGAAAATAGGGAGTGAATATCATTTTCCTAAAAAAAATCTTTATTTTTTATCTGTTCATCTTACAATTTCTCCCTCTCATTTATTTGTAACTTTTGACCTTAAACTTCCCACCTCCCTGTACCTTTTTTTTTTTTTTTTTTTCCCAACGAAATACAGAGTGAGCCGGGTCAAACTTTACCAGTGTTATTAGACCATATTCTATACATTCGAATATTAGACTATTATATAAAATAAACAACGAAAAGAAAAAGGGAAAAACAGAAGAATATTGGGTAAAACTTTACCAGTGTTGCCCGGAGCTATTACGCTGCCATCCTGTTGAAGTGTTTGGAAGGCGAATGTCGAACTCCAATAAAGGTCAGATCGGTTAAAAACAAGATTGGTCGAATTCACAAACGCGAACTTTCCATTGCTCGAAGAAATGGTCTTTCCGGTCATGTTCTGGGTAGCAACAACGGTATCCGTCGGAAAATCGAAACTCGACCAATTTCCAAAAGCAAGTTCTCCTCTGTCACTTAAAGTGAGATTGGTAGAGTTGGAACTCGAGGCAGGGCTCGACGGCCATGGGTTCTGGTTGGAGGAGTTTTCAAATAGGCGGAGGGCGCCGGAGGGGGTGATGACGAGGGAGCCGGAGGCTGTGACGGGGGAGTTCTGATTGGCGGACCAGATGAGAGTTCGTTTGAGGGTGGAGGAGGTGGTGGTGGTGTTGAGGTGGTTGAACCAGATTGAGAAGGTGAAGAGGTTTGGGGAGGTGGGTATGGGGTGGAAGCCGGCGGCGAAGGTGGAGTTAGGAGAGATGAGGGTATGGTTGAGAGTTGGGTGCCAGGGGGAGAGGGAGATGTTGAAGGAGGAGATGGTGGCGGTGGAGGAGGGTGAAGGGGTGGAGAGGAGGGAGGTGAGGAAGAGGAGGAGAGAGAGGGGAAAGGAAAATTGAGGAGAGAGAGACATGGACCGCATGGTGGCGGGATGCGGTGATGGAGAAAAACTTGGATAAAAAAATCGGTTATTTGTACGTAACACTCCTCCTTTTGTTTTTTCCTCTCTCTCTCTCTCTCTCTCTCTCTCTCTCTCTCTCTCTCTCTCTCTCTCTCTCTCTCCTTCCTTCCTATAAAAACTATAAAAAAAAATTCCACCCTTTTAGGTAGGACAGTAGTTGTTTGCAATGATTTTCTTATATGAAATGAAATGAGTCTTGCCGAGTTTCCCAAAACGTGCTAAACTTGTTAGAAATGTTAAAAATAATTTATGTATGTTAGGAGAATGACTTGACTAAAAATTCGTGTGGCACATTTACTAGTTAGTGTATGGGAAACTCACTCTTACTCATATACTCCATTCGTTCCAAAATAAGCGTCTCATACTCTCTCTTGCCATTTTTCAAATAAAAAAATAAAGAATTTATGTGTATCGTTTTTCGAAACTTTTGCACCGAATTAAAGTACTGAAAATTCGAAAAACGATACACGGAAGTACTTTACTTTTTTATTTGAAAAATGGCATGACTTTTCGCAGTAGACACTTGTTTTGGAACGAAGGGAGTATAAATAGTGGCGAAGTCGAGATTTTGATTTGAGAAAAGTCAGCTTAATATACATATTTTTATACTAAACATACACTTATTATATCAAAATCTTCGCTTTCCAATATGCTATATTAATTTGTACACTTAAATTATTCTAGCATAATGAAGTAAAAGTATATGAATCATTTTGTTCAATTTATTAGGCTATTACAACACTCACACTCACATGATTATATTTTATGTATGATACAAATTGAAAAATGAGTATGTAAAATGATATGTTTTTTATTAAGTCAAACTAATTAAATTTATTAAGATTATAAGAAATTATTACACTAATACTTAAAATTAGATATCGTATGAATAGGATTTTAAAATAGGGGAGATCAACTGCTCCCCCTCTGTGTTTAAGAACCGAGATCAACTCCTCTCCGTATCTCATCTCTTAATTCCCCTCCAGAGGATGTGTTATGTTCAGTTTTATCCTGGAGACGGCGTGGCTGGTACTGCTTGCACAGTGAGGGCGGAGCCATGAAACGTCTTAAAGAGAGTGACCTAGTCCGCGACTCAACCCAAAACAACAGCCAATTTTTGTGATATTTTTGTTCACTTACAGATACTGAAGTAAACGGTTCCATATTTTTACAGTATTTCCAACAGTATCTCATCTCTCAATTCCCCTCCATACTCTTAATTTTTGTCCACTTCTCAATTCTAACCGTTCAACTTGTAAAACACAAAAGAAAATACAAGTATACAAAAAACCCGGTACGATTAGAGATCGATAACTAAGTTAATAAATTACATTTTGTTACGTGAATTGTATGGTTATACTTTAGAGTGTTTTTACCTTTCACTTTGAATATCAATTGCAAAGTGTTCAGGGATTTATTAATAGTTGATCATACTAATATTTTTATAGGCATGTAGATATTGTCGCATGTTTTTTTATGCGAACGAGTCCAATTATAACTACCGGCTCGTAATGGTGGGGGTTTCGTTTTGTATTGAAATGGCGGCTTTGAATGTTGACTTCCAGAGGACTATTGCCTGGTCAAAGTCGGACATTATGTAATTGGGGACCGCACTGAATAAATTCTCTCTATCTCTAAATTCAGTCCCAACTCTCAACCCTATTGTTCCGACACGTGTTCAAATTCTTCAAAGACTTATTTGGAGATGGGTTGTGACATCACTGAATAATTTTTCCATAGCTTGGGCTATGTGATACTACGACTTTTCACAACCTGACAAACTGGTCTTGCCTCGAGACTTAATAATTTGTTCCCATCCAGGGATCAGTCCTAATGGTTGGGTTGGCCAAGCCCGACTTCTAGCTTGGTTCCCTACTTAGCCTGTGTTTGGATGACCAAAATTTTGAGTAGGAATAGGAATGAGATTACGGGAAATCAAATTCCTGGAAATTTCCTTGGGTAGGAATAGGAATGTAATTACTGGGAATCAAATTCCTAGGAATTTGATATCTGGAGTAATTTCATTACGGTGTTTGGATTAATTGAGCAATCTTATGTAGGAAACAATTATTTTGGAAATTTATTAAAATCAACATTTTCTTTTCTTATTGAATAAATTAGGAATCTGAGATTCCAATGAGGTAAGGGAGGAATCAGATTCTCACTCAGTTTGGGAATGTGATTACTGGTTGAATGTGTCATCAGGAATCACATTCCTGTTCCTGACTGTTCCAAACGCTGGAATCAGAAAAACATAGAATCACATTCCTATTCCTATTTGTTCCAAACATTGAAATTATAAAAAGAAGGCATTACATTCCTATTCCCCCTCAAGATTGCTGCCATCCAAACTGAGCCTTAGGTTGCATGTATAAAATTAAACGGTGGTTACGTATATTCACACAATATCGTCTCTTCTTCGGACCTAGCAAATAGCGATATATACTTGTAAAATATATATACTTTAATATGAAATATGAAAATACATGTCATTCGGACCTTTGATGGACACAAATCATGCGTCCGCCACTGCATTCATCCCTTTGTGTCTAATTCAATAAATCTAAATTTTTATGGAGACATCATCATTACACTTTTAAAAAATTAAAAATTCTATGATTGCTTTTTATGGAAACATTCCCATTATGCATTTTATGGGATGCTTTGGAATTTACTTGAGCCAAAACGGGAAATTTATTACTCCCTCCGTCTCTTTTTAAGTGTAGACATTTTCATTTTGGATTGTCCCTTAATAAGTGTGTGTTTTAAAAAGTTAATGAGTAAAAGTGTGTACAATTACTATTTTGCTCTTTTGAAAAGTTAGCGGGTAAAAAGTTAATGGGTAAAAGTGAAAGATAATTTTGAAAAGTTGATGTAAAAGTTGACGTGAAAAGTGTAAAGTGGAGATAAAAATTGATGTGAAAAGTGTAATGATGATGTTTTTTTAATAAATTGAATTTACGAAGTAACACATTTAAAAATGGAAAGAGGGAGTAGTACTTTCTGTTTTCGTGAATATTTAATCAAAAAAAATTACCCATCGAAGGATCAAGTTCTTTTAAATGGTGTCAAAAAGTTTTACAAACTATATTTTTTTCTTGAAACAATAACAAAAAAGGAATTTAGGAAGTATCTTGGATTCCAGCACTTGTTAGGTAAAAAATTGTGTGGGTCTTTATGCCTCGAGATTTTTTGTTGAGATTCCCTGTTGACTTGGGCATTGAACCACTTGGCTAACAATGACAAGATGGTGACGGATCGAGACCACCTTAATTTAGGAATGGGCATGGGGACGGATCGAGACCGGAGAGTACTATCTCCATCTCCAATCTCCAAATTACTTCTCCATATTCATCCCCTACCCGATCCTCATCCGGGCTTTATTTATATCCTCCATCCCCACTCCAAATGGGGAACGGAGATTCTCACGGGAATTCGGGGATCCAATCATTTAAAAAAAAAGATTTACTAAAAATCTAGAATCTCAATTACAAATTAAATGCTAAAATCAAGTTACAAGTAGAGGTGTCGAATGGGCCGGGCTAGCACGGGCACGGTACGTTTATCGTTGGCATAGTACGGCACGGTATCAATGTGTAAACGTAAGTGTTTGTCAGCTTCAATTCAAGTTGTATCAAGTATCAACTAGATTTCTAATTTGAAAACTAAAGGAACAACAAGTAAGATAGCATATTATGGTTGTGGACGGTGAGATCCACGCGGCTCGCTTTTGAAGGTTCGGATATGAAAAACGAAAAATGTGAGTCGCCACCCGGGGTTTAATATTTAGAAAATGTTTGGTACCCGAGAAACCGTTTTAAGAATAATTGTTGACTCTCTTGCCATTTTGGAAAAGGTTTTGATCTGCGAAAAGATTCTTTTTGGATTCGGAAGCCAGGTTACGCGCGGGGAAGGTTTTATTAAAAAGCACCCCGCTTGCCCGAGAAATTCTCGGTCTCTACTAAATAATTTGTGGGATTTTAGTAGAAAATATTTTGTTAAAAACTTTGACAATTAAATAAGCAAATAAAGAAATACATTAAAACCATAACAGAAATAAAATTTAAACAAAGAGGATTAAATAGTAATAACAAGAAAATAAAGGGTGAAAAGTGTAATAAACAAAAGAAGTTGCAGAAAAATAACAGTGAAACAGGGTACGAACAGGGGAAAACAGAGTAAAAATTTTGATTTAAACGGGAGCCGTGCGGCTTGCACTACAAGCCGCGCGGCTTGTGTACGACCCTATTTTCAAAAAAATTATTTTAGGACCAGTGAGCCCAAAATCCGTTCAAAACTTGGTTTTCTTCTTCAAATCCATTCCGAATAAGTTGTTTTCGTTTGTGATCAAGTTATTGAAGCGAAGCTTATTTTCGATACGGATCGTACCGTGCGTTTATCGAGAAAAATCGCCCGGTACGGCTCCGAAAAGCCGATTTTTGTTTCGAAAATGGTTTGCCGAGTTAAGATACGGTTGTTGAAAGCGTTATTAACTCGGGAATGCCCTCGGAGAACAGCGATTTGAAAATCAAAGTACGAAAACGGTTTATACCTTTCTGGAACTCGAAACAGAGGTTGAAAACTTCGGATTCTTCGGGTTTGAACTCGTAGGATCAAGACTTGGTATAAAGGGGAATGGTATAGAGGAAAAAGGGAATGGGAGATGTGAAGTTTTCGGGAAGTTTGCTGGCGGTTTCGAACGAGAATTTTGTCGGAAAATCGAACGGAAATTCTCTCTGGAAATGATTTTTTGGTCTCCGTATTTCTGTGTGTTTTTTTTTTTGTTGTTTGTTCTGTCTTGAGAGGAAGG